>JAWRVF010000112.1:0-675543 GCA_036785485.1 Physcomitrellopsis africana | reverse complement strand
AAGCAGCCATATTTTATCTCCAATCTTGAAATTAGGTGCCTGATTCCGAAATTTATCCGCAGATGCTTTGTAAGACTCTTGGGCAATTTGCAATTGAAGCTTTAATGTGGTTTGAAGCTCCAATAGCTGCTTCACCAATCCTTGAGCTGCTGGGTTGTTATTCGCTGACGGACTCAATAGATCAAGCTTTGGATGGTATCCATAGTTGGAAAAGAATGGTGTTTTTTGAATCAATTCATGAAGGGTGTTGTTATATGCAAACTTGACTAGCGGTAGATATGCAGTCCAATCATCTTACTGATAATTGATGCTGCATTATAAATACTGTTCTAAAACTTGATTCACCTGTTCCGTTTAGCCGTCAGTTTGAGGATAGAATGCCAAAGAAAGCTTGATGTCCACCTTCAATATTTTAAAAAAAGATCTCCAAAACTTTGATACAAATTGAGTTCTTTGATCCGACACGATATCATCTGATAGACCATGATATCGATACACGTTATCACAAAAGAGCCTTGCTCTGTCTTTGCTTGATGATGTCTTCTTGTAAGGGATAAAATTTACCATCTTGGTAAGTCGATCTACCACAACAAAGATGCTGTCAAATGAATTTGATGGCGGCAGATCTGTAATAAAGTCCATGGAAACTGAAGACAATAGACAACACGGAATAGGTAATGGCTATAGAAGTCTATAAGGGCGATGTTGAGGATTCTTGGATCTTGAATAAATGTCATAAGAGAGGACGAAATCTTTCACATCCTTCAACATTTGGGGCCACCAAAAATCTTGAGAAATGAGTTCCAAGGTCTTTTTGAATCCAAAATGTCTAGTAGCTGGAAAGTCATGACGAGATTGAAGGACTCGAAGTCGTACTGGCCCTTTTGGGATATACAACCGCTCTTCAAAGTATAAGAGATCTCCTTCAACCTTGAACTTGTCATTATGGATATGCTGCTTGATATCAAAGACTATTGAATCTTCAATGGTCACAGCACATACTTGGTTGAGGAAGTCGGCATCAATTGGCACCACAACAACACAAATCCTGAATAGCTCTGGCTTTAACAATATCGTATACTGTTGATCAAGCATTGCTTCTTCAACCTTCAGCGCAAGATATGATCTTTTTGATAAGGCATTGGATAGTTCTTGCTGCTTTCGAGGTCGATAAGTAATAACAAAGTCAAATCTAGATAGTGACATATTCCATCAAGCTTGACGACAGTTTAGAATCCGAGCAGACATGAAATACTCTAGATTCTTGTGATCTGTATGCACGATCACTAGATGCGCAGCTCCTTCGAGGAAGTGATGCCATTCTTCGAAAGAATCCACTATAGCAAGGAGTTCTTTATCATGAATCTCGTAGTTGATCTCAATCGCAGAAAACTTCCGTGAATAGAATGTAACAGGATGAAGCTTATTATGGATGCCCATCTGCAAAAGTACGGCTCCTAAAGCAAAATCTGAAGCATCGATTTCCAAATAGAAAACCTTTGTAAAGTTTGGGTGTATCAAGATTGGAGCCGTAGTAAATGCCGTTTCAAGATTTTGAAATACTTTTTCCGCTAGAGGTCTCCATTCAAGCTTATCCTTACATGTTAATCGAGTGAGTGAAGCAGCAACTTGAAAATAATTCTTGATGAAGATCCGATAGAAGTTAGCAAAGCCGAGAAAACATTGTATGTCTCTAACTATCTTTGAAACTTTCCAAGACACAATTGCTTCCACCTTCTTGGGATCCATCTTCAAGCCTTTCATAGTCGCAACAAATCCTAAAAACTCCATCTCAGTTTGATGAAATAAGCACTTCTCCAACTTGGCGTAGAGTCCTCGCTCATATAGTTTTTTGAGTACCAAACGAATGTACTTCTTATGCTCTTCTTTGTTCTCAAAAAATATCAAGATATCATCCAGATAAATGATAATAAAATCATCTAGATATTCTTAAAAAATATCATTCATTATGTGTTGAAAAACCACTGGAGCATTGGTAAGATCAAATGGCATGACATTATACTCAAAATGACCATACCTTATATGAAAAGCTGTCTTCCATTTGTCTCCTTCTTTGATTCGCACAAGATTGTAAGCTCCCCTTAGATCAATCTTTATAAAGATCTTTGCACGTCCAAGTTGTTCCATAAGACTAGAGATCAAAAGTAATGGATAGCGATTCTTCTTTGTCACCTTATTGAGACCTCGATAGTCCATGCACATCTGTACTGAGCCATCCTTCTTCTTCACAAATAAGATTGGTGCCCCAGCTAGCGACTTTGAATGACAAATGAAGTTCTTGGCTAGGTTCTCATCAATGTATTTTTTGCAACTCAGCCAACTCCATTTGCGATAGGTTGTAGATTGGGCCTAAAGGCGGTTATGCTTCTTTTTGCAATTCTATGGTACAATCATATGGTCGATGTTCTGGTAGCATGTCAGTATTCTTCTTTTGAAACACGTCTTAAAAATCCTTGTATTGTTCCGATATTCGTGCTGTTGAAATCTGCTTTCTACTAGTTGGAGTCGCATAAATGACCAATGGTGTGCCTTCTTTGCATAATCTTATAAATGTTCTTGCTCCAATGAACAAGGATTTTTTGATTTGAGGTCTTCTTCCAAGCTTGTCCTCAGGTTGTTTTATGGAAAATGTTATCCTCCGCAATTTCCAATCTATAAATGGATTATATTTTTTCAACCAAGAAAGACCAAGAATAATAAGATTTGACGGGGTGCTAATAATGTTGAAAATAATATAACTACTATGGTCTTTAAATGTCACTTCTATAGGTTTTGATTCCTGGGTGACACTACCAGATAATAAAGGTCATCCATCTATTACTTCTACGTGAACAAGTTTGAATTTTCTTACTAGGGGAATTTTGTGATGCTTGGCAAATTCTTGGTCTAAAAAACAAGCAGATGCTCATGAATCTAATAAGGCTAAGATTTTTAGTTTTTGAGGACCAAAAGACAAAAGAATTGTAAAACAACGGGCAGAATGAGTAGAAAGAGAGGAACCTGGTTTTGATTTGTCTAGCCGCATGATTCCTATTGTAGCTGGGCATCCTCGTTTTCTTGAACAAACGTACCTCTATTCTTGATACTGCGTCCATTTTGCTTCTTAGGATAATTTTCAGCTCTATGGCCTTCTCCACCGCTATAAAAGCACAAATCTTTCTCCATACGCTACTTCTTTTCTTTTGGAGTAAGAGATTTGACACGTACTGCATCAATCTGCATGTCCTGTGTCTCCGATTGTGAATTTAGGCTACTTTCCGATATAATTGCGCCATAACGACTTGTCTATTGTCTGGAGCATTGGTCTTGGCGACATTGAAATATGTGATTATCGCACTTCACGACTTGGCTAATGGCTTCGTTGAGCGTTTGTGGATCAAGAAGAGATAATAACAAATCCTTCACGTCATCTCTTAGACACCAATAGAATTGATTCATCAATGCTTCTTCATCCTAGTTGATGTTGCATGCTAATTGCCTGAAATCCGATGCATAGATTGATGCAAAGAGAGTTCCTTGTCGTAGCAATCAAATTTTTGTTATAGTCCACCAAGCCTTGTCATGTTTGCCAAATGTTTTCGCAAATGCTTCCAAAAAAGTCTCAAAGTTGTTCAAAATTGGTGATCCTTTTTCAAATACAGGAGCAAACCACAATAGAGCTTGTCCCGTAAGCAAAGTTCCAACCAATCCAACCCGTTGTCGTGTAGTAATACGACTACTAGGTGAAAGAGGGAAGGAGTGATTATATTATAGAAGAGCTCAAATGAAAATATTAGAGAAAATTATCTTAGAAAAATAGATAATAGACAAGGAGGTAGTAAAAATTAAAAGGTGCTAATGCTGCCTTTTATAAAAAGGAATTCTACTTACTTTGTATAGCCATAAATATAATAAAACAAAGTAGATTAGAAAGATAATTGATATAGGCATATTTAGTAAGGAGTTAAGAGTAGGTTTTAGAGAAATTTACCTCAAAATTACAAGAGTTGATACCCAGAGAAGGCCGGTTAAGAACCTGGGTCGAAACCAGACCCCAAGGCACAAAACTGCATGCCGACGGCAAATGGAGGAAGTTTTTTGCAGATCAAAGATTGGAATTAGAGAGTGAACTTGAAGGGTTTTGTACAAGAGTTGGTTTCGAGTGATTTGGATAGAAAACGACTTTGTAATAGCTTTGCAAAGTCAGGGTTTATTTTGGCTACTTGAGATTTTGTGAAATAAAATAGGGTTAATATTTTAGGCAATTCCAAAGGTTTTGCAATAGATCTATGGCTGGAAATTTGTGAATTTTGGGATATTGTTGTTGTTAATGTGTGCTGTGATTTTGAATTGAATCTAACGGTTTAGTTGTATGTAATTGAGGTTTAAGTCGGTCAAGGTCTCGGAATTTAAGTTTTGAGGGTTAGTTAAAGTTTTTAAGATCTTGAACAATCTGCCAATTGGATTGGAGTAATTTTTATTTGTGTGGATAATAGACTTATTTTGCTATATACATGAGTGATTTGAGACTGATTGAATATTGAAGAAGGGAGAAATCAGCACTCAAAGATCAGCATCAAGGTTGGAGAAGGAGGCCAACCAACACCCAAGAAGTTTTTGGGGTTTTTCTTCCATTTGGTGAGTTCGATTTCCTTCAAATTTGTTGTGCTTGTTTTTGACTAAGAAGTTGAAAGGTATACAAAGTTTTAAGTAAGATCAACGGTGTGATCAACAGATATTGAGGTTCTAATTTTTCTAGGGTTGATTTGAATTGGTTAGAGTTTGGTTTAAGATTTGTTTAGGATTCGATTTAGGGTTTAGGATTTATTTAGGGTTTGGTTTAGGGTTTAGGATTTGACTAGGATTTGACTAAGATTTGACTTAGGGTTTGATGTAGGGTTTGATTTAGGATTTGACCAGGGATTGATTTAGGATTTGACTAAGGTTTGACCAGGGTTTGATTTAGGATTTGACTAGGTTTTGACCAGGATTTGACTTAGGGTTTGATTTAGGTTTTGACTAGGATTTGACTTAGGATTTGAATAAGATATAACTTAGGGTTTTAAGATTTTATTTTTAGTATTTTCTAAATTTAGCATTTTATATATTATTTTCTATTATAATTAATGTATGATTCATTTATTCTTCTTTTGTAATTGCTTTAAGATTGAATCAAGGTTTGATTAATATTGTTAAGATTTAATAGAAGTTGTGTATTTCCTTTTTGTCTTCCACAGCCAGGTGCCCGGAGCATTCTCGAGCAGAATAGCACGTATTATGACACCGTGATTCCTCCGTTGGATAACGTTTGATTTATAGAGCTGTTATTAATTTGATTTGATTGATGAAACCTTGAAACTTGGAGCGTGTGCCATCAAACTTGTCTGGAAGGCTAATTCGAGGCTCCTTTCGTTATGGAAGCAATGGTTCTTGTTGAACCACAGGTAAAGCTGCTTCTTCTGGTGCAAAAGCTCGAGGCTGATGAAGCCCAGATTGTGCTATTCCGAATGCTCAGTCATTATGAAGTCTTGCAAAGACTCCTTCTATCACAGTAGTTCTCTGTGATAACATAGCAAGAGCATTCATAATGGCGTCTATCTTGGACTCCAAACTTTCACTCATTTTAATGTCTTGACCTCCAACCATTCTAAGAGAAAGGAAGTAATTGTTTCTACAAGGAGGAAATATTGGTTTAGAAGAGGGTATTCCGCAACCTCTAAAACGCCTTAAGATCTTTAAGAAGAGAGATAATCCACTCTCTCTAAGAAGAATAAGACTCTAATATTATGACGAAAAAGATATCAGTTTAGAGGAAGGTAATCCGCAACCTCTATAAATATTAGTGTACCTTCAAGAAGAAGGGTAATCCACACTCCAACAAGAAAGAACTAGCTCTGATATCTAAGATGAGAGTAGTCTCAATAAACCGTCACGGATACAAAATATAGACTTGAAGTCTAAACTTATGTGATCTTTAGTATGAAGAGGTACTAAAAATTGACAGTTTAGGGTTGTTTAGAGTTTTTACAATATCTAAAGATCTATTAGTCAAATCAAGGTGAAATTTGATACAATATTAGAAGACTTGAAGGATAGGCTATATATATTAGTTTTTAGCTTAAGTTAATAGTTGGAAAAGGAGAAATTATTGTTGAAATATCTACATCAACTTCTAAGTTGGCGGCTGAGTGACATCAATATAGTTTTTGGTTAATTTTTAATAATTTTTAAGTTGAATTGGATTGAAACTCTTTAACCATATAGAAGACTTATATTTGCATTTGTAAGCAAAATTTCACACCAAGTTGATAATGAAATTAAGATTTATAGCTTATTGAAGTTCATTGATTAAGATTAGGATTTACAAAGAAAAATCTAAGTTGCTTGATCGTGACAAGTAACAAAGCAATTGGGATTTATATGTAGATGAAGATATTTGGAAGAGTATTTTTAAGCACTTTGTATTGACTTAAGTACTCTTATATTGGCTTAAGCACTCTTGTATTGATATTAAAATCATATTTTTCTTATATGGATGAAACCTATTATAGATTCTTGGATATTTGTGAACTACAATTTCATCCTCTACAATCAGGAATCCAGTGCATTCCCAAACAGGACAATATATAATATGACAGCATTTACCATAGCTCTAATCTTAGTATATCTTGATTTTATAAAAGTATTTTACATGGAGACTAATGCTTCAAATTTTACACTAAAGGCCGTATTTTTATAAATGGATATAGATAATAAACTCCGTCTTATTACATTTTAATCTTAAAATTTTTTTACTACCAAAATTAGTTATGATATTTACAATAAGAAGCTTCTTGCTATTGTGGATTCTTTTCAAGAATGGCATCTTTTTTTCAAAGAAGTAATGCATCCTATAATTGTATATATAGATCAGATGAATCTAAAATATTTTATGTGAACTCGGATTATTAATTGCCATAAAGCTTGATGGAATATGTCATTATGTTGATTTAATTCTATTATCACTTATTGATTTAAGAAGCAACAAGGATTATCTAATATTTTATTAAAGAAATTATATCTTGTAGTAAGGGCAATAAAGGTAATATTTGATCAATAATATGCAACTTTATTGAAGTTGAAGCAATTTTATCTTTGCGCTACTATTACATTGGCATCTATTGATTCTAAATTTTTTAATAAAGTATATATTATAATTACTAATAATACTTTGATTCTTAATATCAAGCATTTTCTCAATAAATTTTTTGATAAGTTTAAGCTTTTAAAAAGATCTTCTATATTTTGAAGAATATTTATATATCTCAAAAGAACCAATACAATTGCGCATTCTTCAATCTTGCCATGACTTTTTAATTGCAGGTTACTTTTTATTTAGCAAGATCTTGGAACTTATTTTTTGAGATTTTTGGTGGTTTCAAATGTGAAAGATTGTGAAGGACTTTGTGCTCTCTTGTGACATCTATTTAAGGTCTAAAAATCCTTGACATCATCCTTATAGATTCTTACAACCCTTACCTATTCCAAAACAATCATGGTCTTCTATCTCGATGGATTTCATCATAGATCTATTACCATCCAATTCATTAGATAACATCTTTATGGTGGTTAATCAACTCATAAAGATGGTGTATTTTATCCCTTGTAAAAAGACTACTTCTAGTGAAGAAATGGCAAGGCTTTTTTTTGATAATATATATTAGTATTATGGCATATTGGATGATATTATATCCGATCAAGGACCTCAATTTATATCTGAGTTTAATAGATATCTTATTAAAATATTGAAGGTAAATATTAAACTTTCTTTGGCTTTCTATCCTTAAATTGAGGACAAAACATAAGAAATTAACTAAATTTTGAAGCAATATTTATGATGCAATATCAACTATCAATAAGACGATTGGATCTTATATCTCCCATTAAAAAAATTTACATATGATAATATTGTTCATACCTCAATTTAGCAAATACTATTTTATTCCAATTTTGGATACTATCGAAAGCTTGATCTATAAAATATATCAAAAAATAATAATTCAGTAGCTAAAAGATTTGCAAAGGATCTATTGCAACACTAAACAACTTTAAAGCTTCAATTGCAAGCAACTCAAGATGCTTATAAAACATCTGTAAATAAATTGAAGAATCAATTGTTTATTTTTTATATTGGCAATAAAATATGGCTTCTTCAATAGGACATCGAGTTCAAGCAACTATGTAATAAGTTAGACTATTAGAGATTAGGACCATTTTCCATCCAAAAGCAAATTAATACAATAGCATATTGCTTAGAACTACCATCTTTTATAAAAATACATCTAGTTTTTCATATCTCTCTTTTAGAGCCTTATAGAAAATCACATATTTTGAGAAGAATATAATAATTGCCACCTAATATTGAAATAAAAAATCATAAAAATATAAGGTCAAAAAGATATTTGATTTATGGTGAAGGTGAAATAAATTAGAATATCTTGTTCATTAATGCAGCTATGATATGTATGAGTGCACATAGAAATTGACCAAAATTTTTGCTAATGTGCTTTAAATGGGATAAGAATTTCATCAACTCTATTCTCACAAATCCAAATATGTTTGATGATAACTTAATGAAGATTGGATTTGAGAAATATCTATAAAAGAAAGAGAATCAAACTAAAGCCTTCATCAGTATGTACTCATCTATTCTAGGATAGAATAAAGTTATAGAAGCAAATTAATCAACATGTCAAATCTTCAAATATTGAGAGATTTAACAAACAAGATTTAAAAGATCCACAAGCTTCAAACAAACTACTGCAGTTTTTATAGCCTTTGATTGAGCAAAATAAAGATGATACATTTCAGCACCAAGTATGACCACAATTGAAACCATTTGAAACAACATCCAAGGATGCAAGTCTCAATTCTAATATTCAAGCATTAATAATATTGCTTGAGCTTCAAAAGGTGAATTTTCTTAAGCTTAAGATCTTATTTGGAGGATATTTTGAAGGCCACAATGAAGATCAGATCTTTAGGTGGAATGTTTTAACAATGGAGGTACTAGCTCAAGACCATAGGCAATTTTTTTGAGGACTAGTAGAATCTATTATCCAAGAACAAAGAATAGAATATATATAGCTTCATTAGTGCAATATATTCTTGATTTTTTATGTATATAAGAAGATTTTTGAAGATATGAGCTCCTCTTCAAATTCATCACTAGAGAAGGAGATGATATTAGAGACATATACTTTGGAAATTTAAAAAATTCTTTTAAGAATATTTTAGAATTTGTCTAGTTAGTGGAAGTCACTTAAGAAGCATTTTAGTTGATAGAAGTAGCTCGAGAAGCTTCGTAGTTAGTAGAACAAGCTCAAAAAGCTTCCAAGTTGGTAGAAAGAGTCCAAGAAGCTTCAAAATTGGTAGAAGCTACTCGAGAAGCTTCTTAGTTTGATGGAAGCCGCTCAAAAAGCTTCTTAGATAAGGATATATATTGGAGTCAAGGCTGAAGAGTTCTTCAGTCTTGACAATGAATTTCTTGGAATTCTAGTTCACCTTTCTTAGTGTTGTTTGTGCACTCATCTAGATAATTCAAGCCCTTGTCAGTTTCTTCTTGAAATCTCCTTTTGATTCAAGTCTATTGTTCTATATTCTCATATCTTTGACAATTATAATGAAAAACCATAAAAATCTAGATATATTTTAATATATTAATTTAGATTTTTTAAATAAAAAAAAATATCTCTTAAATTTATATAATATATGAAAAATAATTAAATTATAAAATATCACAATAATTTAAAAAATATATTATTATAATATTTTTAAAATTCTAAATATTATATGCTAGCAATAATAAATTAATATAAATTATAAAAAAACCTTCATTATAAAAAACTTATATATATTTATAGATTGCTAGTTTTAGCAATACAAGATAAGTTGTTATAATAGATTGTACTTAATGATACACCATGTCTAAGGTCTTTCAATAATTTTTATACCCATATTAATTCTTTTAATGCCATGGCTATGGCTATTTATTTAGCTTTGATACTAGATTGAATCACAACATCTTATATCTTAAAGTGCAAACTTAGAAGAAAAGAATTTAAATAAAACAAGTATTTAGAAGTTGATTTTTTAAATAAAATGTATCTTGTATAATCCTTATTACACCATCTATGAAGTTATTATATTTATGTAATTATATAAGCATTCAAAAAATATAAACTATAGTCTCTAGTTTCTTATACATACTAAAGAATTATTTTTAAAGTTGTCTAATACAATGGACTTGGTTTTGCCATAAATCTTATCATATGATGGATAACAAAAGATAAGTTACACCTTGTACATATTACAAGATATTTTAAACTTTCAATAATTCTTGTATAAGGTATAGAAGCCATTAATTAAATATCTTCTCTTCTTGTGAGGTTGATAATATTTGAATAAAATATACTAGTTTTAAGACAAGTAGATATTATATTATAATTATTTTTTAAAAAATATCTTAAAATACTTAAGATATATTTGTTTAATGAAAAAAATAAATTTTAATTAGAATTATTACATCTAATTTTAATATCAAATATATATAAATAAAGAAATTAATATATATATATATATATATATATGCATCAATAAATTAAAGATTTGACTTAAAATAATAAGGAAAAAATATCTTTATAAAAATAAGATATTTAAAAATATGTAGGTATTGTAGGTTAAGTTTTATGCTGGTCCATTTGTTATAAGGTGTAATATCTTGAAGTGACAAATAATATAAGATATTTTGATAATAATAAATATCAAAAACCACTTTTATCTAAAAATGTTTGTTTAGATTGGCAATACGAAGTATGGTCCTTGTTAAATTAAATAATATATATTTTAAATACTTAACATTAATATTTTTAAAAGAAATATATGATATTATATATTATTACATTATCTATTTAAATCACAATATATATTACCAGTATAACTTATAAAATCACCACCATTATTTATATAATGGATCAATAAAAGATATCCAAATTTGGATGTCAATTAGTAATAAAATATTTGAAAAAAATAAAAAAAAATTTATCTTCTTTTAAATTGAATAAATGTTAAATTGAGAGAAGTCATATATAAACAACAAAAAATAAGAGTCACCACTAAGAGAAGGAATAATTATAGGGTTACAAAAATCAAAATGAATTAATGCTAAAAGTATTAGTATTTAAGTAACAAATAATATAGGAGAATAGGTTTTACTGTATTTCTTAAAAACAAAACTAGAGTAGAATATCAATTTGGTTGGTAACTTAGTTAGAAAATTAAAAATCATATTTGATTTAGACATCCTAATCAAATTGGATGAATTTAAGTAATTCAAAGGATAATAATAATATAAAATTTTAAAAAATAAAAAATTAATACTAGATTAAATATTTATTGTAGAAGCCATAGTTTGATGATATCTACTAGAGGTTTTGATAGTAATCTCATTATCTACATAATATAAAGGATCATGTCTACTATTCACAATAATAGATTATTAAGGTATCAATAGTAATGGCTTTAGAATTCCAAAATTAGCAGTAAAAGCTATAAAAGTTTTTATTTGATTTATTAAAAAAAAAAAAAAAAAAAAAAAAAAAATCCATCATTAGATTTTAAAACCCCCATCTTATATGGACCAAGAAAAAAAAACAAAAAACAACTTTTTTATCAACCATAGAATAATTTTTGCCTTAAGTATTGAGATCTTAGTATAGAACATTTATATTGTTTAGAATTGTATTAATTGAGTTGTTGAAGAGCAATAAATATCCAACTTCAAAACTTAATTAGGTACCAGTTGAAGGAAGGATATTATTATTAGGCAAGAAATTGTAATAACAAGATGATTGATGGTGTAATTAACAAAAATTAATGTTGCATGACTTTAAATAATACATAATATTATAAAAAAATATGCTTACTATAGATAAATCTACAAAATTATTCAAAGCAAGATACAAATTTTATATCTTCTATTAACCTTCATCATGGTATATCTTATAGTTTTTATTGTCTTATTTATAATACAAAGTTATTTCAATAGTATAATTATTACAATGATTTTTTTAGTAGATGAAATAATATAATATATAATTAATACTTATTCAATCTAGGTTTTGTAATTGCTTTTGTGGCATTTAGTGGACTTTTATGGATAATATATTTGAAATAATAACAATAATAATAGTCTTATGTTATAAGTTTAAGTTTTTTAATAGATTCTAAAATTTATAAAGACATTGTATCTTATTATGTATATATATTTTTAATAGTGATGGATTCAAAATCCATTCCAATTGCTTGTTATCAACACTTAGATTTACCAATCTAAAGTGTAAACTGCATATACTACAAGTACAAGAATTTGTTTTATTGATTGCATGGTAGAATAAAGCTGGTAGTATTATTATTGCACCTATATTGTAAGTTTAAAGATATAAGTTTAAAACTTTGGTACCATTCTATAGAAATATAATATAGGCTTGAGAGCCAACAGATAAGGGCTTGTAGTAATTGTGGACATTTTTATAGCTTATTACTTATATCAAACAAGATAATTTAGCTTTCAAAGAAGAAGTCAAAATTCTAATAGCACATGTGAAATTATTTGACTTTTAAGTATCACGGACACAAAAATATAGACTTGAAGTCTAAACAAGAAGTTCAAGAAGAACTTGCAAGAACTGGATAAATCAGATGAGTACAAAAACAACACCAGAGAGGTGAACTAGAGCTCCAAGAGATGTGTTGTCGAGACTGAAGAACTCTTCAGCCTCGACTTCAATGTATACTCCTACCTAGGAAGTTTCTTAAGTAGCTTCCACCAACTTGGGAGCTTTTCAAGCAACTTCCACCAACCGGGAAGCCTCTCAAGCAGCTTCCACCAATTAGGGAGCTTCTCAAGCAACTTCTACTAACTAAAAAGCTTCTCAAGCAACTTCTACCAACTCAGAAGATGTTAGAAGGCTCTAAAAAGTTCTAGAGAGTTCCAAGAAACTTTTAGAATGTTCTAGAAGATTCTAATAAGTATGTCCTTGACATCACCTCCTCCTCTAGCTTTCAGGTCTCCGAGAAGCCATTTGAGATGTATACTCACAAACGTAAGAAATCAAAAATTTGTCGCATAGTCTCTATAATATATTTCAGCTGTCGTTCACGAGGCAGATGATTCATGGGTCCTTGTAGCCACCGATAATGACCAATACCTTTCATTTGAGACCATGCCTAAACTTCTGTATCTTCATTGTAGAAACGACCTGAAAATATCGCTTTGCCACTACTTGCATGAGCTGGTTCAACTTCAAAGACAATTACAAGTGACTTGCTGCTTGGTATTCTTTGACGTCTTCCTGGCTCTTCTAATTCTTCATCTTGAGGTCGATGTCATGAGCTACTCGGTTGAGATGGTACCACTAGTATAGTATATACATTTTCACTAGCCATATCTAAATACACCTTGATATTAAATATCTTGATACTACGAAATACAACAAGTTATGTTTTGATAAGACCTGGATCCTTTTTCTATTCATTTTTCTAGAGAAGGCTTCATCTTCATGCTTCGTTAATGGCCAATTTTTGGTTTATTAGGATATCATTGATGGAATTTTCATATCTTTCGTGACGCATTGGCAAGATTTTCAGCTGGTTTCCATGTTTGTTCATTAATATCGTAGCTCCTCCAATGCACAAAGTACTCTAATTTATTCTATCTTCGCCGTGAATCTAATATCTTTTCCACCTCATATTCTTCGTTGTTTTCAATTTCTATACTAGGTGGCGGTGTCGTGTTGCAGCACGTTTATATAGTGAAAGGTATAGATAAGAGCAATTTATATTTAATACTTGAATATCTTAGTTCAATAGGAACTTAAGATACTTAAGAAAAGGGTTATGGAAGCCTCTTAGATTATTTTCTTATTTTAATAGCTAACAGATAAAAATTAGTTGTTAAAGTTTTCTTCTAGGCTATACAAACTCTTTTACTAATTTTGAAAAGCCATAAGTTAATTAGAATAGGATAGAAAAGAAAAATAGTTATTATGGTTGATATTAGGATTAAGTTGAAAATAGGATTTAACTTAAAAATCCTTAAATTTAGTTGAATTGATACCCAAGGAAAGACCAGATATGAGACAAGGTCGAAAGCGGACCTCTAGGGACAAAAACAACCGCCAAAGGCAAGAAACGGGGACATTCAAAGATCAGCGATTAGGATTGGATAGCTAGCTTGAAAGGGGTTCCAAGGGCATTTAGCTTGCAACCATAGGATTTTGGAAGACTTAGCAATTGCTATTCAAAGTCAAGGTTTGTATTGGTGATTTGGGTTTTTATATAAGACAATGATGGCTTGCATTATTGAGTGATTCGTAAAATTTGTGAAGTATTTACAGTTCAAAATTTGATGTTATCTGGATTGTTGGGTGTGATAAGTTTATACAAAGTTTTGTGTTAATCTAATAATGCAATCAGGAGATATCTAAGTTTTGATACAAAGGGTTGTCGGAAGTTGGCAGCTTAGGATTGAATAGGATTTCTGTGATAACTAAAGATCCACTAATTAGATCAATGTAATTTTTGGTATGCTGATAGAAGACTTGTAGGTTGAGCTACATACCAAGTTTGAGCTAAAGTTAACGGTGAAAGAAGGAGAAATCACCATTGGAGTTTCTGCATCAATCTTCAAGTTGGCGGCCGAGCATCATCAGTGTGCTTTTTGGGCATTTTCTTCCAATCTGTAAGTTGGATTGGACTAAGTTTTTCTAAGCATGTAAAAAGCTTATACCAGCATATGTGTGCAAAATTCCACACTAAGTGGACAATTCAATTAAAAATTATAGCTTGTTGAAGCTCACTAATTAAGGTTAGGACTTATAAACAAAAATAAAAATTGCTTAATTATAAAGGAAATAAGGTAATTGGGGTATATGTAAGATTGATTTTATTAAGAGGAGTGTTTTTAAACACTTTTGAGTTGAAGCTCGAATTATATTCCTTATATATGAGTGAAACATATTAGGATTTCTTGAGTATTTGCTAACAATACTTTACCTTCTACAGCCAAGTGCCCGGTGCATTCCCAACCAAGACAACATGTAATATGACAGCGGACATTACACTCTTTTAGGAAAAGACGATTCCCGATAAGACTCTAACAAAGAAACATGAAAGACAAGGTGTACCTTCATAGGTGCTGGTAACTCTAAGCGGTACGCCACAGGATTGATCTGCTTTTGGATAACAAATGGTCCCAATCTCCAGTAGTTCAACTTATCACATGGCCGCTTGGTCATGATATTCCGTCAAAGCAGCCATATTTTATTTATAATTTTGAAATTAATTGCCTGATTCTGAAATTTATCCGCAGATGCTTTGTAAGACTCTTGGGCAATTTGCAATTGAAGCTTTAATGTGGTTTGAAGCTCCAATAGCTGCTTCACCAATCCTTGAGCTGTTGGGTTGTTATTCGTTGACGGACTCAATAGATCAAGCTTTGGATGGTATCCATAGTTGGAAAAGAATGGTGTTTTTTGAATCAATTCATGAAGGGTGTTGTTATATGCAAACTTGACTAGCGGTAGATATGCAGTCCAATCATCTTACTGATAATTGATGCTGCATTATAAATACTGTTCTAAAACTTGATTCACCTGTTCCGTTTAGCCGTCAGTTTGAGGATAGAATGCCAAAGAAAGCTTGATGTCCACCTTCAATATTTTAAAAAAAGATCTCCAAAACTTTGATACAAATTGAGTTCTTTGATCCGACACGATATCATCTGATAGACCATGATATCGATACACGTTATCACAAAAGAGCCTTGCTCTGTCTTTGCTTGATGATGTCTTCTTGTAAGGGATAAAATTTACCATCTTGGTAAGTCGATCTACCACAACAAAGATGCTGTCAAATGAATTTGATGGCGGCAGATCTGTAATAAAGTCCATGGAAACTGAAGACAATAGACAACACGGAATAGGTAATGGCTATAGAAGTCTATAAGGGCGATGTTGAGGATTCTTGGATCTTGAATAAATGTCATAAGAGAGGACGAAATCTTTCACATCCTTCAACATTTGGGGCCACCAAAAATCTTGAGAAATGAGTTCCAAGGTCTTTTTGAATCCAAAATGTCTAGTAGCTGGAAAGTCATGACGAGATTGAAGGACTCGAAGTCGTACTGGCCCTTTTGGGATATACAACCGCTCTTCAAAGTATAAGAGATCTCCTTCAACCTTGAACTTGTCATTATGGATATGCTGCTTGATATCAAAGACTATTGAATCTTCAATGGTCACAGCACATACTTGGTTGAGGAAGTCGGCATCAATTGGCACCACAACAACACAAATCCTGAATTGCTCTAGCTTTAACAATATCGTATACTGTTGATCAAGCATTGCTTCTTCAACCTTCAGCGCAAGATATGATCTTTTTGATAAGGCATTGGATAGTCCTTGCTGCTTTCGAGGTCGATAAGTAATAACAAAGTCAAATCTAGATAGTGACATATTCCATCAAGCTTGACGACAGTTTAGAATCCGAGCAGACATGAAATATTCTAGATTCTTGTGATCTGTATATACGGTCACCAGATGCACAACTCCTTCGAGGAAGTGACGCCACTCTTGGAAAGAATCCACTATAGCAAGGAGTTCTTTATCATGAATCTCGTAGTTGATCTCAGCCGCAGAAAACTTTCGTGAATAGAATGCAACCGGATGAAGCTTAATGTCGATGCCCATCTGTGAAAGTACGGCTCCTAAAGCAAAATCCGAAGCATCGGTTTTCAAATAGAAAGCCTTTGTAAAGTTTGGGTGTACCAAGATTGGAGCCGTAGTAAATGCCGTTTTAAGATTTTGAAATGCTTTTTCTGCTAGAGGTCCCCATTCCAGCTTATCTTTACATGTTAATTGAGTGAGTGGAGCAGCAACTTGAGAATAATTCTTGATGAAGATCCGATAGAAGTTAGCAAAGCCGAGAAAACATTGTACGTCTCTAACCGTCTTTGGAACTTCCCAAGACACAATTGCTTCCACCTTCTTGGGATCCATCTTCAAGCCTTCCATAATCGCAACAAATCCTAAAAACTCCATCTCAGTTTGGTGAAATAAGCACTTCTTTAATTTGGCATAGAGTCCTTGCTTGCGTAGTTTTTTGAATACCAAACAAACGTGCTTCTTATGCTCTTCTTCATTCTCAAAAAATATCAAGATATCATGCAGATAAATGACAATAAAATTATCTAGATATTTTCAAAAAATATCATTCATTATGTGTTGAAAAACCGTTGGAGCATTGGTAAGGCCAAATGGCATGACATTATATTCAAAATGATCATACCTTGTACAAAAAGCTGTCTTCCATTCATCTCCTTCTTTGATTTGCACAAGGTTGTAAGCTCCCCTTAGATCAATCTTTGTAAAGATCTTTGCACGTCTAAGTTATTCCAAAAGACTAGAGATCAAAAGTAATGGATAGCGATTCTTCTTTGTCACCTTGTTGAGACCTCGATAGTCCACGCACATCCGTAGTGAGCCATCCTTCTTCTTCACAAATAAGATTGGTGCCCCAGCTAGCAATTTTGAATGACAAATGAAGTTCTTGGCTAGGTTCTCGTCAATGTATTTCCGCAACTTAGCCAACTATATTTGCGATACGTTGTAGATTGGGCCAAAAGGCGGTTGTGCTCCTTCTTGCAATTCTATGGTACAATCATATGGTCAATGTTCTGGTAGCATGTCAGCATTCTTCTTTTGAAACACGTCTTGAAAATCCTTGTATTGTTCCGGTATTCCTGTTGTTGAAATCTGCTCTCCACTAGTTGGAGCCGCATAAATGACTAATGGTGTGCCTTCTTTGCATGATCTTATAAACGTTCTTGCTCCAATGAACAAGGATTTTTTGGTTTGGGGTCTTCTTCCAAGCTTGTCCTCAGGTTGTTCTATGAAAAATGTTATCCTCCGCAACCTCCAATCTATGGATGGATTATATTTTTTCAACCAAGAAAGACCAAGAATAACAGGATTTGACGGGGTGCTAATAATGTTGAAAATAATATAACTACTATGGTCTTTAAATGCCACTTCTATAGGCTTTGATTCATGGATGACACTACCAGATAATAAAGGTCGTCCATCTATTACTTCTACGTGAACATGTTTGAATTTTTGTACTAAGGGAATTTTGTGATGCTTAGCAAATTCTTGGTCTAAAAAACAAGCAGATGCTCCTGAATCTAATAAGGCTAAGGTTTTTAGTTTTTGAGGACCAAAAGACAAAGGAATTGTAAAACAATGGGCAGGTTGAGTAGAAAGAGAGGAACCTGGTTTTGATTTGTCCAGCCGCACGGTTCCTATTGTGGCTGGGCATCCTCGTTTTCCTGAACAAATGCACCTCTATTCTTGATGTTGCGTCCATTTTGCTTCTTCGGACAGTTTCTAGCTCTATGGCCTTCTCCACCGCAATAAAAGCACAAATCTTTCTCCATACGCTGCTTCTTTTCTTCTAAAGTAAGGGATTCGACACGTATCGCATCAATCTGCATGTCTTCTGTCTCCACTTGTGAATTTAGGCTACTTGCCGATATAATTGCACCATGATGACTTGTATATTGTCTGGAGCGTTGGTCTTGGTGACGTTAAAATAGGTAGTTATCGCACTTTACAGCTTGGCTAATGGCTTCGTTGAGCGTTCGTGGATCAAGAAGAGATAATAACAAATCCTTCACGTCATCTCTTAGACCCCAATAGAATTGGCTCATCAATGCTTCTTCATCCCAATTGATGTCGCATGCCAATTGCCTGAAATCCGATGCATAGACTGATGCAGAGCGAGTCCCTTGTCGTAGTGATCGAATTTTTGTTGTAGCCCACCGAGCCTTGTCATGCTCGCCAAATGCTTCTGCAAATGCTTCCAAAAAAGTCTCAAAGTTGTTCAAAATTGGTGATCCTTTTTCAAATAGAGGAGCAAACCACGATAGAGCTTCTCCCGTAAATAAAGTTCCAACCAATCCAACGCGTGATTCCTCCATCAGATAACGTTTGGATTGTAGAGCTATTATTGACTTGATTTGATTGATGAAACCTCGAAACTTGGAGTGTGTGCCATCAAACTTGTCTGGAAGGCTAATATGAGGTTTCTTTTGTTGTGGAAGTAATGATTTTCGTTGAACCACAGGTAAAGCTACTTCTTCTGGTGCAGAAGCTCGAGGCTGATGAAGCCCAGATTGTGCTATTCCAGATGCTCCATCATTATGAAGTCTTGCAAAGACTCCTTCCATCACCGTAGTTCTCTGTGATAACATAGCAAGAGCATTCATAATGGCGTCCATCTTGGACTCCAAACTTTCACTCATTTTAATGTCTTGACCTCCAACCATTCTAAGAGAAAGGAAGTAATTGTTTCTACAAGGAGGAAATATTGGTTTAGAAGAGGGTACTCTGCAACCTCTAAAACGCCTTAAGATCTTTAAGAAGAGGGATAATCCACTCTCTCTAAGAAGAATAAGACTCTACTATTATGACGAAAAAGATATCAGTTTAGAGGAGGGTAATCCGCAACCTCTAAAAATACTAGTATACCTTCAAGAACAGGGATAATCCACACTCTACCAAGAAAGAACTAGCTCTGATATCTAAGATGAGAGTAGTCTCGACAAACTGTCACGGATGCAAAATATAGATTTAAAGCCTAAACAGGAAGTTTAAGAAGAACTGGCAAAAATTGGATAAATGAGATGAGTACAAAAACAACACCAAAGAGGTGAGCTAGAGCTCTAAGAGATGTATTGTCGAGACTGAAGAACTCTTCAGCCTCGACTCTAATATATATCCCTACCTAAGAAGCTTCTCAAGTAGCTTCCACCAACTCGGGAGCTTCTGAAGCAACTTCCACCAACTAAGAAGCTTTTCAAGCAACTTCCACCAACTAGGGAGCTTTTCAAGCAACTTCCACCAACTAGGGAGCTTCTCAAGCAACTTCTACTAACTAAGAAGCTTCTCAAGCAACTTCTACCAACTAGTAAGATGTTAGAAGGCTCTGGAAGGTTCTAAAGAGTTCTAAGAAATTTTTAGAATGTTCTAGAAGGTTCTATTAAGTATGTCCTTGACATTAAGATAACAAGATATCTTTACCAAGTGCTTAAATTTTCATCACTTTATTAAAGGTTAATAAAAAAATAGCTCATAAATTCAAATTTGTAATGGAAATGATATTATAATTTTTAAAAAAATTATTATTGGTGTATTTTTTTAAAATTAATTAAACCATTGAAAGAAAATTCTTTTGTAACTTTAGAATATATAAAATATTTAAAATCTCTAACTATTGACCAATAAATAATTTAACAAAAACTCTTTTAATACCTTTTTTTGAATTAAAAAAATTATCATTAAGAAAAAATTATCTTAATAAATTTAATAGAAAATAATTTTTAAAAAAATTTAAAAGTGGAGTCATATGTACTATAATTCTAAAATCCAAATATCAAAAATTACTAGAGTAATTAGAAGTAGTGGCATTAAATAAATATAAAGGTGCATTAATAAAGAAGGATTTTGATAATTTATTTTTGGTTTGTTTTCTTAGTTTTTTATAATATGTAAAAGATTTGTATCGTGGTTTGTCACAATAATAATATATTATAGGAATTTATATAGTTTATTATATTATATTATAAGGTAGAGGTCATACATGTTGTGATCTTGAAGGGATTCCATTAAATCTAGTGTTGTTCAATGGTTTAAGATGTATTTATTTTAAATGTTAAAATTTTAAATATAAGAATTTTTTTAATGAAATGGATTAGAATTATTTTAAATTAAATCAATTTTATTATATATCTTCTTAATTTTTTGGTTGATTTGAATTATTTCTAATTAAATTGTATAATATCTTATATTTTATTTATTTATTTTATATATTTCCAATTAGAATAAAGACATTCTTATGTCTTTTAATTTTTTTGGATTAAGTTGATTTTGCAATTTATTAGTTTTTTTTTTATATTTTCTTCAAAACAAATATCAACTTCATTTAATGTATTGATCTTCAATTACTCTTTGTTTTGGCATCGCCTTTTTGACAACAACATTAAATAAAAGATTGGTTTTTTTTTATTTTTATCTATATCAATTTCTATCTAATGATAATAAATTCAAATATAAGAAAACTAGATTGCTGCTAATTGATCACTTTTATTATTAACAAGTGGTTGAAAGATTCAATTAATTTATATAATATTAGCTCCTAAAAGATGTCTTTAAAAAAATGATATTAGAATATTATTATGATTCTTTATACATTGCTAATTAAATAAATATGTAAAAAATAAGAATCAAAATAAAAAAGAATTTAAATACAATGCTTCTAAGATATATTCTTGCTTCTAAAATTAATGGTTCTTGATCCTTCATCTTTTGATCTTCTACCAAGTAGGATTGGCTTCAAAACTTCTTGGTCACTTTTTTAAATATTATTATTTCTTTTTTCACTTATAATTTATAATAATATATTAAACTCTTTAGATTTATCTAATCTATTATCTAATTAAAATAAAAAAAGCTTCAACCACAAACATGAATCATCTTATCTCTACGCCTCCACAAAGTTTTAGCTTTATGTACACTCTTTCCAATTCTTGGATTTATATTTTGTATGGAAAATTTTTAAAATTTTAATTGGTGTTATTCAAATATTAATTAAATAATAAGGTCTTATTTTTTTATATATAAAAATTTCTATCATAACAAAATATAATGTAAATATAATATTGCTATAACTTAATTATTCCTATGAAACTATTATATATCACCAATAATATAACTTTTAAAATAAAATATAATCTAATCAAAACTTATTACCAATATAATAACAAACTAGTAGAGAACAGTAAACAAATATACCAAGATATTATATTTTATAAAATTTAAATAAATTTTAAAATTTTAAAAAATTTCAAAATAACATATTTTTTTTAAAAATTGAAACTTTAATTTAGTATAGTATCAGTGATTGGAGTCACTTAAAATCAAAGATGTTGCTTAGTATTATTTATAATAATAATTTATAATTAATTTTTAACTCTTTTAATAAAGATAGTTAAAAATATAAAATTTCAAAGTTCATTTGGCAATAATGTCAAATTTGAGTATCTCCACATTTGGCAATAATATCAAATTATAGATATAATATTATTTAATTTATATAGCAATGTTATTAAGCTTGAATACTTTTATAAATAAAAAATAATCAAAGATGTGGCATTGCCTAATTCATCTAGAAATAATATGAAGGTAGACTATCACATATCACAAATAGAAGATTTATTCTAATAACTATCTAGTTAGTATGGATAGATAGAAGTAGATAAAAATAGATTAATTTGATAATATCTTGGAGAAAAGCTTTCTAGAAGCTTCATAGATATAGATTCACCTTTATACATATTTATAGGTGAATGATAGATTAGAAACTTGGCCAACAAGTAAGCCACATGTCACACATATTGGTAGCTTATGGAACAAGTTAAGCACATGGCGCATATGTAAGAAACTTATCTTACAAGTTTGACATGTGTGTTGTAAATTGGACATGTATTGAAGGTCCTATAGAATGTGTCAGGGATGTAAGATAGTAGATTAACAAAGAGACAAGGAAGAGATTACAGAATTAGAATGATTTCAAGAATAAAGAATTGGATTGATAAGAATAAAGAATTAGATAATTGACAAGAACAAGAGACTAGATTGATATCAAGAAACAAGATAACACTTTGGATTGCTCCAAGACTTGTGTTGGGAAGACTAAGGTGCATCTCGGTCTTGTCTCTTATTTATATTACAAGACCTATGTTGTATTGAATCTTCTAAAAATATTTTAGAAAATTCTAGAAGATTGAGGAAGATTTAGAAGACTAAGGCAAGTTCAAGAAGACTAAAGAAGATTCTAGAAGATTTTAGAAGGCTACAAAAGGTTCTAAAAGACTAAAGAAGGTTCTAAAAGATTAAAGAAGGTTCTAAAAGATTGAAGAAGATTTTAGAAGGTTCTAAAAGACTAAAAAAGATTTTAAAAGATTTTGGAAGATTTTAAAATACTATAGAAGGTTCTAAAAGACTACAAAATATTTTAGAAGACTAAAAAATTCTAGAATATAGTGACTTAAAGTATGTCCATAACATCACCTCTCCTTATAGCAACAAGTTTTACAAGGAGTCAAAGTAATTTGATGATTAAATCACATACACAAGAAATCTAAAATTTGTTGGAATAGAGAAGTAATATATTCTGTCTTTTGTTCATTGATTACCAATTCAATAGGATCCTTGAAATAGCATTGATGACTTCCAGATATAACCTCTATTGTACTAATATTCCATCTAAGAATCTGCTCTTTGTTGCGACCTTCAAAACATCCTTTGAACATAATTTCTGATCCACTTCGAGTCACCCTTCTAATTTCAAGGAGTATTATCAAAGCTCGGGCATTTAAATCAAGATTTTTATGATGAGGTCATATCTCCAAAGATTCCAAATGTGGCCTTACTAGATATTGGAATACTCCTTTTTCATCTTGTTCATATTTTTTAAATCTACTAGATTGTGAAAGTTGCAATGGTTTTCCAGCCGCTTGTGTGGCAAAAGAGTCTTTTGACTCTTGTTCTTGCAATTCCCTTGAAATGCAAAGATTTGACATAGTAATTAATAAACTTCTAGCAATATCTATTCTATCTTAGAAAAAATGACTATATAAAAATAAACGTCTTAATGAGGTTTTTTTTTTTTTATATATTGGTGTTTTGTTGTTGGTAGAAAAGTATCATTTTGAAGCCAAGAAATATTGATATTTACAAAATATTTAATGGCGATTGAATCTAGATTTTTTAGGATATTATTGATGGAATTTGCAAACTTTCTTAAATACATTCTTAAGATTATTTGAAGATTTTTATATTCTTTTGCTAACTCCATAGTTCTTTTAATGAATGAAATATTCTAATTGTCTATGTCTTATATGCAAATCCAATATTTCATCGACTTCTTATTTAAGTTCTTGACTAATTTTAATTAGGATTGATGGTAGAAGAGTTCTTCTAATAATATTTGATTTATAATAGGTTTTTAAAAGTAAGATATAGAAGATTGGATAAATTTAGATGCTACTTAATAGTTCAAGATAAAAACTTATTAGATTTATTTGGTGTAGAATCATAAATGGTTCAAGTCTTTGATAGTCTGATTTTTGTGATGGTCAATTTAATTATATATTTTATTGGAATAGCCAAACACGATCTCTTATCTTAAACTTTGGTTGGTTCTTACAATGAACATCTATATAGTCTTTATATTGATCTTAAGCCATTTGCAGTTGGAATTTTAATTCTTTATAGATGGCTTTCAAATAGGTAGCTTGATTTTCTATAGCAAGACTTCTCACATCTTCAATTTAGAATGGATCTATTCTAGGATGGTATCTATAGTTTGAGAAGAATAGAATTTGCTTTGTCAAAGAATATTCAGTGTTATTATATGCAAAATTAGCCAATGGTAGGAGGTCCATTCAATCATCTTGTTGATAATTTATATTGCAACATAGATATTGTTTTAAGATCTAATTGACTTGTTCTGTTTAACCATCAATTTCATGATGATAAGCTAATGAAAGATTGATCTTAACCTTCAAAAGTTGAAATAGTCTTTTCCAAAAATTTGATACAAATTTTGGTCCTTGGTCCAAAATGATATCATTTCAAAGGCAAAGTATTTGATAAATATTATCAATAAAAAACTTGGCTGTTTCCTCCTCAAAAGTAGTCTTGTTATATGGAATGAAATATACCATCTTGATAAGATAGTCTACCACGACAAAAATTAAGTCTTTTCTATTAAAAATTGAAAGGTTTGCAATAAAGTCCATGGATAATGATTGCCATGGGCCTTTAAAAACTGGAAGTAGTTGGAAAAGCCCATATAGTTGGTATCTTGGGATCTTTGCTTGGATACAAATTTTATATGATTGGATGAATTCTTTCACCAACTTTTATATTTGAGGCCACCAATAATCTCTTGATATTAATTCCAAGGTCTTATTGAAACCAAAATATCCAACTGTTGGAAGGTCATGTTATGCTTGAAGAATTTGAAGTCTTGCAGGGTATGGAAGAACATACAAAAGATCCTTGAAATATAACAATTCATCCTCAAACTTAAAATTATTATTTTCTTCCACTTATGTATTTTTTAAACATCGTTGAATCTTATCTATTAATAGATTTATTCTCATTGGTTTTGGATTTCTGTCTTGAAAATTATATCTACAGAAGTAGATATTATCAATATCTTTAATTATAAATTGGACGGCTTTAACATGATTGATTTTTGTTGATCTAATATAATATTTTTTAATCTTGGCATATAAGTCAAAAAGCTCACTTCAAGACTTTTTATATTTTTATTTGATTAAATTAAAAAATTTAATATTTTTAGATTTTTTATGGTTTTTTTTTGTTGTTAGCATTTGTAGTACTATTATCTAAATGTCTTCCAAACAATGTATCATTAGTGTTATAGATGGATGAGAAAGGTAAAAGAATTGAGATAAAAATAAGAAATAAAAGATATATAATAAAAAATAAAATATAAAAGATTAAAGTAAAAATAAAAAATACAAAGATAAAAGATAAAAGATAAAAGATGAATAAAAAAGTAAAAAATATAGAAGATAAAAGTTAAAAGTATAAACTTTAATTGGTAATAAAAATGAAATGTGGAAGTAAAAAAATACAACAAAAGACTTCAAAGTAAAAATAAAAAAAATAAAGAAGTAGGATAATGAAGAAAAATTAACTCAAGAAGTATTTAATAACAAGTATCAAGATCATTCAATAATATACTAGAAAGAAATCATAGGCAATTGTGAAATAAAATAAAATAATAATTAAAAAAAAAACAAAAATAAAAATATAACCTAATGATGCTTTTGATCCAAGGAATAGACCCCTTTTTACTAAAATAGTTGCTGTCGCCTTGTCCTTGATTGGATTTGAGTGTGCATAGACCTTCTAGAAAGGTAACTTTAAGACCTATCACTGTCCAAAATTTTAGCTCCAAACTTACTCTGATTTGGAAGATGTCACTCTTCTAAGTTGGTGCTCTAAATTTTTCCAATAGTAGACCTCCCTTCACTACAATAGCTGCCACTGCCTTATCCTTGATTGTCTATAAACAAACCTTAGTTTTTTAGAAACCAAACTTCAAAGCGCTTCTTCTCTAACAAGTTTCATTTTTAACTCTTCTTGATGCTCTAGATCTCATATTGGAGTAGACCCCCTATCATTAAAATGGTTGCCACTGCCTTATCCTTGATTGTCCTTAAACAAGCCTTAGACTTTAGAGTGCTTCTTCTTTAATAAGTGTCACCTTCAAACTCTTCTTGACATTCCAGATCTTATCCTTCAAAGTCACAACTTCAAGTCAAAGAGATAGTAGATCCCCTTGTCACTAAAATGGCTGCCATTGCCTTGTCCTTAATTCAAATGGCACATACAATATGTCTTTGGAAAGCTAATAAAAAGTCTTAATATGTTCTAAAAATTCAAGTCCTAATTTCACTCTTATTAGAAGTTATGTATGATTGAAACATAGCCTAACTTAGGAAAAAAGAATCCACACTTCAAGAAGAAATTTTTCAAGGATTCACCACAAAAAGATGAGAGAGAGGAAGAGTAGCCATCCAAGCCCCTTTTAACTAAGTGCAAGGTGGCCCAAGGGTGGTGGCCACATTCCCACCTATAAACTATAAATCTCTAATCAAGATCAAGGGCCCAAAATGACCTTAAGCTTAAGCTCAGTTTTAGGGCTGAATTCGCCTATAATTAAGAATAAACTATCTTTTTAATAAAACATATACCACCAATGTATTTAAAACACCATTTTATCCTAAGATAGACTATTCATATATCCAAATCTAAGTTCAAAGGCATAAATTCTAATCAATTTATTAATTATAACTTTTGACTATTATAATTTTATTAAAATACTTCAAATTTTTTTTATTACTACCTTCTAATCTAAACTTAGATGAATAATAATAATCTAAATAAATTCATAGTATTTTTCTCAACAAGATGTATTTTAATACGGTGATTAAAATCACCAATTGCCAAATAATTTTGACTCTCAACAATTAAAAGCTGAAAATTCTCAAAAATTACTAAAATTTATAGAATTCTAAATTTTGGAATTCTATTACTTTCTAATAATAGATTAGACTAGTATAATTGATTTTAGCTCTTAATAATTATTCTATTATTAAATTTAAATAATTTATTATATTCTTATTCAAATTTTTTAACAATACATTGAGCTTATTTCTTAGAATAGTAAGAATATCTATTTTATAAGAATAATCTATTTAACAAGGATTTTAGCCACCAATAAATACTACATAGCCTAAATTTATCTTAATTATTGATTTTTGATTGATTTTGGATATAAATGAAAAATTGAGCCGTTTTGACGACTCACATATGGTGACCATTTAGGACAACTCGAAGAGGCAGAGAATTCAGAATGTATTGCTAAAGAAGTACAAGGTGTTGGTTCTATTGAGCTTCATGGTCAAATAGTTAACCATTTGACCATGAAGCCCAATAATTGAACCTCTATATCACCTAATTGAAGAATATAAAGTAAACAGAATGGCATTTGCTTGAAATGGACTTGATTTTAATACACAAGTTAAATCCTTTAAACTAAGATCATTCTTGCTTATGGATGTGGGTTACAACTAAGAAAGGTAATAAGTTGAAGAAAAAACTAGTCATATTATATCCAATTATCTAGAAGGATCTAGAACAACTCTATAGCCAAAAAAAAAAAAAAAAAAAAAAAGAAGTTCAAAACCGCCTTCTACCTTCATCAGAGTGAATTTAGACGATATGGAATATAAAGAAAAATGAGAAAGAAAAATGAAAAAAAAAATTTAGAACTAAAATCTAATTATTTTTTCTACATAGAGTTAGTGTTAGATCTATAAAAGGTTGGTTCAACATATCATCCTCTTCTAACAATCTAGTTTTGGATTTTAAAGCATAAGTATACTTAGGCATATCCTTTATGTTGCAGGAAATAATCTTTCCTATTCTAACAGTAGCTCAATTGGAGATAACTTGATTATTGACAATGAGGTTTAAATCCATGTTGTCTTGAATACAACTTATGGCATGGCTAACTGAATTGCAATATTAAGATGTTAAGTTGAAAGTAGAAAATCACATACAACTATTCACTCATTTTTTATTGATTTGAAGCTAGGAATTCATAAACACCTTATTTTTTATTTTTATTTTTCATGTCTCTTTTAAAATTGATTATATACTATAATAGTGGTACACATTAACATGTTGGAGGCATTTGGCATCCATCAATTATTAATAATATTCTACTTGTCTTAGTAGAAAAGCCAATTTGAATCTATAGAAAATAAGAATTCAAAACCTCCTTCCTCTTTCATCAGAGTGAGTTTGGACTAGGTGGAAGATAGAAAAGTGATGCAAATAACAAAAGAAGGAATCTAGATCTATAGATGCACCATTTGATTTGGAAAATTAGACTCCCTATCAATCTAATTTCCTCAATTGGCCATACAGAGGATTCAAGTTGTCTATCTTGTGTAAATCAATTGGTGGTTTATTCAAGATTCAAATCTTGAAGGTTTAATTCAATTTTTGAGAGAAAAATTAGTTCTAATCTTAACTATTCACACCTTATACTCCTTGCATCTATTCTCCATGATTTTGGTTGGAAATACCTCTCTATTCAAAATTTGTAACTGCAGTGAATTATTGGAGTAGACTTCTTTGACAAAAAATGGTCCCATCCAAACGGCATCAAACTTGGATGGAAAATCAAGTTTCCTAGCATCTTGTATCATAACCAACATTCCTAGTTGTAGAACATGCTTCTTGTGTTTCTTGTCAAAAGTAATCTTTCTGTTCCTCTGGATTACATCTAAATGTTGTGCACTTGTTCTTTTGATCTCGTCTAGACCGTTTAATTGTTCCATGTATTCTCTTAAGGATTGATTTATAGCCATTCTCTTATTTATAGCTATTCAAAGAGATTTAATTTCAAATTTGATTGGTAAAACTACTTCCACTCTATATATTAAGGAAAAAAGAGTGGTCTTTGTAATCACCTTATACATGGTGCAATAAGCCCATAGAAGTGCTAGTAGCTTAGTATCTTAGTCCTTCTTTGAATCTTTAATTATTTTTCTCAAAATAATAACTAGAATTTAGTTGACTCATTCTGTGTGGCTATTGGTCTGAGAATGATAAGAGGTTGTTAATCTATGGTTGATATTAAATCTCTAGGCCATATTCTCAATTATTGTATTCAAAAAATGGATGTTTCTATCATTGATGAAGATTTTAGGACATCCAAACCATATTATAACTTGCTCAAATAAAAAATTAGCAGCATGAATCGCATCATTAGTTCTTATTGCCGTGGCTTCAATCCATTTGGTTAAATACTTAGTAGCAACTACAATGTGTCTCATATCCCTTGAAGAATTAGGATATATCTCTCTGATATAGTAAATTTTTTATTTCTCAAAAAGAATTAAAGATAGTAACACATAGAGAGGCAATTCCATGTGTAAATCATTTTTTGCATAATGTTAGCAAGCATTGTTGTATTATGTATTGTCATGTTCAAGAATACGCTAGGCACTTGGCTGTGGAGGGTGAAGATGCGATTCACAAATATTCAAGAATCCTTAACAGGTTTTATCTGTATAAAAAGAATAAGGTTGAATATCAATATGAGAGTACATAAGTCAATGCAAAGTACTTAAAAATACTCTTTTTGATAACTTCATCTGCATATAAATCTCCAATTGCTTGTTACTTGTCACAATCAAGCAACTAGTTTTCTCCTTACAAATCCTAATCTTATTTAGTGAACTTCAATAAGCTATAATTTTTAATCTAACAATGAATTTGATATAAAACTTTGCATACAAGTATAAATATAAGTCTTATATAAGCTCAAAAAGTTTCAATTCAACTTAACTTACAGATTGTGAAATATCAACCAAAATCCACACTAATGTCACTCAGCCACTGGCTTAAAGGTTGATGCAGATATCCTAGTAGCAATTTCTCTTTTTCCAACTATTAACTTCAGCTAAAAAATGGTATGTAGTTTGTTCTTGAAGTCTTCTAAGATTGTGCCAAATTTTACCTTGATTCAACTAATAGATCTTTAGATATCACAGAAATCCCATATAACCTTAAAATGCCAATTTCTGGTACCTCTTCATAATAATGATTATGTAAATTTCAACTGCACTATTAGATTGTTACAAACTTTTATTCAATCTTAACACACTCAATCACCTACATACTGTCAAATTTCCAACTATAGATATCACTTCAATTATACACAATAGCTAAAAGTGTTGGTCCTAACTTTATTATATAAAAATTTAACCTCTAGTATAAACCTTGACTTTAGATAGTGATTGCTAAATCCTCCTAAATCCTATAGAAATAAATCTAATGTTTCTAAAATGAGCTTAAAGCTAATTCTCTAATCTTAATTGCCAATCTTCAAATGACTTGATTCCCTGCTTTTGGTGGCCATTTTTGTGGCTAGAGGTCTAATTTCGACCCTATCTCATATATAGTCAATCCCTGGGTATCAATTCAACTTATTTTAAGGATTTTTAAGCTTAATCCTATCCTCAACTTAATTCTACTATCAATCATATTAACTTTTTATCTCTCCTATCCTATTTTTATTAATTTATGGCTTTTAAAAGTAATAATATAATTTATATAATCTAGAAGGAAATTTTAATAATTAATTTTTATCTATTAGCTATTAAATCAAGAAAATAATCTAAGAGGCCTTCATAAATCTTTTCTTAAGTATCTTAAGTTCCTATTGAACTAAGATAATCAAGTATCAAGTAGAAATTATTCTTATTTATGCTTTTTACTATATATATGTATTACAATACAACAGCGTCACACCATTTGGCATGATCATGTACATCTTGAAACATATTAGGTCAATAATAGCCAACCCATAAAGCCTTTTGAGCTGTCAATCTATTGGAGAAATAACCGCCATACATATTATTATGCTATGTAGTCAGAATAGTTAGAATTTCACTTGCCACTATACAATATTTGAGAAGTCCATCCACTCTTCTCCAATAAAATCGATTGTCAATAACAACAAAATGCCTACTATTCACTCTAACCTTCCGGTGCTCATTTTTTGTTAATTCAAATGGTAATTGCTCCATAGTAAGGAATTTTGTAATGTAATCATATCATATGGACTAGGTAGAAATGGTGAAAAGAATTTCATCTACCAACTTGTTATCAATGGAGATATGGCCTAGCTCCTTCAACAATCTAGAAAAGTAATTAGTTTGATTATGCATCTTGCCGGGCTTATATTCTACCTTGTAGTCAAACTCTTCTAATAATAATATCCACCTAGCTATCCAAGCACTCAAATCTGTCTTGTTGACTAAGTATTTGATTGCCATGAGGTCTACAAAGAACACAATGGGATTTAATAACAAGTAATAATGAAATTTCTTCACCAAGAATACCATGGTTAAATATTTCCTTTGTATGGTGGTATAATTTTTTTCTGCAACATTTAATTGCTTATTAATTAAGGCTATAGAATAATCTTTTTGTTCAATATTAGTAAGTTGGCACAATGCATTGCCTACTGCTACGTTTGAAGCATCGCAATAGATATGAAAAGGTATGCTCCAATTTAATGGTTTTAGTATAAGATATGAATTCAACTTCTTCTTTAACCAATCAAAGGCTTTCTGACATTCATCAGTCTACTCAAATCTTATTGCCTTCCATTGCAACTTGGTAATGGACAAGGTTCTTGTGGCATAATCTAGAATCAATCCACGATACCATCCAATGTGGCCTAACACTCGTTCAACTTCTTTCACATTTGTGGGTGGTGGTGATCTGACAATAACTTCCACCTTCTTTGGATCATATTTTCTACCATTTTTAAAAACCACGTATCCTAGCAACACTCCCTTTCGAATCGCCAAAAAGATTTTTTTGGAAATTGAGGACTATTTCTATCCTTTTACATCATTCAAAAGCTTCTTTCACATACTCTAGGTGGTTTTCTACATTGGATTATGTACTAAAATCATCTATAAAAATAATCATGGATTTGTACAGCAAGTCCGAGAATGCATATATCATAGTCCTTTGAAAGGCAGAAGGGGCATTGCAAAATTCAAATAGCATCACCAGAAAAATAAAGGTTCTCTAAGGTGTGGTAAAGGCCATCTTGTGGCAGTCTTCAGGGGCTATGGCTATTTGATTGTAACCAAAATAACCATCTATAAAGGTGTATAGCTCATGGCTAGTAACATCTTCTAAAATGCTATTGATAAAAAGAAGAAGGAAATGATCTTTTTGCGTATTTTGATTCAACTTCCGGTAATCTATATAGACCTTAAGCTTGCCAGTCTTTTTTCTTACTAATACCATTGAAGATATCCAATTAGTAATTTCCACCAATTTGATAAAATCAGCTTAAAGTAGTTTCTCCAACTCAACCTTGACTACCGATTGTAATTGTGGATTCATACAAGGTTGTCGGGATAGAGAGAGTTTGCCTCAAGAAAGCGTTGGGCTTCTAGCTGCCACTAATTTCTCAATCAAGCTTCAAAATCAGAAAAGCTCTAATTTTATATATATATATATATATATATATATATATATTGAACAATTACACCAAATACATAAGCCTCAAGTATCCAACAACATCCAAAATATGGTAAAATCCTCTAAAACCTTATATATCCTTATGTGGAAATTTTTTCAAACTTCAACACCTCATATCTCCTGATCCGACTATCCAAACATAATAAAATTTTATACGAGGTATTGATGTATTTTTATCAGCCTCTACAAAAAATTTCAACTGCAAATTCATTGCAAATCTTGAGATATCTTGAAAACCCTAATAGTCACTTCAAACCCTTGTCTTTATACACCTGCATAGAAATTTCTTCATATCTCATAACTTATAAGCTTAAATGCCACGAAATTTATATGTATAGCTTCTTAATACAAAATGCCACATTCTCTAAGAAGTTTGAGCCAAAAATTTGTTTGAAAACTCAAGTTATGGCTCCAATCATTACTATGAATAAAACTGCTCACTTAATACCTTTGATTTGGAAGCACCACCTTCAACTCCCTATAGCTCCTTCATATGAACTTCAAATGCAACAATTCTTTTATAGAAAGATGTAGGTCTTTAAATTGCCATTCTAATTGTGCCTTTTGATCTCCAAAAATTCTTGTACAACTCTTCCAATCCTCAAAAAAGTAACAATACATCTCAAATTGATACCTTAACTTCAAATGGCTATAACTTCTTTACACTAACTCCAAATCCTCTAATTTTTGTACACAAATTGTAGCCAAAATCCTAAACTTTATAATTATAGCTTTTGATTTCCTAATGCCTTCCTTGAAGTTGCCAAAATCCTTATTAAGGTCCCAGATAGCCTCCTCAAAGTCCATTGGGCATGGTATTCGACCAATAGGGATGAAGTTCTCCATTCCTTGCCTTCATCCAACCATGCCTTGATTTCATCCTTCCCAATTAGCCTCCTATTAGCTTAAATTTTCATCCTTAGGCTCCCATCTTCTTTCAAGGCTTCATATTAATTATTTAGATCTTATAATTTTTAAATATCATAATCAAAACAAGTAAAAGTAAAATAAAATAAAGTTTCTTCTATCAACCATTTTTTATTAATTTTTCTAACCATTCTAACACAAATCTACACTCATAAACATATTATATGTTTTAACTAATTTTTACAAATTATAAGTAATTACAGTACAATAATATTTTTTCTGTCTAATTGGCATTGCCTCGGGGATTAAAGGTATTTGGTGTTGGGCTACCTCTGGTAGTATACCTTTTAAGTCTTTGTAAGACCATGCAAATACTTCACAATATTCCATGACTAGGTTCCTATACTTAGTAGTTTTTTCATCACTTAATTGTGCCTCCATTTTAATATTTCTGATTTCTTCTTCCTCTTTGAATATATCCATGTATTTTCAATCTATTTAGTGTATATGTAACTATTCTTTGGAGTCTCTATACCATTCCTTAGAAATGGGAGGATAATTAATAACACCTTTTTAGTGATAATTTCTGATGAGGATTTTTGAAAGCAAAGGATTAGAACTAAATCATTTCCATCCTTGAAAACCTCTATATTTCTCTCTAGACTCCCATCTATAGGTATTCTATATGCTCCTTCTTCTTCCAAAACCTCCAAATTGATGGTAAGTTCTTTGTTCATCTCCAATTCCCCTCCAAATTCAACTTCTTCTAGAAAATTAACTGACTTCTCAATGTCTGAATTAGAATTGGGATATTCATTCAACCATTGAGTAAATTCTCCATCATCTATCCAATGATAAAGGCTTGGTCCAAGATATCTTAATGGTTTCAAACTTTGATCTATTAAACCAATCAAGGTTGAATGTTCTTAGGCAATGGCTTTGCCCCTTTTCTTCCAAGTTAAAGTTGGTGATTCATTGTCAAATGAAGAAGCCACATTGTAGCTCAAGCTACTGTGAGTAGGTTTAATAGCAACCTTGGTCAAATTATCCCAAGATCCAAAAGTAATATAGGATTTTTTTCCACCCCAATCAACTATTGCATTAATTGTCTTCAACCATGGACAATCCAATAACAAAGAAAATGAATCCTTAATTATATGCATGCGGATGATATAGAAGATGAAGGTATATTGTTCATCTCCAATTAATACCTTACAATCTTTGATTTGGCCTACTAGAATGGCAAGGCTTTAGTTTGCCATATTAATGATAAATGATGAAGATCCAATAATCTTAAAACCTAGTTTTTCCATGGTTTGCAAAGGCATAATGTTTAGGCTGCTTCCTCTATCTACTAAGATATAGGTAGAATTTTTCTACGATAAAAATCTCAATTTCCACTGCCTTCACATCTGTAGGCTTCTTATTGAGTTGCATCTTTGCAACTACCTTAATCTTTGATTTCTTTCTATATTTTATAGACATTTTGATTTTCAACATTTTTCTTATCACATGTGAGATCTCTAAGAATTGTGCCTACAAAATATCAATCTTTAGGCTCTTTAAATCTATCCATAAATCATATGAACCTATTGTATGTTTTGTTTTGGCTCTAGGTAGTTGTAATATTTTTAATTCAAGAATTCTTGGGCTCTGCTATATATTGTTATCAGAATTGGTCTTAAGTCCAACCTCAATATTCTCAATTGAAGTCAAAAAGCTCTCCATTAAAGATTTAAGGTTCACAAGCTTTTCATTTCCTCTGTTAGTCACTTTGATCGCTTCTCGAACAACTTTTTCTAAGTTTGAGAACTCAAGTGGGCTTTCCATATCAATTTCTTTTTCTTCTAATATTGGTGGCATGTTAGCTATAGATCTAGTTATAATTACTAAAGTTGGCATGATGAGTGGCTTTTGCACCTTGAAAGGAGATAAATTATGGCTGATAAAGTTAAATTTTGGTGGCATAGATTAGATTACTACAGATGAAGTAGAGGCTTGATCTACCACTTCACCATTGGTTTGATTTATGAACTTGACATCTTAAGAGCCTTGACCAATATGTGGTTGGTTTTAAGGAACTTGATTACGATTTTGGTTTTGATTTAAAAGAATAAACCTAGTGTTGGTCTGAAGTCCAACTCGAGGATTTTGGTTTTGTTTATTGTTGCCATAGTTATAATACAGACTACATGGCTTTAAGATATTATCATTAGGAAACTATCTAGCATCTCTACGATTATCATATATTTGTTGCATATAATTGCCTACAGGCAATGGCAAGGAAATGACCTTATCAAGTTTTCTACATATATTAGTGGGATGGTTGCCACTACATTTACCACATATTACCTAGCTTTCTATTCAACATTGACCAGGTGGATGTAGCTTACCATAAAAAGCATGGATCTCATACCTTTGTCTATACTGACCTCCAAAATCTTCATTGGCTAACTGATAATCTTATTATCCATAACTAGAGCCTTGAAAGTTTTGATTTCTGTGCGGGAATATATACACCTATTGCCCTTGTATTTGCTGATTTTGCAAAAGTATTGCATTATAGAATTGAATCGTATGCCTTGACTACCTACATAAGATGCACCATAAGCCTAAAGAATATCTTTATGACTCAATTGGAAGAGGAGAAAGGTTAGGATTTTGGTTTCTAGCCAATTCTACTATCTATTCAATAAACACTTATAACTATTTGATGATATCATTTTTGAATCCTTACTGATTGTTTTATAATTCTTTCTTTATGGCATCTAGCTTAGCATCTTCTATAGGTGGACGTAAGGCAAATAAAGAAGGAAGTGGCCTCATGGCTAAAGAGGTGGGAAAGACCTTGCTTGATATCTCCAACGGAATATCATGATTAGATATAGGAATAAGAGGGATAATCTCTAATTTTTCATCTTTAAGATGAATAAAAATAAAATAAGGAATATATTCATGTCCTCTCCTCTACAATTTATCATATTCTTTTTTTATGTTTTCTACTTGCCTGGCGACTGCCTTGGCTTCTATCAAGGTTGTAGAGCACCTATCCAAAATTCTTCTAAGAGTAGAGGTCTTATAAAATCTTTAGATAAAAAATTATTTTAATATATCATCATTGAGTATATCACCTACAAATCTTCAGGACACTAGCTCAAAACAGCAAATGTAGGAAGAGATATCCTCCTCTCTACCTTGTTTGATTGCCGCTAATACTCATAATGCAGTACTTTGGCCTACTTCATGCCTAAATTTGTTAAAGAATTCTCATAGGAGCCTCTCCTATGTAATAAAGATTCTTTCACATTGGTTTCGATACCATTCATACACTTCATCTTATAGAGTGGTAGAAAACCACACAAGGTAATATTTTAGGTTGGTAACTAGGAAACTAGTCAAGGTTTTGATGTATCACTCCACATGGTATGATGGATCTTTTGTTTTGGTCCTATAAAAATTTGGTAGGTTAGAAGATACATTAACTGACACTAGACCTTCAGGTACGACAATAGGAAGGCTTCTTGGTCTGACCAAGGAATTAATGGCTAGTTTTGCCATAGTTGTATAGTCAAAATCATTTAGCCGAATAGTACTTGAGTTTGGTTATAAACTAGCCAAACTCTGAGACCAGTCAATAGGAAGATGAGGTTCAAATCCATCTTCTAAAAGCAGTTCAAGAGTGAAGTAGGATTTTCACCACAAAATAGGCAAATCCATAGTGGCAATAATTGATTCCAAGCTAGGCTATAATAAATTAATAATATGTTGATAGTCTTCTCTAATATTAGAATCAAAATATTGAAGTGGTGAATCTAAATTTGTCTAATGAGTTGAGAAGATTCTATCTCTTGTTTTAATTGATACACGAGGAGAGCTTAAATGATCTATATCATCTAATGGAAGTAATAATTCTAGTCTACTCGATCGTGTCGTAAGTTATATCTAGACTCTTAAAAAATTTTAATTCGAATAATTCTATTCATTTCACATCCACATACATGCAATACTAGCGTTAAGTTATGATATTGATTTGAAAATTTTGGAAGTTATTTATATAAGATACTTACAATCCACTTAGGTGCTTAATTTCTCCCTCATGGACAATAAACATGCAATCAACACCTAATGAGAGAATGTAAGCATGAAAATCATCTCATATTTAACCTTTCTTTACTAAATATTATACAAGACGACCTAGGATAGGAGTGACCTTTTCCTACCAATTTCAGAAGGAACTTGTTTTCAAGATAAGAGGGAGCCATCCTTCTATCTCCTTCCTTTCAAAATTAATAGATGAGAAATTATCCACTACTAGATTAACAACATCAATTTATTAGATAAAAAATTTTATTTTTGTTCCTTTTTAGCACATACACCATGAAGAATAATTTATCTGGTTGCTTTGCCAACCAATCTGACATATATTTAATTAAATTCCATCCAATTAAATTAATACTTATTTAAATTTTTATTAGCTAGTTGTCTTAATTTTTAATAATTTTAGCAAAAAAAAAGATGGTTAACTCACCATTAAGCATCTCTAGCCAATTTGATACTTATTAGCCTCATATGTGAAGAAGAGATTAATTCTAATTTTAATTGGCCAATTCTATTTTGATCACAAGTCTAAGGCTTCAAGTTTTAATTCAAAACTACAATGCCTTGATTTTAAAAAGAAATCCATGAAGGAATTAGATAGAATGGCTAGATTTTGTATACCTTAGGCATTTTTAAGAACTCTAATCAGTCCCTTTAAATTTTTGTCCTACTACTATGAGAAAAGTTAAGAAAATTTATTTCATGCCATATTCCTTCCAATCACAATCTCAACACTCTACCATAGCTCTATCAAACTCCATTGAATTTCCATCAACACCAATTCCATTCAAACATACAAGCATCCAAAAAAGAAAAAAATTCACTTCATAGCCTCTTACCTTGGTGGTAAATCACTTTGGATGGAAAGAAAGGCCCGACCTTGTCTCATACCTGATCACCTAGGCCTCCCCTATCGATTAAAGGATTCACTATAATTTTGCAATTGCGCGGGAGGACTAGAGCCTTTTACCCCTTAACCTCTTAGTTAGTTCCAAGCACAAAGAATAAAGGAGATTCACTAAGGGGCCATGTGCTAATCTCCTTAATGTCGGACTTATGTCTCACTCTTATTCACCCTTCCACCACTATTGGCATAATGAGATTTAAACTTGATTTTTCAAGAAGGTGAGAATGAATTGATTCTTTGATTCAATTAAGTATGAATTCAATCATAAGAGGTAGATGTACCATGAAACAAGCCAATGTCAATATTCCACCTCTTCACTCTAAGTTCCACTTGGACTACAATCATTCCTCATATGTAACTTGCATCAATAATCAGCACCACTACAAATACTTGTAAAATATAAAACAATTAAGAATCACCTTTCAAGCAATGCTAAGACTTATAAGATTAGACTCTCGGCAAATGCACTATTATGTGAGCCAAAAAGCTTACTTTAAGACTTTTTATGTTTTTATTTGATTGAATTAAAAAATTTAGTATTTTTAGATTTTTTATGGTTTTTATTATTATTATTATTATTAAAATTTATAATACTATTACCTAAATGTCTTCTAAACAATACACCATTAGTGTTATAGATAGATGAGAAAGGTAAAAAAATCAAGGTAAAAATAAGAGATAAAAGATAAATAATAAAAAATAAAATAAAAAAGATAAAAGTAAAAATAAAAAATAAATAGATAAAGATAAAAGATAAAAGATGAATGTAAAATTAAAAAATATAAAAAATTAAAAATTAAAAATATAAACTTTAATTGGTGGTAAAAATAAAACATAGAAGTAAAAAAATACAATAGAAGACTTTCAAGTAAAAATAAAAAAAATAAAGAAGTAGGGTAATGAAGAAAAATTAATTCAAGAAGTATTTAATAACAAGTATCAAGATCATTCAATAATGTGCTAGAAGGAAATCATAGGCAATTGTGTAAGAAATAAAATAATAATTAAATAAAATAAAAATAAAAACATAACCTAGTGCTACTTTTGATCCAAGGAATAGACCTCCTTTTACTAAAATAGCTACTATTGCCTTGTCCTTGATTGAATTTGAGCATATTTAGACCTCTTGAAAAGATAACTTCAAGATCTATGACCATCCAAAATTTTAGCTCCAAACTTGCTCTGATTTGAAAGATATCACTCCTCAAAATTGGTGCTCTAAATTTTTCCATTAGTAGACCTCCCTTTATTACAATAGCCGCTACCACCTTGTCCTTGATTTTTTATAAATAAACCTTAGCTTTTCAAAAACCAAACTTCAAAGTGTTTCTTCTCCAAAAAGTTTCACCTTCAACTCTTCTTGATGCTCTAGATCTCATCTTGCAGCAGACCCTCTATTATTAAAATGGCTGCCACTATCTTGTCCTTGATTGTTCTTAAACGAGCCTTAGCTTTTCAAAAATTAGACTTTAGAGTACTTTTTCTTTAATAAGTGTCACCTTCAAACTCTTCTTGATGTACTAGATCTTATCCTTCAAAGACACAACTTCAAGTCAAAGAGATAGCAGACCCCCTTGTTACTAAAATGGCCGCCAGTGCCTTGTCTTTAATTCAAATGGTACATACAATATGTCTTTGGAAAGCTAACAAAAAGTCCTAATATGTCTCAAAAATTCAAGTCCTAAATTCACTCTTTTTAGAAGTTATGCATAATTGAAACATAGTCTGACTTTAAAAAAAAAAATCCACACTTCAAAGAGAAATTTTTCAAAGGCTTCACCACAAAAAGATGAGAGAGAGCAAGAATGGCTATTCAAGCCACTTTTAACTAAGTGCAAGGTAGCCCAAGGGTGGTGGCCATATCCCCACCCTTAAACTAGAAATCCCTAATTAAGATCAAGGGTCTAAAATGACCTTAAGCTTAAGTCCAATTTTAGGGCTGAATTCGCCTATAACTAAGAACAGACTATCTTTTTAGCAAAACTAATGCCACCAATATGTTTAAAATACCATTTTATCCTAGGATAGACTATTCATATGTCCAAATCTAAGTTCAAAGGCATAAGTTCTAATCAATTTATTAATTATAATTTTTGACTATTATAATTTTATTAAAATATTTCAAAATTTTTTTATTACTACCTTCTAATCTAAACTTAGATGAATAATAATAATCTAAATATTTGTTAAAGAATATCATTTCTTCTCGTATAATATCTAAAAAAGTTCAAAGATTTGTAAGAGTTGCCACTCTATTCTTTGTTTGTGAGGATGCACTTCCATTAATTTGCTTTATTTCCATATTAATAAACAAAAAATCAATAAGCCACCAGTGTAGTATTTTCTATATTGAAAAAGAATATTTTTAAATAATATTAATTTAGAAGAGGATAATATGCAACCTCTAAAATGTAATGATATATCCTAGATAAAGAATGATTTATTCTTTTCAGAAAAAGATCAAATTGTAATAAGTAAGCATATTAATCTAAAGAGAGATAATCCGCACTCCTCTACAATGTAATAGTATCTTCAAGAAGAAGGATAATCTACTCTCTATAAAGAGATCAAAGCTTTGATATGATTACTTAGATAATCTTGTCAAACTGTCAAGGATGTAAAATAGTAGGTTAGCAAAGAGACAAAGAAGAGATTACAGAATTAGAATGATTTTAAGAACAAAAAATTGAATTGACAAGAAGAAAGAATTAGATGATTGATAAGAACAAAGAATTAGATTGATATCAAGAAACAAGACAATACTTTGAATTGCTCCAAGACTTGTGTTGGCAAGACTAATGTGCATCTTAGTCTTATCTCTTATTTATACTATAAGACTATGTCTTATTGAACCTTCTAAGAATATCTTAAAAGATTTTAAAAGATTAAAGAAGATTTTAAAAGACTAAGGTAAGTTCAAGAAGGCTAAAGAAGATTCTAGGAGATTAAAGAAGATTTTAGAAGATTCTAGAAGGTTTTGAAAGATTTTAAAAAACTATAGAAGGTTCTAGAAGACTACAAAAAGTTTTAGAATGTCGTGTCTTAAAGTATGTCTATGACAAAATGTCGCCACGTAGCTATTAGGTAGATAGTGTATATAAAGACAAGAGTGAAGCCTTCTTCACTTTTGTCAATTCTTTTCTTATCTTTAGTCTAGTTCAAGAGTCTTTTATATTTTCTAGTCTTTGGCAATAGCTATTTTAGTTTCTTCTTGAATATACACATTTTTTTATTTCTATTTTGTCATTTTATTTTAATATATTTTTTACTAAATTATTCATTTATTTCAATTTGTATCTTTGATAGATTGACAAGAATAAAGATATAATATTAGAGCTTTGTCTTTTTTTAATTAAGAGTGGATTATCTCTTTTTTTTTAATAAGATATAAGCATATTAGAAGTTATAGATTATCCACTTCTAAATTGATATTGTTTCTAAATTTTTTCTTTTATTCTTGAGTATTTTATTTTATAGTGAGAGTAGATATATTTTTTTTTTTTTATTGTATTGTCATGGCAAAACTTGCTGAAATGAAGAGCGTAATGATACAAATGTAAGAACAAATAAAAGAGTTAATGCTTGTAATACATCAATTCAATATACCACTACAAATAGAAACAAGATTAGCAAGAAATGAAGATATAAAGATGATTGGAGCTGTTTCAAGCCGTATCACTTTACCTATCATGAAACACCATTTAAATATCAAAGAACCAAAAACTAGTTTGTCGAAAAAGTTTGATGGCACCAGATCTAAATTTCAAGGATTCATCAATCAAGTACAATTGGTAATTGAACTTCAACCTCAAAGTTATCCAACTCAAAGGTCATAAGTTAGGTTTATTAGAACATTAATTTAGATTCTACTTTATTATAGTTTTTATCTTTTTTTGAATAATATAATCTAATATTAGATAATTTGGAGGTATTTTTAGTAGAGTTTTAATCTATTTATAGAGAACATGATACAATTCATGTTACAACCAATAAGATCTGTATCTTGTGACAAAACAATCAATCAATGATATCATATGTTTTGTAATTTTAACAAGTAATAACTAATACTAAGTGGGATGATGCTACACTCATCAATCAATTTTTTTATAGATTATAATATGAAATAAAGAAATTGATGTTCAACTTATTCAATCTTTAGACATTGAGTCAAACAATTGACTTTGCTGTAAATTGTGACAATCAATTTTTTGAATTTCACTCTGAGAGTAGCATAAGGAAGCTCCAATGTTATTATAATATAATGGCAATACCAACATCTTTTCAATATGTACATTCAAAATTAGAAGACATACAAATTGACGCAATGTCACAGACATACTTCAAGTCATCACATTTTAAAATCTTCTATAGACTTCTAAAATCTCTCATAGCCTTTTAAAATCTTTTAGAATCTTCTTTAGTCTTTTTAAACTTGCCTTGGTCTTTTAGAATCTTTTTTAATGTTTTAGAATTTTTCAAGATACTTTTAGAAGGTTCAATAAGACATAGGCCTTATAGTATAAATATGAGGCAAGTCGAAGATATACCTCAATCTTGCTAACTCAAGTCTTGGAGCAATTCAAAGTGTTGCCTTGTTTCTTGATATCAATCTTGTCTCTTATTCTTGTCAATCATCTAGTTCATTATTCTTGTCAATTCAATTCTTTTGTCTTAAAATCATTCTACTTTTGTAATCTCTTCCTTGTCTCTTTGCTAATCCGCTATTTTGCATCCTTGATAGTTTGGCAAGACTTTGAGGAGGTTGTTTGTGACAAGAATAAGAATTTTGGTGACTTTAAAAAGAGCATTTGAAAATCAAAGACTAGTATTAAAAAGCTTATTTTTTTATTATAATTTTGATATAAGAATCAAAAAATTTGGAAATTTTATAGGAGAAAAGTAGGCGTTTGAAATTAAGGTATACAAATTATATCTACAATCACTCTTTTAAGGATACAAGGAGTTATATGATAACTTTTAGAGATCGGGAGATGCGGCTAGAGAGATGATTTTAAGATCTATATTTAATATATAAGAAATGTTATATTTGAAGTCTTAAAGAATAAAATATTAGGAATCAAAGATAATAGATCAAATTCCAAGTTAGTAAGTAGACCGTTTTGTTGATAGTAATGGTTTCTACCATATTTTGAGCTTTTGGACGAATTTTTGTGTAAAAATTTCTAAAAAGGTGTAATATTATATTAAAAAGCTATACATTAAAGTTTCATAGTATTTAGAATTTTAGTTTGTGAGATATAATGAATTTAGTATATAGATGTTTGTAAACAAGGTTTGAATCTACTATTAGAATTTTGGCAATATCTAAAGATTAATAATAAATTAATAGTTGAAATTTATTGTGATAGTTGTTAAGAATATATCAGTACTTTATATAAATTTTGAATAAATTTGGATAATTGGATTAAAAGTTATAGATTATTGAAATTCAAGAGAAATTCCCTTTCTATAGGTGAATGAAGGTTTTAGAGTATTTGCTATATTTTGAGCGTTTTGTAAAAGTAAGACTTATATATTAGGTATAATAGCCCTATAAAAAATATTTTTATATAAATTTGGAAGTTTTGTTATACTTGGATCTTGATTGAATAATTAATGACAACCAAGAGCTTTGTGCTTTCTTGAGGCAGATTCTTTCTTCTATGACACCGTAAACCATTGACTAGAATATAATACAAAAGAACCATCAAAATCAATCTTCAATTCTTCAAAAGTTTTTTTAGTAAACTTGTGTTTAATATTCCTTAGATCTCTTAAGTTCTTTTTTCTTGATGCTTCTTCCATCTGTTCTTTAGAATCTTTTGGCAAAAATCCAATAGATTTCACCTTCTTATCTATTGTCTTATATTTTGTTTCAATTATAACCTTTGGTGCTTGAAAAAATTCAAGTATAGAATAGATTTTCCTTGAATGAATTTACACAACCTTATCATTATTTTTTAATCTAATCAATGCAATTAATTTTAAAGAATCTTTCAATCTATTTTCTTCATAAATACCAAAAATTCTTTCATCATCTTCTAATGTTTCTAATTCACATAATTTTTTTTTAATATTACATAGTCTTTTTCTTTCTTTTCCTTTTAAATCTACAACTTTCTTATATATAATACTATCATTTTTAAAAATACCAATAAAACTTGTATCAAATGCACTTATATCTTATAAGAGTATCTTCTCTTTTATACCTCCATAATTTCACTTTATAGTTGTACTTCTCCAAAATCCTTAAATTCTTCAATAATCCTTGGCATTGGATTTTCCTTCAATTTGTTTCAATTTTGCTTATGATTGGAAGGCACAGTTAAAAATTATATTGCCTTTCTTCCATCTTCATTGTATATCCATGCATAAGTTGAACCATCATCAAGTATCTTTGTTTCCATCCATATTGCCATAATATATGGTTGCCTCAAAATAAATAGATAAGATGTTGCATCTTGAATAAAAAAATTTTGCTCTATTGTAACATCATCGATCCAAATTTTTACATCTGAGAAGGTACTATATAATTTACTTTGTATATTATTAGTTTCTCATATTATCCATCTATGTTCTATATCAATTGGCCACCTTAACTTCATATAAAGATCCTTAGACATAAGATTTATCTCCAAACTATAGTCAATCAAAGCAACAACCACCTCCTCCATATCTCCAATCTTCACTAATACTTGTGTAGTTCCCCTAGTTCAATGCTTTCAAATATAATGACGTAAAATCTCTTTCTTCTTATCATTTTGATTATCAAAATGTATTCTTTGATTATAACTCCTTTCTTCACTTATTGACTATTTGTAATAATTATCAAATTCATCTTCTTCATCTTTACATATATATATATTAATAGCATGATTTAATCCAACTTTATCCATTAATTGCCTCTTTCGCTTAATACTATCAATAACGACATTATAAAATTCTTTCTTTATAATTTCTAAAATTTCTTTCAATATAAATTCAACTTTTGCATTGAATACACATTCTTCAAGCATCCCTTTTAAATTTGTTGTTGCTTTAATATTAAAAAGCAATTTGTAAATTATAGACTTACTTTTTTTTCTTATATCTTTTGATTTTTTCTTTAATGCTATTGAAGCATCCTCCATTAGTAATTCTTGTGAAGTCATCTTATGAGCTTTGTTTCATTGAGTTTGCTTTTTAGAAGAATTTCTTTCTCTTGTATCATTAGAATCCTATCTTTTCTTTTCTTCTATCAAAGCTTCATATTGGCTCTTAGCAATATAGGCATGCACTAATAAAGCTTCCACGAGATCCTCCCAATATGTAGTTTTATAAATTACTAAAGTAGTCATAAATAAAGCTTTTTCTGGCATCTTTTTTTTATACATTGTAGGAATAATAGAAGATCAAAGTCCACTTGATTCAATATTTCCAAAAAAATCTTGTTTGCCATCATCATCTATTCTAGCATCATAACATGTAATTTCTATTGCTTTAATTCCATTTGTTGTCAAATAATTTTTAATTAGTCCTTTTATACATCCTTTATCAAAGTTGATTTGGAAAAAATCACCAATATCTTTTAATGCCATTTTTCCATCTTTTCAAAAAATAATGCTTTGTTGTATCATTTCATTGAATTCACTGCAATCTTTTTGAGAGTGAAAATCATTATCACACCAAATATATCTTTGTATATATCCTTACTTAGAAGTAGCCTTTGAACTTATTGTAGAAGTCTTCTCCTGAAGCCTTGTAAGTTTGATTTCAAGATTTTTTATAGCATATATAATTTTTTCAATTTCGATATCTTCTTTTTTTGGTGTAGTCATTGAAGGTTGAATAATAGGTATTGTTCATCGTGAAGTAGGCACGTGAGTTTTAAGTACTTGTATAACTCTTTGAATATCAACTCTATTCTTTCTCTTTTTTCTTTTTACAACCAATTCTACTACATCTTCAACTTCTTTCTATTTTATTGTCAGTCCTTCATCTTCTTTCTTATCCTCAAGAAGAATTTTTAATTTTTCTTATAATTCTCTATCAACTGCTCAAAGAAATAATTCAACCTTGTTTGATCTCAATATTATCTTTTTCACTTTTGATAATTGAGAATACTGCCTCTGAAACTTCTTTAATTCAATAGCCTGTAATTTTTTATTAGGATGCTCAATTCATTCCAAAAATAATTTTTTAGTAATCCAATCAAAGTCTTCTAAGAAATACTCATCACTTAATGCGTGAGAGAGTATCTTCGAAGAACTTCCAAATTGTTCCATAATTGATCTTACATGTTTTGTTATCTTTGGCATTGTAGCAAGCTCAAATAATAGAATCATTTCTTTTTTAGAAACTAAATTCAATTTTATTTCCCATATATAATATTTAAAATATTTAGAAATATTTTTTTTTATCAAATTAATCAATTGTATTAGCTATTGCTTGTAATGCTTTAATTGCCAAAGCCTCTTTGTAATTATTGTCCTATTGCTATTGCATAAATAATATAAATATTTGAAATATATTTATAGTATTTGGATTTAAATATATATATTGTCTACTAATAGAAAATCTATTTAAAGCTCCATTTGAAGATCTATTTGAAGTGCCATCTAAGGCTCCATTAAAAACTTCAAATTCAATTTTTTTGTTTTCTTGTGCCATTAATTCCAAATAGCCACAAATAAAATCTAACACCTTCTATCCTAAATGTTCATGTTAGGTTCACCACTTATGTCATATTATATTGTCTTATTTGGAAATGCACCAAGCACCTAGTTGTAAAAGATGAAGTTGTGGTTTACAAGTATATAAGAAACCAAATTATAGAAAAACATCCAAAAACCGCTTTGATGTCACTTGGCTTCCAATTTAAAAGTTGATGTAGAAGTTCCAGAAGCAATTTTTTATTTTTCAATCATTGACTTCAGCTCAAAATTTGTATGTAACTTGATTTTTAAGTCTTCTAAGACCATGCCAAATTTCACCTTGTTTTAACCAATGGATCTCTAGGACTGCAAAAATCCTAAATCCCAAAGTGCCAACTTTTAGTACCTCATCATATTAATGATTAAAGATCTTTCAACCGCACTATTAGATTATTACAAAATTTTACATATATTTAGCAAATCTAATCAACTACATACTTTCAAATTTTTAACTATAGATGTTTTTTCAACTGCACATACTAGCCAAGAGTGCTAGTCCTAATTTTATTACATAAAATCCAAATCACTAATATAAACCTTGATTTTGAAGAATGATTACAAAGTCATCTAAAAACCTATGAAAACCAATCTTATACTTCTAAAACAAGCTTAAAGCTAGCTTTCAAATTCTAATTGCCAAATGACATAATATTTTATCCTTGATGGCTATTTTAGTAGCTAGAGGTCTAATTTTGATCCTGTCCCATAAATAATCAATCCTTGGATATCAATTCAACCTATCTTAAGAATTTTGAAGCCCAATCCTATTTTCAATTTAATCCTAATATCAACCATATCAATTATTTATCTCTTTTATCCTATTTTTATGAATTTATAGATTTTTTAAAACAATAAAAGAATTTTTACAACCTAGAAGGAAAAATTAATAACTAACTCTTATCTATTAGCTATTAAGATAAGAAAATAATCTAAGAGGCTTTCATAAAATCTTTCTTAAATATCTTAAGTTCCTATTGAACTAAGATAATTGAATATTAATTTAAAAATCATTCTTATTTATATTCTTATTATATAAATATATTATAATACAACACTTTGTCAAGAATAAGAACTCGATGAAAGCAAATAAATATATGAAACTTCTATTAAGAAGTATAATAAAATAAAAATAAGAAAGTATATATATTAAAAAAAAGTAGAATGGCTATTGCCACAAGACAAGAAAACTATAGACTCTTAAAACTAGACTAGAAGCAAGAAAGGAATTGATAAGAGTGAAGAAGGCTTCATTCTTGTCTCTATTTATACTCTCTATCTAAGAGCTATGTGGCAATATTCTATAGGACCTCCTACACATGTCTAATTTTTAAGACACGTGTCAAACATGCCCGATTAGTTTTCTATTTATGTGCCACGTATTTGGCTTGTTTCACAAGCTATCAACATGTGTGGCACATGGCTAGCTTGTTTGACAAGCTACCAATATGTGCGCCATGTGGCTAGCTTGTTGACCAAGTTTTTAACCTACCAATCATCTATAGACATGTATAAAGGTGATTCCACATTTATAAAGCTTCTAAAAAACTTCTCTATCAGATATTATCAAATCAATTTATTTTACCTACTTCTGTTGGTCTATATTAATTAGATAATTATTGGAGTAAATCTTATGTTTGTGACATTATCCCCCCTTCTAGGGATGAGTTCCACGAGGAGCGGTAATTACATGTTGAAGAAGTCCTGAATACGTCAAATTGTGCTTGCCACATATTCTGATCTTTATTCTTTTTGAAGGTAGTTGATAGGTCCTTTTAGCCATCGATAATGTCCCATATCACGACAAGAGGACCACCTTATTATTTGATCATTGTTGAGGCCTTCATAATTCTATTCAAAGAAAATATTAGGAACACCATCAGGAGTAGTTCCTACCTCTAAAAATATTACCAAATATTGGGAGTCTCTTCCAAGGTCATGATACGAAACACATTATATTTCACCACCAATCCGACAAAAGACATGTCGTTCTTGAAGGTCCTCATCTCTATTCCATCATCTTGAAGGTTGTGATAGTCATAATGTCTCATCTGATAAATCAGCAAATGAAGGTTCTTGAGTTGAATCCACTGATTGTTGATTCTCCATCTCCTTAATGTCACAAATACAAAGAAGCTACAAACAAAGATAGAAAGTAGAATGTTATCTTGCTTAGATCATGTTTTTTTTATAAGGAAGGTCCTCATTTTGATTTTTATGGATGTTGTTCATAAAAAGTGTCTACTTTCCTTGCTGTAGTTGCGAGATTCTTTGTTGGTTTCCATGAGCATTCACTAATATCATGTCCATGCCAATGAACAAGATATTCCAACCTCTTTCAGTGGTGCCTCGAATCTAAGATTTTTTCCACTTCAAATTTTTCATTATTGTCTACGTCTATATGAGGAGGTGGCACTTGTCTTGTTCTTGATATGTTCACTATCTTGTATGGTTCAAGAAGAGACACATGGAATACATGATGGATCTTCATGGACTCTAATAGATATAATCAATATGGAATTGGATTGATTTATTCAAAAATAGGAAAAGGTCTAAGTCTACAATAGTCCAACTTATCACAAGGACAAGTAACCATACCTTATCTTCCACATTGAATTGTGGTTGTTCCTTGCGATACACATCTGCATTTATTTTTTGTCATTCTTGAGCTTCTTTTAATTGCACCTTCATTATTGCATATAGCTCTGACAAACAATTTGCCAAATCTTCTATTGCTAGATTATCAACTTTTGAAAAATCAAAAGTATCAATTCATGGGTGGTAACCATAATTGACAAAGAAAGGTATTTATTGCATAGAAGAATGTATTATATTATTATAAGCAAACTCTGCCAATGGTAAGAGGGTTGTCCAATCATCTTGTTGGTAGTTGATGGTATATCTCAAATATTGTTCCAAGACTTGGTTTATACACTCCATTTGTCCATCAATTTGAGGATGGAAAGTTGAAGATAGCTTTATGTCCATCTTTAAAATCTTAAAAAGCATTCTCCAAAATCTTGATACAAATTGCATCCCTCTATTTGATATAATATCCTTTGATAATCCATGATAGCGATAGATGTTGTCAAAGAAGACTTCAGTTGTTTCTTCACTTCTGATAGATTTTTTACATGATATAAAATGTGATTGGACTAGAAGCACCTTCTAAATAGTGGCGCCACTCTTGAAAAGAATCCACAATTACAAGAAGTTCTTTATCATGGATTTTGCAATTGATCTCTACTGTTGAAATTTCTTGGAATAGAAAGCTATTGGATGGAATTTGTCATTTGTTCCTATTTTTAATAATATTGCACCCAAAGCAAAGTCTGATGCATCTCTTTCCATAAAAAATGCCTTGGAGAAGTTGACGTGATATAAGATTGGTGGAGAAGTAAAAACTATTTTCAATACTTCAAACGATGCTTTTGTTTCCTTATTCCACTTGAATTTGTCTTTACAAGTTAGACGTGTAAGTAGAACTGCAACTTGAAAAAAGTTCTTGATAAAGATTCGATAGTAATTAAAAAATTCTAAAAAATATTACACATCCTTTACTGTTCTTGAAATCTTCCAATCAATGACTGCTTAGACTTTCTTAAGATCCATCATGAGGCTATCATTCAAAATAATGTATCCTAAGAAATCAACTTGAGTAGTGTAAAATACATATTTTTCCATCTGGTGTCACGGACATACTTTAAGCTACCACTAAAATTTTCTGTAATCTTCTAGAATCTTCCATAATTTTCTAAAATCTTCTAAAATCTTCTAGAACCTTCTAGAATCTTCTTTAGTCTTTGAAAATCCTCTAGAATCTTCTTCAACCTTTCAAGACCTCCCGTAGATTTTTTAGAATCTTCTAAAATCTTCTTCAAGCTTTTAGAATATTCTAAGATATTTTTAGGATCTTCTAGAATCTTTTTCAACCTTTCAAGACCTCCCATATACTCTTTAGAGTCTTCAAAAATCTTCTTTGGCTTCTAAAATATTTTAAGATATTTTTAAAAGGTCCAATAGGACATAAGGCCTCATAATATAAATAAGAGGCAAGACTAAGGAGTACCTCAATCTTACCAACATAAGTATTAGAGCAATCCAAAGTATTACCTTGTTCTTGATATTAATCCAATTTTTTATTCTTGATCTAGTTCTTCTTCTTGTCCATCTAATTCTTTGTTCTTGAAATTATTCTAGTTCTTAATTCTTTTTCTTGATTCTTGGGTAACCTACTATCTTACATCTCTAACAGTTTGACAAGATTGACTTACATAATTATATCAGAGCTTAGATCTCTTGATAGAGAGTAGATTATCCCTCTTCAAGATACTATTGCGTTTTAGAGGAGTGCAAACTATCCCCCTCTAGATTGATATGCTTACTTATTGTAGTTGATTTTTCTATGAAAAGAATGGATTATCCCTTTCTTAAGATATATTACTACATTTTAGAGATTGTAGATTACCCTCCTCTAAACTAATTATCTAAAAATATTCTTTTTAGTATAGAAAATACTAACGGCTTATCAATTTTTTTTTTTTTTAAGATGGAAATAGATCAAGTTAATGGAGGTGCATCCTCACAAATAGAGAATAGAGTGGCAATTCTTATAGATCTTTGAGCCTTATTGGATATGATACGAGAAGAAATGACATTCTTCCGCAACCCAAAAAATGAATCACAAATGCAGCAAGTATCTGAAGAAACTAAGCGAGAGATTTATAACTTCCAACAAGAGATTATTTGATTAAGAGAAGCAAGTAATAGACAAGTTATGCACACAACTTTTCTAGAAGTTCCAAGGGTTGTCATAAAAGAGCCAAAAGCTAGTATGCTTGATAAGTTTGATGGAACAAGATCCAACTTTTGAGGGTTTATACAATAAGTGTGACTTTATTTACGACTATATCCTTCTTGTTATCTAAATGGATTCACTCAAGTTGCTTATGTGGACACCTTTTTATCAGAAAGTGCTCGATCATGGTTTGTACCACTATTAAAAAAGAATTCTCCAATCCTATACAATTTAGAAGCTTTTATGGAAAGATTTACTACTGCATTTGGAGATAATGATCGAGAGAGCAGGGCAAAGAAGAAGATCTAAAATCTATGACAAGGACAATGTTCAACTGCAATTTATGCAACTTATTTGTGATCTTGATTGGAATGATAAGGCTTTTATGACTCGATTCTGTTATAGCATAAAAGATGATGTAAAGAATTTATTGATCATGATGCCAAGAGTTGAAAGCTTAGAGGAACTCATAGCTCAAGCTATTACTTGTGAAAATTGTCTATTTGAACTACAATAAGAAAGGCGATCAATTTTCAGCAATACTTATCAAGGTACGACTGCTACAACTTCAAGAATATTGAAAAAGCCATTAATATATCCTGAACCTATATAGATTAATGCAACTTAATTCAAGCCATTAATACTAGTGGAAAAGATTAGGCGTCGTTAAGAGAATTTATACCTATATTGTGAAAGATCCAATCACAAGGCACCAAATTGTCCAAATAAGTCTAGAGAATTCAAGGCACGAGGTATAATATCCAAATTGAAAAGGTCAAAAAACGAAGTTGTCCAGCCATAGTAGGGACTTTGCGGTTGGATATTCCCAAATCTAAAGTACTAGAAAAAAATCTCTTTTTACCTCTAGATTCAATATCTTATTTTATACTTCATATATGTATAAGAACCTTGAAATAAGAAAATTTTGCTTAAGTTCTTTTAGATATTGGAGCCTCAGCATGTTTTATGGATAAAGATTTTGTAACCAGGCACAATCTACTACTTATAAAGAAGATCCATCCTGCACCCGTTGAGGCCATTGATGGACGAAACCTTGCATCAAAAGATATTGTCAAAGAAATCCAATCGTTGGAAGTGATACTAAGGGATTAAGTATCACAAATTATTTTCAACATCATTAGATGTCCCACAAATCCTATTGTCATTAGACTCCCTTAGTTTGAGCTACATAATCCTGATATTGATTGGAGTACATGGAAGATTTTTTTAAGATCCACACATCAAAAGAAGAAAGGAGGTACTGCTCTATGCCTTAAAGCTAAAGCATTTATGCAATCAGCAAAAAAAAGAAATACATTTGCATTGTATATTATTCCAATGAAAGATCCAATAGAGCAATTAAAGCAGGATATTCCTAGTCAATATCGCGACCTAGAAGACGTATTTGAAAAAAAAAAAAAAAAACATATTATCCAAACATCATCCTTATGATTGTGCAATTGAATTACAAGATGGAGCTCAACCTCCATTTGGTCCAATTTACAATTTGTCACAAATGGAACTTATAGCCTTGCGAGAATATATTGATGAAAACCTAGCCAAGAATTTTATTTGACATTCAAAATCACCTGCTGGAGCTCTTATATTATTTGTGAAAAAAAAAGATGGTTCTTTACGTATGTGTGTTGACTATCAAGGTTTGAACAAGGTAACTATAAAAAATCGCTATCCATTATCATTAATCTCAAGATTATTGGAACAATTAGGATAAGCAAAGATTTTTACAAAGATTGATTTGAGAGGCGCCTACAACCTACTCAAGATTAAAGAAGGAGATCAATGAAAGACAGTTTTTCATATAAGATATGGACATTTTGAGTACAATATTATGTCTTTTAGACTTACAAATGCACCTGTAGTCTTTTAACATATAATGAATGATATCTTACGAGAATACTTAGATGACTGTGTAATCATCTATTTGGACGATATCTTGATCTTTTCTAAGAATGAACAAGAGCATGAATATCATGTACGGAAGGTATAAGAGAAACTACAAGAAAGTGGATTGTATGCCAACTTGGAGAAATACTCTTTCTATCAACCATCAGTGAAATTTTTGGGATATATTGCTTCAAAAAATGAGATTTTTATAGATCTAAAGAAGATACAAACTGTTATGGAGTTGAAACAACCATCATCAATTAGAGATGTATAATATTTTTTGGGATTTGCAAATTTGTACAAAATCTTCATCAAAGATTATTCCAAGATTGCGGTGTCGTGGCATAGGGAATTTGCCTCAAGAAATCGCTGGGCTTCTAGCTACCATTAATTACTCAAGTAAGATCCAAGTATAATAAAACCTCCAAATTTATATAAAATATTTCTTCATAGGGCTATTACATCCAATACATAAGTCTTATTTCACAAAACACCCAACATGTAACAAAATACTCTAAACCCTCATTCCTCTGTAGAAAGAGAATTTTTTCCAAATTTCAACAATCCATAAATTTTAATTCAACCATCCAAATTCACTCCAAATTTATATGAAGTACTGATGTATTTTTCACAACTACTACCACAAATTTCAATTGTTGGTTCATTACCAATCTTTAGATATTGCCAAAATCCTAGTAATAGCTTCAAACCCTTGTTTACAAACACTTGTATACTAAATTCTTCATATCTCACAATTCAAAAGTCCAAATGCTATGAAACTTTGATGTATAGCTTTTTAGCATAATAATACACCTTTTTAGAAAGTTTGAGACAAAAACTCATCCAAAAACTAAAGATATGGCAAATCCCATCACTATCAATAAAACGGTCTACTTACTGCCTTGGAAGTTGATCTGCTGTCTTTGACTCCCAATATCTCCTTTTTTAGAATTCCAATTATAGTAATTCTTCCACATCAGATATAGAACTTTAAATCATCTCTCTAGCTGCACCTTCCAATCTCCAAAAGCTCTCATACAACTCCTTCAATCTTCAAAAGAGTGACAGTAGGTACAATTTGTACACCCTAACTTCAAGTGCCTACTCCTCTCTCATTAAAAACCCCAAATCCCTAGATTTTTGCACCAAAATTGTAGTCCAAAAAACAAGCTTTCTAAGCCTAGTCTTTGATTTTCTAATTGCCTCCTTGAGGTTGCCAAAACCCTTGTTAAGGTTGCAAGCAGTCTCCTCAAAGCCTATTGGGCATGGTATTCGACCAATAGGGATGAAGTTCTCCATTCCTTGCCTTCATCCGACCATGCTTTGATTTCATCCCTCCCAATTAGCCTCCTACTAGCTTAAATTTACATCCTTAGGCTCTCATCTTCTTTCAAGACTTTATACTAAACATTTAGGTTCTATAAAATTTAAATCCCATAACCAAACTAAGTAAAAATCTAAAATAAAGTTTCTTATTTTAACTTCTTTTAATTTATTTTACTAACTATTCTAACACACATCTAAATCTATAAACATATTATGCATTTTGAGTGGATTTTACATACTATAAGCAATTACAGTACGACAGCGGCTCCATTAATGCGATTCACAAGCAAGGACAAATTTATTTGGAATGATAAGGGTGAAGAAGCATTCAAGAAGCTAAAAGAATCTTTTATTAATGCTCCTATACTTATCCATGCAAATCCAACAAAACCATTCATTCTGGAAATAGATGCTTCAGATTTTGCACTGGAATCTATATTCTCTCAAACTGGTGATGATGGTCAATTACATCCAATTGTATTCCGTTCTCAAAAATTTTCAGTTGTAGAGATCAATTATGAGATCTATGACAAAGAATTATTGGCAATTGTTGATGCTTTTGAAAAATGGCGCCATTTGTTGGAAGGGGCTTAACACAAGATCATGGTATATATCGACTACAAAAACTTAGAATATTTTATGAGTACTGAACTTCTAAATCGTCGACAAGCACAATGGAGCATATCATTATCTTGATTTGATTTTGTAATTACATATCATCCGGAAAAACTTCAAGGAAAACCAAATGCCTTTTCTTGACGATCATATCTTGCACCAAAAATAGGAAACATTGTATTGGATCAACAAATATTAATCATGTTGAAGCCGTCTAATTTGCAGTTAAACATATTGATGATATCTACCTATACAAATACAACTCTCAGGACAGAAATCTAGAAAGCAATAAAAACAGATCTATTTATAATGAACATCCAACAACGTTTGAAAAATACACATGTGAAAAAAAATAATAATTTCAAATTGAAAGATGGATTGTTATATTTCAAGAATCTCCTATATGTTCCTTTAGGACCTACAAGACTTCAAATTTTTCAAGCTTGATATGACATTCCAGCAGCTGGACACTTTGGCTTCAATAAGACCTTGGAATTGATATCAAGAGACTATTGGTGGCCTCAAATGTGGAAATTGGTAATAGAATATATCCAACCATATAAAATTTGTGCGCAAACAAAGATCCCAAGATACCAAGTATATGGACTTCTGCAATCCCTTCCAGTTCTAAGGGCCCATAGCAATCGTTATCTATGGACTTCATTACACACCTCCTAATTCGAATGGAAAAGACTCAATTTTTGTGGTGGTAGACCGTTGTCGTACTGTATTTGCTTACAATATATAAAATCCATTTAAAATATATAATATGTTTATAGATTTAGATATGTGTTACAATGGTTAGTAAAATAAATTAAAGAAGGTTGGTATAAAAATATTTATTTTAGATTTTACTTAATTTGATTATGGCTTTTAAATTATATACAATCTAAATATTTAGTATAAAGCCTTGAGAGGCAATTGGGATCCAAAGTAGAAAAATTAAACTACTAAGAGGCCTATTTGGAAGGATGAAGACAAAATGAGGATGAATGAAGATAAAGAGTGAAGTTCTTCATTCCTATTAGTCAATGGTCATGCTCAATACACTTTGAGGAGGCTGCCTGCAACAAGAATAAGGATTTTGGCGACTTCAAGGAGGCCATTCTGAAAATCAGAGACAAAGGTTAGAAAGCTTGTTTTTTGGACTACAATTTTAGAATAAAAATCAAGAGATTTGGAGTTTTTATGAGCGAAGAGTAGGCACTTGAAGTTAGCATATACAAATTATACCTATTGTCATTCTTTTGAGGATTAGAAGAGTTGTACAAGAGCTTTTGGAGATCAAGAGATGCAGTTGGAGAGTTGATTTCAAAATATACACCTGATGAGGAAGCATTACTACAATTGGAGTTCTAAAGAAGGAGATATTGGGAGTGAAAGAGAGCACATCAAATTCCAAGGCATTTTTGTTGATAGTGATGGGATTTTAGATTGTGAGATATGGAGAATTTAGTACATAGGTGTTTGTAAACAAGGATTTGAAGCTATTGTTGGGATTTTGGCAATATCTAAAGATCGATAAGGAATCAACAGTTGAAATTTGTAGTGGTAGTTGTAAAGACTATATCAGTACTTCACGTAAATATTTGGTAGATTTGGATAATTGGATTAAAAATTATAGATTATTGAAGTTTAAGAAAAATTCTCTTCCTACGGGAGAATGAGGATTTTAGAATATTTCTTATTTTTTGAGTGGTTTGATGAAATAAGATTTATATATTGAATATAATAGCCCTATGAAAAAATCTTTTATATAAATTTGGAGGTTTTATTATATTTAGATCTTAATTGAATAATTAGTGGCAGCCAGAAACCCAACGCTTTCTTGAGGCAAATTCTCTCTACCACGACACCGTCTTATCAAGATGGCACACTTTATCCCATGCAACAAGACTATTTTTGAGGAGGAAATAACCAAGCTTTTTATTGATAATATTTACCAAATACATGGCCTTCCCATTGACATTATTTCAAATCGAGGACCGCAATTTGTATCAAACATTTGGAGAGGACTATTTCGGCTTTTAAAGATCAAGATCAACCTCTCATCTGCTTATCATCTTCAACGTGATGGTAAAAAAAAAAGAGTGAATGAGATCTTGAAACAATATCTTTGTTGCAGTTTAAATTACCAACAAGATGATTGGACGGACTTTCTACCATTGGCTGAGGTTGTATATAATAACTTTGAACATTCTTCAACAAAGCAAACTCCATTCTTCTCAAACTATGGATACCACCTTAGAGCAGATCCATTCCAAATTGAAGATGTGGAAAGCCTTGCTGCAGAAAGTCAAGCTACTTATTTAAAAATCATCTATAAAGAATTGAAATTCCAATTACAAATAGCCCAAGATCGATATAAAGACTATGCAGACATTCATCGTAAGAACCAATCAAATCTCAAAATAAGAGATTGTGCTTGGTTACTTCGACAAAATATACAAACAAATTGATCATCACGGAAATTAGATTATCTAAGACTTGGATCTTTTACAATTCTATACCAAATAAATCCAATAAGTTTTCATCTCGAATTACTAAGTAGCATGCATATTCATCCAGTCTTTCATGTCTGACTTTTAGAAATCTATTATAAATCAAATATTGCTAGAAGAACTATTCCACCACCAATTCCAATTGAAGTCAATCAAGAGCTTGAATATAAGGTGGATGAAATATTAGATTCATGTATAAGATATAGACGATTGAAATATTTCATCCATTGAAAGGTCTATGGAGTTATCAAAAGAACATGAGAACCCTCAGATAACCTTAAGAATGCACCTAAGAAAGTTTGCCAATTCCATCAACAATATTCTAAAAAATCTAAATTCAATGGTCATTGAAGATTTCATGGACAATAACATCTCTTGGCTTCTAAATGACACTTCTTATCAACAACAAAAGACCAATATATAAAAAAAAAAGCCACGCTAAGACTTGTACTTATATTTTTCCTATGATAGAATAGATCTTACTAGAAGCTTATTAATTATCATGTCAAATCTATATGTTTCAAGGGAATTGTAGGAACAAGAGTCAAAAGACTTTTCTGCCATATAAGCGACTGGGGAATCATTGCAACTTTTACAATCTGTTAGGTTTGAAGAACATGGACAAGATGAAGAAAGAGTATTCCAACGTGAAGTAAGGCCATGCTTGGAGTCTTTGGAGATGTGGCTTCATCACAAAAATCTTAATTCAAATACCTAAGCTTTGATAATATTCCTTGAAATTGAAAGAATAACTCTAGGTGGACTAGAAATTATATTCGGAGGATGTTTTGAAGGTCGCAACAAAGAGCAAATTCTTGGATGGCATGTTGGTCTAACAGAGGATATATCTGGAGATCATCAATGCCATTTCAAGGGTCCTATTGAATTAATAATCAACAAATAAAAGACAAAATATGTTGCTTCTGTATTCCGACAAATTCTAGAATTTTTATGCATGTGATTTGATCATCAAATTGCTTTGGCTCCTTGTGAAATTTGTCGTTAGAAGGGAAGGTGATATCATTGACATATTTTAAGCCACCACTAAAACTTTTTGTAGTCTTTTAGAATCTTCCATAGCTTTTTAGAATCTTCTAAATTCTTCTAGAATCTTCTTTAGTCTTTAAAAATCCTCTAGAATCTTCTTCAACCTTCCAAGATCTCCCATAGACTTTTTAGAGTCTTCCAAAATCTTCTTCAAGCTTTTAAAATATTTTAAGATATTCTTAAGACCCTCTAGAATCTTCTTCAATATTTGAAGACCTCCCATAGACTCTTAAGAGTCTTCCAAAATCTTCCTCGGCTTCTAAAATATTTTAAGATATTCTTAAAAGATCCAATAGGACATAAGGCCTCATAGTATAAATAAGACGCAAGACTGAGGAGCACCTCAGTCTTACTAACATAAGTTTTGGAGCAATCCAGAGTGTTGTCTTGTTTTTGATATTAATCAAGTTTTTTATTCTTGATCTAGTTTTTGTTCTTATCCATCCACTTCTTTATTTTTGAAATTATTTTGGTTATGAATTCTTCTCCTTGGTTTTTAGCTAACCTGCTATCTTACATCCCTGATACTTGTCATATAATCTGATATCTCTAAGTTTTTGTAATACACAACAAACATATAATTCATAATCTTTTATGTCCTTAGAGTAGATTAAAATATTGTCTAAATAACAAACAAAAAAATCATCTAAAAATTCACAAAAAACATCATTCATGAAATGCTGAAAAATAGCTGGTGCATTCTTGAGTCCAAAAGGCATAACATTGTATTTAACATATCCATACCTTGTTCAAAAAGCAGTCTTCCATTCATCTCCTTCTTTGATGCGGATTAGGTTGTATGCTCTTCGTAGATCTATTTTTGTATAGATCTTAGCTTCATTCAATTGATCCAGAAGTCCAAATATCAATGGTAGAGGATATTTATTCTTGATGGTAATCTTGTTGAGGCCTCAATAATCTACGCACATCCATAGTGATCCATCTTTTTTCTTTACAAAGAAGATAGGAGCTCCTACAGGAGATTTCAAATGACGTATAAAATTCTTGGCTAAGTTTTCATCAATGTATTCCTTAAGTTCAACCAACTCATTTTGTGATAAGCTGTAGATTGGTCCAAATGGAGGCTAAGCTCCCTCTTTGAGATCAATTGAATAATCATACAGATAATGCTCTGGAAGAATATTTGTATTTTTTTTTCAAAAACATCTTGATAATCCAGGTATTAGCTTGGAATACCACTTAAAGTCTTTCCACCATCAAAAATGGATGTGGCATAAATAGCAAAATTTGATCCTTCTTTTGCTATATCTATAAAAGCTTTTGCACCTATAAGTACGGATTTTATTATATTAAACTTATAGCTTTTCACTTGGTCGATAGAATATTTAATAATATTTTGAAAAAAGTCAAGCCTATGAGAATTTCAATCTATTTGAGAGTTACATTTTTTTAGCCATGATAAATCTAAAATAAATGGATTAGATAGAGATTTAATTATGTTAAAGGTTATATAGCTATTATGACTATCTATTGTTACTTTTACAAGATGGATTTTATGAGTGACATCTCCAAAAGACAATAGATGACCATCTATGATTTCTACATGTATGGATTTAGTTTTTTGTACTAAAGGTATTTTATGATTTTTAACAAATTATTCATCTAGAAAGCATGTTGAGACTCCTGAATCTAATAAGGTAGAAGCTCTATAGTTTTTTGGTCCTAAATATACATCTATTATAAAACAAAAAGAAGGTTTTGAGAAGAGAATAGGACCTTCACAAAGAATTGTACAAGGTTCCAGCTACACAGTCCCTATTGTAGCTGGACAAATTTATTTTCCAATATGTTATCTTTTTTGACATTCGTACTTCTTATTTTGTAGTTGTGTCATTTCTTTGGACAATATTGAGCAGTGTGCTTAGATTCTCCATAATATAAATATAATCCTCCTTGATGATGCCGAATCTTTTCTTGTTCAATGAGAGATTTAAAATGTATTGCATCAATTTGTATGTCTTCTACTTCCAAATGTACATTTTGTGAGGACGTTGATGTTGCCATTGAATAATAATGTTGAGGCTTCCTTATATGACTCTTGGATCAAAATTCAAAAAGTCGATTGTCACATTTCACAGCAAAATCAATTGTTTAATTCAATGTCTAAAGATCAGATAAATTGAACATTAATTTTTTTACCTCATATTATAATCCATAAAAAAATTGGTTGATGAGTGTAATATCATCTCACATAATATCAGTCGTTAGTTGTCAAAATTGTGAAGCATATAATAACATTGATTGATTGCCTTATTCTAGGATGCAAATCTTATTGGTTGCAACACGGATTACATCATGTTCTCTATACATAGATCAAAATTTTGCTAAAAATGCCTCCAAATTATTCAATATTAGATCACGTCGTTTAAAAAAAGATGAAAATCAAGATAAAGCAAAATCCAAAAGTAACGTTCCAATAAACCTAACTTGAAATCCTTACGTAGGATAACTCTGAGCTTGAAGTTCAATTACTAGTTGTACTTGATTGACGAATCCTTGAAACTTAGATCTTGTGTCATTAAATTTATCAAGAAAACTAATTTTTAGTTTTCTAATATTTAAACGGTATTCCATTATAGGTGAGGTAGTATGCTTTGGTGTAGATATTGACGCAGCTCCAACCATTTCTATATCTTCACTTCCTACTAATCTTGTTGTTTCTTGTGGTGATAAACTGAGTTGATGTTTTGTAAGCATTAGCTCTATCATTTGTTCTTGCATTTAAGCCATTGCATTCTTCATTTTTGTAAGCTCTACCATGATAATATAATAGGAAGGAAGAAATCTACTCTCAATTCAAGAAATGCAGAATAACACACTCAAAAGAAAAAATTCTAGAAACAATATCAGTTTAGAAGTGGGTACTCCACAACTTCAAATATGCTTATGTCTTATCAAGAAAAAGGGATAATCCACTCTTAATCAAGAAAAGACAAAGCTTTGATACTGTATGTGTATTCTTGTCAATCTATCAAGGACAAGAACTCAATAAAAGCAAATAAACATATGAAACTTCTATTAAGAAGTATAACAAAATAGAGGTAAGGAAGTATATATATTAAAAGAAACTAAAATGGCTATTGCCACACTTAGCACATCTAACAATCTAGACAATATCAAATTTTAAATTATAGATGCTATACAAATTGCACGAATCAATTAAGAATGTAAGCCACCATTGTCTTATATAAAATCCAAAACACCAATACAAACACTGACTATGAACAACGATTATAAAATTATCCAAAATCCTATGGAAAGAAACTTAATGTCCTTAGAACGAGCTCAAAACCTTCTCCCAAATCCTACTTGTTGATCTCCAAATGTCCCTCTATTTTACCCTAGGTTGTCATTTTTGTGGCTAGAGGTCTGATTTCAACCCTATTCCACAAACGGCCAATCCTTAGATATCAATCTAACCTATCTTAGAGATTTTATAGCCCAACCCTACCCTCAACTTAACCTTATTTCAATCATGCTAATAATTTATCTTTTTTACTATATTTTTATCATTTATGGCCTTTCTAAGATAATAAAAGAATTACTATAGCCTAGAAGGTAAAATCACTAATTAATTCTTATTTACTAGCTATTAAGTGAAAAAAATAAACTAAGAGGCTTTCATAAAAACCTTGTTAAAATATGTTGAATTCTTGTTGAACTAAGATAATAGAGTATTAATTGAAAAATTATTTTTAATCATAGTTTCCCCATATAATCGTGTCACAACACAACAGCGCTATGTGGCTAGCTTATTGACCAAGTTTCTAATCTACCAATCACCTATAGATATGTATAAACGTGATTCCCATCTAAAAGCTTCTAAAAAGCTTTTCTATCAGATATTATCAAATCAATTTATTTTATCTACTTCTATTGGTCTATATTAATTAGATAATTATTAGAGTAAATCTTATGTCAGTGATACACTATCATATTAAACTCTTCACTTCTTGCCATAGAAATGAAATGAGAAGAAACAAATACAAAAAATCAAGAACAATACCAATTTAAAAGAAAATAATTTGTAACCTCTACAATACTATAGTACTTTTTAGAAGAAGAATAATTTGCTGTCTATCTAAAAAAATCAAGTTCTAATATTGTATTATATTAATATCAACAAATTATTTTAAACACACTATTCAAATAGAACAAGACTCAAAAAATTCAAAGAACTAAAACAAAAAAAGATCACTTTATATTACAAATAAGGAACTATAACAAGACAAAAGAATAAGACTAGAAGGTTGAAGCTACAAGGATTGCATTGTTGAGACTAAAGATTCTTTCAACCTTGGTTCTTATATATAATAGGTGCAAAGAAGCTCCTTGGAGAATTTTTTTGATGCTTGGAGGTGAAATAAGCCTAAGATCCTTCTTTAGCAGCTTCTTGAAATATCTAAGCCTTCAAGAATTATCTATAAGTATTTAAGATTTCTTAGAATCTTTAAAAATATTTTGAAATCTTCTTGGAACCTATTAGGATCTGCTAGGGTCTTCTTCAAACCATCAAGAATCTTTTAGAACCTTCTAAGATCAAATAAAATCTTCTAAAATCTTCTTCTATTATATATTCGTGATACTAACTTTAATGTGCCTATTAAATATATTATTGGATTACAATATCAATTATTTTTCTATTTATATTGACTACCAAGAGCCTATTTTTGGTCTTGAGTTCTAAATCAGCTATATTATAGTAATAGTAACATGAAGTTGTTTTTTACTTAAATACAATTTTTAAAGAATGAAGACTCTTTATTACTAATTGAGCACTTTAGATGAGTCCTATCTATGCCATATATAATTCTATTTGCTTCTTGATATGATCATCCTAGAATAAAGGTACTATCACATGCTAATGCATATTTTTTATGGTAAACTTATTATTAAATTTAATACAAAGGTAATCCAAGTTGCTTGTATCAATCTTCTAAAGATAATTTGAAATGATATTTATAACATGATAGTTCAAAAGAAGACTAGTAGTTGATGAAGGTGCAAAGTCCTTGTTCACCAAATGAAGTTTAAATCTTACCAAAAATATATTGATAAGAGGAGATCTATCAGCAACTTATATTATACCTTTTAAAAATTATGCACATCTTTTGAGAATTTATAAAGTACCAAAAATCTCCACGACTTAATTCATATGATTGCTTAATTTGTAGTAAATTGTTGATAGTATTTGGCACAAACGCTTTATAGTCCTTGGCCAATCATATGCCAATGATATGAAATACAAATAACCAAAGTATTAGAATATTCTTATGTCACTTGAAAAAATAAAGAATCTCTTAAAGATAATATAATATTAAATTAAAATGGCTATTGCCAAAGATAAGAAGAATAAAGATTCTTGAAATAAGACTAGGAACAAAAAAGGCATTGATAAGAGTGAAGAAGGTTTCACTCTTGTCTCTATATATACTATCTATCTAAGAGCTATGTGGCAATGTTCTATAGGACCTCCAACACATGTCTAATTTATAAGACACATGCCAAACTTACAAGTTATTATATGTGTGCTACATAATTAACTTGTTATACAAGCTACCAATATGTACAACATGTGACTAATTTGTTGGCTAAGTTTTTAATCTACCAATCACCTATAGACATGAATAAAGATGAAAGTACATCTATGAAGCTTCTAAAAAGCTTTTCTATAAGATATTACCAAATTAATATATTTTTACTTACTTCTATCTATTCATATTACTTAAATAACTATTAAAATAAATCTTATATCTATAATATCATAATAGGTAAAAATCTTATTAGGATTAGATTTGTAAGCATATGCATATACCAAGAAAGTTATTCCAAAATCTAATTCTATCACTACCTTCGCCTCAACTAATACTTATTTAGATATTTTAGCTTGCTTCTTTCTATTTGAACAAACTTTCATACAAATTCACAATTTCTTATTTCAATTTCTATTCAAAATCATAAAATTTGGCCATTAAACTTTTCTTCTTGATTGCAAAGACTATTGAATTAGAATGATTGATTTGCAAACTTTTAAATCACAACCTACAAACCTAATGCACTCACATAGCCACCTTAGTTGGGATCACATAGCCATGTGATACTTGCAACACAGAAAATTGTTGATCAAATTCTATACAAATAAATACTACATTGAGAAGTTAATCTAAACAGTCTAACAGCGCTTTGACAAGATAGGTACTCAATTGACACTTCTAATATTTTACTTCATTCTTAAAAATAGATTTATTTTTTTATTTTTTATTTTATTTTTATTGTATAACTCTTTTTGCTCTAACATTGAGGTTTTCACTACTTTTAGATTTAATTCTTCTAAAAATATGTTCTAATTTTTTTGGTAATTTTTCCATTTTTCTTCATCTTCTTTTTTATAAAGATTTCTTCTTCAAATCTTCTACTTTAGAGTCTAAAAAGATGTACCTTTCAATTGGCTTGTCTTAGGTTCTCACCTTTACTTTAGTCTTTTTCTTTATCTTTAACTTTGATTTCTCTTTAGATTTGTATCAGAGGTCTTAATGGCTCTAGTTGGCTGCTTTTAATAATACCAATATGGAGGGTTAAGTTAGGCATTATAAAAGAATTTTTTTGGCTGCAACTTAATGGAGGAACTCTAAAGCAAAAGCAATGCTTGGGAGAGAGAGCAATGCATGGGAGAGAGACCACCGGATCCTGGGGAAGACAGCAGGGCGATTTCTAATTAAGGAATATCAGGAACTGAAGTCTGCGCTGGGTATGTTGTGTAGGGTTTTTTGTTGCGTTTTTTTATTAGTGACGAGCGGAGAAGAATAAGGGGCGATCAGGAGGAGTGTCTGGGATCAGCGAGAAGAGAGATCAAGAAGGGAGGGAATAGTCACGAACTGGAGAGTAGTGACGATGAGGAGGGAAGTGAAGAGTAGCATGGACTGGGAACACTCGTTTTGGAAATTTTGATTGTTTCCTATGTGAAAAAGATGTACATTTTTTTTTTTATGGAGAAATAATATTTTTTTGCAAGCTTGCGGTGAAAACAGTGTAGAGCGTGTGTGAAAGTGCGGTTGAACAGGAGATGCGGCATTGCGTGGACTAGTCTGTTGTGTTACAGTGGATCTCTAGTGCGTATTTTGGAATATGTAATTGCGAATCGATAGAGTGCTCGGAAGCAGATATCAAGAGGTCTGGGGACGTAGCGACGGAGAAGCCTTGAGTGTGGCCACCTTTACGTTGAAGAACTAGCGGAGGAGGAGCAGTGGATCGCTAACTCGTGACTTTTAACATATCAATCAGAGCTCCCGATTTTGCCTTGATTGAAATCATTGCAAGTGTCGCGTGGTGTGCGCGGAAGACTGGCGGAGCAAATTTGCTGAGATTCTCATTTTCGCCGTCTTCGTACTCTTCGTTGGAGGCTTAAGTGATCTGTTCAGTTGTCAAGTGGATCGACAAAAGCGTACAGTGTTGAGCTCGAGTGTCTTTGCTCGTGTCTTCACTGTCGACTCTATATTTACAAACTGAGGTTCATGGATCTCAGAAGCTCTTTAAATTTGAAGAGTCTCATAAACGGTGCTTTGTAAGGCACATAGTAAGAGTGTAGCATAGAGACGTGGACGATGTTGAGGTGATTCAAAGACTGGTTCTCCAAGTCCTGCTGTGGCTGAAGTTGGAGCATTGTTGATGGGTTCATTGGAAAGAAACTCTTGTGCTGGGGAAGGCGAATTATCCATTGCTGCTGTACAAACTACATTGGGTTTATCATGACGGAAGTAGGTATTTCTTCATTGGCATTTGTTCTTGCTGATGAACTTATGAACCATTCAGCGAGTTGATTTATTGAAGATTTGGTACTCGAGCTTGGAGGTCGTTATGGGTGCCTGACATTCCAGACTTGGATCTCGTTTGAGGGAGTGAAGGCTGCTTTTCCTGATGAATAAGTTGATGTAGTTTCTCCTCAATTGCATTTGAGATCTAATGAATTGTAGCTGTAGTTTCTACTTTCCTGATTTATGTGTATGGTACAACCTAGACAATTGTACAAATATTTTTTAGTGCTTGTCTAGTATAAGTAGAGGGGGTTATTTTGTATTATGGTTACGTCACTGTTGAATCAAACGCAAGCTGTAGTAGTTTATTATGGTCAGATCGATGTTCTCTTGTGTGTAAACGAGAGTGAGACCATTTTGGGTGAAAGGGCGACAGTGGGTTGGGTTTGGATCGAAGTTTGTGAAGTTGAGGTGTGAGCTTTCAGCGCCGAGGCGTGTGCAGGAATCGTGAGATTTTATACGAGAGGATAGCATACATGGTTGCAGGGGTTTGTTACCTCTCTTAGATCTATTTTAGTGAGGCGCTGAGGTTTTGGCTTAAGGGTTGGACTGCATGTCAGTACATCAACCTCGCAAGAAAGGATTTTTAGTTATTGGTCACTCGAGCTGGGTTATTTTTTTGTTTAAGATGTGGCAGCCCTCTGGGTCAGAGGTTCAGTTGTTGACAACAGCTTTTGTCCTCAAGCTGTCCTAGATTTGCACATTGTGGACAGATTCTGCAGCATTGGAGGAGATACTAGGTTCGGGTGGCCGTAGGCAATCTGATAACAGGAGAAATTATTAATTCTTTATGACTAGCCTTTGAAGATCCTTGTTCTTTGACAAATAATAAAAGCCAGTCAACAATATTATAGGAAGAAATTGCGTTTGGAGATCATGGAATGGACGGTGTCAATGTTAGTGGGAGGACATATGCAAGGGCAAGTATAGATAATATTTGTTAAAGTTATCCAAAATCCATTCATGGATGATGAAAAAAATTACCATGGTACTAATTGGACATATTTTTGACTTAGCCATCTATTGGTTGCATCTTTTGCTTTCTTATGTACCAGAAGAATCTATATGATAAAAATATATATATATATATATATATATATATATAAGACATTAGAATAAGAGAATGGGCAGAAGAAAAGTGTTTGAAGAATAGAGAATCCAATCAAAGAGCTAATGTAAAATTTAAAACTAAACATGACACTTAATATATTATTTTCATAAAATATTTAAAAATATGCTTTAAAAATTACTTAAAAATTCTAAATGTATTCTAAAAAGTCTATTAATATTTTTAAGATGCCAAAATCAAATTAAGACTATTTTTTATACATTAAAAAAGTTTAATATCATCAAAAATAATTTAAATTAATTAAAAATATTTATTATAAATAAATCTCTAAAAAATTGTGATTTTTTTATACTTCTTCTAACCATTAAAGATTATGTATAAAATTCTATTAAGTAATAAATGTGAAAAAAAAATATTTTAGACATTGGTTTTAAGAACTAATTATGAATTATTATAAAGAAAAAAGACATATACAAAAATATTAGACTAACTAGGATAATTGCCTCCAAGACTTACTTAAGTTTTAATTTTATAATTGTTTATTTTATAAGAATCTTGTCACTTAAAGAAATTTTTATATCTTATTTAATACTTTAAAAATCAAATAAATTTTATATTTTAATATCTTTTTATCTTATTATTATTTAAAAAATAATTTTCAATAAATCTACTAATTAAAATCTATATGTAGAATTTATAGTTATTCAATCTAAGTATTTTAAGTCAAATTTACTAGAACCTTATTAAATAGATTTTTTTTTTTTTTTTTTTTAATTTTTATTATTTTTAAAATAATAAAATCTTATATTTGGCAACTTGAATGCATTTATGGTAGAATTTGAATCTTTGTTGGATAGATAACACATTTATCTTCCACTAAAAGAGAAAAATGATAGAACTGATCAACAATAGACTACCTTTTTGAATCTACAATAATTATATCTTAGAATTATAAAGTCAATAACTCAAGTTATTGATACTATTTTTGATAAAATATATTTAAGATTATTAAAAGATCTTCTTATTTTGGATATTTAAAATAATCTTCATAATGATTCTAATAAATTTGATTTTAATGACAAACTTTTCTCTTATAAAAGATGTTTATATATTCTAGGATATAAAATATAATCATGTGTATTTTAAGTACAATATAACTTTTCAATAATAGAATATTTTAGATACAATAAATTTTTGGAAATTATTTCATGAATTTGTTTTATAGTCTCAAATGTAAAAAATTATCAAAGCATTTGTTTAACCTTATGACATTTATTTTTTAGCAATAATTCCAATAAATCAACTATATAGACTTCTTCAACTTCTATCTATTTCTAAACAATCTTAGTTATCTATTTTAATAGACTTTATTACAAATCCTTTAATTTCAAATTCTCATAATTATTTTTTTAATGGTAGATTTTTTAACCAAAATAAATACAATTATAAATGCAAAATATACCTAAATTTTTTTTTGATAATATTTATTAATATCATGAACCTCTATGTGATATTGTATTTAATCAAGGATGGCAGTTTATATCAAAGTTTTAGAAGCTATTATTTAATATATTAAAGGTTGATATAAAATCATCTTTAGTTTTATATCTTTAAATTGATGGATAAACAGAATATGTGAATTAAATATTAGAATAATATTTTGATGTAGCATCAACTATCACTAAGACAATTATACAACTTTCTTACCATTAGCAAAATTTATTTAGAAAAAAATAACTTCTATTTAAAGTTGATATGATTATTTTGTTATAATATCAAGACAAATTGACCTTATGACAAGTTGAATTATCAAAGACTAAGCCTGTTTATTATTCAAAAATAAATAAATTTAATTGCATATTGATTGTAATTATTACAATCAATTATAATTCATCCTATATTTTACATGTTTCTTATCAAGCCTTATACTACAATTAATATATTGAGAAGAAATTAATTACCACCACTTTCTATTAAAATAAATAACAATTAGGAGTTTGAAGTGGAAGAAGTTTTGGAATAAAGGCAATGCTAGAATAAATTGGATGGATATCATATTAATAAATATACATTAGTTATCTAATAATCTTGCTAATGTATCAAAATTTATTTATTTATTTTTTATTAATAATATTCATTGAAACCAAAGATCAACTATTTATAATAAGATGGTATAAATTAAAAAGAAATAAGTTTAAAATAAATTTATAGAATTTTTTTATAATATGAAAAATTAACAAGTAATAAATTTATTTCAAGTATTATTATTTTCAAAATATCTAGATAAAGCACTTAAGTTGTTTTAATCTTCATAATATTGCAATCAAAATAAAGATCCTCAAGAAGAATATGTCCTTCTTCTAATAGATAGCAAGATATATTATATATGTGATACTACAATCTTAGAAGAGATTCTTAATGCTTAATTATATTGTTGGAAATGGATACTACACCTAATGGCATTCAAAATGTGTTGTTTGAATATAGTTGTAAAGGCCTTATTAATAATCAATCAATAAGATGGTCTTCTTACACTAATATGGAATATTTTCTATATATGAAGGGATCTATTAACTATCTTTGTGCAGAACATAGATCAAAGTTTGATGCTACTACTATTCAAAGGATCTTAAACTTCAACAACTTATGAAGTAACTTCATTGCTCCTTGTGGAACTTATCTCCTAGAACAAAGAATAATGCAATAGAGGCCTATATTATTTAAGTGAATAAGTGATAGTAGAAGTAAATAGAAACATATTAGATAGAAAATATCTACCTTAAGAAGCTTCAAGGAAGTTTTATAAATATGGATTAGATATTTAAAATTTTATAAAAATGCCACTAAGCTTCTGAAACTTATCCTATAATTTTTTTAATTTTAAGAAATTGCATTTAAAAAAACCTACAATTTGACATTTGGTCCATAAGCCTTGTGGTCTCTAAGAAGTTTTTATTATACCTTATTGATAGTTAATATATATGGAGGTAAGATTCAATCCATATTTAATCTTATAAACACTTTTTTTATATTCCAATCTTAATTCAAGACTTTCTAATTGGCAATAATTGTTTTAGTTTATTTTCTATCTTATAATCAATTTTTTTTATTTACTTTATCCCTTTTAGTAACACAAGAGTATATTGTCTTCTTAAAGTTTTATTCAAATTCATATCCTTGACATCAATATCAAAAATTATTGTAAATTAGGATTTTTAACATTTCATTCTATATTAATTTAATGCAATTTAGATCATTAATGAATAATTGACAACTCTTTCTAATTGATTATTGAAGTTTTTTGGCACCTAAAAGAGGCATTGATATAATCACTATGAAGATTAGAGATCTTAATATTAGTATTTTAGAAATGCTCAATAAGCAATTTTAATTATTAGCCATAGAGATTAAATAATCCATATACAAATATAATTGTAGTATTTTTAATAATACTAAATTAACAAGAATATGATGTCCTATATTATAGTCATATGTGGTATGGAAATTACTTTTAGAAACACAAAATTGATTGCAAAGTCAAAGACATATGAAGAAAAAGATTTATAAGTAATAATAGAGGCAGGGGATAGCACATATATATACATATATATATATATATATATATATATATACATATATATATATATATATATATACATATAAGATGTTTACAACTTAAATCCTTTTAACAAAAGTAAAGGCAAAATCCTACTAAGTTTTAAAAGAAATTTTAAAGATTTTTTATTATATAATTTAAAAATAATCTTGAAAGCTAATTAAAAAATTAATAATAAAAAAATCAAATATCTAAAATAATTTATAATTATAATAAGATTTATAAGTGGTAAACCTATAAATTTGGTGTTTGAATAATGGTTTTTATGCTCACAAAGTAAAATAGAGTACATCATAAAAATAAGGCACAATTTAAACAAATGTTAATTTAAGCTCAAGATCTTTAATCCAAAGATAATTAAAAAAATTACAATTATTGAATCTCTGTAAGTTTGAGTATAGAACAAGCACAATATACAAGAGGTTCCTAAATTTTAATCCTTTTGCTTCAAATTTGTCACAAGATAAGACAAAAATTCTAACTTGGATAACTTTAAAAAACTTCTAAACAAATTCAAGATAATGATTAATTCCATAGCTATACAATTAATTCTTTAGAAAAGATAACAATAATTCAATGAATATATATATTTTATAATATATATTTTTAGATCATAAAAAAAGATAAAATTATTAATATTATAATAAAAAAATTATAAAGTATTATATTAATAGACTATAATTTGTTAAAATATATAATATGGAATTAAAGACTAGCATATCCTACCTAAAATCTAAAAATCCAAAAACCAATTCGAAAAATCACAACATGACTTTTCAAAAAATAATACTAATACCAACATTAAAATGCATGTTATTAATATTAACTGCTTTATTAAAGTAAAAAATAAGTTTTAAAATTGTAACAAAAAAATGATGTCATTTATAAACAAAAAAAAATATTGCTATATCTATAGAGACAAGATCAAGTAAAAATGAGGATAAATAAAGAACTATAAGTTTTAATTCTACAACCAAATTTTTTCTTTGATATTCCAACTAATAAATTTAATATAATAGTAGCTTTTTAAAATCAAGCTTTTACATATAGAAAAAGTAGCTATAAATCTTCATATTGACATTACTTCTATTATTAAAAATATCACATTATTCTACATTGATACTCAAGATATAATCTATATTAGCCACAATATCTAGGTATGACATCAAATAATTAGATCTACAAAAATAAGCCATCTTTAGCAATAAGACTACAAATCTTTGCACAACAAGCAACCAAGTAAAAATATCCATTATACTAAATCATTTTTTTTGACATACATAATATCTTAGTTGTATATGTTCTTATAACCTTTGCTTATAATATATTAATAAAATTAGAACCAATAGCATACATAAAAAGAGATTATACTTTATATCCAATTGAACTAGATAATTTGAAAGGCTTATTGTATATTAAAACTTATACACTCTTAAATAAAATTCTAACAAGATAAGAGACCAAGACAAGATATTGCTTACCTTCTACTATAAAAATTGAATTATTGAGGTTAAAATCATTAAGTAAAGTTCATAAAAAATTATTCTAATTTTAAGATCTTGACTTATTAATTTTTGATCCAAATCCAAAAATTTCATAAAATTTGGATTAAGAGAAAGATAGATAAAGAAGAATAAAGAAATTACAATGACTTTGCATTTTTTAATAAATTCATTTATAATTTAATTGCATAAGGCCAATTTATTAATAATATATTTATTTTTTTAAAGAGATATTAAATGATATTAGAATAAAGGATATTAAATGATATTAGAAAGATATTAAATGATATTAGATTTGAAGGATATTAAATGATATTAAAAAAATATCTAATACTTGATTGTTTAATGCCTCCTTTAACAGCTTGATTTTTTTAATAATATTTATAGATGCAGGTGGTTGTCCATCAATAACCTCTATTAGAATCAACTAAATTTTTTTTTAAATTATTAACTTGAATTGTAATCCAAAATTCTTATTTATAAAATATACATAAGTTTTGGTGTATAAAAAAACTTGAGCAAAAAAATTCACAATTTAAAATTTTAATAAATATAAAAAAATTTAAATAAATATATAAATATATAAATAAATAAATAAATATATATATATATATATATATATAAATTTGGTGGTAATATAAGATTGTGTTATAGATATCTATAATTATTAGTATATTTACTTGAATATATAGAATTACAAAGAAATAAATAAAAATATATTAAATTATTAATATCTTATTGTACAGCTTTTTAAAAGTTTCATAGATGCAAATTTGACCTTATATGTATTTACAGATGATTGATAGGTTAAAAGCTTAGCCAACAAGATGGCCATATATTGTACATATTGGCCACTTGTATTATAAGATGGCTACATATTGTACATGTTAGCTACTTGTATTACAAGATGGCCACATGTTACACATCTTGGCTGCTTGTATTACAAGATAGCCACATGTTGCAGATATTGGCTACTTATATTATAAGTTGGCTACATGGTGCACATGTAAAAAACTTTTAGACACGTTGTCGTATTGTGGTTTGGCTACTATGTAAAAAAAAAAAAAAAAAAAATTATACATATATATTTAATGTACAATTTACTATTTAGCTAAATGAAAGTCATATCAGTGGATTTTATTGGTTATAGGATGTGATTAGGTTGCTAGTTTAGAAAGGATCTATTAAAAGGATTATTATTAAGGTTTATACAACTTTATTTTCTTTCTAGTAGTGACTTTTGAAGTTAATTTTATATTGATAGTAACTTGTAAATATCTTAAGTCACCTTTGTTAGACATTGGTGATCCTTAAGATCTTATTTACTTCTTTTATTTGGTGCTTAAAGCACCAAGTATGTAAATCTTATAAGAAGAAGGGTTAGAAAAGGGTTTTTAGTGTAAAAAGGGTAGTTTGGCCATCCATGTGGATGAATAGAGGTAGATGATAAAAATCTCTATTCTAATTGGCCAAAAATCATGCCCAATGGGCTTCAAGGAGGCTGCCAGAGGGTTTATTAGAAGTTAGGGTTTGTTTTTCGGGGGGAGTCGAACATCAAAGGCTAGGGTCCTCAGGTTTAGGTTTTTGGGTATGGTTTAGGTGCAAATCTTGCATGATTTGGACTTTTAATGAAGAAGTTATAGGCACTCAAAGTTAGGGTGTCGATTTTGGACCTACTGTCACTCTTTTGGGTATATCTCGCGCATACAGAGAGCAATCAAAGATCGGCTACTGAGATTGGAAAGCGCACTTTCTTGGCTACACTTTTTACATACAGCTCAATAAAATCCAATCTATAGTCAAGGAGATATTGCGAGTTGAAGTTAGTACTTGTAAGCTAAAGGCAGTAAGTACCTCTACTAAACTAGCAGTTATATTTTGAGCTATATCTTAGTCAATTTGATAGATTTTTGGCTCAAAATTTTTGAGAGTATATATGTTTATGTCACAAGACTATGTGAAATTTTTTTTTGGCATTAGGATTTTGGGTTTGTGAGATATAGAAAAAATAGTGCTCGGGTGTCTCTGAGCTAGGGTTTTAAACACCTGCTAGGAGTTTTGAGATATCAAACGATCGGAAGTATATTTGCAGTTGAATTTTTTTTTTGGTATAGCTTAAAGGTGCATTCTACTTTGCCTGAAAGTTTGAAGAAAACTGAACGGCTGGATCAGAAGATATGATTTTCTAAAGTTCGGGAAGAAAAACATCCTTTGCGGGAAAATATATTTTTAAGGGTTTTTGTTGCAAATTTGGACTTTTGTGCATACTAAAGGTGTTTTTGGGAGCCAAGACTTTATGGAGGTGTAAAAGGTGGATGTATAGAGCCATGATATGATTTTGATATATAGATGAGTCTTTAAAAGGTTTTTAAGGATTTTCTACATATCATAAAGAAAACTTATGTACAAACCTATTTAAAAATAAGAGGTTTTAATCATACAAAACCTTTTTCTTATATTATCGTGTGTATTTATCCTTCTTATTAGGACAAATAACTCATTAGAGTTTAGCCAATAAATATTAAGTAAAATTCTCTACAGCTAGGTACCCAGTGTATTCCTAGATAGAAGTTCACGCCACGCGACAACGTGCCTTGCAAATTAGACACATGTCATATGGCCTATAAGGTGTTGTCATATAGCTCTTTAGTTAGATAGTATATATGAAGGCAAGAGTGAGGCCTTCTTTACTCTTGCCAATGTCTTTCTTGCTATTAATGTAATTTCAAAAGTCTCTAGATTTTTTGTCTTTGGCAATAGCCATTCTAATTTTTTCTAATATATATATATATATATATATATATATTTTTGCCATTTTTCTTTGATATATATCTTGCTTGTTTATTTATATCCTTTGAATTCTTATCCTTAACAAATTAATAAGAGTATACTTACAATATCAAAGCTTTATCTTTCTTGATTCTGAGTAGATTTTTTTTTTCTTAACAAGATAAAAGCATATTAGAGGTTGTAGATTATCCACTTTTAAATTAATATTGTTTTTAAAATTTTATTTATTTATTTATGGTTCTTTTCTACCTCTTGACATAAGTCATATAATATATTTTTTCTATATTACAATTATGGTTGAGTTTGTAAAAATGAAAGTTGCAATAGTACAAATATAAGAACAAATCAAAGAATTAATATTTGTAATGCATCAACTCACTTCATTACCACAAGCACCATCAAGATTGATTGAAAATAATGAAGTAAAGATGATTAGAGCTACTTCAATATTTATATTTGTACTAGTAACTTCTTCTATAGTAGAGCATCTTACAAGCATCACCACTACTATCAAAGAACCAAAAATTGCTTTATCTAAGAAGTTTAATAAGACAAGATCAAAGTTTCAAGAATTTATTAACTAAATACAATTGGCAATTGAGCTACAATTTCAAAGCTATTCAATCCCAAAATCATAAGTCAAGTTTATTGAAACATTATTTTTAAGTTTTGCCTTATCATAATTTTCATCTTTTTTCAAATAACATGATTCAATATTAAACAACTTGGAAGTTTTTTAGCAAAATTTTAATCTATATAGAAAGCATAATATGATCTGTATTATAACTAATAAGATTTAGATCTTACACTATTGTATTATATGTTGTCTTGTTTGAAAATACACTAGGCACTTTGCTATAGAAGATAAATTTATATTTTATAATTAATTAAGAATCTATCAATCCTAATAAAATCCTAAATAAACTCCAATTGAATCTTTACAATCCTAATAAAATCCTAAATAAACTCCAATTGAATCTTTAACAATCCTAATCAAATCTTAAAGTAATCTTAAAGAAATTCTAAAATAATTATAAAGAAATTCTAATTTTTTTAAAAACAAATCATAAAGAAATCTTTAAAAAATCCTAAAGTTACCCTAAAGAATCATAAAGAAATATAGAAGATATATTTAAAAAATCCTAAAAAAATCATAAAAAAATCTTAAAGAAATTCTAAAGATATCTTTAAAAAAATCATAAAGAAATCATAAAGATACCTTAAAGAAATCCTAACCAAATCCTAACCAAATCCTAGCCAATTCTAAAGAAACTCTAATATAATTTAAAATAAATCTTAATCAAATCCTAATCAAATTTAATAAAATCCTAAATATATTTTAAATAAATTTCAATCAAATCTTAATCAAATTCTAATTAAATCCTAGTCAAATTTTAATTAAATCCTAATCAAATCCTAATCAAATCTTAATCAAATCCTAGTCAAATTCTAAAAAAATCTTAGTCAAGTCCTAATAAAATTCTAATAAAATCATAATCAAACCTTAATCAAATCCTATAGCAATTTTAAAACCTCAATAATTACTAAATCAACTATTGATCTTCACTCAAAATTTGTATGCTTCTTAATTTGATAGTTTAAAATAAGCATACAAAATTTGAAGGAATTTAAACTCAGAGATTGGTTAAAAAAATTCTTAATCCACTTGGATATCAATTATTCTCCTTCTCCAACATTGATGTCAATCTTCCAGCATCAATAGATTCTTTTTGTACCATTCATATATATGTTAAAATTTTAAAAAAATATTAAAAATTAAGTTAACTATTAATTCAAAAAATATATATATTCTAATTTAAGTAGCAAATTGCTCAAAATTACAAAAATCCTCACTAACCTTCAAAATCCAATTTTTGAGATCCAAGCCTATTTTAATTCTAATAACCTTTGATCTAACCATCCAATTAAGTTGTAATTCACAACACACATTTAACACAATTATATTAATAAATCTACAAATTTTCACTTATAAATCTATTATAAAATTCACAAAATTTTCCAAAATATGAATCCACTTTATTTTTTAACAACCAAAGTCATCCAAATAGAACCTTGACTTTGCATAGCTCTTATAAAGTCAATTCAAACTCAAAAACCTTAAAATCAATGCTTAAAATAACCATATCAAGTTTGCTATCTAATTTTGCTCTCTAATCAATAAAAAAGCTATCTCTCTATTGTAAGCATATGGTTTTGTACCTTGGAATCTAATTTTGATTCTAATTCATAATTGGCCTTTTTTAGGTAACAATCTAAGGTTTTTAAAATAATATTTGCTAAAAATTATCTTTTTTTTTATCCAAAGATGCTAGTATTATTATTTTTATTAATATATCTTATTTAATCTTATTTATAATCCTATAAGATAAGTAAAAGCTTTTTTAATAAAAGATAATATTAACATTAAATATTTTTATTAATTCTCTATTTTTTACCTATATTTTTTAAAATAATTTTGTTACTAAGTCTTTAATTAAATTTTTCTATAATATATGTCTTCTTTTGTTTTTTCATCCTATAGCTGTGTTATAATACAATAATGCCAAGAAATTTTTTTAATACTAGTATATGCTTTATAATTTTGACAATTAGCAACTTATCAAGTGGAACAATATTGCATTTATTAGCTAAGTTTTTTATGGATTGCAATATGAGATAAAAAAAATTAATGTTGAACTTAATTAATCCTCAAACATTGAATCAAACAATTGAATTTGTTATAAAGTATAATAATCAATTTTTTAAATTTTGATTTAAAAATTATATAAGTATTGTTAAAGACGCAAGAATACAAAACAAGAGACTTGAACTAGAAAAAAGTTTCAAGAAAAAATTGACAAGAACTTGAATTAATTAGATGAGTATACAAATAATACTAAGAAAGGTGAGCTAAAACTTTAAAAGATGTATTGTTAAGACTGAAGAACTTTTTAGCATTGATTCCAATATATATCTCTGACTAAGAAGCTTTTGTAGTAGCTTCTACAAACTTGGAAGCTTCTTAAGCTACTTCTACTAATTAAGAAGCTTCTCAAGCAAGTTTCACTAACTTTGAAGCTTTTAAAATATTTTAGAAAGTTCTGTAAACTTTTAAAGTGTATGTTCCTAACATCATTCCTTTCTCTAGCAGCAAGTTTTAAAAGGAGCTAATACATTTGAGAATCTTCCTACATACGTAGAAAGTCAAGAATATATTGTATTAATAAAGCTATGTATTTTGTTCTCAATTCTTAGACAATATATTCTACTAGTCCTTAAAAAAATTACCTATGGCCTTGAACTAGTATCTTTGTTGTTAAAACATCCCATCTAAGGATTTGATCTTCATTGTGATCTTCGAAACATTCTCCAAATAAGATCTTAGACTTAAGAAGATTCATCTTTTTAAACTCAAGCAATATCATTAAAGCTCAAGTATTGGAATTGAAACTTGCATAGTTGGATGTTGCTCTTAATGGCTCTAATTATGGTCATAGTTAGCAGTGAAATGTATCGTCTTCACTTTGCTCAATTAAAGGTTATAAAAATTGTAATAGTCTATTTAAAACTTGTATAATAAGTGAATCTTCTGAATCTTCTTCTATTAAATCTCTTAACATTTGAAAGTTTGACATGGTAATTAACTTGCTTCTACCACTCTATTCTATCTTAAAATAGATGATTATATACTAATAAAGGCTTTAATTTAATTTTTCTGCTCTTGTGAGTATTCCTCAAATCCAATCTTCATCAAGAAATTATCATCAAATATATTTGTTGTAGGAATAAAATTCTACCTCTCAACTCAAATTACAAGATGGCATCACTTAAGAGTTGCTTATAATTAGTGGTGTAAAGTGAAGGAAAAAAATAGCAAGAAGAACAAGAAGAACAACCACAAAACAAGTGAAGTAAATGATATCAAGCAAGTGTATAATTCAAAACTATGTCACAGTTTGTTTATTATATTTTTACCTGGTAAAAAATAAAAATAAAAATAAAAATTATGCTTTTGAATAGATAATTTTTTTATCTTTTCAAAGATATAAAAAATATATAAATCTAAGTTACTATGAATAAGTTATGATAGTTCAAAAATAGAAGATAAATAATAAAAAAATTAAGTAGAAAATTTTTACTTCAAGGATAATTAGCTTAAGAGATCATGAGCTTGAATCTCACTAAGGCTCATAAGTAGTATATAAAGATGTCTTAGAAAGTCCATGAGGTCTTAGTCTTATCCTCCTACCTACATCCAAGGTGCCACAATCCATATGAAACTTATGCACCTCCTTTCCTACAAGGACTATACTAGCTATTGGTCCTCCTATTTTCTACTAGTAAAATTCATTTTTTTGCATTTTTGACTTCACCATGGTATTCAAAAATACCCAATTAGCCTTGTATGGCCTTCAAATCTTGCTTCATTTCTTCATAATAACCCCCAAGGTGGTAAAACTCAATTTTACCAAAATCTTTAAAATTATTCTAAATTTTTTTAAAAAATATTTAAATAAATTTTAAATAAAATTTAAAAATTCTTATAATATTTTTAAAATGATGATATCAATCCAAAACTATTTTATTCTACCTTGGTGATTTTTTAATAATAAAATTAATTTAAATCAACTAAAAATCTTATTTTCTACATAAATAAATAAAAAGACATGCAATTGATTTTTTATGCTTTTTTTATCTACTAAGTAATATTTATATATTTTTAATAAGTAGTACATAGAGGTAGAAGGCCAATATAGACATTGGTCTCAATAACTAAATATTAATTCTTATAATTAAGAGAAAATACTAAATCAACTAAGATAATTGCCTCCAATATTTATTAAGATTCCATTTCTTTTTCAATAATATTATTTTCTTTTATTTAGCATCTTTTAAATATATTTTTACTTTACAATTGCAATTTTGGCATTCTAAATGTATTCTTGTATCCTAAAATAACTAATGAGCCAATTTGATGACTCACATTTAGATTTGTGGAGATAGAATCAATAAAATTTCTGTACCTTATGAGATGCATTGGCAAGATTTTTGGCTGGTTCTCATGTGTACTCATTGATATCATAGCCGTGTCAATGAATAAGATATTCTAATTTGTCCCATCTTTGCCATGAATTAAACATCTTTTTGACCTTGTATTCTTTATGATTTTTAATTTTGATACTAAGTGGTCATTGTTATATTCTTTTTGAAATATGTGACTTTTTATAAGGCTCCAAAAGAGAGACATAGAAAATTAGATGTACCTTTATAAAAGATAGTAGTTCCAAATAATATGCTACCGCATTTATTTGTTTCTAGATGAAAAATGGTTCTAACCTTCAATAGTTCAATTTATTGCATAGCCGCTTAATCTTGATATTCCATCAAAGAAGCCATATTTTATTTTTAATATAAAAAATAGACAATTGATTTTTATATTTATTAGCAAATACCTTATAAGCATCTTAAGCTACTTGCAATTGAAACTTTAAGGTTGTTTGGTGTTGCAATAGATGTTTTGCAAACCCTTCAGCTATTGATTTTTTATTTTTTGGCATATTCCATAGATTAAGCTTCAAGTAATATCCATTGTTAGAATAAAATAGTATTTATTAAGTTGAGGCATGAAAGATATTATTATATGTAAATTTTATTAATAATAGATATGAAACCTAATCATCTTATTGATAGTTGATATTATATTATAAATACTATTTCAAAACTTGGTTAACTCATATTATTTGGCAGTCAATTTAAGGATAGAAAGCTGAAAAAAATTTAATATCCACCTTCAATATTTCAAAGAGATATCTTCAAAACTTAAATACAAACTAGGATCCTTAATCAGATCCAATATCATCCAATAGGCCATGATATCAATATATATTATCAAAAAAGAACTTTGACGTTTCTTCATTAGAAGCAATCTTCTTACAAGGAATAAAATAACTCATCTTTGTGAGTCAATTAACTACTATAAAGATTTTATTTAATAAATTGGATGGTAGTAGATCTATAATGAAATCCATTGAGATAAAAGCCTCTGACCATCTTGGAATAGGTAAAGATTATAAGAGTCTATAAGAGCAATATTGAGGATTTTTGGACCTTGAGCAGATGTCACAAGAAAGCACAAAGTCCTTCATAGCCTTCCACATTTGAAGTCATCAAAAATCTTAAGAAATAAGTTTCAAGGTCTAATTAAATTCAAAGTGACTTATAATCAAAAAGTCTTGGCAAGATTGAAGAACGTGCAGTTGTGTTGGTTCTTTTGAAATATATAAACGTTCTTTAAAGTAAAGAAGGTCTTCTTCAAGCTTAAAATTATTAGCATTTTCATTGAGGTGATGCTTGATATTAAGGGCCAAAGCATCAATAGTAGTTGCAACATACACCTTATCAAAAAAAGTAGAATTAATAAGTGTTAATATAATAGTAGCGCAAAAGAAAAATTGCTCTGGCTTCAACAAAGTTATATGTTATTGATCAAACATTGCCTTTCTTGTCCTTTGTATAAGATATTATCTCTTTGATAATGAATCAAATAATTTTTATTACTTTCTAAGTTGATGAATGATAACAAAGTTAAATTGAGATAATGACATATTCTGTTAAACTTGATGATGATTAAAAATTTGAATTGATATAAAGTATTTTAAATTCTTATAATCTATATATACAATCACAAGATACATTATTCTTTCAAAAAAATGATGCCATTCTTCAAAAAAATCTATAATAATAAAAAATTCTTTATTGTGGATTTTATAATTAATTTTGATAATAAATTTTTTTTAAGAATTAAATACAATAAGATAGAATTTATCACCTATATCCATTTATAAAAGTATGGTTTCTAATGCAAAATCCAAAGTATCAATTTCTATATAGAATATTTTTGTAAAGTCTTGATGTACCAAAATTAAAACTATAGTGAATATTATCTTGAGATCTTAGAATGTCTTCTCTGCTAGAGGCCTTCATTTCAACTTATTTTTACATGTCAATCAAGTAAGAGAGGCGGCAATTTGAAAGTAATTTTTGATGTAAATCCGATAGAAGTTAGAAAATCTAAAAAAATATTATACATCTATTATAGTCTTCAGAATGGCCCACTATATAATTGCCTCTACTTTCTTAGGATCTATTATCAAATCCTCAATGGATATGATGTATTCCAAAAATTCCATCTTTGGTTGATGAAATACACATTTCTCTAATTTGACATATAGACTTATATCTTGTAGTTTTTGTAATACCAACTTTACATGCTCGTCATGTTTCTCTAGATTTTTTGAATAGATCAAGATATTATCAAGATAGATCACTACAAACTTATCTAAATGCTTTCAAAAGATATCATTCATTAAATGTTAAAAGATAGTAGGTGCATTTGTTAATCCAAAGGGTATGATATTATATTCAAAATATCCATACTTTGTCTGAAATGTGGTCTTCTATTTGTCTCCTTTCTTCATCCATACCAAGTTATATACTCTACAAAGATCTATCTTAATATAGATCTTGGCTTGACTGAGTTGTTCCAAAAGTCTTGAGATTAACAGTAGTGGATAACAATTCTTCATTACTATCTTATTCAATTCTTAATAATCAATGTACATATGTAAAGAACCATCTTTTTTCTTTACAAAGAATATAGGTACACTTGCTAAAGACTTTGAATGTTTGATGAAGTTTTTTGCAAGATTTTCATCAATATAATCTTTTAATGCTAAAAGCTTGTTTTGAAAAAGGTTATAAATTGGGCCAAAAGATAGTTGTATTCTTTTTTGAAGATCTATGGCATAATTGTATAGTTGGTGCTTTGATAATATATCAATATTCTTCTTTTAGAAAATATCTTGAAATTTGCTATACTACTTTAAAATAATTGTTGATGAAATTATATCTTTTTTAATTAAAATGACATAAATAATAAACAATATATTTTCTTTGACCGATCTTATAAAGGCCTTTACTCTAACAAATAAAAGCTTACTAACTTGTGACTTTTTACAAAGTTTTTTTAATAGGGATTTTTATAAAAAATATCATTATTTGGAACTTCTAATCTACAAATGGATTATATTTTTTTAACCAAGAAAGTTCAAGAGTTACAAGATCTAAAGGAGTCTTAATAACATTGAATATAATTTGACTGCTATAATCTTCAAACAATACTTTTATAAGCATTGTTTTATAGATGATACTACCAAAGAATAAGGATTGCCCATTTAATACTTCTGTATGAACAAGTTTGAATTTCTGTACTAAAAGAATTTTATGAAGTTTAGCAAATCCTTCATTTATAAAACAAGCAAATATCCTTGAATCTAATAAGGCAATTGCTTGAAGCTTTCAAGGGCCAAAACACAAAAGAATTATAAAATAATAAACAAATTGAGTAAAAATAGAAGAACCTGAATAGCTTTGTAATATTGAATTTTTTAGCTACATCATCCCTACTATGGCTAAACATCTATGTTTTCCTAAACAATTACATTCCTGATTTTTGTGATACGTCAATTATATATTTTTTTAAATTGCCAATCTTATAGCTTTTTTTCCTATAATACAAGCATAGACCTTTTTCATCCGACGCTTCTTTTTTGTAGATTAAAAAATTCAAAACATATTATATCAAGTTATATATCTTTTATTTTTAAATATGAATTTAAAATTCTTCCTAATGTAGCACTAGTATATCAAATTACATATAGTCTTATTAAAGCCTATGAAGATTGATCTTGGCAATATTAGAATAGTTGATTATCATATTTTACGACTTGGCTGATGGCTTCATTGAGCAATTGTAGATCCAAAAGTAATAATAATAAATCCTTCATATTATCTCTTAATGTCCAATTAAAATTGATTCATTTAAGGCTTCTTCATCCTAATTGATGTCGGATGCTGGTTGCTTAAAATTTGATACATAGATGGATGCAAAGCGCGCTCTTTATCACAATGCTTGGATTTTAGTTTTTGCCAAATAAGCCTAATCATGTTCTTTAAATACTTCCACAAATGCTTCTATAAAAATTTAAAGTTGCTTAAAATTGATGATCTCTTTTTAAACAAAGAAACAAACCATAATAATGCTTGCTCTGTAAATAAGGTGTCAATCAATCCAACCTATAATTCTTTTATCAAATAAGTATCTAACTTGGACTCACAAGATTTGATTATACTAATATCTTAACTTCTAATTATTTTTAAAAAATGAAAAAATGAATTTATAAAAAAATAATATCAATTTAAAAGAAGATAATATTCAAATTCTAAAATGTTTTAAGATTTTCAAAGAGAGGGGTGATCTACTCTCTTATAAGAAGGATAAAGCTCCAATATTATTATAAAGAAAATATCAATTTAGAAGAGGATAATCTACCACTTCAAAAGTACTAGTATATCTTTAAAAAGAGAGATAATCTACTCTCTAATAAGAAGGATCCAACTCTAATATTTAAGATGAAGGTAGTCTCGACAAATTATTAAAGACACAAGAATATAAAATGAAAGACTTGAATTAGAAAAAGATTTCAAAAAGAAACTGACAAGGACTTGAATTATCTAGAAGAGTACTCAAACAATACTAAAAAAGGTGAGCTAGAACTCAAAGACATGTATTGTCAAGACTAAAGAACTCTTCAGTCTCAACTTTAATATATATTCCTATTTAATAAGCTTTTTGAGCAGCTTCTACTAACTTGGAAGCTTCTTGGGTTTTTTTTATCAACTTGAAAGCTTCTTGAGTTCCTTCTATTAACTACAAAGCTTCTCAAGCTACTTTTACTAATTTGAAAGCTTCTAAAATATTCTAAGAGATTCTATAAACTTCTAAAGTGTATATCCCTAATAAATATTCTACATCTTTATAATTTGTTTGATACATCAATACTTTTTCAGCATATATATTTTAAAATAGAAGATATTCAAATTAATGCAATATACTTCAAATCTCTTATTAAATAAAAAAAATCTTAATTCTATTAAAAAAATTATTTTTATATTATAAAGAACCTAAATATACTATTCAACATTGTCATAAAAAACAACGCAATCACAAAATAAAGACTGTAGTTGTTAAAAAATATAATATGTTTAAAAATAAGTTTGTCTAATTATAATAGAGATTGAGTGATTGGATTCTTATCCAACATCTTATAAAGGTTCTATCCTTTCTTCAAAGCTCTCTTTTTATTTTAAAATAGATATTTATTTAAGATCTAAAAATTATAAAGTTTTTACCTTGTTAGATTTAAGAGCCTCAACTTGTTTTTTAGATGAAATATAAAAAAATATCAAAATATATTTTAATATATATATATATATATATATATATATATATATATCATTCAAAATAGAATATAAACAACATATTTGTTGTATATTATAAAAACTGAAAGATACATGATTATATGCCAAGATGAAAAATTATATATTTTATTCAATTCAAATCAATTTTTTGAGATATATTATTTTAAATGATAGTCTTTGTGAGCTAAAAATCCTCCCTATCTAATTTAAGAAAAAAAATGACTTTACTATAGGTTTAAAAAGTAATAAAAATTAAATTTGTGATTATTTTAATAGTTGGTTAGTTAATTAAATGATTGTAGTTCCAACTCTTTAGATAATGCCTTTCAAGCAATGGTTACCATTTAATTTAATTTAAAATAAGTGATAAAATAAAATAAAATAAGAAAAAAGAAAAATTAGATAGAAATATGAAAATGGAAGTAGCCGGATGAAAAAAATTAGATAGAACAAAGCACTTAGATAAAAACAATACAGTTGGATAAAAATAAACTATTAAATAGAAATAGTGCTATTAGATGGAAATAATATAACTGGATGAAAATAATATAATTGGATGAAAATAATACTATTAGATGAAAATAATACAATTGAATGAAAATAATATTATTAAATAGAAATAATATAATTAGATAAAAATAATAGAATTGGATAAAAATAGTATTATTGAATAAAAATAATACAATTAAATAAAAATAGTACTATTAGATAAAAATAGTGCTATTAGATAAAAATAGTAAAACTAAATAAAAATAGTATAGTTGAATAAAAATAATATTATTGGACAAAAATAATATAGTTGGGTGAAAACAACGCTTCTGGATGGAAACAATATTATTAGATGAAAATAACATAGTTGGATGAAAATAACACTGTTGGACGAAAATAATGCTATTGATGAATATAAGAGCAACTATACAAAAATAATATAATTGGATGAAAATAAATATAGTTGGATAGAAACAATGCTATTAGACAGAAATAACACTGTTAGACAAAAATAGCATAGCTGCATGAAAATACAACATAAGACAAAGCAGAAATAACAATAAAAAACCTTCCAATTTTAAATCCTTATAACTTTTCCATTTCAATTCTAAATTTAATAATCCTTTAAACTAATCCTACTAAATTTTTTTTCCTACATAATGAATATATATATATTTTTTTAAAAATCTACTAATAATGAATTATAAAAAGATTAGTAGGGATATAAAACATCAATTAATAGCACAAGTTTGTAACAAACAAAATAATATAATTCTTTGGTGACTCAATAACCTGCCTTTAGTAAGGACTAAAATCAAAGATAAAAAAAAAAAAAGAGATAGATAGATAGATAACAAGACTTTGAAAGGATCTTATATACTCAAGCCTTCAAGCTATTTATTGATAATTACCATTGTCAATAACTTGTAAATAATTACTAATTTGAAAGCCTTTCTACTAGCTATTCTATACAAGTGGTATAACTTGTATGCAACTTTAACTTATTCTAAGTATTTTTAACTATTAACTATTATTTTTAGTACCGTTTATTATTAAGTGGTCAATCTATATCTTCTATGATCTCCAATTAATGTTATCTATAGAGAGGACCAATGGTTGGCATCTATTTGCTACAACGTGATGATAAATCACCATGGATATTAATCAATAGATAAGTTTTAATTCCTAATAATTTAATTAGCCAAAACTTATATAAAATAACTTATTAACTTACTAATCAAAATATTAATCTTTAAGAGGGATTTATTAGAAATCAACTTGATTTGTTGTCATAGAAATAACAATTGAAGAATAGAATAGCTTTTCATCTTCTTTTATTATCACTTGTGGCTTCAAAAACAAAATAACTTTTTATCTTCTTTCTTCACCATCTCTTGTAGCTTTAAGAATAAAGTAATTCTTCATCTTCTTCCTTTACCATCTTTTGTGGTTTCAAGAATAGAATAACTTTCCATCACTTTTTTACCATATTTCAACTACAACTAACTTTTCATTTTCTAACAACCTCATTTTAAACAAGAATTAATATTTTTCAAAATCTAATTTTTATAATTAAATTTTATTAAAATTAATTTGATAATCTAAAGTCTTGGTCTTATAATTTAAATCAAAAATTTCTATTTTTTTATAATTAACAAATAAATAATATTATATCTTATAAAAATATCAAAAATTATTTAAATAAAATTTTGGTACATAATTTAGGATTCACAATCTTATGATGGATTTGAAGAAAGTTTAAACTATTATAGATTTATAAATTTTAAAAATAATAAAAGATATTTAATAGTTTTTTAAATTTTCTAATTATTATTAGATTTTTATCAAGAATTTTCTTAAAATTATAACTCTACTTACATGTTTGACTTATAAAGACAAATTTGAGTGGAACAAAGAATTTCAAACAATATTTTAAGTGTTAAAAATAATTTTTATTGCAACATCAATCTTATATTGAATCAATTTTTTTAATCTATTTTTTATGAAAATAAATACATCAAACTTTGTCTTAGATGTAATGTTCTTACAAATAGAAGCAATTGACAAACTTCACTATATAGCTTTTCATTTTGAAAAAAATTTAGTAACTAAGATCTATTATGAGATTCATAATAAAGAATTTCTTATGATTATAGATTTATTTCAAGAATAGCAATATTATCTAAAAAGCACTTTTAGTCTAGTGATAATTTATATTGATCATAAGAACCTTGAATATTTTATGTCAATATGTATTTTGAATTGTTGCTAAGCTTGTTAGACCATAATGATCAAAATTTGTATTCAATATTATTTATTTATCAAAAAAACAACAAGGCTTATTAGAAGCCTTATCTAGATACTATCATATTATAGTTTGGCTATCATATGAAAATATTGTATATATATATTTAATATACAATTTATTATACAACTATATCAGAGCCATATCAGTAGATTTTATTAGTTACAAAATATGTCTAGATTATCATTTTAAAAAGGATTTTTTTACAAAGGCTATTATTGAGGTTTATACAATCTTTTTTTTTTTATATAATAATTTTTGTGGTTGATTTTATGTTAATAATAGTTTTTATATATTTTAAGTCACCTTTGTTAGACATTGGTAATCCTTGAAATCTTGTTTATTTCTTTTACTTGGTGTTTAAGGCACATACTATATAAATTCTATTTGAAAAAGAATTAGAAAGGAGTTTTTAGTATAAAAAGGAGTAGTTAGGCCATCTATATGGATGAATGGAGATTAATGATAGAAATCTCTATTCCTAGTGGCCAAAAGTCATGTCCAATGGACTTCAAGGAGGCTGCCCGAGGTCTTATTAGGGATTAAGATTTTTTTTTCAAAGATATTCAAACATTGGAGGCTAGGATCAGCAAGTTTAGGATTTTGGCTATGGTTTTGGTATAAAAATTGAGTGATTTGGACTTTTTATGAAGGAGATATAGGCGCTCAAAATTAAGATGTTCAAATTGTATCTACTATCACTCTTTTGGATATAACTTGCACATACAAAAAACAATAAAGGATTAGCAACTAGGATTGAAAAGAACATTTTTTTGGCTATATTTTTTATAAATAGATTGATGAATTTCAAGCTAGGATGAAGGAGATATTGAGACTTGAACTTACTACATGCAATCTAAGGGTAGTATATAACCTTGTTTAATTAGTGGTTGTGTTTTAAACTATATCATAAAGAATTTGATAAATTTTTGGCTCAAAATTTTTAAAAGTATATATTTTTATGTTATAAAATTATACATAAAAATTTTGTAGCATTAGGATTTTGGATTTTTGAGATATGAAGATAATAGTACTTAGGCGTTTATAAATTATGGTTTTAAGTATTTTTTAGGATTTTTATAATATTAAATGATTGAAAGTGAATCTATAGTTGAATTTATATAATAAAGCTTAAAGATATAATCTATATTTTAAAAAAATTTGATAAAAATTAATTATTAGATCAAGAATTATTCGACTACAAAGTTTAGAAAGAAATCAATTCTTATGGGTGAATAAGCTATTCAAATATTTTGTTGTAATTTGAGCATTTTGTACAAGTTAAAAGGGTTGTTTAGGAGCCAAGATTTTATGGAGGTAGAAAAATAGATATATAGAGCTATAACAAAATTTTGATATAAAGATGAGGTTTTGAAAGGAGATTATGGATTTTTCTTGAAAATTATTGACAATCTAATTTATTAATTCCTAGTTAGTTGTGATTTTATAACAAAAAAGTATTAAAGATTTTTTATATGCCATAGAAAGATTTTATGTACAAACCTACTTAAATATAAGAGATTTTTATTAATATAATTTTTTTTAATAATATCATTGTATTATTTTTTCTTTTTATTTAAAAAAAAATTACTTATTGGAGTCTTGCCAGTAAGTTACAAGTAAATTCTCTATAATCAGGTATCTAATATATTCTCAAATTGAAGATCACACTACACAACAATGCTCTTATATTACATTAAAAGAAAGAGAAGCAATTTATGACTAATAGTAAATAATTCTTTTGAAATCCAAGCAATTTCATCTTTGAACAATAAAGTCAACAATGCCAATTGATTCAATATTTCTTGATTAGGTTTATTTAAATATATCCTTAGATCTTTTTGTATATGATATTAAAAAAAAATTCTTTTAAATCTCATGATACTTCTAAGTTTAAATTCAAGGACAATCTCTTCTATTTTGAAGGATGTTTATATATTCCAAAAGATGAAATATAAATAGGTACTCTTTATATTTGTCACAATTTTCTTGCAGCATGACATTTTAGATATAATAAAACTTTGGAATTAATTTTAAGAGATTTTTGATGTATAAAAATATAAAAGACAATAAAAGATTTTATATAATTATATAATATTTGTTCAAGATCAAAGATCCCTTGTCATCAACTATATGGACTTTTTTAACCATTATCTATATCAAAATAGTTATGATTATTTTTTTTTATGGATTTTATTATAAATCTTTTAATTCCAAACTTGTATGATTTTATATTTTTGATAGTAGATCCCTTCACCAAGATAGAATATTTTATAGTATGTATAAAAATTATTACAAATCAAAAAATAATTAGGTTTTTTTTTATCAACATCTATTACTATTATGGATTGCTTGTTAGAAACATACACTTTGGAGGTTTACAAAACCTTCTAGAACTTTCTAGAAACTTCTTGAGCTAGTAAAAGTTGATTGAGAAGCTTCTTAGTTGGTGAAAGGAGCTCAAGAAGTTTCCCAGTTAGTAGAAGGAACTCAAAAAGCTTCCTAATTAGTGGAAGGAGCTCAAGAAGCTTTCTAGTTGATAGAAGCTACTCGAGAAGCTTCTTAGTTTGATAGAAGCCACTCAAAAAGCATCTTAGACAGGAGTATATATAGGGATCAAGGCTAAAAAGTTCTTCAATCTCAACAATGCATCTTTTGGAATTTTAGCTCACTTTTCTTAGTATTGTTTGTGTACTCATCTGATTAATTCAAGTTCTTATTAGTTTCTTTTGGAAACCATGTCCTAGTTCAAGTTTCTTATTCTATATTCTTATATTCTTAATAATTTGTCAAGATTGATTTCATCTTTAATATTAGAGTTGGATCCTTCTTATTAGAGAGTGGATTATCTCTCTACTTAAAGGTTTACTAGCACTTTAAAGGTTGCGGATTATTCTCCACTAAACTGATATTTTTTTCATCACAATATTGGAACTTTGTCCCTCTTGCAAGAGAATGGATCACCCCTCTCCTTGAAGATCTTAAAGCATTTTTAGAGGTTGCGGATTACCCTCCTCTAAATTAATATTGTCTTCTTATAGATTCATTTTTTCTTTCTCTTAGAATAATTAGAGGTTAAGACATTAGTATAACCAAATCTTTCAAGTCCAAGTTAGATGCCATTATAAATATTCTTACTACTTTATCTGCTAGGAGTATAGAGATTGAATGAATTGCTGTAAAATTTTATAACAATATAACATCCGGAGTATCACAATTTAGACTGCATCCACCTTCAACTTTTGTACTTGAGAATGCAGTACTACTTATGCTATGTTAAGAAAATCTACATATTCAACAATGTAAAGAGCTTCAAATTAATCTTCTAGCAAAATATGATGGTACTCGTTCAAAGATTCAAAGATTTGTCAATCAAATTTGATTGATAATAGTTCTATAATTTGATATCATCTGACAGAAGAATCACGGATTGGATTGGTTGATACCTTGCTTACGGGACAAGCACTATCATGGTTTGCTCTCTTGTTTGAAAAAAGATCACTAATTTTGAGCAATTTTGAAATTTTCATGGAAGCATTTGTAGAAGCATTTAGACAACATGACAAGGCTCGTTGGATAATAGCTAAGATTTGAACATTATATCAAGGGGCGCGCTCTACATTAGTCTATGCATCTGATTTTTAACAATTAGCATGCAATACCAATTGGAACAAAAAAGTCCTAATGAATCAATTTTATTGGAGATTAAGAGATGATGTGAAGGATTTATCATTATTACTTTCAGATCTACAATCACTTAATGAAGCCATTAGCCAAATTATAAAATGTGATAATCAATTATTTCACTGTTGACAAGATCAACATTCATAGGCTTCAATAAGACAACACGCAATCCGACATACCTTTGCTACATTAATAAGCATTTTGAATTCACACTCAGAAGTAAAAGATATGCAACTTAATGCAATACAATTTAAACCTCTTAGTCCACAAGAAAAGAAGCATCAGATGGAAGAAGGTCTATACCTGTATTGTGACAAGGAAGGCCACAAGATTGGCAATTGTTCAAAAAAATAAGATTTAACAAGACCTTGGAACTTATTTCTTGAGATTTTTGGTGGCCTCAAATGTAGAAGGCAGTGAAAGACTTTGTACTCTCTTACGACATTTATTCAAGGTCCAAAAATCCTCGACATTGTCCTTATGGATTCTTACAACCCTTGTTTATTCCAACATGGTCATGGTCTTCTATCTTGATGGATTTCATTATAGATCTACCGCCATCCAATTTATTGAGCAGCATCTTTATAATGGTTAATTAACTTATAAAAATAGTTTATTTCATTCTTTACAAAAAGACTACATCTAGTGAAGAAATGACAAGGCTCTTTCTTGACAATGTATATTGATATTATGGCCTACCAAATGATATTGTATTTGATCAAGGACTCCAATTCATATCTAAGTTTTGAAAATATCTTTTTGAAATATTGAAGGTGGATATTAAACTTTCTTCAGCTTTCCATCCTCAAATTAATAGCCAAATAGAATGAGTTAACTAAATTTTGGAGCAGTATTTATGATATAGCATTAATTATCAACAAGATGATTGAATCTTATATCTATTATTAGTAGAATTTATATACAATAATACTATTTATATCTCAATTTAATAAATACCATTTTATTCCAATTATAGATATTATCTAAAGCTTAATTTATAGAATATGCTAATCAACAATAATCTAGTGGCTGAAGGATTTGCAAAGCTGCTATTGTAACACCAAACAACCTTGAAGCTTCAATTACAAGTATCTCAAGATATTTACAAGATATCTGCAGATAAATTTAAAAATCAATTGCCTACTTTTCATATTGGAAATAAAATATAGCTTCTTTGATGGAACATCAAGACCAAGTAGCCATACAATAAGTTGCACTATCAAAGATTGGGACCATTTTCTATCCAAAAGCAAATCAATCTAGTGGCACATCGCTTGAAATTACCATCTGCTATGAAGGTATATCCAATTTTTCATATCTCTCTTTTAGAATCTTATAGAGAGTAGCACATTCTAGAAAGAGTACAATAATTGCCACTTAATATCAAAGTTGAAGACCATGAAGAATATGAGGTTGAAAAAGTACTTGATTCACGACAAAGATAGAACAAATTGGAATATCTTATTCAGTAGTAGGGCTATGACATTAATAAGTACACATAGGAACCAGCCAAAAATCTCATCATTGTACCTCAAAAGATATAGGAATTTTATTGATTCTATCTCTATAAATCTAAACATAGTTGATTATAACTTTTTAGTGAAGATTGGATTCAAAGAATATTCATAAAAAGAAAGATAATTAAACTAAAGCCTTTATCAATATGTAGCCATCTGTTCAAAGATAGAATAGAGTGGTAGAAGCAAATTAGTCACCATATCAAACCTTCAAGTATTGAAAGAAGAAGACTCAAAAGATTCATTTGCCATGCAAGCTTTGAATAAACTAGTGCAATTTTCACAGCCTTTAATTAAAAAAATTGAAGATAATTTATTTTAATGCTAAATACGACCTCAATTAGAGCTATTAGGAGCAAGATCCAACTATATAAGTCTAGATTCCAATGCTTGAGCTTTAGTGATATTGCTTGAATTTGGAAAGGTGAATCTTTTTAGTCGTGAGATATTATTTGGAAGATGTTTTGAAGGCCACAATAAAGATCAAATTCTTTGATAGGGTGTTTCAACAATGGAGGTACTAGCTCAAGGCCATAGGCGATTTCTTTAAGGACTAGTAGAATCCATTATTCAAGAACGGAGAATAAAATACATAATTTCACTAATGCAATATATTCTTGATTTCTTATGTATATAATAAGTTCAAGCTCCTTTTAGGACTTATTGCTAGAGAAGGGAGTGATATTAGGAACATATACTTTAGAGGTTTATAGAATCTTCTAAAATATTTTAAAAGCTTCTTGAATTAATGAAAGTTGATTGAGAAGCTTTCTAGTTGGTGAAAAGAGCTCAAGAAGTTTTTCAATTAGTAAAAGGAGCTCAAGAAGCTATCCAATTAATAGAAGGAACTTAAGAAGCTTCTCACTTGATAGAAGCTCCTCAAAAAGTTTCTTAGTTTGATAGAAGCTGCTTAAGAAGCGTCTTAAACAGGAGTATATATAAGAATCAAGGCTGAAGAGTTCTTTAGTCTCAACAATGTATCTTTTGAAGTTCTAGCTCACCTTTCTTGGTGTTGTTTGTGTATTCATTTTATTAATTCAAGTTTTTGTTGGTTTCTTCTCAAAACCTTATCTCAATTCAAGTCTCTTATTTTATATTCTTATGTCTTAGATACTCCTAAGAAATATTATATCAGATATTGGGACTTAATTTATATCTAAATTTTAAAAAATTTATTTTAAGATATTGAAGGTAGATATAAAACTATCATTGACCTTCTATCTTCAAATTGATAGATAAACAAAGCAAGAGAATCAAGTGTTAAAGCAATATTTGTAATGTATCATTATCTACCATCAAAATAATTAAATAATTTTTATATCATTAGTAAATTTTTCTTAATATAATATGATATATTTTTCTTATAATAATATGATATATTTTTCTATATAATAATCACCATTCTATCTTAATTATGGTTATTATCTATAGTTTGATATTTTTGATTTTTTAAAATTTAATAATCTTGTGACAAAAAATTTGACAATTCATTTAATAGAGCTATATACAATAATAAAGGTACAATTAAAAAAAATTCAATGATGACAAAAGATCAATGTAGATGTCTATTAAAAAAAAAAATCTCAATTTTTAATTAGTAATAAGATTTGGTTACTTTGTTGTAATATCAAAATTAATTATTCTTGTAATAAATTGGATTATCATGACTTTTACTATTTTTTATTAGTAAATAAATCAATTTGATTGCATATTGATTATATCTACTAAAGTCAATGAAGATTCATCTCATTTTTTATAAGTTTCTTCTTAAGCCATATAAAATAATAGATATACCAAGACAAAGACAATTGCCACCTCCACCAATAGAAGTTGACAACAATCAAGAGATTAAAGTTGAAGAAGTCTTGAATTCAAGGCAACATTAAAATAAATTCAAGGACAATCTTCTCTATTCTAGTACATTAGCATAGATATGATATCAGTAAATGCACATAGAAGCCATCTAAGAATCTAACAAATGTATCAAAATTTATCTTTATTTTTTATCAATAATATCTTTTCAAACCAAAGACTAGCTATTAATAATAAAATGGTATAAATGAAAGAAAAAAATTCAAGGATCAACTTATAAAACTTCTTTACAAACATGAAAAATTAATGGCCAATAAATTCATCTCAAGAATTGTCATTTGAAGAATTGCCAGATAAATCACTTAAATTGTTTCACTATAGATAATATCACAATCATGATAAAAATCTTCATAGGAAGTATGTTTTTTTTCAAATAGATAACAAGATATAGCATGTTTGATACTACAATCTTAAAAGAGATTTCCAAGGTTTAGTGATACTATTAGAATTAAATACTACACTTAATAGAATGTAAAATGTATTATTTGAAGGTAGTTGTAAAGGCCTCAATAAAAAATCAAATAACTAGGTGGTCTTTTTGCTTTGGTATAGAACATTATCAATGGTTGAAGGGACCTATCAATCACCTTTATATGGAATAAAGATCAAAATTTGTTGCTATTTTTATGATTTAGTTACAAGAGTCTTATTGAGGAAAAAATCATAAAAATAGAATCTTAGTAAGTCTTTGAGATAATTATCTTAATTGTTTTAATATTTATTTTAATTATCATAATTTATATCTAGTGATTGAGACCAATATCTAAATTGGTATTTTATTCATATATGTTAATAATTAAAAACTTTTTAATATTAATTAATAGATAGAAAAAGCATGAAAAATAATATTATGGCTTTTTAATGATTAATATATAAAATAAGATTTTTTTTTATTTAAATTGATTTTATTACTATAAAAAATCACCAAGGTAAAATAAAGTAATCTCAAATTAGTATTAATTTCTTAGAAATATTAGAATATTTTTTAAAATTTATATAGAATTTATTTAGAATTTTTAGGAATTTTTAGAATATATTTTTAAAATTGATAAAAATAATTTTATCACTTTTGGAGGCCATTATAAAAAATTGGAGCAAGATTTGAAGGCCTTATTAGGTTCTTAGACTATTTGGATGATTTTAAAGACCAAGGTGAAATTAAAATTGTAAAAAGAACATTGTTGTATAAATAACGATCAATATACACAACAGATCAAGTGCCATAACTAATACCTAATATGCAAATATCACACATATCAAAAGTGCATACATAATATATCCTCAAAAGTAAAAAAAGAATAAATCTAACACTAGTCAAGCATCTCTCACTATACTAAGAAAGAATCAAAGAGTGCAAGAAGGTGTGGAAAGTAGGAGTCTTTTCTAAATGGCAAAATCACCATCTGCAAGCAAAAATTAATAAAATTCACTCTCCAAATCTCTTACAAAGCTTGACTTAATAAGAATGTCAAGTAAAAGAAGGTTTCTCTACTATATACTCAAATCTTAGGCGAATTAAATTATCTGCCAAATGAAAAATATAAGAATAAATGAAACATCAATAAATAAAAAATAAAGTAACAAAATACAAGCTAATCTACTTAAATACTATTTTAAAATAGTGAAGCATCCAATGCCACATACTGTGACAATTATTTTATATATAAAGATTATTATATATAATAGATTGAGTGCCATAATCAATACTTAATATTCAAAAAATTACACACACCAAGAATGCACACATAGTACATCTTCAAATGTCCTCCCTTCAAGCTGATTATGAAAATCCACCAAGCAACTTGAATCCAAGTCAATCTAGAAAAAAATATAATGCATCAATATACCAACCTTGGAATTGATATGGTGACAATTTACCAATTAGATGAATCAAAGAGAAGATACCAAAGAATTATAGGTTGGATACAATTAGACTTCCATCTTTAATTATCTTTAATAATAGTAACTATCAGATTTTAAGATAAATGTCTCTCTGACTCACAATCCAATCAATTAATCAATCATGCCTTCAAGTATATCAATCCAAGCATCTAAGGAATGGCAAAAATCACAATAGATTATCAATTATTGGAGGTAGAAGCATAAACTGTAGAAGATCTATGACAACAAGGAAAAATCCACTATCCAAACAGTAAAGAAATTAGAAGTGGTTTCAAGTATCCTATATGCCAACCACATTGGCATTAGTCACATAATAACATAGTAGTTGCCTCTTTCTTCTTTCCACATACAAAACATAGAAGGTCTTTTAGTACAATTATCAATTCAGAATAAACTATGCTTTTAATAGATAAATGATATGGAACAAAATTCTTGGAATGTTCTTGACATTTTCTACCATTTTTGTCTTTCAACAATAAAATTCTATTGGGTAGCACCTCTTTTACACAAAGAATGGTATATCCCACCTTGACATCCAATATTGTAGGTGCCTCACGTTGCAAGTAAAGATAATCTTCCTAAAGAAATCTTTGTAGCTGAAATTTATAAGCACCACTACAAATGCATATATAATATAATGTATCATAGTATTAAGCAATGGCCAAATTTTCTATGGCCATAAGTATAGCCCTTTGAAAGAATTTAGTTTGATCATATAGACATTGAATCCAAATATTAAGGTCATCTAAGTCTACAAATAAAGCAAGTTTCTTCCAAATAGAACTAGGCTAAATAGACTCACATCCATACAATAATTAATATGGATTGTAACAAGCCAAAGAAGCTTGCCTACTAAATCAATAGCCCATAGCAATTTACGACAACATAAGATCTTAATTCCAATGATTTCTTTGAAATAATCTATATTTCTTCAAGCCATGCTTGATAGTCTGAACAATCTATTTAACCAAGCCATCCACCTCAAGATGATTTCTAAAAGTGGTGCTATGATCAATGAAGGCCTTAGTGCATAAATCCTCAAAGGTATCAAGGAATTCCCTCCTCTACTCTATTAACACCTTTGTTAATATTCCAAATCATATCAAAATTCCGTCTAAGAAAGTTATAGCAGCTAACTTTGAAGAATTTTAAGATAGAGCAACAAGTTCAATCCACTTGCTAAAATATTCTACCATCACTAATATATATTTTATTCTATACATAGTAATAACTAGTGGCCCTCTAAAGTCCAATGACCATCAATAGCTCAATCTTATGATTTGGAGGAATTTGAGTTGAGGTAACAAGATATTGAGGCTGGACTTAATCCAGTCACAAATTTCATACCTACTAATATGAATTACAACATGTTGATATATACCATTCTACCAAGATTAGCTATATAACATCAAATATATCCTATGCATATCAAAATGATTAAGATCCTTGTACACCTAATATATTAAAGAAGCTCTTTGGTCAAATTTTAAAACTATACACTATTGTATTATATGAAATCTTGCTTAAGAATGCTCCAAACTCTTGGCTATAGAAGATAAAAAAAAAATTGCAACAACAAGTCCTAACACCTCTAATAGAATTATATATAAATTATAATTAAAGATTAACAAGTATGCTCAACTATTAAAGAAGTTTAATTAAATTTTCAATTAATTATTAAAAAAAAATCTTAAAGAATTTTTAAAGAAATTATAAAGAAACAATAAAAAAAATTTAAAGAAATATTAATATAAAAATCTTTTAAAAATATTAAAATAATTTTTTTTAAATAATAAAAATAAAAATTATAATCAAATTTTAATCAAATTTTAATCAAATCTTAATCAAATTCTAATCAAATCCTAGTCAAATCCTAGTCAAATCCTAAATCTTAAATAAATCTTAATAAAATCCTAATCAAATCTTAAATTCCAAATAAATCCTAATAAAATCCTAGTCAAATCTTAAGTACTAAATAAATTCTAAAAAATCCTAATCAAATCCTAATCAAATCCTAATCAAATCCTAAATCCTAAATAAATCTTCATAAAATTCTAATCAAATCCTAAATGAATCCTAATATATCCTAACCGAACGCTAATCAAATCCTAATAAATCCTATAGTAGATTGAAACTTCAATAGCTAATGATTGAACTATTGATTTTGACTCAAAATTTACATATCTTTCAACAATTAAGTTGAAAATATACACAAAATTTTTGAAGAAGATCAAATTCATCAAATAGAAGATAAATCCAAAACTTTGCTCGGGTATAGGCTGGCTTCTTTCTCCAACCTTGATGCCAATCTTGCAATACTAATATCTTTTTTTTGAACTATTTAATTATTTTAAAATTCATAAATAGATAGAAAATTAATTCTACTATCTATATAAATAATTTTTATTTAAGTCCAATTGATAAATTATTAAATACCTTAGAAACCCACATTGATCCTCAAAACCTAATTTTTAAGATCTTGACCTATTTGAACTTCAATAACCTTCAATCAAATTGTTCAATCAAGCTTAAATTTATAGCATGCATTTAATATAATTAAAATCACAAACATACAAAATTTTATTTGTAGATATATAACCTAACTCACAAAATGTTAAAAAATATAAAACCCCTTTTTATTTTATAAAATCTAAAATCATCCAAATCAACCATGATTTTGTAAAGTTCTTACAAAGTCAATATCTATCCAAATCATTTATAACCAAAGCTCAAAGAAATCTTTTAAAGTCTATTCTTAAAATCTCATTTTTTGATCTACTAAAGAATTCTTTATCTACTATAGGCATATAGTTTTGTACCTTAGGGTTTGATTTCAACTTAGATTTTCAATTGATCTTTTTTAGATATCATTTTTTAGAATTTTGAAATAAATTTTATTAAAATCTATTTTTAATTTTTTTTAAAGATATCTATATAATTTATTTTTCTAATTTATTTTATTTTATCTTATTTATAGCTATACAAAATAAATTGAAGCCTCTTTTATAAGAAGGCAATAATAGTATTTTTTAATTTTTACTACCTCCTTGTTTATTATCTATATTTTAAAAATAATTTATTAAAATATTTTTATTTGAATTCTTCTATAATATAACCATTCTTTTCTTTTTTCACCTAATAGTTGTATTATTATATGACAATACTTAGCTCCATTAAACCATAATCAAAATAACAAGTTGTTCTTCTAATAAAACCTTGCTGCTCAATGTTCAATGCTATCATTTTTTATTGCAAAAATGAAAGAAGGAGATAACCCCTATTGAAGCTTATACAATATAAGAAGGTCCTCCCACATATTAATTGTAACTTAAGGTCAATCAATTTGATCATCTAAGCCTTAAGTAAGAATCTCTGCAATAGAGACTGACAATAATGCAAGATAGGTAGATGCATGCCAACTTAGAATTGCCTCTTGATTGCAATTTTCATACCATCTTCCTCCAATCAAATCCTCATTTAAAGAACGTGGATTGCAAGAGAGTCCATTTACATCTAGGTTGGTAATACTAGCTCGATGTACTATCTCAAAATCATACTCTTGAAATAATAAAGCTTATCTAACAAGCTTATTAGTGAGCTTATCTGATTCCATAAGCCATCATAGAGGTTGGTAATTAGTCACCAATGTGAATCATTATCCATACAAATAAAGTCAAAAGTAAACAATAGCCTATACTGTTGCCAAAGCTTTTCTTATATAAAATGAATACTTAGATTTTGCATTGTTATTACTCTTAAATACATAAGCAATAACATACTCCTATCCAAGCTCATACTTCTTTGTGAGAACTACTCCAAGATCCAAAGAACTCCAATCAATATATAGTTGGAAGGATCTAGAAAAATCAGGCCATCAAAGCACTAGAATTGTACCTAGTCTCAACTTCATCATCTCAAAAGCTTGCTGCTGCTCATGGTTCCAAGTCTAAGGTTGGTCCTTGTTCGTGAAAATGGTAAGAGGTTTGGCAATCAAGCTAAAGTTCTTGACAAATTTGCAATAATAATTTGTCAAGTCCAGAAAAATACAAAATCTGGGCATATTAGTAGGTGTCAAGATCTTTTACAATGCATCTATCTTTGCTTATTGTATACCAAGTCTTCTAAATATAATCATGTGATTCAAGTATGATAGTCGATTATGAAAGAATTTGCACTTGCTATGATGCAAGTGCAAATCTCATTGCTGTAACCATTCAAAGATCATTTACAAATGCCTCCCATGCTCTTGTGGTGTCTTATTGAAGATAATATCATCAATATAACACTTGACAAAAGACAAGCTAGCAAAGATATAGTCTATCATCCTATTAAATTTAGCTGGTGTATTCTTAAGGCCAAATAGAAGAAACTTCTACTAGTAGACTTGATCTTTTCTATCTTGATTAATTCTCTAAAAAACAATCTTCATCCAATCTCCTACAAGTAGCAAAAGTTGGTAATAGCTTGATCTCAAATCTAGAATACTAAAGACTCAAAAAAATCCAATAGCATCAAACAACTCTTTTGACGTTGGCGTAGGATATTGATTTGATTTAATATTCCAATTAATTAGATGATAATCTTTTTTTTCTATTTAATTTCCAAAAATATCTTTTTTTAATGGTATAATCATAGTACAAGCAAATTCACCATTGGAAAGCTCAATCAATTGTGCTACCATCAATTCTTGGCAATCACTTTGAATGCCAATCTTCTTAGAAATGTTGAACTTGTAAGGCCTCTAAAAGATAGGATAGTGGTCTTCTAAGTGAATATGGATGGATTTTTCTTTATAGCCTTCAAAGACAAAAGGCAAAACACCTTCAATATGAGTGAATAAATGCATGTATCCTTTGTGCCTCAATACCAGTGAAATGAGGGCCTAACTCCAATAGCCAATTATTAAATTACTAGTCTTTTTATCCACCAAAAGAATACCATCTGGTGTGGATATGGATTGTAATTGCTATGTATTAGCTAGGGCATTTACTGTGCTCTTAGACTTTGTACCAGCAATAAAAATTGGAGCTTTATCACTACCAATAGCCTTTGATAATGAAACCTCCATAGAAGATAAAGAAGAAGATAAAAATACCTATGGAAAGATTTTTTAAGTTTCCATCTTTCCAAAATCTTGGATCAAAGCAACAAAAACACGTTGAGCTTGAAACTCTTATAATACTTATTGCTTTAAACAAAAAAAATTGCTCTTGGTCATCTTTCTCTGTAAATATAGACTATTCTATTCTTTGACCATAACTCTTCGTCTCTAAAGATAATAAATGATCACCATGATGTCTTTGCATTGTAAAGTATAAGCTAATAGCCTATACCATGGTGTTGAGGTCTATAGTTTGGTCTAAAGCAAACCTCTTTTGGTCCTCGGAAATACCAAGAGCCATTGTAGTACTAGTCAAAAATCCCATAATACACTTATGCTCATCAGTAGAAGACTCAAGGTGAGTTTTAATATGAACATCTCACACCATACTAGGGTCCTAATTGCAAAAGGAAAATGATTGAAAAAATGTCATGAAAGTAGGAAACTCTCTACAAGATGCCTCTATCTTGTTGGCTAATGCCAACAGAGGTAAATCATTTTGGATAATTGATATAGAAGTCCAATATGCATGTAAGATATCATCTACTTTTTAATCCAAAGATGGAAGAATTGTAGAAAATGCTTCATTAAAGATAGATGATAGCGCAAGATTGGTCTATTACCACCAAAGATAGTGAGCATAATAACCAATGCCAATTACATCCACAAAGATGGAGTCTCCAAGGTATTGAAAAATATAATATCTATCCTCTAGTACCTTGGCTAGAGAATCACCAAATATAAAAATATTTTCAAAAATTTACCTTGATGGAGAAGGCTAGTAGATGAACCACCACTGCATAAGTTGCATGAGGTTCCAAAACAAAGTGGATCATGGATCTTTTAAGCCATGACCTGCATCAGCATATTATCATGTGGCATGATTTTTAATTTGGAAATACATTAGATATTTGGCTATAGAAAATTTATTTGTAAATTATTGGCAAGATTTCAATAAGTGATTTGTTCTTAATAAAAAAGATAAATAATACAATGATATATATATATATATATATATATAAATCTTTTATATTTAAATAGATTTTAAAATAAAGTTTTTTTTAAGCTTATTGTCCTTAGATTGTAAGTACTAAGTTCAACTCCCAATATCTCCTTCATCCTAATTTAAAATTCTTCAAGCTACACATAAAAAATGTAGCCAAGAAAGTGTTCTTTTCAATCCTAGTTGCTAATTCTTTATTACTTTCTATATGCACGAATTATGTCCAAAAGAATGACAGTATATACAATTTCAACATCTTAACTTTGAATGCCTATATCTCCTTCATAAAAAGTTCAAATCACTTAATTTTTATACCAAAACCATAGCCAAAAACCTATATTTGGTGTTTCTAACCTTTGATGTTCAAATCCTTTCAAAAAGAAAACCTTAATTCCTAATAAAGTTTCAGGCAGCCTCCTTGAAATCCATTGGATATGACTTTTGGCTAATAGGAACAAAGATTTTTATCATCCATCTCCATTCATCTACATGGATGATCTAACTACTCTTTTTTACAGTAAAAATTTCTTTTCAATCATTTTTTTAGTAATATTTATATAATGTGTTCTAAACACCAAATAAGATTTCAAAGATCACCAATGTCTAACAAAGGTGATTCAAAATATATAAAATTTATTATTAATATAAAATCAATCTCAAAATTATTATCAAATATATATATATATATATATATATATATATATGTGTGTGTGTGTGTAGTAGCCATAGAATCCATTATCTCACCTGAGGCTCTATGCATGTAATAATCAAGAAGAGAAAGATTAACCTTAGCCCTAGAGGCAATATGAGGGTCTATGACTTGGCCCAATGATGCTAAAGTCTTGAATCTCTCCTCCAAGGCACTTATCTTTGCCTTTAGCTCTTTTTCATGAATAGAAGAAGGATGCTTCTTTGGATGCAAAAGAAAGTAGTGGTCATCACTATGATTGAATTTACTACAATGAATGCACTTCAACTACTTGTGCTTTGTTTTCTTTCTAGTCTTCTTTCCTGCCTTAGTTACCTCCATCTTTGATTTGGGCTTCTCTACATCCTAACCTTTCTTCTTTTTAGAATAGATATGATCACCCTTGGCATGACCTACCTCTCTATAAGTCTAATAGTGTAATATCTTCTCAGATTGAGCCTTTATCAAACAGTTAGTCGAAGTAATAGTCTTCTTGGGCTTTGACACATCCATCATCTACGCTATCATGTTTGTAGCATCATATTAGCAAAGAGCCCAATTATACTTCTCAACCTCAATAAACACCTGAGCTAATATGGCCTTGCCATCAAAGTTGAGAATGATCTGCTATGTAGCTAAATCCAACAACCGCTCGTCAATCTTTGACAAAAAGATCTTCACCAATTGACTATCAAAAAATACATCCCTTAATTCTATTGCAAATTGTACTAAATATGTATACATCATGCATAAAGTATCTTTCTTCTCCCATTTGAAGTCTTGAATATGCTGCATCTAATTGCACCTAAATCTTCCAAATAGTGTCTTCAAGTATGTAATGAAGACATGAAGTAGCTCAAAAAGTGGTGGCTCTCCAATAGTAGCTAAAGTTGCTTGCATGGCTTGAGCCATCTATGATATAACAAATGGTACACTTTCTTTTTTAGCCATAATAATGCCTTTTCTTTTGGCATTGCCAAAGAATGAGCCACCTTCTTTCTTAGGCTGCTCAGTGAAAGAAAAAAAAAATTTGCTATTGTTCCCTCCTTAAGAATAATAATCAATTCCACATGGTCCTGTTTATAAGTTTCAACCAGCATAGCTTAATACTATGATCTTTTATCTGATGTCCGTAAGTCTAAAAAGCCTTATATTCCATATATTGTGATAGCAACTCAAAGATATACCACTCATTGAAAGTGGAAGACCATTGGCTATTCTTCTTTATTTGCGTCTAAAATCTAAGCTTCCAATTGGGCAGAGAAATATTGTCAGTCCGTCCAAAGAATTGATTCTATACCATATTATGAAAATCATCCTCTATCTTATAAAACGTATCTATATTCCAAATTCAAAGCCTACAACTAGTGTCCAATGACCAAATAGGCTCAAAAGCCTTGTTAGTATCCAATCCTAGCTCAAAGTTTGCAATGTGGTTATTCTCTGAGTAATTTGGTGAAAGAGATTGATTAAATTGATTTTTGATCTGTACCATAAACTTGACTACCAAAAATCAAAAACCAAAAATTATTTAAGATTTAAGAGCAATGTAGAGTTGCAATCGTTACCAAACTTTGGGGTGCATTGGTCATTACCTTCAACTATCATGGATCTAATAACCACCTCATAAAAAAGTCTTGTCGACCATTAATCTGACTTTATCTTTATAATATATTTATAATAGATAGTCTATGTACAACACAAAATGGGACAACATCAAGAACCTTTGACAACAATGCTTGCTACAAAGAAAGGTACTAAAGACAAAATCTAAAAAATAAAAATTAGATCTTCTTCTCCATACAATAAATTATAAAATTTAAAAGTGTGAACTAGAGCCACCAATACACACCAATGATGGATAGTCAATTTTTTACTTTATATCACCAATTGTAGCAATTTTTAATTAAAAGAATCATTTATTTAAATTTAAAGATGAATTTTATCCTTATAGAGACTTATATTTGATAGTTGTAATTTAGAATTAATTGCAAGGTCTCTATTACAATTAGATGTCTTTATTTTTAATTTTCTTATATTTAAATTTGTACTTTGGAATTTGAATCAATTTCATTTAATCTAAAAATCTTATACTTTATGAATTTTTTATCTATAATATAAATATATTTTTTTAATAATAGCATTTTTATTTTTTTTTTATTTTTTTTTATATATTAACTACTTGAATTGAGTTATTGTCATTCCTTGATGTCTCCTCTTCCAATCAAATCTTTATTCTTAATACCTTTCAAAAAGCTAGTTATTACATATAATTATTTAAATGATAAATTATTTTAATTGATATACTTTTGATATTATAAATAATTGATTTATACAATTATTTTTTAAATGATATCAAACTTAATTAATAAAAGCTTTATCATCCAATCCACATTGCAAATAATTCATAAAAAATTTATAACATAAATAACAATTAAATATGACTTTTGTCATAAAAATTAAAATTTTATTTTTGCTATTCCTTTTTAATTACTCTTTTTAAATATAGACATATTTATCTCCAAAAATGAATTAAATTCACATAAAAGCTACAAATCTTTTTCTATCAAAAGTGCAAACAAAAAAAGAGTGCTTCTAAATAGAAGTATGTCTATAAATTCTATTAAAGTGGCACTATTAAAATATAATAATACCTATATTATTTTAATAAATAAAAGTAGAAATATATATAAATATATTAGATAGATAATATCTTTCTTTGAATACTTTGAAGAAGCTTATTAAATATAATATAGATTTTCAAATCCCTATAGATATGTCATGTGGCTATTTAAGCATATTCTATAAGTTTTTTACTTGTACAAAGTTATACTATAAAGAATCTATAATTTAATGCTTGATCTACAAGCATTGTGGTTTTTAGAAAGCTTCTATATGTCAAGGACATAAACTGGAAAGAGATACATAAATCGGTGAAATCTATATTAAAAAAAAATAACAAAATAGAAATTAAAAAATATATATATATTATAGAAGAAACTAGAATGGCTATTATCAAAGACTAGAAAATATAATGACTCTTGAACTAGACTAGAAGTAAGAAAGGAATTGACAAGAGTGAAGAAAGCTTCACTCTTGTTTCTATATATACTATCTATCTAAGAGCTACGTGGCAGCGTTGTTGTATTGCAATGGATTTATATAGTGAAAAATATGGATAAGAGCAATTTATACTTAATACTTGATTATTTTACTTCAATAGAAACTTAGCATATTTAAAAAAGATTTTATAAAAGACTCTTAGATTACTTTTTTGTTTTAATAGCTATTAGATAAAAATTAGTTATTAAATTCTTCTTCTAGCTTATACAAACTCTATTACTGCTTTTAAAAAATAATAAGTTAATAAAAATAAGATAGAGAAGATAAATAGTTAGTATGGTTGATACTAGGATTAAGTTGAGGATAGGATTAAGCTTAAAAATCCTTAGAATTAGTTGGATTAATACCTAGGGGTTGATTGTGTATGAGACAGGGTTGACATCAGATTTCTAGCCACAAAAACAGCCATCAAGGGTAGAAGGTCAGTACATTTGGAGATCGGCGACAAGAATTAGAGAGCTAGCTTGAAGTTTGTTCTAGAAACATTAAGCTTGTTGTCATAGGGTTTTGAAAGAGTTAGCAATTGCTATTCAAAGTCAAGGTTTATATGGGAGATTACATTTTTATGTAATAAAATTAGAGCTAGCACTTGTGGCTATTCCATGCAATTGGTATAATATCTATAATTAAAATTTTGATTGTGTATAATTGATTGAGTGTTCTAAGATTGAATGAAAAATTGTGGCAATCTAATAGTGCATTTAGGATTTATTTAGTCTTTAGTACAAAGAGGTACTGGAAATTGATAATTTAGGGTTGGTTGGGATTTTTGTAATATCTTGAGATCTATCAATTAGATCAAGGAGAAAACTGGCACAATATTGGAAGACTTAAAGATGGAACTACATACCAAGTTTTAACTAAAGTTAATAGTTATAAAAGGAGAAATTACTAGTGCAACTTCTGTATTAACTTTCAAGCCAGCAGTCAAGTGACATTAGTGTGGGTTTTAATCAATTTTCCACAATCTATAAGTTGAATTGAGTTGAAACTTTTTGATCATATAGAAGGCTTGTGTTTGCATTTGTATACAAAGTTTCACACTAAGTTGATAGTTGGATTAAAAATCACAACTTATTGAAATTCACTGATTGAGGTTAAGACTTCTAAAGAGATTCTTAGTTGCTTGATTGTAACAAGTAATAAGCAATTGGAGTTTATATGTAGAAGAAGTTATCAAGAAGAGTGTTTTTAAGCACTTTACATTGATTCAAGTACTCTTGACATGATATTCAAATCATATTTTTTGTATACGGTCAACACTTGTTAAGGGTCATTGATATATGTGAATTGCAACTTAACCCTGCATAGCCAGGTGCCCTGTGCATTTCCAAAAAAGACAACATATTATACAACAATATTCTATAGGACCTCTAACATGTGTCAAATTTGCAAGTCACATGTCAAACTTATAAGATAAGTTTTCTACATGCGTGCCACGTACTTAACTTGTTCGACAAGCTAGCAACCATATGCAACATGTGGCTAGCTTGTTCGCCAAGTTTTTCACCTATTAATCACCTATAGACATATATAAAAGTAAATTTGTATTTATAAAGCTTCTAAGAAGTTTTTTTATAAGATATTATTAAATTAATCTACTTCTACCTACTTCTATCTATCCAAATTAACTAAATAATTATTGGAATAAATCCTATGTCTGTGATATTATCTCCCTTTCTAGAGATGAATTCCATAAAGAATAGTAATTACATATTGAGGAAGTCCAAGATGCGCCAAATTATATTTGTTACATACTTTGATCTTTATTTTCTTTGAAGGTAGTTAATAGGTCTTCTCAGCCATTGATAGTATCTCATACCAAGGTAACATGACTACCTTGTTATTTGATCATTATTGAGGCCTTTATAACTTCTTTCAAAAAAAATATTTAGAACACCATCAAGAATAGTTTCTATTTCTAAAAGTATTACCAAATATTAGAAGTTTCTTCCAAAGTTGTAATATCAAACACATTTTATCTCACCATTAATCTGCAAAAGAATATATCATTCTTGAGGATCTTCATCTCTATTCTATTGTCTTAAAGGTTGTGATAGTTATAATGTCTCATCCGGTAAGTCAACAAATGATGGCTTTTGAATTAAATTTATTGGTTGTTGATTCTCCATCTCTTTGACACAAAAAAATTTAAAGAAATAATAAAGAATGATATAAGATAGAATAAAATCTCTATTGAACCCTCTTTGCTTTACAGCAAAGATTTTCTTGATTCTTCATCTTGATTTTGATAGATGTCATCAATAAAATGCATTGATTTTTATTCATATATTTGTTAGATTCTTAGATTGCTCCCATGTACATTCACTAATATTGTATTTGTGCTAATATACAAGATATTTCAGTTGATTTCGAATTCATCTTGAATCTAAGACCTCTTCTATCTCAAATTCTTCATTGTTGTCCACTTCTATAGGAGGCGACAACATTTGTCTTCTTCCTTGTATATCCACTATCTTGTATGAATTAAGTAGTAACACACGGAATACAAGATAGATCTTCATAGATTTTGATAGACATAATTGATAAGCAAGTGAATTAGGTTGTTCACAAATTGAAAATGGTCCAAATCTACAATAATCCAGCTTATCACAAGGATGAATAGTCTTGATATTATGACAAAATAATCATATCTTATTGTCCACATAGAATTGAAGCTATTCCTTGCCATAGACATCTGTATTGATCTTTTGTCTTTTTTGAGCTTCTTTTAATTATTCCTTTATTATTGCATGTAGCTCTAACAATCAATTTGTTAAATTTTCCATGATAGGATTATCAACTTTTGAAAAATTGAAAATATCAAATTATAGATGATAATTATAATTGGCAAAGAATGGAATTTATTGAATAAAAGAATATATCAAATTATTATAAACAAACTCTACCAATGATAAGAGAATTGTCTAATCTTGATGATAGTTGATGGTATTTCTCAAATATTATTCCAAAACTTGATTTACAGGTTCTATTTGTCCATCAATTTGAGGATGAAAAGCTAAAGATAGTTTTATATCTACCTTCAATATTTTGAAAAGGATTCTCTAAAATCTTGATATAAATTATGTCTCTCTATTTAATATAATATCCTTTGATAATCTATGATAGTAATAGATATTATCAAAGAAGAGTTTAGTTATTTTGTTACTTGTAATAGATTTTGTATATGATTTAAAAATGTGCCATCTTAGTAAAATGATCTACAATCATGAATATAAAATCATATAAACTTGAATTTGAAAGATCTATGATGAAATCCATAGAAATAAAAGACTAAGGTTGTTCTGATATAAGTAATGGTTGGAAAAGTCCATAAGATCAATGACAAGGAATTTTTAATCTTAAACAAATATTGCATGATTATACAAATTCTTTAACAAGCTTTTATATTTGAGGCCACTAAAAATCTCTTAATATTAGCTCCAAAGTCTTATTATATCTATAATGTTCTATTGCAGGGAAGTTGTGACGAGCTTTAAGAATATATAGTCGTGCTTCTCCTTCTGGAATATATAGACATCTTTTAAAATAAAATAGAATAGATTGTTCTTAAATTCAAACTTGAAAGTATCATGAGACTTAAATGAATTATTCTTAATCTCATGAATAAGAGATTTTGAAGACATACTTAACTAGACTTGCTTGATAAAAGTTGAATCAATAGTCAATGTTGATTTCATTCCTCAAAGATGAAATTGCTTTGGCTTCAAGAGGATCATTCTTTGTTGATTAAAAATTGAATTTCTCTTTTTTGATATAAGATAAGAATGTCTAGAAAGGGCATCAAATAAACCTTGTTTTCTTAGCCGATAAGTAATAATAAGCTCAAATCTTGACAAAGACATGCTCTAACAAGCCTAATAGTAATTCAATATAAATATTGACATAAAGTATTTAAGGTTCTTGTGATTTGTATATATAGTGATTAGACTAGAAGCACCTTTTAGATAATGGCACTATTCTTGAAAAGAATCTACAGTTGCAAAAAAAAATTTATTATGGATTTTATAATTGATCTTTAATACTAAAAATTTCTTGGAATGAAAAGCTACTAGGTGGAATTTGTCATTTACTCCTATTTGTAACAATATTATATCTAAAGCAAAGTCTGATGGATCTGCTTCCATAAAAAATGCCTTGAAAAAATCAACACAATACAAGATTGCTACAAAAATAAAAGCTATCTTTAAAGCTTCAAACGATGCTTTTGCTTCTTTACTCCACTCAAATTAGTCCTTATAAGTTAAGCGTGTAAGTAAAGCTGTAACTTAAGAAAAGTTTTTAATACAGATTTGATAGTAATTAGCAAATCTCAAAAAGCATTGCACATCTTTTATTATTCTTGGAGTCTTCTAGTCCATGATTATTTAGACTTTCTTAGGATCCATCTTGAAACCATTATTTGAAATGATATATTCTAAGAAGTTAACTTGAATAATATAAATACACACTTTTTTATCTTAGCATATAATCCCGTATCTCTAAGTTTTTATAATACACAACAAATATAAAATTCATATTCTTTTATATTCTTAGAATAGATCAAAATATCATCTAAATAAAAAATAATGAAATCATCAAGAAACTCACAAAAAATATCATTCATAAGATGTTAAAAAGCAGCTAGTATATTTAAAAGTCCAAAAGGCATGACTTTTTATTTGAAATGTCTATATCTTGTTTGAAATGTAGTCTTCTATTCATCTCCTTCTTTGATACACATCAAGTTGTATGCTCTTTATAGATTTATTTTTATATAGATCTTAGCTTGATTTAGTTAATTAAGAAGTCAAAATATTAAAAATAAAGGATAATTATTCTTGATGATAATCTTATTGAGCCCTTAATAATCTACACACATCAGTAATGATCCATCTTTTTTCTTTACAAACAAGATAAGAACTCTTATTAAAGATTTTGAATGGCATATGAAATTTTTGACCAAGTTCTCATCAATGTATTTTTTTAATTCAACCAATTCATTTTGCAAATTATAGATTGATCCAAATAGAAGTTGAGTTTCCTCTTTGAAATCAATTGAACAATCATATGGACAATGCTCTAGAAGAATACTTGCATTCTTCTTCTCAAAAATATCTTGATAATCTTGATGTTGGCTTGGAATGCCACTTGAAGTCTTTCCACCATAAGAAGTGGGTGTAGTATAAATAGCAAAATATGATCCTTCTTTTGTTGCATTCATAAAAGCTTTTGCATCTATAAGTATGGATTTAACCATACTAGACTTATGACTTTTCATTTAGTTCATAGGACTCTTATTAATGCTTTGAAAATAATCAAGTCTATAAGAAATTTAATCTATTTGAAGATTATACTTTTTTAGCCATAATAAACCTAAAATAATTAGATTAGAGGGAGATTTGATTATATTAAAAATTATATAACTATTATAACCATTTATTGTTATATTTATAGGAAGGATTTCATGAATAACATCTCCAAAAAATAACAAATGACCATCTATGACTTCTACATGTACAGATTTAATTTTTTTGTATTAAAGGTATTTTATAACTTTTAACAAATTTTTCATCTAAAAAACACGTTAAGACTCTTGAATCTAATAATATAGAGGCTTTGTGATTTTTAGGTCTCAAATACATATCTATTATAAAATAATGTGAAGATTTTAAGGAAAAAATAAGATCTTTACTAGGAGTTGTATAAGATTCCAATTGCACGGTGTCATATGGGATGAATTTCTATCTGGGAATACATTGGATACCTGTCTGTGGAGAATTTTCTTGAAACTTATTGACAAAAGTCTAGAAAATGATTTGTTCTTAATAAAAAGAAAAAATAATATTAAAATATTAAAAAAGAGAAGTTTTATAGATAAACCCTCTTGTATTCAAGTAGTTTGTATAAAAAGATTCAAATTGCCACAAAAATCCTTCAAGGCTTTATACACCCGCAACCATATATTTTAATTCTAAACTTTAGAATTCTATAACTCTTAATCCAAGCAATTAGTTTCTATGAAATTTTTTTTAAAAATATAATTGATATTCTTAAGTTTTATTACAAAGAAGAATCAATTATAAATTTGCTTCTGATCGACTGATATCTTAAAAGCTCTATTAGATGCTTAAAACCCTAGCTCAGAGACACTTGAGCACTATTTACTTCATATCTCACAAATCCAAAACTTTAATGCCAAAAAATTTTTGGAAATAGTCTTGCAACATAAACATATATACTTTTATAAATTTTGAGCCAAAAATCTATTAAATTGCCCAAGATATAGCTCAAAATGTTACCATCTAGTTAATCAGGGTCACTTATTGCCCTTAGCTTACAAGCACTAATTTTAACTCCTAATATCTCCTTCATTTCAGCTTGGATTTTATCAAGCCACAAATAAAAAGTATAGTCAAGAAAGTGTTCTTTCCAATTCTAGTCAATGATCCTCTATTGCTCTCTATATGCATGAGTTATGCTCAAAAGAGTGACAATAGGTACAATTTCAACACCCTAACTTTGAGCACCTATGTCTCTTTTATAAAAAGTCCAAATCATGCAAGATTTGCACCAAAACCATATCCAAAAATCCAAACTTGCTGATCCTAGTCTTTGATATTCAACTCCTTTCAAAAAAAAAAAACCCTAATCCCTAATAAACCCTCAAGCAGCCTCCTTGAAGTCCATTGGGCATGATTTTTGGCCAATAGGAATAGAGACTTCTATCATCCATTTCCATTCATCCACCTAGATGGCCTAATTACCCCCTTTTATACTAAAAATCCCTTTTTAATCCTTTTTTTTATAAGATTTACATAATATGTGTTCTAAACATCAAATAAAAGAAACAAACAAGATCTTAAGGATCACCAATGTTTAATAAAGGTGGCTTAATATATATAAAAGTTATTATCAATATAAATCAATCTCAAAACTACTATCAAAAAAAAATAAGGTTGTATAAATCTCATTAATAGTCCTATTAAACGGATACCTTCTACATTAACAACCTAATCACATCTTATAATCAATAAAATCCATTGTTATGGCTTTCACTTAGTTATACAATAAATTATATATTAAATATATATGTACAATTTTTTCACATGGTAGCTAAACCACAACACGACAACGATCCCTATTATAGCTGGATAAACTTGTTTATTGATATATTGTCTTCTTTAACAGTTGTACGTCTTATTTTGTAGTTGCGTCTTTTTTTTGGATAATGTTGAGCAATGTACTTAAGTTTTCCACAATATAAGTACAATCTTTCTTAACAATGACAAGTCTTTTCTTGTTTAGTAAGAAGTTTAAAATATACCATATCAATTTACAAATCTTCTATTTCCAAATATACGTATTGAAAAGACATTGGTATTGCCATTGTATTATAATAACATTGGGGCTTCCTTATGTGACTCTCAAATTGAAATTCAAAAAGCAAATTGTCACACTTCACAATAAAGTCTATTACTTGATTCAATGTTTGAAGATCGGATAAATTGAGCTTTATTTTTTTTACTTCATATTGTAATCCATAGAAAAATTGGCTAATCAGTGCAGCATCACTCCACTTGGTATCAGTCACTAGCTGTTGGAATTGTGAAGCATATATTGTCATTGATTGATTGACTTATTGCAAGATATAGATCTTGTTGATAGCAACATAAATTGCATCATGTTCTCTATACATGGATCAAAATTCTATTAAAAATGCCTCCAAATTATCCAATATTTGATCACATTGTTCAAAAAAAGATGAAAATTATCATAAAGCAAATTTTGAAAGTAGTATTCCAATAAACCTAACTTGTGACCTTTGAGTTGGATAACTTTGAGGTTGAATTTCAATCACTAATTGTAATTGATTGATGAATCTTTAAAATTTAGATCTAGATCCATCAAATTTCTCTGGCAAACTAATTTTTGGTTCTTTGATGCTTGAATGGTGTTCCATCATAGGTGAAGTGGTATGGCTTTAAGTAGCTCCAATCATCTCTATATCTTCACTTCCTGTTAATCTTGTTGTTCCTTATAGTGGTACATTAAGATGATGCATTATAAGTATTAATTCTCTCATTTGCTCTTACATATGTATCATTGGGCTCTTCATTTTAATAAGCTTTGCTATGATAATATAAATGAAAAGAAAGAGTGTCTACTCTCACTACAAAATAAAACACTTAAGAAAAAAAAAAAAAAAAAAAAAAAAAAAAAAAATCTAGAGATAATATCAATTTTAGAAGTGGATAATCCACAACTTCTTATTTACTTATGTCTTTTAAAAAAAAAAGAATAATCCACTCTTAATCAAAAAAAAGACAAAGTTTTGATATTGTACCTTCACTCTTGTCAATCTATTAAGAACACAAATTGGAAAGAGATACATAAACCAATAAAATCTATATCAAAAAAAAATGACTAAATATAAATAAGAAAGTATATATATTAAAAAAGAAACTAGAATGACTATTGCCAAAGATTAGAAAATATAATGACTCTTAAATTAGAATAAAAGTAAGAAAGGAGTTGATAAGAGTAAAGAAGGCTTCACTTTTGTCTCTATATATACTATCTACCTAAGAACTACATGGCAACATTCTATAGGACCTCCAACACATGTCCAATTTGCAAGTCACATGTTAAACTTGTAAAACAAGTTTCTTATATGTGTGCCATGTATTTAGCTTGTTCTACAAGCTATCAACTATGTGCGACAAGTGGCTAGCTTGTTGGCCAAATTTTTCACCTATTAATCACCTACAGACATGTATAAAGGTGAATCCACATCTATGAAGCTTTTAAGAAGCTTCTCTATAAGATATTATCAAATTAATCTACTTCTACCTACTCCTATCTATCCATACTAATTAGATAATTATTGGAATAAATCTAATGTCCATGATACCATAAGACCTTTTTGGTAGCTAGTTTATATAAAGGCAAGAGTAAAGCCATTCTTAATCTTGTCAATATCTTTTTTACATTCTAATCTTGGCTCAAGACTCTTTAGTTTCTTTGTATTTTGAAATAGCCATTTTAATTCTTTTTTATTTTATATCTTTTTTTTTACATTTAATTTCTTTTTTTTCTAATAAAACTTAAATATATTATCTTTTTAAATTTTATTTAAATTTATATCTTTGACATAATATATTTAAGAAAATATAAGTATAAGAAGAATTTAACTTGTTGTAGAAACCCTCAAATATTTTATTATGTTCCATCAAACATCTTTGGTATATAATCTTTTTTTCTTTTATACTTATAGTAGTAAGATTTTTAGAATTTATTTTGAAGTTGGTCTATTTATACTTGCATCTTCTAATTGCTTAATTTCTTGATACAAAGATTCAAATTCATTGTTGACTTCTTCTATTAGCATAGCAATAGTATTTTTAAAGTGAGTAGATTATATTTTTAAAAATAAAATAAAATCTTAAAAAATAAAACTTTTTTCAAATTATTAACAATTTACTTAGAATGTCAATATAAAAATAAATAAAAAATTAGTTTTAAGCAAAAAAGACTAAGGTGTGTAGAAAAAAAAATAGAACAAATAAGAAGACAATAATTAAGTGATTATTATCAAGAAACAAGAAGATTTAAAAGCCACAAGAAAAACTAACTCAAGAAATGAATTGACAAGACTGGGAGGTCCTCAATCTTAGCTCTATTTATATTACTTATAAGACCAAAGGCTTATATCTCTTTCCAAATTGGTTATATTTCTCTTCAATGTATCTTTGTAGAATAGTAATTTAAAAAGAGATACAACCAAGTTACAATACTATCTATGTTTTCTTCAACCAAGTACAAAAATTAGATTTTAATATTAATAATTTCACTTGGGAAGGCAATTCCTTTTAAAAAGAATATAATGCCAAAATAGGCAAAAAAAATTGCTACAACAATGGCTTTTTATTGCTTTTATCTCAATTATAAAATCAAATAGAACTCTTTATAAAGAATTTGAAATGGAATTAGATAAATTATGGGATGAAACTAGAACCAAAAAAGAATCAACTCTTATTTGGCTCATTTTCTATAGAAGAATTGTGTTAAATGCTTTGAAAAAAAATCTAGATAATGGAATTGATGATTATTGCCTTATTTGCACCTTTAAAACCACAAAAACAAATCTTCACATGTTTTAGGAATGCCTAATAACTAGATTTTTTACTAGAATTGGAAAAGAAATAGATTAGAATTAGCAAATAAACTACAACTAGTAAAGAATTGGACAACAATTTTCTTACACTATTTCAACAAATAAAGAATTAAAATATGTACTTGCACAACTCTAAAGCTTTAATATGTAATATTTGATGACAATCTCATCCACTTTAAAGATATGTAAATGTCATAGCCTCTAATAGTTGGATTGTATTTTTAAACAATTTTGAAATAATGCAACAATAAGATATTTAGACATATTGATTGATTGAAATAAAAAATAGAATGAATTCTTTAGTTTAAACTAATAGAATATAATAAAGCATTTTAGCAAAAAAAAAAAAAAAAGAGCATATCCAAAATATGCCTCAAATGAACTAAAATTCTAAAACATTTTGATCAAACATAGATTGGAGATAACAAACTAGTGTACTTCAATATAGACTCATTCACAATACGGAACTACGTCCCTCCACCTACAGTAAACACTTAACCTGCTAGACCTTGAAAACATGGCGTTTTTTAACTAAGAAACAGTATTAATAAGAGAAGTGGTCCACCCCTTGCATTCCAAAAAAGAAAGAAAGAAAACAAAAACAAAAAAAAAACAAAAAAAAAACAAACAGCTTTACATTAAAAAAAAAACAGTTGCAAACATTATGCAAACTCAGCAAAGCCACCAACGTCTGTGTGCTCTGAGCATGAACTTCAGGTAACTTTAGCCTTCCGCCATGTTTGAATTCTCCTTAATACACCTTTTACAATAATTAGACGCACTTTTCATACAACTCCAAGGGTAAGGAATCGCACCCACGTTTTTTAGTTCCCATTTCTTTGTTCAAATCCACCTCTCAGCACTCAAGCTCTCATTTGCATCTTTTTCCTCCGGTCCACGGTTTCGGCCGTGGAGAAATAGGTACCTAGCTGATACCCGGTACTCGCTCCCTGTACCAAAACAATTTATTAAATCCTAAACTCTTAACCTTATCTAATCGCCCAAAAATGATTTTATGTGTTTTTTATTATTTGAAACTTTACCCTTAACTCTGAACCCCTACTACCCGCCGCCCGAGTGAGCTCAGCCGCGGTCGTCACCAAGCGTGGTCCCCACAACGTGTGCACGACAGAAATGGAGATCTAGATTGCTGCCGCTCCGAGACAGTGTGTAGATGTGCTACAGCTAGCTGAATGGTGCCCTGGTTGTGATTGCGGTGAGCATCTCCATGGCAGGAATTGCGAGGATGCTGGCTCCACTGGGTGCTATTTCAGCGTCGTCAACTGTTTGCCATGATCCCGGTGCTTGCTTCACCTCCATTGCTCTTCTGTGTTCAGCGTTGCCAGGCTTGTCATGGTGCACATGAGGAAGCAGGCTAAATTGCTCGGCAGCTGACACCGCGATGACCTCATCCTCCACCAGCGACGGAGGAGGGCGAAGGTGCAAGAATAAGATATTGTGGTGAAATGGACAAGTATAGAAAGTAAACCGACGGCGAGTCTTCGTGTGGGTTCGACGAGGGAGCGCATCCCACAAGGGCACACTAGGCGCCAGCCTGCACGTTGACCTTGAGGTGGGCGATGGGACCAAAAATTCCACCCGGTGTGAGATGGATCGCAGCGCTGGATTTTCACTTGCATGGCGGTAATGCGAGGTCACCTACCGCGTCGTTGCTCGCGTTTCTGTGTATGAACAGAAAGGGAGAAGGATTCTTTCTGCGCGTCGTCTCGCAAAGAAAGTATCAAACTGTTCTGAATCGAGTGGAAAACCCAGTTGAATTGATCGCAGACGGGATTGCATGGCTGTAGGTCTGAACTCTTGATTGGCCACCCACGATGATACACTGGAATTTTTTACGCTTGTCCACTGAGCCTCGTCAAAACACCCACTGGAGGAAACTGATCGTCAGTGCGAAGTTGTCTGAGCTGGAAGCCCAAATTGCCGATTATGAGTCGAAATTGAGGCGAAATACAACACGAATTTACAAATTTATTCTTTGATTCAGTGAGATCCAAGACTGTAACCCAGTCAAAGCAGCAGGCTACTTGTTGATTATTGAAAACATAGGATCTTGTCGGGTTCTACGTAAATATTCTCCCATTCCGAGCACCGCAACAACTGAAAACACCCGGCGCAGTGGTAGGGGTGCTGGGCCCGCTTAACCCACACAGTCGAACTGCGGGTAGGATTGGGGTTACAGAGCTAGAGCTTTTGTGGTGTGACATGAATCCTGGTATTCCTAGCCCTTCGTTTACGCCGGCATCACGCAACCAGCTCACCCTCCTGTCCACAGTTGTCAGGTGGGGACGGCTTTGGGGCGCACTGACGTTGCTACTACCCCGTGCTCTCCCCCTCAGACCAGCACACGGACTCGATTCGAGTCTCAGTCCTTACTGATAGCAGCAGCTCTGAGGCTGCCTTCCATATTCTCTTCTTATGGATAGTGGTAATTCATTCTTCAGAGTTGTGGATGTTCGTGTTGTTTCTTGATCAGGTTAGAGTATTCCCGAGTGCGGCTGGATGACGTTTGTGCTTAGACTTGGTTTTACCGATGTGGTGTTCGCAGGATTAGGCAGTTGAAGGAGCAATTAAGCGCGCACCGACTGGTGCAACGCACCTGGTGTTGAATCAGGTGGGAAGTGTGGCGTGGTGCAGCGGGGGTTCAAAAGACTATGCGTTGCAGCACAGACAGTGCAGTAGTTGGAGTGAGAACCCACAAACAGGGAGGGTTTAGTTTCGACTGGTGTAATCCAGACTAAAGAGCTAGGTCAAGCTGGGAGCGTATTTCGGTGGCCGTGATATGTGTCTTCGAGACTGGAATTACGGTACCTATCTCCGATTAAAGCTGGCTTTATGACGCGCTTTTATCTGCCGAGGATGGAAGTGACTGCTACTACCATGCTGGTCACAGCTCTCTTGGTCTCACTATTCATTCTGCAAGAAGCAGCTATCAGTGAACCTGTTGCTCCTGCAACCTCGGCTACTCCTGCACGTACGTCGCTTTCTCACCTCTCCTGTATATTAAAGTTTCCCACAAAACTAGTCATGAGCTTCATCAAATGTTTGGTGTTTAGACCCTAACAGAATCAACTAGGTTTCAGAAACCATATCCTGCGAACCTAATGCCAATTTTTATGTATGGAGATTAAGAATGTACAATGTGGGGAACAGGCAACAAGCACCTTGAGTTCTTTTCTTAAAATTCTGATGTTAAGTTGACCTCTTGTTTTTATTTTCGTTTTACACATGAAGATGTAAAGTATCTTAGACGACAGAACCAGTGATGGTACTTATGTTTCCATGACATGGGGCATGAATGTAATGTACCCAAATCGTCCCAATCAGAGGCACTGATACGAGGTTCTTGTTGACAAGCAGATCCTTTCTTAGGAACTCGAACGACTGGAAACCATCCTCCTGGGTACGGCCGCCGTCTTCACGAAACTGGACGTAATGGATATGCATGGAGCAAGTGGAGAGCTTACATCGCTTTGAAATACTGGAAGAAGGCCATCACCCATGATCCCAAAGGAGTCACCAAAAATTGGAGGGGGAAGGATGTCTGCAAGTACAATGGAGTATTTTGTGCTCCTCCGCCCGGTCGCAAGTACTCCCACCTCACGGTTGTAGCCGCAATCGATTTGAACGGTATGCAGCTGAAGGGTACTTTGGTGCCGGAGTTGGGCTTACTTCGAGAGATTGCTCTCTTCCACTTGAATAGCAATCGGTTCTGTGGAGGAGTGCCAGATTCATTTCGAGATATGAAGTTGTTGACTGAACTCGATCTTAGCAACAACCAATTGAGCGGGAGATTTCCGAAAGTCATCTTGACCATCCCCAAGTTGGTTTTCTTGGATCTCCGCTTTAACAAGTTCTATGGCAAGCTGCCTAGTGAACTGTTCGCAAAGCGTACTTTGAAAGTGATCTTTGTGAACAACAACAAATTTGAAGGTACCATGCCTAGCAACTTCGGACAGTCCCGCGTCGCTGCCCTTGTGCTTGCCAACAACAAGTTTCGAGGAACCATCCCCAAGACTATCGGTAATATGAGCAACACCCTGTACGAGATTCTTGCTTTGGGCAACAAATTCGAAGGAAGAATTCCCTCTGATATTGGCAAGTTGAAAAATCTCCTGCTCTTCGACTACAGCGCCAACAAAATCAACGGAGGGTTGCCAGATAGCATCCGAAAATTGAAAGCTCTCGAGGTGTTCAACATGAGCAACAACTATTTGAGTGGAGCAGTGACTGCCGAGATCTGTCAGCTGAAAAGGTTGTCAACTCTTGATCTCAGCAACAACTTCTTCAATAGTCTTGATTCTGCATGTAAAGAGATCAATCAATCGGTGTTGGATATCTCTGGAAATTGTCTTTTTACCGGTAATTATTATGATCAGAAGAATGAGGATACATGCGCAAGGTTTTATGGTTGGAGTCCTCCTCCTCCACCCCCTCCTCCTCCTCCACCTCCATGCCCATATGGTTACCAACCCGGCCAGCATTCGGGCACTTGTTTCATGATCGTCACGAATCTGAAGACCTGGGATGACGCCGAATATTACTGCAACCAACAACCAGGCGGTCACTTGGCTGCCGTGGCTGACTGGGACGAGCTTAAGGATGTTGGCGAGCTCTGCGAACAATCGAACATAACCGTTTCCGGCAATTCGAGCAACCCTAAGGGACTTGGTTGCTACTTGGGCGGAAGGAGACCTTACGATCTCTCACCTGCGACGGATGGATGGAACTACCCAGGTTCTCCTTGCATTGGTTTCCAGTCTTTCTGGAACTACGGAGAGCCTAACAACGACGGAGGAAACGAGGTCTGCCTTGGTATTAAGTTCGATGCACAGGCTCATAACAACAGCTTTCCTCCTTACATGTTCAACGACTTGAAATGTGATATCCAGCTTCCGTTTATTTGCTCCTTGACGCGCTGTAGGGATTAGGGATGTGGCTTGTCCGAGGCTTGCAAGACTCTAGGCGATAACAATTCTACGTGTAGCTGGGACGACGGTGCTGCCGTTGGATACAAGTGCCAGTGTAGTGCAGGTTACTTATCGGATAATTCTGGTACTTGTACCCCCAATTAAGTTTTATGCTTTTTCAAGTTCAGTACTGATACCATCCAGGTGCATGAGGGTACTGAAGCTGCAAAAAATGCAGCGGATGAACATAAACATCGCTGTGGTCAAAACTAGAACATTCTTTGAAAACAGAGAAAGTGGTATTATTGCATGAATACGAACTTTTAGCCTTCAGAAGCACCTGGTAGCCATAGTAGGTGATTTAGATGAACAATAACCCCAAAAAAAAAACATAAATATATATATATATATATATATATATACACACACACAAATGCACACACATAATACCCAACATAAAATATCATGTTTAGTGTGTAAAATAATGAAGAGGCAGTGATCAGAACAGTCTACAAGGTGACTTGGCATTTCAGATGTTAGCTTCACAACTTCTTCCGCTTGTCCCAGAGCCTTCATATTTAGACACAAGCATGTCGATGTCTACAGCGATGAAACTGTCTCTAGAGGAGAAGTTCAGTCATCTTCGCCATGCTTCCTCTTCAATACCGTGGCTGGGCGATGGACCCAACAGATGAGATGGTGACGCAGAGACGGAGCACGAAGGCTCTGTTTCTCTCGGCGGAGCGATGAGCTCCGCCGTGCAGGAGTTACCTGCACAGAGAGACTGAAAAGTGGCGTAATGAAACGTTAACAGCGATCCTACGAAAGCTGCCGCGTACAGCTTTGGTACCGGGTGTGCGTGGAAAAATCCAGATCTGAACCGTACTGGAAGTTGGGTTGTGAAGATCACCCCACCAGGCACAGGAGCACTACAAGCAGTGCGCTTGTACGATCTGAGATAGTACTGCTAGCTTCCCATCTTCTGCGTGCTAGGTATCATCGGTACCTTGCATTGATTGACAAAGGTTTGTTTTGCAGCACGCTTCTAACCATGTCGATGGATTTCTATTTGGATTCTGCTCTACCGGCCCCGCCTGAGCAACGTCATCGTTTCATTTTGTGAAAATGCGAATCAGTACACAGGCAGGGGTACATGGTCCACGATAAATGTGCCACCAGGCAAATAGCGAATTTCTGCATGACGACAGCAGCGGAAACAGTAATTGGAGCTCACTGGAGGAGCTGATGTTCAATTGGAGCAATAATGCCCAAGACAGACTCCCAATTGAGTGACCACTCCTCAACTGCCTCCCAACATGGGTTTAAAATATCTTGACTCTACTCCCGAGGACTCCTGCAGCTAGCTCTGCTGCACACAACCAAGCGTACTCGCGAACTGAATACAAAAATGTGCATTGGAGGAGCATCGGACAAAGCTGGCCCCACCCATCTATCTTGCTCTTTCTCACTCCCTAGCTCGCTCGATAACAGTCACCACATTCCTTGACCCGATGCTACATCAGTGTAGCATCATACCCGGTAGCTCGCTCAGTCGGCAATTCCAATGCTTCCCAGAATTACGTGCTCGCATTGGCAATCCCATGCATGCGCCGCTGCTTGCACCGATCCTGGCTTCGGTATTGACAACCGTGCCGCGGAGCTTTGCCGCTTACTGTCATGCCGTGACGCCGAGTCAGCGTCGGTTATTCCGACGCTCCATCGGCACCGTACATTGTTAGCTCACTGGGCGGCTTGGATGGCCTAAACGATCTATAGTGGTTAAATGATGCAATGAATCGTTTGGAATAGAGGAATCTAGATGTGACCCCGTTTGGATCTTTAAAGTTGGGATTATACTAATCAAGAATATACTATGTATCCATGTGTAAAAGATTCTAACTTAGAAAATAGTGGTTGAAATATTTTGATCAAAGATTACTAATCAAAGACAACAAATTTTTAAAAATTATCACTACTAATATTTTAATAAACTAGATAAACTAGACAAGGACCAATGACTAGATTGGATTATATAAAGGAGAAGATAGTTGGTGGCCATTTTTTTATCTTCGAAGTCTTAATAGATTGTGTGATAAAAAAAGATAGAGATTTTTTAAATCATTTTAAATTTAAAAATCTTAAGGGATCTATTTTGCATGCAAAACATATGTGTTTTGATAAAAATTATTTATATTAACATAATAAATATATTTTAATAAAAATTAAAGATTGGATCTCTAATTTCTATTAATTTCTAATATTAGTTTATAATATAGCAAGGTAATCAAAGAACAAAGATTTTTCTGTTTATCTTCTTTAATTCTATTATGTTATTAAATTTTTATCTAGTAGTCATTTTCTTAGCAAACTTGTGCAATTTAGTAAAAATATAACAAAATTGAATAACAAATATAAATAATAAAATAAAGTGACATTTTTATTTTCTAACTTTAGTTAAATTTTTAAAAAAACTATAAAATAAAAGTGAGATCAAGAAAGAATAAATATTAAAATATGAACAATGAAACATATAAAAATCATAGTTGATTTTTAAATAATTTAAGAATAATTCAAGTAAAAAATGACTATTGAGGTATACAAAAGATATTAGAATGTGGCATCAATATATTACACAACCTTATTTTAAAATAACCAATAGAAGAACCATGGCTGGTTTTTACATTATAATGAATCATTTAAGAAAAGACCTTAGCCAATTAAGTGATATGAAAGTGTTGTAACTATTAATTATACAATTGTGTTATTATATAATATCAAAACAACATAATAACATGATTTTTGAACAAGACATTTGGCTCAGTTTAAAAATACAATTGGCTCATTGGAATAGATTCATTGAATTATAACAAAGCTTTTTGTTACAAAATTACAATAATAAATATAAAGTGTTCTTAGCAAAATTATTTTAATGAGTTTGTTTCAGTACGAATTAGAAAAAATAAAGATAGGAATTCTAGAAAAAAGAAATATAAATCAAATCAAATCAAATCTCTTCAATCTAAGTTTTGTGTATCTTATTATAATCCAAAATCATGACATAGAGGCCTTAAGTCCAAAGCAACAAAAACCATCTCTTATAAACTTTAAGAAAGTAATTAAATGATATTACAAATAATATAATCTACTTGAATATTTTATAAAAATATCAATTTTTTTAGTGAAACAACAAGATGAATTAATAAGGCCACAATTACATAATCAGAATTTATTATTTTTCTAATGTATAACATTTGTGATTCAATAAGTTTCTTAATTTTTTTGGTAAAAAAAAAAAGAAAAAACTACATATTTAAAATAAATTAATAAAAACCAGATAATAAATGAATAAATAAAACCATCAAATTTTGATTTGATACTTATATAACTTATAAGTTAATACAAATCTTATTGACACTTTTTTATATTTATCTTCTAAAAGCTGAATATAAAAAAATAAAACACAGAATTTTAATATTTATAACTATAATTTATTAATTTTTACAAAAACATAATCATTTATGAATTAAAAATATAAACAAATAGACAAGCACCAGCAACCAAGTTAGTGTGATGCAATATTTTAAAGTGGATTCTTTTTCTTTTTAAATAATTAGAATTTATTTAATTTAATTTAAAATTAAATTTTAGTAATTAAACATCTAAATTTAATCACATATGTTGCTACTATAAACATTTGTGAATAAAATCAAATTTGATTGATTGAATATGATATTTGGTACTTTTGCTTTAAAGATATCATGTGTAATATGTTTGGTATTCTTTTTTATAAGTGAAAGAAGAAGAAAATATATATATATATATATATATATATACATATATAATCAAAAACTTTAAAATAATTATATATATATATATATATATATATACACACATATGGAACCACTACGTGGACACCCTCCTTTTATTACATAGACACCTTCTTTTTATTACATGGGCACCCTCCTTTTATTACGTGGACACCTCCTATACCATGCACCCTTGCATATATATAATAAAGCTCTTATATAAATTAAAAAAGTTTTAGGATAAATTTACAATAAAATATTTGAATGCAATAGCTTACAACATTTTATTTTTAAAATAAATAAATAAATAAATAAAATTATTCATAATAAAATTTATGTAATTCTTTCATTCAATTTAAAAAAGCTTATTAATTTCATTTAGAAAACCTTTTATTAAAAATTTATCTTAAATATTTTTAGTGTAAATAAGAATTTTACTATGTGTATGCAGAGGTGCATGGCATGGGAGAGGGGGGGATGTACATGCAATAAACAAGAGGTATCCACCTAGTAATTCTTTATATAAATTATATTTGTATTGAATTCAAGTATGAATTTTATTTATTTCTAATAAATATGTGATAATTTTTACAATCTCAAATCAAATGTTATAAATAAAATTTGAAAAAATTATATTTAACATATATATATATATATATATATATACATATATAATCAAATACAAATATTTAAAGAACAAATTTATATAAATTAATATCATCTATTGTAATATTTATTTATTCATTTATTCATTTATTTATATTAGAGGTTATTAATCATGAAAGGTGGTGCATTGAAGGCAGGATCAAATTTAAAAATTAGCCTTATCATGGCCCTACAATCTAGGTTGCTTGCTTCCACCTTGGTGGTTGTATGGCTTTACCTCACTTAAATATATATAAGTATACAATATTTCTTAAAATTATAAAAAACTATTTTATCAATATTATATATTAAATTATATAAAATAATCATGTATATAAATTATTTCAAATTATAAAAAAAATAGATGAATATATATATATATATATATAGTAATTTTATTTTATTTTATTTCTTCAAGTATGATGCCTTTTAATTAGATTAAAGATGATATTTATTTTTATAAACTCAAAAATTATGTTAAATTGTATCTATTTATAAATATCTATTGATTTGGTATATATAAAATTTTGTATAAATATTTTGAATCTTAAATAAAAAAATTATTTCAGAAATCTTTTTTTTTACATTAAAATTCAAACAATTTTCTTGAAATATAATATAATTTTTTATCACAATATTTACTTTGTAAAATCACTTCTTGATTTTTTTAATTTTTTTTAAAATTTTTTTGTGATTTCAAACTTTTGGATTACGAAATTTGAAAAAATTATTAGTTAAATTTAAATATTAGAATAAAATTACATTGACATTAATTTTTTGATATTAAAAAAAGGTAAAAAATAGAATAAATTGTATATAATCCAAATTTTTACTAGACCTACTTTGTATTTATATTTTATTTTAAAAAATTAAAATACATCTCCATTTTAGAATATAGTTTATATTATCCTATTTACACCAACCAATACTTTGTGTTGCTATACAAGTTCTTTTACAGAAGAGTATTTAATGCTTTAATCTACAATAGATTCTTAAAGTTATTTTCATAACATGGCTTTTGTTTTAAATAATCATAAATCTACATAAAATTAAATCTAAAACCTTAAAACATTATTGGAACACCAAAATATAAAAAGATGTATTATTAACAAATTAAATGAATAAATAACACCCAAAAAAACAAAAAACCAAAATAAACAAAGTAAAGTATACATTTTTTAATTAAATAATCCAGATTTATCTTTAATTAAATAATTTAGGAAAATAATTATATTTCTCCTTGATTTGTGTTTTAAAATACATCGATAAAGAAGTATTATTATGAATGTATTAAACATTACTTGATTATCCATGCTTCTGTGTAATATATACATGATATAATTTAATTTATGTGTATATATATGTATGTATATATATTTCACATCCATTAACTGATAAAGTATTTAGATTTAAAAATGATAATAATATTCTAGAATTGCAAGTACACTTGTTGTTCATATAATTATACCACACATAATAAGAAATCAATCTGGTTTTCAGATTAGGGGATTGTATTCTGTGCCAACCTTTAACTTTGTCAAGCATTGCATCATCCAATTTAATATATATATATATATATATATATATGCACACACACACACACATCTCCCTCTCTGTAAAAACAAAAATAACAGTAAACTAACAAATTGAGTTGTACCTCAAACAATGTGTGCACCGCATGCTAGCGTGGATCCAACGCTCACTAACCAATTCCAACACCCACAATGCACATTACCACCCTGTGTGGCAAACCCAAGATTCAACACAAGGTGATGTTTCCCAGATGGAATCCGTTCGTTGCAGAGGCCAGGATGCACTCACTCACCACCAAAGTTTTTTAGAGTATCCAACACAAGTTCTCATGCCATTTCACTTGTATCTCTGTTAACCCCCATTATTAGCAACCTATTGTTATACAAGTGTGCACAGATTCCAATCCTCATTTTCCACAGACTTGATGCATTGTTGAAATGGACTCTATTTAACTTCTAAAACTTCTCACACCACAACATCAAGAATGAAAAATATATACACACACACTTATATATATATATATATATATATATTCACATTATAATGTGTGAAGTGAAGGTACCTTACAATAAAACGACGTCAGACGGGGCTTCGGGAAACAAGGAGTCTGTCGAATCGCCGCCGCAGGGACCGCGAAAGCCCGACAAGATAGGCGGTAGCGGTGTCCGCAAAAGTCAGCAGAAGACAACCCGGGTCTTTTCACACTGCGACAAATGAGGCGGAAGGGGAAGAGGGTCGCAGTGGCCAACCAGGACAAGCTGCCAGCTCGACATGCCGAGGTGGTGGTGGTGGTGCGCACGAATCCGGGTCGAGAGCCTGGAATGATCTCTTGATCCTTTCCTTGCAACTCATCTGATTCCTCTGTTCACAACACCGTCCTACCCCTCCTCTTCCCTCTTTCGCGGAGACCGGTTCCAGCTTGTGCCCTATAGCTGCTTTCCCCTATTTCGTAACCCCATACCCGTGAACTCCCCTTGTGGCACCTAGTCTGACTGCGTCACCTGACATGACATCCCACGTTGTTCTCAAAATATCTTATTAGCTTTTACACATTTCCCGAAGCGTGACGTGGCGCTGGCCAGCTTGGCCCTGCCGTCCGACTGCAATGTGTGTGCAAGAGGAACTTGCTTGGTCTCATTTGTTGGTATTTTGGATTTTGGGTTTGGTGTTTTTTCCTCTTTTTTTGACACGTTTGTATTTTTGTTTTGTTTTATTTTGTTATATTCTGTTTTACAATCTAAAAAATTTTAACTACTCTTCATCAATTTGATAGGTCAACGTGCCATTGGAACGTCAAACTACGCCATAGTAGTGAAATGCAAAGCTATCACAAGTGCCTTTTAATTGAAGAACACACCAGCACACTTTTGAGCAACCCAACAACTTTCGATGTGTATTTGTTTGTCCTATTCATCCAAGTACCTATTATTTGCTCTAGTATTCTCACAGAATCTTAATCCTCATGCCTAGTCAGCCTTTATGGGAATACCCATCAATTCATGTCCTTTTTCATCCAAGTATTGAATGTGGGTCTCAAAGGAACCTTCCACAAAATCAGTCCTTGTTCTGAATAGGAAATCTAGTAAGTAAACTTAAAAAGACAATGATTTGGTACTCTAATCTTATATTGCTTGTAAACTCAACAAAAGTGTTATTTTTATAATGAAGAATGGGTTGCTTGTTGTTGGCAGCAAAGTTCGCAAACTTGCTGAAATTTTTTACTTCAAACAATGATGGAATCTAACGAAGTTGTCCCGGATTGAACAAACCACAAAGCATTCTCATTAAAATGCTGTCTGTCTTTTCAAGGAAGCCCTGAACTGGAGGGCTTCTTTCTCATGGAGATCTAAGCATTGATGTCTTTTCTTCACACCTTTTTTCACTCCCAATCTTGTGTGACAGCTCGACAAGCCCGCATGGCATGACCCATTCCACGCAATCAAGCTGTCATTCTATTCAGTAAAATAATACCAGGTGGGTTCCAGAGGCCACCTAAACCAGCTGTGTATAGAATCCATTTCAAAATCTCAATAGCAAACCATCATAATCCCTGATAATCCCTACACTTTAAAGATACAACCTTGCATACCAACTTTTTTAAGATAATTTCTGGCGCGTTCTTGAGTGTTTTATTATTTGTTATGCTCGAATTGATTGTTTCTTCTCTAACAAGAGGGAAGAGGAACACTCACTATACAAATATGTTTGGCAATCCAGGGAATGCTCACCCAACATATCAGCTTATTTGCAAGCACTCACGGATGATCTCATTCGTTGGTGCCACTTGAAACATTGGAAGCTCATTGTCTGCATGGACAACATATTAAGCCTCTGACCATCAAAATTAGGGGTTTGTCCCTACTTTTCAAACCAAAATCAAAAACTGAAAAGGTGAAAAGTGAGGATATGGAAGTAGGTATCCCAAAGGAAAACCTTAGACACGGTGATAGAATTGCGATAAGCTTGCACTTTTACAGATCTCAATTGGGCATCTATTTCCAGTGTGAAAGTGGCTCCAGGTTTAGGGTTTGCACTCCAGAATGAAAGAAGCTTGCAAGCATTGCTTGTCCCGCAGCTTGAGGAAGATTAGAGATTATAAAGCTGGGCACTGTTAAATTATGAAGGTTGAAATCCTTCTCCTAATAACTGAGGCAAAATGGAAAGATTTTGCAGTTTTGTAATTGAATGTAGAAAGATTAGCAGATAATTAATTTAAAGCTCTTTATAAGGTCCTAAAGATGGTCAAGCTCTGTTTATGTGCTTAAAAAAGAATGAAAATTGAAAACTTTTTGCCATCTACCAAATGAAATATCACTTTGACATGTATATATCACAATTATTTTGTAGAAAAAGCAGCTTGACTCTAAATCATGGCTTTGTGTTTTACTAAGCAATATCAATCTGTCACACATTTTATCCCTTTCTTCCAAAATAAACAAACAAATACATGTATGGATGTATATACACATAAGATAATATGGGAACAAATCTAAGGAATGATCAAAATGTCCTCATATTGATCAATGAATCACATGTATTTTAAATGAATAGAATTAAATTTGAGATTTCATGCATGTTATGTAGAATTTATATGTATGAAAAGAATTTTTTTTGAAAATATGTTTTGAAAGCAAAGTAGTATAAGTTCACTTAGAATTATATACAATAATAAGGATGCATCCAATACATAATTAGACATGAAAATTTTGCTTCTACATTAAGAGTGTCTTTAGTCATTGATTATTTGTATATATAAAAAAAGATGAAGTAATATCAATCAATATGACTATTCAAATTTAAAGTGAATATAGTTGAAAAAACTTTATGTATAAAGTCAAGGTTTGGAAGCCTATCTTAATTGATTTTAGAAAGAATAACAAAGACAAAGTTGACAAACTACAGATTAAAATTATATTATGTCAAGGACATAAGATCTACTCTAATAATTATTTAGATAATATAGATAGATAGAAATAGGTAAAAATAGATTAATTTGATAATACCTTATAGGAAAGCTTTCTAAAAGCTTCATAGATATGGTTTCATCTTTATACATGTATATAAGTGATTAATAGGTTAGAAATTTGGTCAACAAATTAGCCATATATTGTACATGTTGGTAGCTTATGGAACAAACTAAGTACGTGGCATACATATAGGAAATTTGTCTTGTAAGTTTAACACATGTCTTATAAATTAGACATGTGTTGGAAGTCCTATAGAATGTTGCCACATAGCTCTTAGATAGATAGTATATATAGAAACAAGAGTAAAGCCTTCTTCACTCTTGCTAATTCCTTTCTTGCTTCTGGTCTAGTTTAAGAGTCTTTGTAATTTTTAGTTTTTGGCAATAGCCATTCCAAGTTCTTTTTGAATATATAAACTTTCTTATTTCTATTTTATCATTTTCTTTTGACATAGATTTCACTAATTTATGTATCTTCTTTCAGTTCATGTCTTTGATAGATTAATAAGAGTACTTATACAATATCAAAGCTTTGTCTTTTCTTGATTAAGAATAGATTATCCCTTTTTCTTGATAAGATATAAGCATATTAGAAATTTTAGATTATCCACTTCTAAATTGATATTATTTTTAGAATTATTTTATTTTATTTTTTAATATTTTATTTTGCAATGAAAGTAAACACTTTCCTTTCTATTGCACTATCATAGTAGAGATTGTTAAAATGAAGAATATAATGATATAAATATAAGAGTAAATGAGAGAGTTAATGCTTGCAATGCATCAACTTAATATATCACTATAAGGAGCAATAAGATTAGTAGGAAGTGAAGATATAGAGATGATTAAAGCTACTTCAATATCTATATCAAGTCATACTACTTCACCCACAATGGAATACCATTTAAGCATCAAGGAACCAAAAATTAGTTTGCTTGAGAAGTTTGATGGCACAATATCATGGTTTTCATCTTTTTTTGAATGACATGATTCAATATTAGATAATTTAAAATTATTTTTAGCAAAATTTTAATCTATGTATAAAAAACATGATACAATTCGTGTTGCAATCAACAAAGTCTATATCTTATGACAAAACAATTGATCAATGATATTATATGCTTTATAATTTTAACAACTAGTGATTGATATCAAGTAGGATGATGCTACATTCATTAACCAATTTTTCTATAGATTATAATATGAAATAAAAAATTAATGTTCAACTTATCCAATCTTCAAACATTGAATCAAGCAATTGACTTTGTTGTAAAGTATGGCAATTGACTTATTGAATTTCGATTTGAGAGTCACATAAGGACACTTTAATATTATTATAATATAATGGCAATATTGATATCTTTTTAATATATATATTTAAAAATAGAATATATATAAATAGATATGATATATTTTAAATATCTTACTGAATAAAAAAAGACTCATTATTGTCAAGAAAGATTATACTTATATTATAGAGAACCTAAGCATACTGCTTAATATTATCCATAGAAATGACGTAACTATAAAATTAAAAAGATGCTTGTCAAAAAAACCAATATGTTCGAAGTTGAATTTATCTAGAATACAATAGAAACTTTGCACCTGGAATCTTGTATAACTCCTAGTAAATGTCTTATTCTCTCCTCAGAATCCTCTCCTTGTTTTATAATAGATATATGTCTAGGATCTAAAAATCACAAAGCCTCTGCCTTGCTAGATTCAAGAGCCTGAACATATTTTTTAGATAAAAAATTTGTTAAAAGCCATAGAATATCTTTAGTATAGAAAATGAAATCTGTACATGTAGAAGTCATAGATGGTTGTCTATTGTCTTCTAAAGATGTTACTTATAAAATCCTTTCCATAAATGTAACAATAAATGGTTATAATAATTATGTAATTTTTAATATAATTAAATCTTTCTTTATATAATTATTTTAGATTTATCATTATTAAAAAAATATAATCCTCAAATAGACTAGATTTTTTATAGACTTGATTTTTTTTAAAGTATTAATAAGAATCTTATTAATTAAATAAAAAGCCATAAGTTTAGTATAATAAAACCCGAACTTGTGGGTAAAAAAACTTTTATGCATGCAACAAAAGAAGGATCATCTTTTGTTATTTATACTACATCCATTTTTCATGGTGGAAAGACTTCAAGTCGCATTCTAAGCTAGTATCAAGATTATTAAGATGCTTTTGAAAAAAAAAAAACATAGATATTTTTTTGGAGCATCAATTGATTTCAAAAAGAGAACTCAGCCTCTATTTGGACTAATCTATAATTTATCATAAAATGAGTTGGCTAAATTCAAAGAATATATTGATGAAAATTCGGCCAAGAATTTCATACACCATTCAAAATCTCTAACAGGAGCTCCTATCTTATTTGTAAAGAAAAAAGATAGATCACTACAAATGCATGTAGATTATTGAGGGATCAACAAGATTATCATCAAGAATAGATATCCCCTATCTTTGATATTTAAACTTCTTGATCAATTAAATCAAGCTAAGATTTATATAAAAATAGATCTATGAGGAGCATACAATCTGGTCTATATAAAAAAAAAGATAAACAAAAGATTGTATTTTGAATAAGATATGAACACTTTGAATATAACATTATGCCTTTTGAACTCACAAATATATCAACTACTTTTTAATATCTCATGAATGATATTTTTTGTGAATTTTTAGATAATTTTATTATTTATTATTTAGATGACATTTTAATCTATTCTAAGAATGCAAAAGAACATAAATTGCATGTTTGTTGTATGTTATAAAAACTTAAAAATCCGAGATTGTATGCCAAGATAAAAAATGTATATTTTATACTACTCAAGTTGACTTCTTAAAATATATCATTTCAAATAATGGTCTTATGATGGATCCTAAAAATATATAAATAATTATAGACTCAAAGATTTCAAGAACAATAAGAGATATATAATACTTTTTAAGATTTGCTGATTATTATCAAATCCTCATCAAAAACTTTTTTTGAATTTTAATTCCATTTACACACTTAAATTATTAGAACAAACTTGAGTGGAATAAGAAAGCAAAAACATCATTTGAAGCTTTGAAGACAACTTTTATTTTTGTACCAATTTTGTATTATATCTACTTTTTCAAGGCATTTTTTTATAGAAATAGACACATTATACTTTGTCTTAGGCATGGTATTGTTTTAAATGGGAGCAAATGACAAATTTCACATAGTAGCTTTCCATTGCAAGAAATTTTTAGCAATAGAAATCAACTACAAAATCTATGATAAAGAACTTCTTGCAATTATAGATTTTTTTTAAGAATGGCGTCACTATTTAGAAGGCGCTTCTAGTCTAGCCATTATGTATATAAATCACAAGAATCTTGAGTACTTCATACCAATATACATATTGAATTGTTGTCAAGCTTGTTAATGTATGTCTTTGCCAAGATTCAAATTTATTATTATTTATTGGCCAGAAAAATAATAAGATCTATTTGATACTCTTTCTATGCATTCTTATCTTGTACCAAAAGAAGGAGATTCAACTTTTAATCAACAAAAAATGATCTTCTTGAAGCCAAAGCAATTTCATCTTCAAACAATAAAATAAACATTGACTATTGATTCAACTTTTTTAAAGAAAGTCCAATTAAATATATCTTCAAATCCTCTTATTTATGATATTAAGAATAATTCTTTTAGATCTCATGATACTTCCAAGTTTGAATTCAAGAACAATCCACTTTATTTCAAAGGATGTTTTTATGTTTCAAAAGGTGAAATATGATTAAGTACTCTTGAAGCTTGTCACAACTTTTCTGTAGTAAAATATTTTGGATATAATAAGACTTTGGAGCTAATATCAAAAGATTTTTGGAGGCTTTAAATATAGAAGGTAGTTAAAAAATTTGTACAATTGTGCAACATTTATTTAAGATTAAAAATTCCTTATTACTGATTTTATGGACTTTTCTAACCATTACCTATATCAAAACAACCTTTGTCTTTTTATTTCTATAGATTTTATCATGGATCTTCCAAATTCAAGTATATATGATTCTATATTTATAATTGTATATCGTTTTATCAAGATAGCACATTTTATATTGTATATAAAATCTATCATAAGTAAAGAAATAATTAAATTCTTCTTTGATAATATCTATCGCTATTATTGATTATCAAAGAATATTATATCAGATAGAAGGATGTAATTTGTACTAATATTTTAGAGAATCATTTTCAAAATATTAAAGGTAGATATAAAACTATCTTTAACTTTTTATCTTTAAATTGATGGACAAACAAAACAAGTAAATCAAATTTTAGAGTAATATTTGAATTGTACCATCAAGTATCATCACGATGATTAGACATCTCTTTTATCATTAACAAAGTTTGCTTATAATAATTTGGTAAATTCTTCTATTCAATAAACTCTATTATTTATTAATTATGATTATCATCCACGACTTGATATCTTTGACTTCTTAAAAATTGATAATCATATAGTGGAAGATTTGACAAAATGATTATACAACAATGAAGGCACAATTAAAAAAAACTCAAGAACAACAAAAGATTAATAGATATATCTATTGCAAGAAACAACTTCAATTCTATATAGGCAATAAAGTATGGTTACTTTGTTATAATATCAAGACTATTTGTCCTTGTGACAAGCTAGTGTCAAGGACATGAACTAGAAAAAGATGCATAATCTAATAGAAATTGTATCAAAGAAAAGTCACAAAATGGGAATAACAAAGTATGTATATTCAAAGAAAACTGAAATGGCTATTGCCAAAGACTAGAAACATGAAGATTCTTGAAACTAGACTAAAACCAGAAAAGGAATTGACAAGAGTGAAGAGGGCTTCACTCTTGCCTCTATAAATACTACCTAACTAAGAGCTACATGGTGGTATTCTATAGGACCTCATATACGTGTCTCATTTACAAGACACGTGTCAAACTTGCGCGACAAGTTTCTCACATGTGCGCCATATACTTGGCTTGTTCCGCAAGCTACCAACATGTGTGACACATTGCTAGCTTGTTCCACAAGCTACCAATATGTGTGCCATGTGGATAGCTTGTTGACCAAGTTTTTAATCTACCAATCACCTATAGACATGTATAAAGGTGATTCCACGTCTATGAAGCTTCTACGAAGCATCTCTATCAGATATTATCAAATCAACTTATTTTACCTACTTCTATTGGTCTATATTATTTAGAAAATTTATTAGAGTAAATCTTATATCCGTGACAACTAGATTATTATACACTTGGACCAATTTCAATTTGTAAATAGATCAATCCAGTTGCTTTTCAATTATACCTACTAATATCTATGAAGATTCATTTTATATTCTATATGTTACTGTTCAAGTCATAGAAGACAATGGATATATATAAAAAAAAAAAACAAATATTACTGCTTCTTATAGAAACAGACAACAATGAAGAATTTGAAGTCAAAGAGGTCTTAGATTCAAGATGATGTTTAAATTGGCTAGAATATCTTATACTTTGGCATAGATATGATATTAGTAAATGCACATAGAATGTAAATCATCAAATTGACTCATTAATTGTTTCAGGATAAAAGAATGAGTTTAAAATACCAAAACTATAATTGTAAAGTGAAGATGTGTTTAGATGATGTTAAATAAAGGAAAATAATATTAGTCAAAAAGAAATAGGATCTTAATAAGTCTTAAAGGTATTTATCTTAATTTATCTTAATTAATCTAATATTTTTTATAATTATAAGAATTAGTATTTAATTATTAAGACTAATGTCTATATTGGCCTTCTAACTTTATGTACCACTTATTAAATATATATATATCAATGTTACTTAGTAAGTAGAAGAAGGATGAGAAAGAAATCTCATGTCTTTTTAATTATTTATATAAAAAATATGATTTTTAGTTGATTTAAATTTATTTTTATTATCATAAAAAATCACCAAGGTAGAATAAAATATTTTTAAATAGATATTATTATCTTAGAAATATTATGAGAATTTTTGGAATTTAATTAGAATTTATTTAGAACTTTTTAGGAATTTTTAGAGCAATTTTAAAGACCTTGGTAAAAATAAGTTTTATCACCTTTGGAGCCATTATGAAGAATTGGAATAAGATTTGAAGGCCGTACAAGGTCCCTAGGCTAATTGGGTATTTTTGAACACCATGGTGAAGTCAAAATTGCAAAAGAATGAGTTTTACTATTAGAAAATAGGAGGACCAGCAGCTAGTATAGTCCTTGTAGGAAGGGAGGTACATAAGTCCTATATGAGTTGTGGCACCTTGGATGTAGGTAGGAGGATAAGACTAAGGCCTCGTGGCCCCTCTAGGACATCCATATACACTACTTATGAGCCTTGGTGAAGTTCTAATTCATCACCTTTTAAGCAAGTTATCTTTGAGGTAAAAATTTTCCACTTAACTTTTCTATTATTTATCTTCTATCTTTAGATTGTTATAACTTATTCATAATAATTCGGAATTACATGTTCTTTATACCATTGAAAAAATAAAAAAATAATCCAAATAAGATTTTATTTTTTATTTTTTATTTTTATTTTTTACTAGATAAAAATATAGTGAACAAACTGTGACTAGTTTTGTAGTGTACAGTTACTTAATTGCACATATTTTACTTGTTTTGTGTTATTTTTTTCCTTCATTGTTGTTTATTATTCTTTATACTTCACACCACAATTTATAAGCAACTTTTAATTAAGGCCACCTTATACTTTGGATTGAGGAGTGAATTTTATCCTCACATGGAAGCTATCGAGGAATCTAGCAAATGTATCAATAAAAATCAATGCATTTTATTGACAACATCCATCAAAATCAAAATAAAGAGTCAAAAAAAATCTTTATAATAAAATAAAGCAAATTTAATATAAATTTTAATCTATTTTATATTATTATTTATTATTCTTTTTAATTTTCTAGTGCTAAAAAGATAAAAAATTAATAACTAACAAACTCAGCTCAAGAGCTATTATTTTTTGACTTATTGGACGAGATATTATAATTATTATAACCTTCAAGATAATAAAATAGAGATAAAGATCTTCAAGAATGACATGTTCTTTCATGGATTGATGGCAAGATATAATATATTTGATATCACAAACTTGGAAGAGATTCTTAGTGTTTGATGATACTTTTAGAGGTAAGAACTATTCTTGATGGTGTTCCAAATGTTTTCTTTGAAAGAAGTTATGAAGGACTCAATAATGATCAAATATTAGGGTGGTCCTTCTGCCCTGATATGTAACACTATTGATGGCTAAGAGGGCCAATTAACTACCTTTAAAGAAAATAAAGATCAGAATATATAAAAAATATAATTCGATGTATCTTGGACTTTCTCAATATGTAATTACCTCTCATTGTGGAACTTGTCTCTAAAAAGGACGATAATATTATAGACATATGATCTATTCTAATAGTTATCCAGATAATATAAATATATAGAAATAGATAAAAGTAAATTAATTTAATAATATCTTATACAAAAGCTTTTTAAAAGCTTCATAGATACAATTTCACCTTTATATATATCTATAGGTGATTAATAGGTTAAAAACTTGGCCAAAAAATTAGCCATATGTTGTATATATTGGTAGCTTGTTAAACAAGCTAAGTATATGGCATACATATAGGAAACTTGTCTTACAAGTTTGATACGTGTTTTATTAATTGAACACATGTTGGAAGTCCTATAAAACATCACCACATAGCTCTTAGATAGATATCAATAAGGATAGTTATAGAAGATATTAATTTAGATATCTAAATTAATATCTTTGAATATTTATAAGTAGATATTGTATCTTTTTATTTTATTTAAGATTATAGAATATAATAATAAATTCTAAGATGATATAATTTCTTCAAATTTAAATTTTATATAAGTATTGTATGTATAATTTACGAGCCTAATTGTGAGAATTAAAAATTTATTAAAAAAATTATATATTTGATATATTTTAATTTTTTTAATAAAATATTAGAGATTTATTTATTTTTAAAATTTTATTTAAATTCATATAAGTTATAAGAATATATAATTTTTATTTAAATTGATATAAAAGTATAAATCATCAAATTGACTCATTGTCAAGGACATGAATTAGAAAAAGATATATAATCTAATGAAAACTATATCAAAGAAAAGTCACAAAATAGGAATAAGAAAGTATGTATATTCAAAGAAAATTGGAATGGCTATTGCCAAAGACTAGAAACATGAAGACTCTTGAAACTAGACTAGAACCAAGAAAAGAGTTGACAAGAGTGAAGAGGGCTTCACTCTTCCCTCTATAAGTACTATCTAACTAAGAACTATGTCGCGGTATTCTATAGGACCTCATACACGTGTCTAATTTGCAAGACACGTGTCAAACTTGCATGACAAGTTTTCCACATGTGCGCCACGTGCTTAACTTGTTCCGCAAGCTACCAACATATGCGCCATGTGGCTAGCTTGTTGACCAAGTTTTTAACCTAACAATCACCTACAGACATGTATAAAGGTGATTTTGCATCTATGAAGCTTCTAGGAAGCTTTTCTATCAAATATTATCAAATCAATTTATTTTACCTACTTCTATTGGTCTATATTATTTAGATAATTTACTGGGGTAAATCTTATGTCAATGACATTATCCCTTTTTTAGGGACGAGTTCCACAAGGAGTGGTGATTATATGTTGAAGAAGTCTAGGATACGTCCAATTGTGCTTGCTACATATTCTGATCTTTGTTCCCTTCGAAGGTAGTTGATAGGTCCTTTCAGCCATCGATAATGTCCCATACCAGGGCGAGAGAACCACCCTGTTATTTGATCATAGTTGAGGCCTTCATAACTTCTTTTAAAGAAAATATTAGAAACACCATCCAGAGTAGTTCCTACCTCTAAAAGTATCACCAAACATTGGAAGTCTCTTCCAAGGTCGTGATACCAAACACGTTGTCGGGTTGAGAGGATTCGCCTTGGAAAAATGCTGGGTTCCTAGCTGCTACTAGAACTAGCAAGGAACATGAGAGGAAGCCGTGCAAGTATGTTCTATACTTGCACAATATTTAATCAAGCTTTCAAGTTATACTTGTATTATATTTGTACAAGTCTTGTACAAATATAAAATATAAATACTTGAATAATACTTGTATAAATACTTATATAATACTTGTATAATCCTTGTATAATACTTATAATACTTATATAAATACTTATATAAATAGTATATATAATACTTATATAATACTTGTATAAATACTTGATATAAATACAAGTATATATACTTGTATAAAAGATATAAGCAAAGTGTATATGTATTCAAGTATACCTCAAAATACAACTGCATATGAGGAATACAAGTTATACAACAAGCTAAAACTAAATGAATCACTAAAAATTCATCCAAAATTCAAATCAAGCGTACTTGTAGCCTATGGAAAGCCAATAATCTATTGTAAAACATATCAAAATTTCACAAATAGATGACTTATCATTTAAAAGTTATGGCTAAAAGAAGTAGGCGCTAAAATTTCCAAGCAAATGCAAAGGCAGCAAAGCTCCTCTTCACTTCAGCCTTTGTTGTGATCACTTCCCTTCTCCAAATTGGACATGCAATACCTTTTTAGAAAGCTCACTCCATCATCTAACTTGATCTAAAATTTCGCATGCATGCCTCTCAAACTCCAGATTTTGTAGCTAGTTGATTCTACTCTTCAAACCCTAGCAACAATTTTCCCTCTTTGACACTTCACGGCTCATAAAACTTTCATCAAAGCTCCAAATGTATTGATTTTTGTTTTTGTAGAAAGCTTACACAAGCTACTATAAGCACCTAAAATATCAAAAAGATTGAAGAGACTGTCCGACTTGGGTGGTTGAACAAAGTCTCTGCCCCTCTTCGTCGGGTGGCAGCAAACCCTTTCCCACTCTCAAGCTCACAACTTTTGCTCTCCAACTCCAAATGCTACAAGAGATGTCTTGATAGAAAGCTAGCACAATTTTCCACACTTTCTATAAATTTCACTAAGAAAGAACCGAAATCAAACTTGCAGTAGCAGCTCGAAGTTTCTGCCCCTCTTCATCGGATGGCAGCAAACTCTACTCTACTAAAACAAGCATAATGTTTTGCTCACAACTCCAAAACAAGAAAGTGAGTAGGTTCTAGAATCCTCACAACTTGAAGAATACACCTACCAATTTTCATTACAAACGCTTCTATATCCACGGAGCTATCTCTCTCCAAAGTTCACTATTCAAAACTGCCTCCCCTCTCAGTCTAACAAGAGGAGTATATCTCCCTTTCTTTCCATATTAGACTATGAGACGCCCACATGGGCAGCCAAATCCTATTGGATGGGCCTTATTCATCCCATGCTCTTCTTTCTTATCCCTCACAAGGTCCATTCTACCTCAAAAGTCAACAAGAAAGGTAAAACAACCTTTACTTTTCTTCTAATTACAAAAGAGTCTATTCTAGGATATAAATAAGGTAGGAACAAAACAAATAGCCATCTTAATTCACTAACTAAGTGGCTATAATAAATCCTCTACTTATAATATCTTCTAAAATAACCTCTAGCACTCACACATATATTAACAATAGATACAAGATATTTAATATTTTTATATACTGCACGTAAATGCAGCACGACAACGTTGTATTTTTCCATCAATCCGAGTTACGACCTGTCATTCTTGAGGGTCTTCATCTCTATTCCGTCGTCTTGAAGGTTGTGATAGTCGTAATGTCTCATTTGATAAATCAGCAAATGATGGCTCTTGAGCTGAATTCGTTGGTTGTTGATCCTCCATCTCTTTAGCACAAACAAATCTAATGACAAACAATGATACAAGGTAGGATGAAACCTCTATAGAACCTGCCTTGCTTTATAGCAAAGATTTTCTTGAGTATTTATCTTGGTTTTGATGGATGTTGTCGATGAAATGCATTAATTTTTATTGATACATTTGTTAGATTCTTTGATGGCTCCCATGTGCGTTCACTAATATCGTATCCGCGCTAATGCACAAGATATTTCAGCCAATTTTGACGTCACTTTGAATCTAAAATCTCTTCAACCTCGAATTCTTCATCGTTGTCTACTTCTATAAGAGGCGGTGGCATTTGTCTTCTTCTTTGTATATCCATTGTCTTGTATGGCTCGAGTAGTGACACGTGGAATACATGATAGATCTTCATAGACTCCAATAGATGTAATCGATATGCAACTAGATTGATTTGTTCAGAAATAGGAAAAGGTCCAAGCCTACGATAGTCCAACTTATCACAAGGATGAGTAGTCTTGATATTGCGACAAAGTAACCATACCTTATCTTCCACGTTGAATTGTGATTGTTCCTTGCAATATGCATCTACATTTGTTTTTTGTCGTTCTTGAACTTCTTTTAATTGTACCTTCATTATTGCATGTAGCTTTGACAAACGATTTGTCAAATCTTCTGCTGTTAAATTATCAACTTTTGAAAAGTCAAAAGTATTAAGTCGTGGGTGATAACCATAATTGGCAAAGAAAAGTGTTTGTTGTATAGAAGAATATATTGTATTATTATAAGCAAATTCTGCCAATGGCAGAAGAGCTATCCAATCATCTTGTTGATAGTTGATGGTACACCTTAAATATTGCTCCAAGACTTGGATCACGCGCTCTGTTTGTCCATCAGTTTGAGGATGAAAAGCTGAAGATAATTTTATGTCCACTTTTAAGATCTTGAAAAGGGTTCTCCAAAATCTTGACACAAATTGAGTTCCCCTATCTGATATTATATCCTTAGGTAACCCATAATAGCGATAGATATTATCAATGAAAAGCTCAGCTATTTCTTCACGTGTGATAGATTTTACGCATGGCACAAAATGTGCCATCTTGGTGAACCGATCTACTATCACAAATATAGAGTCATAAGATCTTGAGCTTGGAAGATCTGTGATGAAATCCATAGAAAAAGAAGACCATGGTTGTTCTGAAATAGGTAATGGCTGAAGAAGCCCAAAAGGTCGATGACGAGGAGTCTTTGATCTTGAGCAGATATCACATGATTGTACAAAGTCTTTGACTGCCTTCCACATTTGAGGCCACCAAAAATCTCTTGATATAAGTTCCAAAGTCTTGTTGTATCCAAAATATCCTACTATTGGAAAATCATGACATGCTTAAAGAACACGTAAACGTGCTTCTCCTTCTGGAACATATAGACATCCTTCAAAATATAGTAGATTATTCTTGAATTCGAATTTAGAAGAATCATGAGACTTAGAAGAATTATTCTTGATATCATGAACAAGAAGGTCTGAGGACATACTTGACTGAATTTGCTTGAAAAAAGTTGAATCAACAATCAATGTTGATTTTATTGCTCGAAGATAAAACTGCTCTGGTTTCAAGAGGACTATTCTTTGTTGCTCAAAAGCTGCATCTCCTTCTTTTGGTGCAAAATAAAAACATCTAAAAAGGACATCGAACAAACCTTGTTGTTTTCCTCGTCGATAAGTGATAATGAATTCGAATCTTGATAAAGACATACTCCAACGAGCTTGATGACGATTCAACATGCGTGTCGACATGAAATACTTGAGGTTCTTGTGATCCGTATACACGGTGACTGGACTCGAAGCGCCTTCTAGATAATGATGCCATTCTTGAAAAGAATCCATGATTGCAAGAAGTTCTTTGTCGTGGATCTCATAATTGATCTCGGCTACTGAAAATTTTCTTGAATGAAAAGCTATTAGATGAAGTTTGCCATTTGTTCCCATTTGTCACAAAACCGCATCTAAGGCAAAGTCTGATGCGTCTGTTTCCATATAAAATACCTTGAAAAAATCTACACAATACAGGATTGGTGCAGAAACAAATGATGTTTTCAAAGCTTCAAATGGTGCTTCCGCTTCTTGATTCTATTAGAATTTGTTTTTACAAGTCAAACGTATAAGTGGAGCAGCAACGCGAGAGAAGTCTTTGATGAAGATCCGATAATAATTGGCAAATTCCAAAAAACATTGGACATCTCTTACCGTCTTTAGAATCTTCCAATTCATGATTGTTTGGACTTTCTTAGGATCCATCATGAGACCATCATTTGAAATGATGTATTCTAAGAAATCAACTTGAGTAGTGTGAAATACACACTTTTTCATCTTAGCATATAATCCCGCATCTCTAAGTTTTTGTAATACTTGACAAACATGTATTTCATGTTCTTCTATGTTCTTAGAATAGATCAAAATGTCGTTTAGGTAGCAGATGACAAAATTGTCTAAGAACTCACGAAAAATATCATTTATGAGATGTTGAAAAGCAATTGGTACATTCCTAAGTCCAAAAGGCATGACATTATATTCAAAATGTCCATACCTGGTTCGAAATGCAGTTTTCCATTCATCTCCTTCTTTGATGCGTACTAGATTGTATGCTCCTTTTAGATCTATTTTTGTATAGATCCTAGCTTGGTTCAACTGGTCAAAGAGTCTTGATATCAGAGGTAATAGATATCTGTTCTTGATTGTGATCTTGTTGAGTCTTCAATAGTCAGCACACATCCGCAATGATCCATCTTTTTTCTTCACAAATAGAATTAGAGCTCCTGTTGGAGATTTAGAATGGCGTATGAAATTCTTGGCCAAATTCTTGTCAATATACGCCTTAAGTTCAGCTAATTTATCTTGTGATAAATTGTAGATTGGTCCAAATAGTGGCTGAGTTCCTTCTTTAAAGTTGATTGAATAATCATATGCACGATGCTCTGGAAGAATATCTGCATTCTTTTTCTTGAAAACGTCTTGATAATCTTGATATTGACTTGGAATGCTACTTGAAGTCTTTCCATCATTGAAAATAGGTGTAGCATAAATGACAAAAGATGATTCTTCTTTTGCAGCATGCAAGAAAGCTCTTGCACCTACAAACGCAGGTTTAATTCTACTAGACTTATGATTTTTTACTTAATTGACTATATTGTTAGCTATACTTTTAGAAAAGTTTAGAGTACGAGAAATCTAATCTATTCAAGGATTGTGTTTTTCTAACCATGATAGACCTAGAATAACTGGAATAGAGGGAGATCTAATTATGTTAAAAATTACGTAATTATTATGGCCATTTACTACTACATCTAGAAGAAGTGTTTCATAAGTAAAAAACAAGCCGAGGCTCCCAAATCTATTAAAGTAAAGGTTTTGTAATTATTAGGTCCTAAATACACATCTATTATAAAACAAGGAGATGGTTGTGAGGAGAGGATAGGACCTTCATTAGAAATTGTACAAGATCCTAGCCACACGGTCCTTATTGTGGCTGGAAAAACTCGTTTTCCAACATATTGACTTCTTTGACAATCGTACTCCTCATCTTGTGGTTGTGTCGTTTCTTTGGACAATTTTGAGCAGTATGTTTAGGTTCTCCATAATACAAGCATAATCCTTTTTGACGACGTCAAGTCTTTTTTTGTTCAATAAGCGGCTTAAAACGTATAGTATCAATTTGCATGTCCTCGACTTCTGAAGGTACATATTGAGAAGTCATTGGTGCTGCCACTAAATTATAATATCGCTGAGGTTCTCTTGTACGACTTTCAGATCTAAATTCGAAAAGCCAATTATCACACTTCATTGCAAAGTCTATTGCTTGACTCAATGTTTGAAGATCGGATAAGTTCAACATTTATTTCTTTACTTCATATTATAATCCATAGAGAAACTAACTGATGAGTGCACCATCGTCCCACTTGATATTGATTGCTAGTTGTCAAAATTGTGAAGCATATAATGTCATTGATCGATTGCCTTGTCATAGGATACGAAGCTTGTTGGTTGCAACACGAGTTGCATCGTGTTCTCTATACATAGATCAAAATTCTACTAAGAAAGCTTCTAAATTATCCAATATTGGATCACGTCATTCCAGAAAAGATGAAAACCAAGATAAGGCAGAACCTGAAAGTAGTGTACCAATAAATCTGACTTGTGATCTTGGAGTTGGAAAACTTTGCAGTTGCAATTCAATCACCAATTGGACTTGGTTGATGAATCCTCAAAACTTGGATCTTGTGCCATCAAACTTCTCAGGTAGACCAATTTTTGGTTCTCTGATGCTTAGACAATGTTCCAATGTAGGAGGAATTATATGGCTTGGTGTAGATGTTGAAGCAGCTCCAACCATATCTATATCTTCATTATTTGGTAACCTTGTTGCTCCTTGTGGAGGTACAGTGAGTTGATGCATTACAAGCATCAATTCTGTCATTTGCTCTTGCATTTGTGCCATTGCACTCTTCATTTTGGCAAGCTTGGCCATAATAACACTTCAAAAAATATCTAACACTACTCGAGATAAGTAGCAGGGAGAACAAAGAAAATACTAGGAATAATATTAGTTTAGAAGAGAGTAATCCGCAACTTTTAATATGCTTGTGTCTTATCAAGAGAAAGGGGTAATCCACTCTAAATCAAGACAAGACAAAGCTATGATATTATAAGTGTACTCTTGTCAATTTGTCAAGGACATAAATTAGAAAAATATATATAATCTAATGAAAACTATATCAAAGAAAAGTCACAAAATAAGAATAAGAAAGTATGTATATTCAAAGAAAATTGGAATGGCTATTGCCAAAGACTAGAAACATGAAGACTCTTGAAACTAGACTAGAACCAAGAAAAGAGTTGACAAGAGTGAAGAGGGCTTCACTCTTGCCTCTATAAATACTATCTAACTAAGAACTATGTGGCGGTATATTATAGGATCTCATACACGTGTCTAATTTACAAGACACATGTCAAACTTGCATGACAAGTTTTTCCACATGTGCGCCACGTGCTTAACTTGTTCCGCAAGCTACCAACATATGCGCCATGTGGCTAGCTTATTGACCAAGTTTTTAACCTATCAATCACCTATAGACATGTATAAAGGTGATTTTGCATCTATGAAGCTTCTAGAAAGCTTCTCTATCAGATATTATCAAATCAACTTATTTTACCTACTTCTATTGGTCTATATTACTTAGGTAATTTACTGGAGTAAATCTTATGTCCGTGACACTCATTAGTTGTTTTAAGATAAAAGAATGCATTTAGAGTGCCAAAACTACAATTGTAAAGTAAAGATGTGTTTAGATGATGCCAAATAAAAGAAAATAATATTAGTGAGAAAGAGATAGGATCTTAGTAAGTCTTGGAGGTAATTATCTTAGATAATCTAGTAATTTTTTTAATTATAAGAATTAGCATTTAATTATTGAGACCAATGTCTACATTAGCCTTCTATCCTTATATACCACTTATTAAATATATATATAAATATTATTTAGTAAGTAGAAGAAGCATGAGAAAGAAATCTCATGTCTTTTTAGTTATTTATGTAAAAAATAGGATTTTTAATTGATTTAAATTAATTTAAATTGATAAAAAATCACCAAGATAGAATATAATAGTTTCAAATTGATATTATCACTTTAAAAGTATTATAAGTGTTTTTAAATTTTATTTAAATTTTATTTAAATTTTATTTAGAATTTTTAGAAGAATTTTGAAGACTTTTATAAAAATGAGTTTTACCACCTTTAGAGCCATTATGAAGAATTGGAATAAGATTTGAAGGCCATACAAGGTTCCTAGGCTAATTGGGTGTTTTTGAACACCATGGTGAAGTCAAAATTACAAAAAAAATGAGTTTTACAAGTAGAAAATAGGAGGACTAACAGTTAATGTAGTCCTTGTACGAAGGGAGGTGTACAATCCCCATATGGGTTGTCGCACCTTGGATGTGGATAGGAGGATAAGACTAAGGCCTCATGGCCCCTCAAGGACACCCTTATATACTACTTGTGAGCCTTGGTGAGGTTTGAACTCATGATCTCTTAAGCAAGTTATTCTTGAGGTAAAAAAATTTCACTTAATTTTTCTATTATTTATCTTTTATCTTTGGATTATCATAACTTATTCATAGTAACTCGGATTTATATGTTTTTTCTACCATTAGAAAGATAAAAAATTTATCTAAGTAAAGATAAAATTTTTAATTTTTAATTTTAATTTTTACTAGATGAAAACATAGTGAACACACTGTGACATAGTTTTGAATTGTGTACTTGTTTGATAACCTATACTTCTCTTGTTGTACTTGTTATTTGCTCCTTTACTTCATACCACCAATTACAAGTAACTCTTAAGTGAGGCCACCTTGTAACTTAGATTGAAGGATAAAAATTTATCCTCACAAAAAGATTTAGATTAATTTCATCAAACATCAACAATTAATAAACTAAGTTACCTAAGACTAAGCACTAGGCTTATAATCTTAACTTTATTGCAAAGTCTATTAGCTAGTGATTTATTTATTTATTTTGAATTTAGATTATTTAAGAGAAATATAAAATTTTAAGCTTACAACTATATTTAAATACAATTGATTGTATTCAATAAAGTAATATTATTATTTATTTAAAAATCAATTTACACTAAATAAACAAATTAAACATGAAGTTGTAATTATACACATACATATTTATAAATATATATATATACACACATACATATTTATAAATATATATATACACACATAATATAATTATAATAAAATTAAACTATATATATATATATATAAATGAGCTAATTATTAGATTCTATAAATTAATGGCATATAGATTCTAATAAGCATCTCATTTAAAAAAAAATATTGCTGTAGATACTCCATTTGACCATGTCACTTAAATAATTGGTGTTTAAATAAAAATAAAAAAAATTATTATTGAACAAATTTTAAATGGATAATTTTTAAATATAAATTTTTTGTCTATATATTATAAATAAAAATATTATTATATATTATAAATTAATTTTAATTAATTGTAATAAATTCAACAAAAGTATTCAATATCACCTTTTTATTTGTCCATGTTATTTTAATTTGTTTAGATTAGGTTTTTTTAATATTTTAATATTTTTTATGTTATTTTATAATATTTAAATAAAAAAATATTCTTCAAATTAATAAAATTTTAAATAATTTTTAAATATCTAATCTATGATTATTTTTTATATAATAGTTTTAAAAGTTTTAGTAATTTTTTTAATAAAGATATTAGATAATTTATATATATATATATATATATATATATATATATATATATATAATTTATTTATTCTAATCATAGAATAGAAATTAGTATATAAGATTTTAATATATCTAAGAAAACTTAAAAAATTAAAAATCACAAGTAAATATAATTTAAATATATTAAAAAAATATACATGAAATATTTGATTTGAAAATTTTATAATATTTTCAAAATATTTTTACTTATATTAGATTTTATATTTTAAAGCTAATTATTATTTTGGACTATTTTAAAAAATATTATATTACTTTATTTCTTAAAGATCATAGAATGCAATAACAAATCCTAAGATAATTTTAAAAGATCTTTTGAAAAAGAAGACATTTAAATATTAAAGAGTTATGATGATAATTACAATTATCTTTAAGATTGGTATGAAAGATGTAAAATAAGCTTATCAAACAATAACAAACAATAAGTTGGAGTGATTTGAAGTCAAATACCTAACTTATAAGCACAATTATATTGTAACTTCTATTTAGTAATAAGTAATTAATATTTATTTAATTTATATAATTTAAAAGCGAAATATAAATCTATTTGAATGTTTTTGATCATCTTTGACTATAGAATATAAATAATTATTTAAAGATCAAATTTGTGCTTGACAAATAACTTACATATAAAATTTTGATTGTTTAGAAAGTATGAGGAGATTTCATATTTGTCTGTGTGAGATACAACTAGAAAATAATAAAGTTAAATAAATAAAACAATTAAAAAAAATATTGAACTCAAGAAAAAGCTAAATAAAAATAGAAAAATAAAAATAAAATTTAAATAAAAATTGTCATTGTGCATCATAGATTAACAATAATTGATTCAATATTACTTTTACATTTTTTTATATGATTATAATTTGTTTAGACTAGACCATTTAAAATATATATTCTTAGTATGAAAAATAAGAGATGAACCTTTGACAACACATTTTTTAAAATACTGATATTTTATTTATTTTTATTTATTAAAAAAAATGATAGATTTCAAATCTATCAAAAAAATTCATTTGAGGTGTTATGAAATGTGTATATGTGTGTATATTTGTCTTCTTAATATATATGTATATATATATGTATATATATATACACACACATATTTTAATGGTTTAATAATTTATTTAATTTCAATGTTATTACTTTGATTTTAAAATAAAAAATAATATGAAGAGTTTTAATACATTAAAAAATTAAAAATTAAAAACCACAAGCAAGCAGATTTTAAATATACTCAAAAATATGCATAAAATACTTAGTTTGACTATATATATATATATATATATATATATATTTTTTTTTTTTCTTACTTATTGTATATTTGATGTTTGAAAGCTAATTAATTTTAATACTAAATATATAAATTTTAATAGAAATATATATAAAAAATAAGAAATTATCAAAATTTTATTTTAAGAATGAAATAGTAAAATTATAAAAATGGTACTTTAACATATATTCAAAAGACTCATAAAAATTTTTATGTTAGATAAATAACCTTCAGTTCATCATGATTTAAGTGATCTTAAAGGTGATCACTTATACTATTAGTTGTAGTTTTTAAAAAGAAGTTTTAAAATCTAAAATTACTTGCAAGTTTGTATATTATTGTTATTAGAATTTAAAAGCTACGAGTAGAATCTGATGTGCTATAATTGAGATAGTTGGAATTTTCTAAAAACATAAAAGAAAAGAAAAAAAAAAGAAATTAAAAGAAATTAAAAGTAACAAAACAATCATATTTCATGGTAATACTTGAGAGAATTAAAGAGGTTTTAAATTTTTTTAAAAAGAAATTAATAAATTATTTCTTTTTAAAAATAAAATATTTCAATACATGTTATTAAATTTAACAACTTTCATGTAATATTGATTGTGATAGAAAAAAGTATATTATCAATTAATTTTGATGTAGTTTTGAGGATGATATAAATAATTTATTTTTTGAAATGACACACATTAAATTATAACATTAAATTATAACATTAGTATAGGCTAACATTTCAAGTAATTATAAAAAAAGTCATAATAATCTAATATAGATTGATACAATTTGGTATAAATCTCTAATACAAAAAGATATTAGAATGTATTAAAAAAACGAGCTTATTTTTAAATAATAATAGATAAAAATATATATTTTTAAATCCAAATCTAATAGTTTTATAAATTAACAAATATTTTTTAAAAATAAATGATAATTATTTTATTTATGATTAATATTCTTTTGTATTATTTTAAAAACTTAAAACTAATTGTTGTAAAATATTTTGGTTTCAATAGAATAATAAATAGCATATCAAATAATGATATATAGCTACAAACATAGAAATTCTTTAAAGATTTTCAATTGTTCTTGTAATACATGAATGAGAGTTGAGATTCCAAGGCATCAATTATATGGAATATTTTAACTAATTTTTGTATTTAAGATATCATATTTATTATTAATAGGATAAATTATTATATTTTTCTATATATATATTAGTGATTTTAATCATTTGAAATGCTTATCAAGATTAAATATTTTTTTCTATGGAACAAAAATACTTTTATTTTAAAAATCTTTCTCTTTCTCTCTTTCTCTCTCTTTCTTTATATATATATATATATATATATATATATATATATATACATCATATTTTTTAGTTCATAAAAGATAATTTGTGTCAAATTATTAGAAAGGATTATTTGAAATCTTATGCAAAAGATCAATATCTTTATTAAAATAAAATATATTAATAATTATTTTAAAGATATATATATATATATATATATATATATCAAGAAGATGATTGAATTGGTTTTTTGGCATTGGTAGAGTTTGCTTGCAATAATATTATACATTCATCAGCAAAACAAATTCTATTTTTTTTCTTCTTATTGTAATAATAAAATAAGATCTTTCTTAAATCAAAGATGTTTAAGTCCAATTTAAGAAGAATTAATTAATTATCTTTAGATTATCCAAAAGAACATTTAATCTATAAAAAACTTAAAGTTAATAAAAACTTAATTAATTTTTTCATAAATATCTCATTTAAAATTTAAAATAAGATGTGATATAGGATTATTTTGAATAAATATTTATAAAAATAGAGCATTTAAAAAATTAGATTTCTAAATATTAGATTTAAGTATAATTATATATTAAGTCAATGAGGTTAATTTTTATCTTAAGCTTCCATCTATTATACATATTTATCCAATTTTGTAAGTTTGTACCTAAAACCTATATACTTTAGAAAAAGAATCTCTAGTATTATCTTTTATATATATATATATATATATATATATATATATAATTTAAATAAAAAAAAATATATATATTTTTTAATATATTAAATAAATTAAATTTTAACAAACAAATCTAGAAATTATTATTTAACTTAACCAATGCTTCAACAAATCTTTGTGACTATCATACAAAAAATTTATATAAACCAAAACTAATCTATATATAAGAAGTAAAATATTATATTATAAAAATTACATTATTGAAGTGGTTTTTTTAAAAAAATATGGCAATTAAAATATATTTTAGAAGAAAGTAATAAATAAATTAAAAGACATCAATAGTCTCTCATTCTTTTTTTGATGTTTTCAAGGCCTTTTAACCTTATCTTAAAAACGTTAATATATTAAATTACAAGTTCTTTATGTAATTTTAAGATTCCAAATTTATACTTTTTTTTACAATTGTTAAATTAAGTACATCAATGATAGTCTTTACTATTACAAAGGTACCCTTAAAATAAATTTGAACCTTGTAAATGTCAAGTATGACTTTACATTTAATTACAAACTATTAATTTGTTTAATTCTTGAAATAAAATTTATTAATAGTTTTTTAAACCTTTTAGTATAATTTGTTAGATAATTTTTGAATTGAAGGAAAATATATATATATATATATATATATATATGTTCATTATTCTATTGATTTTTCAAATTGAATTCAATACACTTATGAGCTATAAGATTAAATTAGTTTATGATGAAAATTATATTCTTTATCTTATATTTGTATTGTGATGCAATTCAGAAGTTAAAAGTTAGTATACTCTTTTATCCTATCAATAACTATTTTAAACCATCAAGCAAATAAACTTTAAGTACATTTAAAAAAAAGTAATTACTTCACATACTTCAAGTTGGTATTGATTTACTGAAATAAAACCTTTAGAATAAATAAATAAATTAGAAATTGGAAGAATTTACTATATCAATTTTATGGGTAGAATACAAATTTACAATTAAATAATCAACCTCTGTTGGGTAACATGGATGGAATTTATTTATTTAATATAATAAGACAGTGTTGTTAGGCAGTCTGTATGATTTGTACATGCGTTACTCAAAACTAATAAATTCTTGCCAGCAGTGAGGAAGTTACTGATTTGTTGTTTGTGGTGTTTCCTAATGGGTAAGTTTATTTGACTTGTCTTATTGTAATTGTCATTTGAAATTATCAAACTAAAACCAGGACACGTGCCAAAAGTTCTCAAAACTTGGGAATAGAAGTTTAACATAACAAAAGGGGAGAAAATTTCATAGCATCTTGTGCACAAAAAGCTTGAGAACTCCATTTGTTTGGGAAAGAAAAGGACAACGAGAAGAATGTGGTTCATTGACTTGATGTGTCACAAGCAACGGAAATCTAACAACAACAACAAAAAATAAATAAAGTAAAAAAGAAAACAAACAAACAGACTGGCAAACAAAACTAACAAATCAAAACACAAAAAACGATAACAACAACAATGACAACTAAATGTGGGTCCGCTTAGAGTTTCAAGAGATTGCTTGAAAATGTCCCAACCCATCAACATATGAATAACTGTATAAAATTATATATAAAAAAAATGGACAATTTCAAGAAAGAAATCTCTTGAAACCAAGAATCATTACCCACCAGTTACTTGCCAGAGCTCTCTTACATATCTTTTTGTATCCATGCTATTATATATATATATATATATATATATATAAAAAGAAACTTGCTAAATGATAGTTGAGTCATAAATTTTTTTATCAGTATATTTACAATTATAAAAATTTGGCTACAGTTTATAATATTATTGAGCAAAATTTGATATTATTATGACATAAAAATATAATAGTTTGTTTTAATATGATGACAAATTTTTTTTGCAAAATAATTGATTTTGATCAATTAAGAATTTTGGTCTGGAATTCGTGGTAAATTAGAATTCAGAATATAATTTGAGAAATTGAAAACATGTAATACACATTCAAATTTTTCATTTTAGGATAAATCTCCTTTCATGAATAAAATTTTCTGAATTTTAAAAAATTCCATAAATTTCATTAATCAATAATTAACTTTCTTTCTTAAAAATTCATCCAGTCAACGAACTTCAAGAACAAACGCCAATTTTTTTCTAAAGTAGATAGACACATTTCTCATTCATGTAACTTCCATTATTGAAAATAATATGTTAATATATACATATATATATATATATATATATACACACACACACAACTAAGTGTAGGTTACATGGTGATGAAATTCATGAGATTAAGTCGCCGAGCATCGACGACGGTAACGCTGCCTTGTGGCACCGGCAGCAACGACGCCACCACCCAGGTCTTCTTCGAGGCACTCCTCGATCAGATCATGCAGGCACTCTTTGTTCTCATGCACACCCACACACATGACGCAACACCACAAGAATAACAATCTAAATCACGGAGAAAAGAATCAGAAAACACACAAAAAAAATCTAGACAACTTGGGATGGCATGCTGTGGCCATCAGTGAGCCAGGGGTGCCGCATGCCTTCCCCCGCGTTGCTGTGTTTGGGCAGCACGCCTACATTGCCGGAGCACTGCCTTTCTTATTTCAGATCCCATTCAGTCTCAGCCTCGCCACGGTGATGAATATGAGCTTGTCGCACCGTGTTTCTGAAACGAGGCGCGTTCGCACGCGAGGGCCCCGATCACAAGCCTCAGGCGCAGGATTCGTCGTAGTGGAACCTGGTAATCGGTGTCCCGGCGTGGGATGGAGATATGATTGCTACTAGAAGATGCGGCTGGGCACATGAGTGATCGGATAATCAGTAGTGGAAGCTCAATGATCGGCCGGGTTCAGTGGATAAGAGCTCCGTTCGTGGGTTGGCACTCCCGTGCAACGTCGTCCACGACGGCTCCACTTTCGAAATGGTGCGCTAGGAAAATTTAGAGTGGGGCACTCCCGTGTGGAACAATTCAGGGGCTAGAAGCCATGTCGTGCCTGCACCTGCACTTCCTGTGGGGTTTTCCAGCCAGGGGAAGGGAAGATACGCTGGAATGTTTCTGCTTCCGCTAACTTTAGCAGCCTCCGGAGCTCCGATGCAGTGTGACAACGGTGGCGATGCAATCTGCGCCGGTCCACGCTGGACACGATTGGGAGGCCCCGCAAGCTTCCAAAATGGCCGCGATCCAAGTTCGTTGTCATGCCTTCATTCTCCACCGTTCAGTAATGCAGATCGAAGCCCGCCGATTCCCCGAGCGAGGGCCTGTTTTTAACCTGCCCCTCCCCGCTACTGGCTGCGTGTTCCGGCTTCTACTTGTAGGGTGGATAGAATTTTACAAAATAGTGCAGACTCGCCACTGTTTCATGCACAGAGACAAGAACTGTTTCCGTTACTCTGTCCTTCCTTTCCCCAATTAGGCCTCTGGACAGCTAAAATCCAACGAACACGAAACAGGTGCCTGAATTAAACTGTATTATATTCGTGCGTCGTTAACGACAAACAAGCTGCCATTTAGAGAGGAAGATAAATAATAGAGCGAGAGACAGTGAAAGACAGTCCCGGTGAGATCGGCGGGGTTGTTTTCGCGATGAGTGGTGTACACTTATGGGCAGGGGCTCATTAATGGTTCAAACGCTGCAATGTTTTCGAGAGAATTAGACAACAATGGAAATGGCGACTCGTGCTGCAACAGCGTTAACTGCCATCTTTCTCCACGAAGACAAATATGAAACTCCGTAATAAATTGAACGGCGGAGCGGAATGCGTCTCCCAAGCAAATAACGGACCTGGGTCTGCCTCTTCGGAGATCAATGGCCCCCCCCCCCCCCCCCCCCCCGTCTGCACTGGTGGCCGTCCATCCTTCCACCTGTCCGGAACAAAACCGCTTCATACCCAGATAGTGCATCAATTCCAGCGTCGCCCTCCACATTATTCAGATCTGCTTTGTCATGCTTTTCAAACACCGAAATCGATTCCCTGATCGGAGAGTTCCAGTGCCTGCGAAACGGCTTTTCGTCAAGCCTTCAGCCTCAAAAGTCCCCGCGAGCTTACGCGAAGTGCCGGGACTGCGGCGATCAACAGCAGATGCTCAGAATGCCATTCCATGGAAGCAGCGAGAGATGCCGAAACCCGAGATTCTTTGTCCTAAAGAGACCACTCTCTCGGCACTGTCGCCCTCCAGCTTCGCCCACAAGCAACCTGGTCCCGAGTTGCCGCCAGTCCAGAGAAACTTGCCGGCACTTCAGGAACGTCCACAATATTATAAATCGAAAATTTCGACTGTCGAGCTCCGAGTCGGCATTGTTGAAGCGTTAACCGCGGGTACCGAAGGCCGTGCATGCCTCAATTGAGGGACTGCAGGCGTGTGTCCGATTCTCGACCCTTGAAGGATGCGTGCATGAATGAGGAAGTATAAGTACTATAATGTATCGGTTTGTTGATGGAAATTCGAATTCGAATGAGGATGTTTCTACGGGGAACTAGGATCCTGTTACCTCAAATAGCTCCGTTTATTCTTTCCTTTATTAGACTTTATTTTATTTATTTATTTACCAAGGTATCCGATTAGTACATTCAATTTAGTTTTTGTTAATCTATAATAAATTTTTGTTTTTTCTGGAATAAGAACTTTTAGAGATATTTAGTTTTAGTTTTAGTTTTATTTTTATACGCATTGAAATTAATTTTATATGGTTTTAGTAATAATCAATATAAATAATTTGTGTATGTACTTGTTAAGCGATGAATGCATATAACACACAAGACAACCTATCAAAACAAATGAAACAAACGTGGTTTATAGCATTTTTATGTTTTTTTTTTTGGTTTATTTTCAAAAAGTTGAGAATCCACTTTACAAACAAATAAAACCAAACATCATTTTTTTAAAATTTATATGTTTGTTACACTAAAAAAAATCACATACCATCATGGTTGAATTATTATGCTGCTCAGTTTGACATAAAAAAAATTCAACCCATACAATATTGCAACATGGAGTCAAATGCAGTCACACGATTTATCTATTTGTTTTATCATCCATCCATTAAACGAAACAAAAAACCTACATACAGAAGTTTGTAAACACTGTTAATTCATCCACACATGAATGAACAAATAGATGGATGCATAATCACACGGATGTATGAAACATGGACGATAATGTGAAGGATTCAGCCTTGTGAAGCTCGCCTGGCTCCAGCGATGGAGGCCACGGCCACGACCCATGACCGTCGTCATCGCCTCCCCTGAATCACCGACACCTTCACCAACACCCAAAATCAACACATTTTCACACACACACACACACACACATTGAATGCCCACCATCGAATAAGAAGAATGATATAAGAGAATTTGAGGAAGAAATGCAAACAAACAAACGAACAAATTCTGTGATGTGGATCTATGCAACAACTGCGTGCAGTGCAGTGCATGATCTTCACGAACTTGCGGTGAAGGAATCAGCCACGACAGATTGGCCACAACGGGTTTGACCCATCGCCTGACTGCAATTCGCAGCCCAGAAGGCTAGTTTAATGTCTCGTTTCGTTTTTTTTTGTCATATGTGGTTTGTTAATTTCGGTTTTACGGCGCAGGGTTTTTACCTGCTCAGAGGTGAGCTCCGAAGCCACCGCACTTGGAGAGCTTGGTCTTGTTAAATTGGCTGAGTGCGGGGCCCTCGCGGGCGTGACGCATCGTAGGTAGTAGCACTTGGTCCTATTTTTGCAGCGGCCCTTGCGGTACTTCATACAAAAAGCAGATCTGGCAGGCACAAACCAAGACAAGCTGCAAGAAATGAAGAAAGAGAGACCAAGGTGGGGAAGGATGTGTTATTCTTGCGCTTGATTGAATATCCACGGAGGAAGGAGAGATCCGAAGACCACGCCACCAAGGTAGCAGCAGCCCTTTCCGTGACCGTGCCTCGTCTTGTTCAAAAGTCTACGGGTTTCGTGTGAGTGAGAGACACAGCGACCGAGAGAGAGAGAAAGTGAGAGCGAGACATACACGCACACAGAGGCAGAGAGAGCATTTTGCTGCAGATCCCAGCTGTGCGTTGTGTGAGGTGCAGTGCTGCTGCTGCCCCATTGAGTCCGAAGCCCTGTAGTGCGCGCGCCGTGTAGGGTTAGTCGAGCACTGCAGACCGGTCAAAGCAAACTATCACATGTTGGAAAGCCCTCGGTGTCTCGAGATGCGTGCGACCACGTTAGTCTTGGGGCCAAGCTACTAGAGGCGCGTGTTTTCGTTCTGTTGCGCGGCGCGGACTCCATGTGTTTACCCATTTCGCAGAAGCGCATTCTGAGAGCTGTTGGTGGGTGGTTGGGTGTGGTGGTGATCATTCGTTGATTGCAGACCTAGCTTGGTTGTTCGCGAGCGCGTTTCGAACGTGAGAGTCTTGAGCTGAGCGTGACTTCGGGAAGAAATGCGTTGAGAGCGCTGTTAGATAGCGATCGGTAGAAGAGGTTATTGATTGATGGGAGAGCGAAAGTGATGAGGGGAAGGGAAGGTAGTGGAGAGATTGTGTTCATCAGAAGTGAGGTCGATTGATGCGTGTGCTCGATCGGTGTGGCGTGTTGGTGTTTGTAGGCAGAATAGGGTACGGATTTGATGGTTTGGAACCCGTCTCGTTGCTCCATTGATCGGTAGCGTGGTTCTGGAGATCTAGAGGGAGGTTGTAATCAGACAGTGGCTTGGGAGTTGCGGAAGGATTTTGTATTTCTCAGTATTTGATCGATTGTGATGGACCTTGTAGTCTTCGAGATTAGCACAAGTTGGCTGCGCGAAATTTGAAGGGACCGTTAAAATTCAAACTCGGTCCAGGGGAAGGCTAAACTATTGATATTGAGGAATTCGTCGTGGTGGAGAGATCAAAAAAGGGTAGCTGGTGGTAGTTAGTTGGCGCTTACATCAATTCGAGTGAAGTGGGGCCTCGAGGCATGCGCAATCAGATATCTATTGTGCATTTTTAGATGGAGAGTGTTTGCGTTGCCTGCACAATGGTTGACCCGATTTCCCCCTGGAAGAACGTGATTTCTTTCATAAATGTGAAACGACTCCGAGTTGTCCTCGCTTCTAACTAAATTTCCTATCCCGCGAACTTGCTCTTTGCGGCCGCAAATAGTGTTCATTGCAAACGTGAAGACAGAGTGACTTCTAAGAGTGCCGCGAACAGTGTTAAACAGAGCATCACAGCATCAGGTAGCAACGACAGAAACTTTCTTCTTGATCGCTAACTTCGGTGTCATAGTGCTCTATTCAGCAGACTTGCCTCAGCTCATGCCCCTGATTGGTGCCAAGGGATCTCCTGATCACTGTCGCAAGGGCCTTCGCAGTCTGAATCTTTTCTCACTATCTGCTGCACAGCCCATCCTTCTATTGACTAACCATGCGGTGGTTTTGCAGTGATTCTGTCATAACAGCATCATCAATCATTAGAAGCACAAGAGGTTTGTCGCAGAGTGCTCTTGAGAAATTGCTGTACTCCCACACAAGGGATTATCGGCTTAGTAGCGGTTATGGGAAATTTGAGGTGGCCATATTTCGATCCCGATTACGAGACAACCTTCTCCAGCTTCAACCCTCCTAAGTATGCTTTTTCCTAACATAGTCCTTCATTCATATCTAGAACGTGTTTGCATGCGATCCTCTTCTCACTATCTATTGCAAGACCATCCTTTCCCAAATGTTGTACTGTCGAGGTGTGCACGTCAAACTAAGCCTGACAAGCGTGTGTTTTGAATCCGCAGGGTGACCGTCGAAACTGAGGCTAATGAGAATGCCACTGTCGTGAAAGTGTACAGTGCCAACAGGCATGGCATACTGTTAAATGTTGTACAAGTGCTTACCGACCTTGATCTGACAATTACTAAGTCCGACATCTTTCACGACCTCGGATGGTTTATGGATGGTCAGTTTCATCGTTCTTTGTGTGTTCTGATTTTGGATGTGATTGAGAGCTTCTTGCAAACCTTTCTCTTCCTCTTAGTCCCTTGTCGCTAATTAATTGTTTTGGATTTGCAGTATTCCACGTTGTCGATTCCAATGGGAACAAATCCTTGGACAAGCGTACCTGCGACCACATACTCAAGGTTCGTCGTACTTCGCCTCTCTCACTCCTCAGCAACCGCCATCTGTTAATGATTTCTCACCTTTCCCTCAAAACTTCCAGAAGTGCAACGGTCTGAGATGTGATTTGTTTATTGCAGTCACTTGGGTACAGGACTAGGAGAGAGAAATCATCTGCAGATCATCTGCGTCGTTCGACAGGCCTGACCTGCTCCGAGCACACAGTTATTGAGCTAACAGGGCCTGATAGACCTGGGCTTCTGTCCGAAATATCTGCGGTTCTTACAAGGTTAGAGTGCAACGTGAACGGTGCGGAGGTGTGGACTCACAATCTGCGGGTGGCCTCCATCATTTACTTCAACGATATTAACACGGGTCGCCCCATCACGGACCAGTCGAAGCTTGACCACATCAGGGAGCAGTTATCCAAGGTCATGAAAGGTGATCACGATGAAGAAGTGGCAAGATGTAAGATAGAATATGCGACCGAGATAACCCATGTAGAGAGACGGCTTCATCAGCTGATGTATGACGATAGGGTGAATGAAGTGCCAGACGTTTCTGGAAACCCCCAGCATAGGCCGGTGATCCAAATCAAGAGAAACGAGCGTGGGTATTCAGTTGTCAGTATTCAATGCAAGGACCGATCGAAGCTCTTGTTTGATATCGTCTGCACACTGACCGACATGCAGTATGTGATATACCACGCTTTGATCAACTCGCCAGGCCCTGAAACGTCCCAGGAGTTTTTTATTCGTCATGTGAACGGTTGCACGCTCGACACAGAAGACGAGCAGCACCTCAAAGTCTGTCTGGAGGCCGCCATCAACCGCAGGACCAGTGAGGTACTCAACTTTTCACCCTTCCTGTAGAAAGTATCACTGCTCTTCAGGAGGAAATCATAAAAAAGGTTCTGATGTTGATAATGAAACTACTACTTTTGACCTTCGAGCACGTCACCAATTTGTTCCATCTTTACACCTGGCCTTGTGTCTGGTGCTGTTACACGCGAGTACTTATGGGTCATTGTCAATTGCAGGGTTTGAGGTTGGAGCTCTGCATGAGCGACCGAGTAGGACTCCTGTCAGACGTTACTAGAGTGTTCCGCGAAAACGGACTTTCAGTTGCCCGTGCGGACATCACCACACGAGACGACAAGGCTGTGAACGTATTTTATGTGATTGATGCGTCTGGCTCCCCTGTGAATATGAATATTGTAGAAACTATGCGCAAGTCGTTGGGTCACTCAATCTTGGAAGTCAAGGGGCTTCCTCGACCAGAACCCGAGCTTCCGAGCTCGAAGCTTTCTCTTGGTGGTCTTTTCCGCAATTTCTATGGGCTCACCAATATGACCTGGCGGTCGACAGCAACGGTTTGAAGATCCTATCGACAACCAATGAACTTAGTGGTGGGCTGGCCATCTACCACATAACAGCAGCTAACAAGAGGTCAAATGCACTAAAAATTGCTGGTCATTTAGCTTTTGCAGGCTGCTTCAACTGCTGAGGTTACTCATCGTTTCCCCGGCTCATCTAATTCCAAACCCATCCACAATCCTTAAGAGTTGGAGGAGTTTCTGTACAGAAACACCAGAGGCAGCTATTAGAACATGAGAGATTCCTCCAAAGGTATGAATGTACATAAATTCTATTTGAGATGTAGTGCTTGGAAGGGCCTGCGCAACGGAAAATTATTGTCTTTGTGTATACTGGATTTTGGGTCCTCTCAGTTCATTTTACGCAAGCCTCTTAGACTTGCCTCCTTGTGATGCCTTCACACTTGTTTCCACCTCCTTTGGCGTGTCGTTGAACGATTCTGTTTTCGATCCTCTCCCATGCTTGAGCTCTGCTATTCATTGCTAATTAATATGGCGTGTGTACTGAAACTCGGGGTATCAGATCCGATCGACTGACACTGGTGGACTTTTTTAACAGCTGCCGCAAATTTCTTTTCGAAGTCTTTTTCAAGGAAATAAATAATTAAACAAAAACATTCACTGACGACCTCACTGCATAGAAAAAGAATCGGGGCGGTTCGTATGTTACCATGTGAGAATGTCTTTATGTGTTCCAACTACTTTGGAATTTGAATACCTCCCAGCTGTTAATTCAGTCTTCATTATTCCTAGAAAATTTAACATTTTCTTTCCCAAAATATAGAAACTCAAATACCTGTTAACGTTATAAAGTAATCTGTTGGATGCTTGCAAAACACTGTATTCCTCGTTGAATTAAAAATAAAATATCATGTCCATTTATTGTGAATAGTTGTGGGATCAGACAGTAATAATCGGTACTCACGTCTTGGTTTTCGAAGAGGTTCTTTGGGTGAACTTTCTCAAGAAACTCACCAACAACTAGACGGTTCTTCTACCGATGATGATGCGCAACTGTGGCTGAATGATGGAAGTGGTTGAAAAATGGGTCCCTCCAGAAAGAACAGGACAGCAATACAGTGTTGTACTATGTATAAGGATAAAATGGGTCAGCCACCAGCGTCAAGAACGACTGTTTTTTTGCTGTCTAAAAATTGAACACACAAATAAATAGAAGTAAATAAAAGGCAAACAGATCCAGATGGGCGACGTGGACCCATGAACCAGCCCATCTGAATGGGTCATCCAACGCGTCCACCACCTTGTTGGTGCAGGCACCTCTTTTTTGCTTTCAGAAGCAGGAGGTCTCTCCATGCCACTCTGATGCCATCTCATAGGCTTTAATCCATCACCCCCTCTTTCTTGTGCAGCAGATAGAGTGCATGGCAAACACAGCAGCAACCCTCTTCTTTCTCACAAGTTCCACATCCTATGAACTAGGGTAGGCAGCCAGCTTGAGGCAAGCTTCTTGGGTCTCCTGCTGGGCAAGGAAAGCATGAATGCATCGCTTCCTCGTGGATATATGTAACTACGAAGTAAAAAATGGAAATAATTGTGAAGCTAAAGTCCTGCTTGATTTGTTACCGGTGGGAGTTATGGTTAGCAATTATTCCTCCCCTGTCAACCACTCCTTCACCCTCATTACACACATTGAAGAAGCTCCAGTCCCCACTATGCTCCTCACGGCATTCAATTGTGTGCGCAGACCAGAAGATCTGATTCTGTGCAGCCCTGAGACACACGAATGTGCCGACAGGTCAACAGTGAACACACGCAGGCGGTTCGGGTATCTCACGATTCCACGTGTGGTAACCTCGGCTTCAGTTTTCAAGTTTCGGTGCCAGAGCGAGGCTGTGCACAAGGGTGGGCTCCTCGATGTGCGCCTTTGCAAAGATGAGCAAGCCGCCATGGCCGAAACCTCTCGTGACTGGATTCTGGGAGTGTCTCGCTGCAAGCCCTAGGTAGCAGATGATGAATGCCGTGAGCGCTGGCACACGGGTTAAACCCTACAACACAATCCATGTTTTCTGAAAGCAGAATGAATGTATGCATAGGTGCCCACATGGCAACATTGATTGGGATGGCCAGCGCATGACTCGTTGGCGCTTGAGTGATTCTCATGCTGTTTTTCAGATCATTCACGCTCAAATAATTTCAAATTATACAGAAATAGAAAGAGGTGCAGCACCGCCACTTTATCAAAGATTTCTTTACACCACAATTGGACGAGCGCATCGTCGAGAAACTTCAAAAATAATGCACCTAAAACCTTACGCTTTTTCTCCTTGTTGCATGTCATTGTATTATTTAAGCAATCATACAAAATATTATATGCTAGAATACATACCTATGTTGGCACACATTTTTATCTTGAAACTGAAATTGTACAATGACAGCAGTGAAAATGTTCCATCAGTTGAGGATCGACACAACATGAACCTCGTGATCCATCGACAGCTCCTAGGTTTACCTTGCTGAATCACTGGGAGTCGCCTGCGAAGGTTTGACACCTCGGCAAGTAGGATGTCATCCTCTTGGAAGGCAGACACAAGTTAGACAGGTCACTAGGATGTGGGTACTTGTGTGTTGGGTGGCAGATGGCAACCTTCTCATGTGGAAATCCTTCAGTAACGGACGAAAGATTTGGTGTTCAAGGTGAAGGGGAGGATATGGCGGTTACACAGGCGGTGCTAGCCTGTCTTATCTTGCAGATTGGGTTCACACCCGGTGAGACTGGTCTGATCTTTTGTTGATTACCGTCTGTGTTGAAGCCCATTTGTAATGGTTTATACGTCTACCACGGGTTGTGCATCGTAGATGCAGCTGTCAAGAATTTCATTGTGCTTTGGGGGAAACGGTTGGGTTCTAATGCAGTCGTTCTAAAAGTGCACACATATCATCGCTAAGTTTAGAGTTAGGGTATCAAACTTGAGCCAGCTTTGGAGATCTAGAAATCTTTATTAAGCTCCATGGTGCGCTGCTGTTCAAGCTCTAAAACCCAGTATTGATTGGCGTTGTAAGCAGAACGATCCATTCTCATAAATCACGTGAATGTAGTGACTCTCTATTGAAACCCTATAATGAATGTAAAGAAACTCTGCAACGACCTGACTGTAGCTCAATTTCAAGTTAGTTTTGAAAACTACTACGTTATCAAACTAGCAAATTCACAGGGTTTTCAAAAAATCCTAGGGCTTTATTCAAGACGTAAAAACCTCTTCCTGGTGTTGATTGATTTCAGTTGAGGTTCATTACAGGAGGGGAGTTGTACAAGATATCACATGTACATACCCAGGAAAGTCTAATCTGCAGACGGAACCTATTTCAGAGAAAATCGAGCGAAATCGTTGGAACTAATTCTCATTTCTGTGAAACTGCAATCGTGTTTCATCAGTATGGAAATGCTCAGAAAAGCATATCTACTGACCTGAGATCCTTCTAGTAAATTCCTATGCTTCTACCAATGTGCGTTACATGAGGTAGAAGACCTCATCTCCTGATTTTGTAAGATTTGAATGGGTCAGATTCCTTTTTGGCGTCCAGAACCCTCTAAAGATCTCCGACTATACTCAGATGAAAGCTTTGCATTTTTTGCATTACAACAATGGTTGTTCCTCTGGTACGCATGAATGAAACCAGTCGCAGACCAACGTGAATCATAAATCAACTTAGCTTTCTCACGTGGAAGATATAAAAGTGATAGCGAACGTCTCCTCTACACCCCGTGAACCTTGAACTGAAGTACTGAACCTGAATTCTGGAGAATTTCTGAGATTTCTGCCGAAGTATATGGATGCCCAAAGAGAAATTGCACAATCAGACACTATCTGCTGAAGGAATTGCCAGCACCTTGTAAGGTAATGAATGCTCTGTGCATTGCGTTTGGATATTTTTCAAAAAATCCAATCCCGCAGTAGCGATATTCATGGAAAAAGTAACACCAGGCAACCTCTAAGGCCCCTGATCAACGTGGGGCACGAGAAGAACACACCGCAGGGTAATCTCAAAAACCTTGCAAAGTTGGTCACGAATAGGAACAGAAACTCAGAACGTCCGGGAAGTGATGGCTACAAAGGGATGAAGTAGAAGCTCTTTCACTGTGGGTCGGTCCTCTGGACGCTTACGCAAACACTGGGATATGAAGTCCTTAGCTTTGTCACTCAGATGCTCAGGAATGGGTGGCAGGACCCCGTTCACTACATTGAAAACGAACCCATACTGAGGAAAATCCCACATCGTTTCCAATTAATACAATTTCGTCGAATGAATTGTGCACTTGCATCGCTTTAAGCTCGCAGAAAGATTCAAAAAGTAAAGAGTAGATAAAAGCTAGAACTCACCCCTTGGAATGCACCCCATGGCGGCTTGCCGTCTGCCATTTCGATCACAGTACATCCGAGGCTCCAGATATCCACGGGCAGCCCGTAAGGGCGCTTGCTTTGTTGTGGGGCTAAAATCTGGCAAGCAATTCCTTCGGTGTTAAAGTCCAACACATAAAACTCGCAGATCACCTCAAGGAGAGGTTCACACACACACCGCAAAAAACACGATGAATTTTGGAGTATGCTAGCAGAATGAACTTGATGAAGAGTGAGTACCTCGGGAGCCATGTAATATGGGGAGCCCTTCACTGAACTGGCCATTGACTCCTTCATCTGAACACATCAAGGGACCTTCAGATTGAGCCTGCTTCATCACTGCTTCCATTGCCGTGAACAATTTTAACATAATTGCTTAATTACTACACCATAGACTGGAACTCACCGAAGAAAAAGCTCGCGAGGTGTCTAGGTTTTGCTAAACTTACCAAGCATACTTTATAAACTTTGAACAAGGCGAAATGCCACAATGCAAGAGGTGAGGAAGGTAAGAACCTGTTTGGCTAAACCGAAATCCGCTAGCTTCACTTGCCCATCAGAATCCACTAGGATGTTTGCGCACTTAATGTCCCTGCACGCAATTCAATGGATTTAGAAATGAAGCTCTCAACACGGATTCTCCTTAATCAAATCACGCTCAACAAGTGCAGACCATGCGGGTGATAAGGAATAGAGAATGTCACCTGTGCACTGTGTTCCTGGAATGCAGATATTCCAGCCCCTTGAGGATCTGGCGAGTGTATAACCTAATCAGCACTTCGTCAAACGCGTGAAACTTCTTCATGATCTTCTGAAGTGAGCCCATTTTCACAAGCTCCAGAAATATGCAGATGTTTCCGTCCTCCTGAACAAATTTGAATTGCCACAACGTTTATTTCACCTCATTGTTGGAAAAAACATCCAAAGAGACGGATTCTGACCTAGAAAGGTCCATTTTCATAGAAGCTGCACAGAACAGATAAGTACAGAAAGCCCCATGCATAGCCCTTTGAAGCTTGAATTGGGTTTTGTAGAGCTTAGTACCGTGGTAGTGCCGTAGTACTGGACAATATTGGGATGCTTGAGCCTACTCAGCATCGCCACCTCCTGCCATGGATTACCCACACAATGACGTTTAAGGATGAGACTGGACAGGGGACCCACAAATCATGCCACATTGCGCGACGCACCTGCCGCAGTGTACCCTGATAGATTATGCGTTGCTGGATTAACCGAACTAGTGGCTGCGTACCTGGTGAATCTCAGAGGTTACGTTGTCAATACTGCTGACTTTCAGGGCGAAGAAACTGCCATCGTCTCTGTTTTGCAACCATATTTAGATCAGCACATGCTGCTTCCAAGCACGCAATCAACTCCAAATGAAAGCCAAGAAATTAGATGTTTATAGGTGTTCAGAGATGGCCTGCGAACCCACCTCACGACCAGCGTGATATCATCCTCAACTCATAACAACTCTGCTGCATTCTAATGCGCTAGCAACGTCATTTGCATTTTAACCACAAAGCTAAGCTCCTGAGAGAAGAAAAGAAGCTCACAAATTCCACCCTTCGTAGACAGAACCGAAGGAGCCACTGCCAATCAACTGGCCCTTCTTCCATCTCTGAGGAGGTTTGGGCACATCTAGGCTTTCCAGATTCATGGCTGCGCTTGTTGCGCGGTAAGAAGATGGTGGCGGGGTCAGTTTGTGAGGCCGAGGTGTAGCTGGTGGCGTCAGCTTGTGCCCCTGCGGTACCGTCTCCTGGTTGAGCATCAGTACCGGCGGTGTACGCGGTCGAGGAGACAATTCCAGCAACGGTGATGCAAGCGCAGTAGCACATTGTCGCATTTTTCTGTCGAGTTCAGTCAAGTTAGGTGGCGATGGAAGCTTGCACGGCTTGCGACAGCCCTGGTGACGAGGTGTAGATGGCTTCCCATGGCCACTTCTCGATCGCTCTCGTGGACTCCTCTGCGGAGTGGAATACGCGGAACCATCGGCGGGGTTGATTGCGCTCAAATTGCACTCCGGATAACCATAATCCACCGTGATGCATTCCGCTTGTGGTCGTATAGAGTGACGACGTCCTGAACCTCCGGCCGAGCTAGGATCCAATGCATTAGAGCTATCCCTTCTGTCTGGAGAATGGTTACGAGTGGGGTTTGAATCTCGCCGTGGTGATGTGGGACTACTCGGCTCAGAAGCGTCAGAATCTAGTTGCAGGCACGGCCACACCCACATGGATCTTTTCTGAGACTTCAGGTAAGACGCCGCAATGTTCACTTGCTCCCTCCCATTTGCACTCGGTGCCTGCACCACAATTACCCCAAACAATGAGTCTCTCCTCTTCAAATAAAACAAAATGATTCTCAGAGCATTGCTCAAGTCATTTTTGGTGTACCTTGTCAACAGGAGGTTGGATATTTGTGAGCTGCGATTCAATTCGACGGGTTGGATATTTCGGTAGGGAGGGTGTGTGCAACGGCGGCAGAGCTAGAGCAAGAAAATATGACTCCGGTCTCTTGCAGATGCGGTGATCAGGTGGTGGCATCGACAGCGGCGTTGGCGTTGGCGTTGGTGGCGATGCATCGTGAGGTTCGCCATTGCTCACCGCCGTCTTCTTCTTTTTCTTGAATCTTTCTAGCAACTTCATCTACGAAGCAAGAAAAGAAAAACCGTGAGATAGCTGCCTTTTCGGTGAAATGAGATGCATTTTTCCATCTTTGACGTGAATGCGTACATATCATTGCCCGCTCAAATTTTCAGGGAAAAAACTGTAGGTCTGCGACATCGTTAGGCTGATTATACCCTCTGTTTCTCCAAGGGTTTCTAATAGGAAAACAACGGCAGTGAAATCTATGACTTGCTCCTCTCCCTTCTCAAGCTCAAGCATGACGTTGCCAGTTACCTCGCCATGCCCAGGTTGTTCAATCCTCAACAGTTGATTAGGCTTTCAAAAACCATCTACTGTCAGAATTTGGGTTGCCTGTGAAGTGGGTTTGCTAAAGCCTGACCCAAGAAGTCTCCTTCCTCCTCCCCATGACCTCATCAGCGCTCAGTTGACGCAATAGCTTCTGTTGTAATCAGAAGAGTGCAACGGCGATAAACTGTGGTGAGATCAGTTAAAAAAACCTTGGCATTCGATCAGATGCAACAAACTCACGCTTCGGCAACGACAACTTCCTACGACACGCCCAGCTCGTATCCTCCACAATGGCTGCAATCAATTCAAGCAGGACTACGCTCTATTCAAGATGCTCTCGCAAATTCTCCAGGTTGTCCTGCTCCGACAAACGCCCCATTATTCACATCCTGAGTGGCAAAAAATCCCACAGAAGACCAGCTTCTTCCTGTCGCACTAGAATCTCCGATCTCAGTTTCTTCAGCCTCTCCAGCCTCTCCTCATAATCGACGTAGTTGAATCGTTGTCATTCTCATCCCGCGCCTTCTCTTCCTACTCGCTCCGAACAAACAACGCTGCGAGCTCACTGACGAAAATCCTTCTCTGCTTGTCAAAAAACGCGCCACTTTTTTGAGGACGTTGACTTCGTTGGCAAAGGTTTCGTCTTCCGACCGTGTGCAAGGAAAAAACTAGCATTGATCGCCGATACCGACGTAACGGGGAATTGGGGAACAACTGTTGCAGGAAGCGAATGGAAAGGCCAGGGGAGGGGTGATGCGACGGCAACAAGGAGATATAGCGTAGCTTTGAAATTTGTAACGGGGATGCCAAGACCATGAACCAGGCTCTCGTCGCCGCTGATTGTCGTTGCCGATTCTCGCAGATTCCCACCACGGATGTTGGTGTTTTTATTTCACAAAGTAATTTCAACTGCTTTAGAAAGCTGCCAGGTTGGACTATAGAAAGCTTGACAGGAAGGTTTGCCGTTTCCCCGAATTTCTAAAGTCAAAACAAGCATGGACCCTCTTTTCCATTGCGAATAATGAATTTTCCTAGTTCAACAAGTCTGTTTCCTGTTTCTTACACCCTGTCTCTTACTGTACGAATGTGTTTTTGACAGTTGGTGGAATTCGTGTTCTGTTTTATAACTTAGATTTACTGATGACATTGTTTTTTCAAAAGTGATGCCACACTAGATATCATGTTTAGGATAAGGAAAGAAGTTTACCGAAAAGAATTGAATAGTCTTTACTGACGTTGTTGTATTTGCTTCGTTGGTGACAGACCTTACACTTTTGTGTTGTGAACATGAGTTTTACTTGTGCTGCACCCAGTTTTTTAATTATAATTTTTTTTATGGAACGTTGAGGTGGATTTTTTCTACTTGCTGCGTGCTTTAAAAATGATGGGACTATCGCAGACGCTGAGGGAGGATCCCGGATATTCACAGATTCACAATTTTTTAAGTAAAATTATCCTGCAGAATCTGGCCTTGGCTGTCACTGATAACAAACAATGGTTTTCGAATCCCATGCAGTAGAATAGCAATTTTAGGAGACCTAGGTTTCTTCTCATCAGCATATAGGTACAAGTCCACTACCGCACAAAAATTCTTAACCTCTCGAAATGAAAGGAAGCTAAAAATTATTATAAAAAAAAAGAAAAAAGAAAGAAAAGGGAGAACAATATATATTAAAAAGGGGTAGTGTTTTTTTTCCCCCTTGAATTGATGAATATATTATACCTAGGGATATCTCAAAACACTTGGCTCTGTATGCTATTAATAATCATATTGCCTTTTGCTAAAATAGTCACCGTATTATGGACATGCTCTTGAAAGGTCCCCTATGCATCAGTCTAATATCAGTCCACAGATCATAACTGGATAGCATGTGGGATAATACTGAAAGTCAAAGTTAATTCCTGGGTTCAAGAGAGGCCACATTTCTTGTCTGAACATGTGGAACCAACAGGCAATTGACTGTGGTTCACAAGATTTGGAAATACTCACCATATTTTGTTTGCTGGCATTGTATTCCCAATGCTCAGCCCCATTCCTCAAGTCCTTTTCCTAATGAGTCAAGTCCACTCACACTAGAAGTTGGGACCAATCTACACCTAAGGTCATTAGATGTGTGAATATATTAGATTAAGTAGATTTATTAGATATGATGGTACACCAAAGAGACATATTCATTCGTAATACACTCTCTTTTTTAATATAAAATTCTTCTTTGTTTTACTATATTCACTCATTTAATACATAATAATTACGTTGTTTTATTTTTCTTGTGTTGTGTTTTAGTTTAGGACACATAGTATTAAAGCTATAACTTTGACATTTTTTTTTAATACTTGATCATAAGCGTTTCATGTACTTGTAATGTATTCTTTCTATAATGGTTTTTTTTACACTTTGACAATGTCTTATTATTTACTCTTTATTTCTTTACAATGTCATTGTCATCTAACCATGACTTTCTTAAAATCATGTATTGGTTTATGAGAGTACCATATATATTTTTTAATTATGTCCAACTATGTAATATTAAAAAATTAAGATTAAGATGCTCTCAAATAGACTTCTACAAACTTTCAACTACTAATTTTACTTCTCAATATACTTCTATACACTTAAAGCCCATTATAACTTAAGAAAAAATTACCAATCTTATCTTTATTATATTATTATTTTAATATCATATAATAAAATAATTTTAATAATTTAATATTATTTAAATTGACTAAATTACCAATTTATATTTTTTACATTAAAAAAAACTTTAAAATCTATATGTGAAGTTGCTTTCTTCTATCTACATTGCTTTGACCCCCCTTCAAGTCAAACTTCAATAACTTTCATCTTACCAATTCTATTTTATGACAAGCTTATTTTATAAATTTTGTTTAAAGTGAACATTATTATTATATTATCATATGGCATATGATACTATAATGCCACAAGAAAGAGTACAATCAAGATTTTATTTATTTATTTATTTATTTTAATCAACACCACATGAACAACTATTTTATAGATGAGGTACTATTTTTATTGGGAATTGTTAGGTGGACACCCCTTTTTTACTGAGTCAACACTTCCATGTGCCATACACCCTTATATACATATAATAAAACTCTTATTTATACTAAAAAAATTTAAGACAAATTTATAATAAAAGATTTGTGTGCAATGGCTTATGGTTTTTTTTTTGTTGATTAGATTTTTAAAAAATCATAATACATTTCATATAATTCTTTTATTTACTTTAAAAAAAACTTATTGATTAACTTTAAAAATATTTTATTATAAATTTATCATAATTTTTTAAAATATAAATAAGAATTTTATTATGTAAATACAAGGATGCGTGGCATGGGGGAGGAAGAGGAGGTGTTCACATAGTAAAAGAGAGGTTTCCACCTAGCAATTTATTTTTTATTTTTAGCTATAGTTACTAAAGGCTTTATTTTAATATATTTGTGCCTTAATTTAAAAAATAACCCATTTATGATCACCTTGTCTTTTTTGTTATGCAATCATACCAAGCTCCATACTCCATGTCTAATCTTCCTTAATAATAACTACTCTTATCAAGCAATTGGCATTAGTTAAGTCTTTATTTAACTTAATATTGGACTAATGGTCATCATTCAAGAAATCTTCTTTATTTCTAACATTAATAAAAACTTAATATCTATTTTTCAATTCACCATAGTTATATATATATATATATATATATATATATATATTTTTTATTTTCTGTTTGTTTGTTTGTTTGTTTGTTATAACAAGTATAAAATCTAGTAGTACTTTTTATAATACTATAATTTTTTTATAATCATATATTAAGATCCTCAAAGGATTTATGATATTATTGCCATAGACATCTCAAAATTTGATATTTACTAAAACTTCAATTCATTACAATAATTATCAAATTAGTTCTAATAAATTTTTATCATTTATTTTTAATGGATGTCTTTTTAATAATCACTTCAAATTTTCTGCTTTAAATGACCTTGCCACTTTCATCACTTAAGTCTTAATATTAATCTATACTAATTTATATAGCCTATTAAATAGACTATTTCTAAAAGGTTGTCTTTATTTCTTTATATTTATTAGTAATTTCTTTTAATTTATATATTTATATATTTTTTAAATATCAAAAACTTTTATTAATTTTAAAACTTATAAGATTCTTATTTATAAAAAAACATATCACAATAAATTCTTCTTTTTTATTCTAAAAATGACAAGAAATTCACTCGACAAGAATTTAGAAATTTTTGTGTATATTGTAGTATATAATACTACTTTATAAATCTTCAAAATATTTCTTGAAATAATATTATTTAAATAAAAAATTAATTTTTTCAAATTAATTCAAAATATACTCAAAGTTACTAATCTTAGTAATTTATTTTTAACTAACATGCTTGCCACCTCTTATTATTTATATAATCTTTTCTTTATTACATCTTTAAAAATTCAATTCTACATCAACTTTAGATTGCCTTTTAATCCAAGTTCTCATATTTTAGAATCTTTAGTTGTAAAATCTATTTTTATATTTCCTATAATAATCATATCAAACTTAATATTAAAAGTCTTAAGTGTATTTTTGTCAACTATAGCAAACCACAAGACATTCAAAAATATGGTTTATTCAATTGAATTATATATTATGTCTTTTTAAACAAGAATATTATCTTGTTCCAAAATATTTTATTCCACCACACTCTTCTTGTAATTCTTTTTGCCTACAATATCTATAAAGATTTAATCTCAAGTAGTTTTTTTGTTATATATATATATATATATATATATATATATATAAATCTATTCTATCCAATTAAACTTGTAGTCCTACCTTTTAATTTGCCCTAGTTGTCTTTTTTGCCTCACATGTTATCTTTATCATATTATGTATACACACACATACACACACACATATATATATATATATATATATCTCATGCTCTTTCTTGCTACCTCTAATTTTAAGCATATCTTTTTTTCAATTGTGTGTTATTTTTATATATCTTTAGTTATTAACAACAAAATATAATATCTATTTTTTGCCACTCTTATAATGCTCTCATTGTGGAGCATAGAAACTAACTAAATCATATAATAAAAACTTCTTTGTCTATGCTTTTATTACTCAAGTCATCAAATCTACCTCAATTTTTAATACTTTATTTGTATTTCATACATATTAGACATACAATATACTAAAATATATATTAAATATATATTAGATATACAAATATATTAAAATTGTTAAACTAAAATATTTATATTATCTTATAATAAGTATATTTTAAAGTATTTTATAAAATTTTAATATGCTTTGATGCAATCCAATTAATAATCTTTGTGAGGCCAATATTGAATATTTATATTAAACAAAGAAAATAACATGAGTTTTATTCTATAAATTAAATTCCATACAAATATGCTATCAATAGCCTTTAATATTTGATTACTTTTATAAGATATAATATTAAAATTTCCCTAAATCATTTGGCCAAATTTTTTGTCAATCTTATTTTAATACATTAGCTTGGAGTTAAGCAAATATTTTGCTATATATAAGGCACTTCTATTTAAGATCTTAGCTATCATAGTAACAATAATTTACTCACACAATCTCATACTTTAGTTAGTTGGTATGCACCAATTGAACCCATATTGTTGATACTTATTGTTTGATATTTGGTCAACTTATTCAAATTGATTTCTTATGGCAAAGTTGCAAGCAAACCATAGTTGTTCTTTCTTCAAAAGAATCAAAATATATTTTTGTTGACATACTAGCCAAAGAATTCTTTAGATTCAAAGCCATAACACAAAAACTTGGTTTTTAAATTTATTTTCTAAATATACTTTGTAGTGACAACCAATCTTATATATCTTCAATAAAGAATCCCAAATTCCATGATTGGTCAAAGCACATTGATTTTTGATATTACTTTTCACAAAAAAAAAAGTAGTTGAACTTCTTCATCTTGAGTATGTCTCAATTGCTACAATGTGGGCCAACATCTTAACCAAATCACTTTCTAAGGTTAAACACGAAGCTTGTTTCAATGGTATAAACAGTAAAGACATTTGAATTCAAAATAGTAATACAATATTTTATTTTATGTAGATTCAATCTCAGTTCATATATCAACTATACAGTTGAAGGGAAAGTGTTAAATCAAATAGATTGATTATCTAAAATAGCACACCAAAAAGACATACCAGTTGACAACAAACACTCTTCTAGAGTATAAAATTGTCGACGGTAAACTCATTTAATATATGACAATTATGCTCTTTTGTTCTCTTGTGCTGTACTTTAGTATAGAACACAGAATATAGACTGGTTGATTTACACAGTTCAGAAGTTATCGAAGTTCTGAGATCATATCCTACGTTGATTACGTAAACGACGCCGCCTTTCTTGGCCCAAAAGATAAGTCATGCTACTCTCTAATCCCTGCAAAACTTTCTTGATCTCACGATAGGAAGTTTCCTTGGCAGCTTGGTCCATTTTCAGTAGCCTTAGCTTTGTCCAGGTCCCCCATTCTTTCTTCTGAACGTCCTGGTGACATGATACATGATGCTTTTGTTTGAGGTGATCTTTTAGAACAAACCCTTCGCTGGCAGCAACCTCCTTTCTCGAAGGCCTGAAAAATAGAGGTCACAAAAGCATTAAACTATCAGGCGAACCTTGAAGAGTGAGGTCAAACAACGATGACAAGAGTCATGATTGTGGAGATTAAGCAGGAAGTTAAGTTCTTGATTGAGTTGCATAGATTACAAATGCTCTGTCTGCATCTGTTTCCTAGCTATTACATTCAAGCAAGAACACTCTAAACAAAAACACTACGTAACATAACAGCATATTATTCACAAGGTGCTTTGTGTACTATTCTTCCACAAACGAAGCTCAATACAGCACTTACACTTCAGAAGGTGCGGAGAAGCTTTGTTGCGCAGCTTGGGCCTGCTCCCGAAGAGATTTACTAAGCCTAAGCTTCTTACGACGATCACCTGGAAGTTCGCTTGTGAACTGTTTGGGCTTGGTAGTCCTCACCACAGAGGGATTTATGCGTAGTTTCTGGGCTAAACTTGGCAGTGCATTGGAGTTGCTAGCATTGATCAACCTCCGGATCTCTCTTTGAATCAGCTCATATTCCAACTTGGGTGGCGTCATTCCTCCGGTGCTGAAAACGCGATTCCCAGATTCCAACTCTCGTTGGACTTTACGCACCAGCTTCATAATTCTGCCAGCTCCAATATCAGGGTCCAGCCTCAAATAAAGCTCTACCGTAACACAGGCCCATGCATCTTGTTAGTCAGCAATAATTGATGTATATCACCTCCAACGCTTGAGAATTAAACGTAACTCGAACCTCTCCAGCGTTGTGTGTTGATGTGTACCTGATAAACAACCAAGCATCCAGCCGAGAGCAGCTTTACGTCGGAGTACATCATTCTCTTCCTCAATGTGCTTTCGGGCTTTCTCCTCACGCCTCCTTACATTTCCATACTCCTCTTCCTTCTTCTCAATAGTCCATTGCAGTTCTTCTACCATTAACTGCAGCTCCTGCCGCATTCAAGACCAAAGATGGGCCGCAGAGCTTTTCACACCGCATTATGAACAATAACAATCATGCAAATATTCAAATTAAATTGCACCGTCCACTTCCTTACCTAATTATTCACTCTCTTTTTGTTTAAAAATGAACTGTATTATTGGTTGTTTCCCTTATAGTTCTTGACTGGAAATGGTGCATTTTCGAAGCACATTTTTGTTCTCAAACTGCGAACAGGTTTTGTTTTGATATCTGTAAAGCGTCAATGTGCGTCTAAATCAATTATTATTCACCTTTAAATCTCACTCATAGCATAGACCTGTTGTGAATATTGACTTGCATTTCTTGTGTAATCTAACCTTGACTTTCTTACGGTCCTTCTGGGCGACCCTCTCTTTCTCCTTCATCTCGCTTTTCAAGACTTGCACCGCTTGAACGACGTGTTGAGCATCCTCCTCTCGCTCCTGATCCTTTACGAGGAGCTCAGCTACATGTGCCCTGCACAAAACAAGAAGCACCGGTTCTTTTGAGTAAGCATGACCACCCCTAATTTTAAATTGAGATAACCTGAAAATCGTACCAAAAGTAACTGAAACGAAAATCCCAATACGGCATTGGCAAATAGTAGAGAAACCAAAATTACACTACTGACCATTGAGTCCTCTGAGTAACATTGCAAGTGTCCTGTTAAAATCATTAAATTTCATTACCATCTGCTAACAAGAGAATTTCTCTGGTTGAATGCCAAGTCTGCTCTAGTGGTTCCAGGTTTTTAGTTTTATGTTCTAGCTTCTCTCTGGCCATACTACCTGCAGTCATGTGCCAATTCATGCCTTAGCTCCTCATTTTCCATTCTTAGGTTTTTTTGTCGCTCCTCGTACTCCAACCTTTGGTGGTCAAATGCAGATTCCATGGAGTCTAAGTACTCAAGAAGCTCCGCACTTTTCTTCTCGTACTCGTCAATGATATCCTGGCGCAAACATGCAACTTCCAATCGCTCCCGATCCAATGCGACTGATTTATCATAGACATGACCCTGTAGTCAGACATGTGCATTGGTGAAACAGCCTCAGTTTTACTCGAATGGAGGGATTTTCAGCACATAAGTTTTCAAGGTTCCCAGTCGTGCTATAATTCAAAAGGTCAATAGTGTTGTCTGAGAGTTACTGGAAACTTTATAACAGCAATCATCTGAATTTATTACTGTCCTACGATGCCCACAAGAGGACGATGACATTACGTTGGAGCTTGTCTGTTGGTCACAAGTATCATGAGGGAAATCAGACTGAAAACCCATGCTGGTGCGGTCCTTGCTCGCTTCTCGCCTGCCTGGCAGGTACCAGTCATATTTATCAATTTCACCTCTTGCTTTCCCCATCACCCTGAAGAACACCTGTTCAGACAAACTCAGATTCATCAACATAGGCAAATAATAACGTCCTTCAGTACATTAGATTCCCTTGTTCAAAATCATGTACTCCGGCAAGTAATCTAGGACAGGCAAGACCTAGGGCAAGACCTAGGGTACTAGAAGTAGAAACCATTCTAAGCTTTAGAGGATTACATTCTACTCCGCATGGAAGCTTCTCTCCTTCTAGAAGTGTACATATTAATTATGTCCATTGTGCACGAGAAGTTAATTCTCCTTTTTGTAAGAGCACATTTCAAAGCTGAACCTACATTCCATGCCATCTCTCTGTAATATATCCAATAAATAAGTTTTTTAGTCCAATGTTCAGGGACTCACAAAAGTATTCGTCAAATGTCATTTATAAGTTCGGCTGCTTGCATGGAAGCTTACAAATTAGCGTACCAGATCCGTGAATCCACCTTGGCATCGATTACACTCATATATGTGCGTCCACTTACTGCCCCTGTTGCCAAACGATTCAGCGGTAAGCAAGATGCGTGAACTCCGCGACCATCTGAAGGTTTAGAAACCTGGGACTCACAACTCGATGGCTTCTAATGACGAAATGATTCACTAACAGCTCTGCAATTTGGAATTTCTTGCGGACTTCTCGTTAGGTCAGACGTCTCCCTTTCAAAAGGAAGTGAATGCGTTGTACCTGTTCAGAGCCCTATTCAAAATCTGTTTGATTTAGTATGCCATTCCTGCAACTGTCGACTCCAGTCATGAGAAATAGCGGGATGGACTAGCCGATTGTCCAATTCTCACACCCTTGCATGCAGTTAGCGACAACGGTGTAGCGAAATTAAAGAACGGGGCAAAGAAATTCGTCCCATCGGCGCCTGCTAATCCTCCCGCTCTTCTCGAAGACCACGCGGTATTCTGCGATTACCACAAAATTAAGAACCAAAAGCAAAGCATACTTCGAACGCAGCAGGTCTTATGCTGACAGATACTGCCACCAGATCATCACAGCAACGGCGACCCAGAACACCAGCCCATGCACCATTGCAGAAATTCGACGAACGGGGTTCAGAGAGCCATAGCTTACAAAAACCCACTAACAAAAACTTCCCGAAACAGGCCCAAATAAGCTCCTCGCGTGGTGCACAAGTGAGCTGGGAATGAAAATGCAGCCGCAATGTTGGGACATGAGAGATTAAAATGAAATCGACGACATAGGTATCGAAGTGGTGGTGAAATTGAAGAGAACCCAAGAAAATTATGATACAAGTGAGCGTAATGCGAGGGCGGGGAAGGGGGATTGAGGGAGAGGATGGTGGCGACGGCGAAGGTGGGCAAAGGAGGAGGAAGGGCAGGAGGTTTCAGTTGAAGACCGGTAGGGCTTCCTTCAGCTGAAACCACCGTGACCCCCTATGACCATCCCCTAGACCTATCACTGTGGACGCACACGTGGCTTCTATCGGTGAGGGCAACACCACTTGTAAACTGGCCTCTTCTCTTACTTTATTCTTAATTCTTTTGTAACTCATTCTTCAAAATTGTTGGATCATGTAATCACTATTGTTTTGTGGAAAAATCTAGACAGGTGATGGATACAAGAGATTTTATCAGAGATTAACCAAGAGTGTAAAACCCATTTTTCTTGCTTTAAGTACACAGAAACCTTTCAGTGCATTTTTAACATCAGTTTCCTCAAAGGACATCATGACCACTGACATGGGCTGATAACTTACCTGCCTCACACCAATCACAAAAGAAAATTGTTATATAATCTGTATGGGAATGTATATTTCATATGTATCTGACAGCAAATGATGGGTGGGCAACACAATGGGTAGTAAACAAACCATTGATATGGGCCCAACCAGATAAAAATACTGGTGATGCCAACTGATGGATAGTAGGAATATAAGCAATGATATTGGTAATACCTTGGGAATGAAGTCAAGAGCATATGGTATCATGTCCTTCTTGACACCAATTTCACACATGTTATGCAATAGGGTCTGCATATGCAACAAGTAAATTATTAAAAAATGAAAAATAGCACCTATTTCACAACCTTATTTCCTCATAGAAGTGTGAAGGAAATAGGAAAACTGATCAGAAAGAAAGAAGTGAAGCTCTGATTGGGGTCCAGGACACTTGCTATAGTTGAATAACAGATAGGATACAACATAGCTTAAAAACGGTAGTAGGGACAACTTACTGTTAAAGCTCTCCTTGTCAAGTATTGTGCTTAATGCATGAGGCAATGTCTGCATTAACAACAAAACTTTCATTTTTCTGTCATGTATAATGTGTATAAGCTACCTAACTGTGATTGTGTAATTGATACTTTGAAAACTGTGCACCATGCTCAACAAACAAATTCCATGGCATGTAACTTTGAAGATGTGAGGAGGCTTACACATCACTTGAATAATTATCAACCAAATCAAAACATCTCAATACCCAAACCATAGTTCTTGGAATCTTTTTTCTTCTTCAAGCTTGCCTTCACTCCTCCAACTAAGAGTGAACCATAGCTGAATACTAGACCAAGTTCAGTGAACTTTAACTTGGTATCCTTCAATTCTTAATTAAAAGCCTCTGGTGCCTTTATAAGAACCCACATCAGTTGCAACCAAATTTGAAACAAGTTGATGACTATGTATCAACATTGAAATCAACAACTTCACAACATGCAAAGTAGAGCAATAATGAAGATGTGGCCAGAAGAGTCCAGATTGACCTCTGTTCTATTGCAATGACATCTGGAAACTAGTGCCAAATCTGGTCACCATCACAATAACCTTATTAATGAAATTCCACAAGATGCTGAAATCATAGTGAAAACTGAGATCATAGTGAAAAAAGAGTCCATCTAAGTGAATATCTTCTGAGGATAATATATATCTAACATGCTGATCCACAAAGGGTCTTGAAGAACAAATGGTTTTGATAATAATAATTATAATAATAAACTAGTCAAAATATAAAATTTTGAATAAATAAAACTAAAAAATCCTTTAAACTGATAACAAATTATATGCTAATTAAAACAATTATATCTAAATAAGTGATTTTAATTTTAAAAATTAATTTTATTGAAGTTTGGCATGAAGAAGAAGGACAAGAGCAGCGCTGCGTCAACAACAAGTGACAGCCCTTCTGATATCGACGAGGACTTGGATTTTGCAAGTGATCACGGTGGACGAACCGCGCTGACTCATATCGGAGCAAAGAGCCTCGGTTCTCGCTTGCCTGGTAAAGCTTCTGGCCTAATAGGTCCACCTGCAATTCCCGAGGACTGCGCAACTGAAGATGGGGACGTTGGAATCCGTTTAGTTTCAAGTAAGCAACGTTGTTTGCTACATTTTCTGCAGGTGCTTCTGGTCTGACTGCAATGTGGTGAGATAGATGTGAGTACCGCTGGTACCTGTGGTATTGTAGGTCATATATGCGGAAAAGTGAGGATCTTCGATTCGTGAGTCTGGTGAGTAAACCCCTTTCTAACGTGAAGTGTGCATTTTGCAGTACCATTTGTTAGCAGTTCGATGCTCACTCCAGGTGTTACTTGGAAACCTATCAGGTCTTTGAAAGGCATGCCTGCGCTGCTGGAGGAGATCCTTAGGCGTTAACTGGAGGGCTTTTCGCTGTGAATGTGGTAACTGTCTAATTGGTTTCTGGTTGTTGATGCAGCACCCCGATCGTTCTTCTCATTTTCATCTTTTCGGAGTAAAGTCAAACAGTGAGAAGACATGCCAGAGTTTTCCTCATCTGGGTGGGCTGGCCTCGTTGTATCATACATATGAGAGCCCCGTGTTCATGTGTTTCATGTAGTTTCTGCCTGGCAGCGACATTCAAGGATCTCTTTGGCCAGCAGGTCGTTCCGCGGTCCATGAATTTTATTGTCCGAGAAAGCTTTTTCTTGCTGGCGAGTGAGTCGGCGCTCTTTTGTCCCAGTGGATACTGGATTGCTCCCAAGATGTGAGGATGCCGCTGCAGCTCTCGAAGAAGGTCTGCGTTCTCATCCGTATTTGCATAGCAAGGTCAATTTGCCTTCATACATGAAACGCACTTGTGTTTTTATTTTAGTTTTTAATCTTTTTTCCATATATCAGTGTGGTTGCCTGAATTTGTGTAGAGATCGATCCCAGCTCTCGGCTGCTGGGTTTTATGTAGAATGCAAAGCTGGCTCTTTGCCTCTCATGGCAAGGCTCTTTATCAGTCTGTCCAATTTTCTGGAGTGCCTTTGCATCTAACTGATGAGTATAGTAATTTTGCCTGCCCCTATTAGGGGCATGAGAATCATCGTTCACCATTCCTAGATTGAAGAAGGTAGAGGTCATTTTCAATCGAATAAAGGTTCCGTAGATCTGCACTTCATGTATTCTCCCGCCAACAACTTTTACTCACCAGCCAACCACAGCAGCAGACTGCTACTGTTTAGGACATGATTTTAGGATACTTTCTGTAAATGACATGGATTTTCAAAATCGAGATTCTCTGCATGATTATTTTCATCGTACTGGTGATTCGTGATTGCAACGGCCTGGCGTAGTGTAACACTAGGTTATCCAATCTGATATCCTCTGTAGAGCCTGGATGTGTTATTTATGAACTGTTGATGTGGATTGGATGTTTAGACTGGCAAGTTCACTCCCAGCTATTTTGTGACCAATTATCTTAGGGGACAGTATTTGCTTTCTGTGGTGGTGCACAAGGTTTCACAGCAGGGTGCTGGATCACCTTTAATGTGCATCCTTTTGCTTTGCTCATCTGTGTTGTACAGGCAGGGCATAGCATTGAGCATGCAAGGTGATGCCACCTGATGGTTCAGCAAGTTTTGAGGAATCCTACCAATCTATGACTGTAGCTGTGCCTTCTGGACTGTTAGGCCATTGTTAATTGTTTTACTATTCAAAAGGTCACTGTATCATGCAAGATATGTATTTGTTTCAAAGTAGGCAAAGTGACATTCATGTAAAATACAACCTACAAAGATTGACCAGGATGCATCAGTTGCATCTACATGTGTGTAGGAGATCAATGTCAATGTTTGTTGAGTTTCCCTTTCTTGTGTAAAATATTTTCTTTGTTGGTGTTTGCACTAGGTTGTGATAACGAGTATCTGCTGCAATTTTCTGGTGAACATTGACATGTAAATTTTATATGCAGCGTAGCAGAACATTAGTTACCTGTTTCAACTATGGTTTGTGGATTACATATTTTAGGCCACATGTATTATTATTATTGTGGGAATTGAGAGGTTCAGTTAAACTGCACTTGTAACTTACGTTGATTCCATAGTAATTATTTTTGAGAATGGAATAGTGCTCTACAATATTTGTGAGATAACTTGAAATTTCTACTATTTAGGATTGTGCAAAGATATGGGAATTGCTTGATGATTACCATGCAGTGGAAGAATTGGGAAGGGTTGGGTGTCGCCACTGCAGTCGCCTGGCCCAATACATTATCTAATATAAATATGCAGTAGGTTTACTAAGTGATTATAAAATGTTTACTGAAATCTAGGACCAAATAATGCAGGACAAGTAAACCAATGTCCTATATAATATAATATGCGACACATGATTTTCTCAGAGTTTGCCACTCTCTTCCTCCTAATGCTGGAACCTCTCAATCTGCGAACTGCTTGCGGTTGCTGCCTTTTTCTTCCAACTTGTGATTGATTGCAATTCAAGTTCCTCGCTAGCCAGTTGATCGGTCAGCTTTTCACCTGTGGCTTCAACACGTGACGTATTTGTCATTGCTCTGTTGACAGAGTGCTCTACAAACACCGCATCGCTGTGCGACGACCTATCTGTGGTGTTCGAACATCCGGAATCAAGTCCATGTTTTCAAGGATACAATGGTATTGATTTCTGTGTGGGATGAATCTGGATCTGTTCTTCGACAATATCATCTTGGTCGGATGCGGTTCCGGGACTGTTTACAACGTGGTGCACGTGGCTACTTCAAGAGCTGACATCATGCGGCGGTTCCGCGGACGCAGTAAGCGATTCTGGCGCGATGACGGCCACCCACAACAGCCACACGTTTCCACGCCAATGCAATGGATGTTTCCGTCGGTATTTCATCAGTCTGACGGATGAAGACCACCGATCAGTCTCATTCTCATTTTGAGCGTGACCAGATCCAAGCAAACGGAGCCTCACATGGCCTCAACCACAGTTGCTTGCCTTGCCTAGCAATCGCTGAAAGGTCCGTGCCTTCTCTCTTACACGCATGCCCACACCCTGTGACATTGCTCTCGTTGGTGCAAGTAGCGGCGTCGCAGGAGTAGTCGACGAAGATTGCTTTGCCTGGCGTGCTTCCTCCAGAAAATAGGCAGTTGTCTGAACCCGGTTGGACTAGGGAGTGGTCTGCTGAGGGTGTGGTGGATTGTATGGATTGCAGCGTGAGCGCAAGTATATGAGAATAGCATCCTCAGGGCCGAGTTGACGTGGTGGTTGAGACCATAACGAGATTCCGTGGACGGTTCGGGTCAGCAGTAGCTTGGTTCGCGTGCATTTGTCGGTAAGGGTTTGTACCTTGGCTTGAGTTGCAGAGTCACATGCTTTGTTGAGTCGTTGGGCAGCTGCTGAACTGGGTTCTGTACGTTGCTCTCGTTGGCGCAAGTAGCGGCGTCGCAGGAGTAGTCGACGAAGATTGCTTTGCTTGGCGTGCTTCCTCCAGAAAACAGGCAGTTGTCTGAACCCGGTTGGACTAGGGAGTGGTCTGCTGAGGGTGTGGTGGATTGGATGGATTGCAGCGTGAGCGCAAAGTATTTGAGTATTGGTTCCGCAGGGCTGAGTGGCTATGTATTTGAAGTGTTTTTCTTTTTTGGCTTATTGTTTGATTCTAGAAATGGAATAGATTCAGACGTGTTGTATTGATTGAGAATTTGAGTTGAATAGATGTACTTTATAAGTAGAGGTTGGATGAGAGGAGAGTGAAGCTAATTATCTTGATAAAATGGAATTTTAGTATATTTAAATGAAAATTTTGTTTTTTAAAATTAAAAATGTTAATTATTTTTATTTTATAGTCTCCAATAGATCATACTTGAAATTTTGCTTGTAATATATTCAATTTGTTCTTCACTTGTGGTCATTAAATGAAATTTGAAGTGGTTTTATTGCATTGTATTGATTTTGTGATTAAAGTGAAGGATTTGGAAACTTTGTTAAAAATATTTCTTTATTAAGATTCTAAGATATATCTCAATGATTTTGGAATTTTTAATTGATTTTTGGAGGTAATTTTTTTAAACAAAGAAGCATCTATATTGTTGGAGATGGAATGAATTGTTTTTGCTTGATGTTGGTACTTTGGAGGAATGAACATAGGCATAAGTGTAGAAAGAGCTTTGAATTGGTGTAGTTAGTATGACTTTTATTATCTTTTTGTATTTTTTTTTTTGTATTTTTTCTTATGGCAAGTTAGAAATTTAGAAAGTGTGGTGATGAGTGAATGCGATAAGTTCTACTAGATCTAGCAAATATAGATATTGTTGTCTTAATTAGTAAGTATAGTATATGAAATTTTTAGGTTTATATTTGAGATGAGAAAAATATATAGGAGTGTAGGTAAAATTGACTTAAGTGGACAAATGAGTTATATTTATGATATTTCAATTGGTAGAATAGAAAAAGTAGAAAGAAATATGTGTTATTGAAAGTCATTTTTATTAGAATTTGCAACAAGATCTTGCGTTGTAGTCGGTTGATTACATATAAGATATAGTTTGGTTGGACGTTTTTTAGAATTTGAGTTGGTTTCTTATTCAATTAAAAGAAGGTGGGTGCATTTAAAGAATTTCATGTGATGATGTTACATTGATATTGTAAATTTTTTAGAACTTATTTGACTCTTGTTGAAAGATTATTTTATTTGTGTATCAAAGTTTATAAGGTAGACTTAGGTAGAAGTCATTTAAGGGTTAAGGTTATGATTTAAGATTAGTAATTTTTACATTAAAGTTGTAGATTGAAATTAGGTTATTAAAATATGTGAAGAAATGAAGTGTTGGTTTTAGGATTGTTTACAATTGATGATTTAGTTTTAGAATTATAGTTTCAATATATATGATAGAAAATTATATGGTTTGTGAAACAATATATAATAGATAAAAGAGTGTATGATGAATATTTTTGAAATACAAATCAAGTCTAATGTGTAAATTTCCATAGGTTGTGAGAAGGTGAAATTGGATTATTTTTTTGTTAATCATTACGGCATATCCTTTGGAATTATTCAAGCAATATATATTCATGCTTTGGAGCTATTTACATGATTTTTTCATGTCAAGATTTTCAAGTATGGAAGAACATGACGAAATATTAGATATGCAAGGTATTTGTGAAAATACTTGGAAAAGATCTAAAGTCTATATTGGAGCTTTTAATATTTTATTGAAGAAAAAAAACTTATTGAATAGAAACCAATGTGCAAATTTATGCAAGAAAATTGAACATGTCATAAAGGTTTTTAACCACCTAATGACTTGCACCAATGATTTATTAGAGTTTGAGCTTTTGTTAAGTGAGTTATTTCTCATATTAATGAAATCCTATTTACTAGTAGAAAATTGTGGTAAACCAAATTGGTGTGAAGAAGCAATCTTCTAATTGAATAACAAAGAGACTTTTAGAAAATTACTTTGGGATTTAAAGTGTTGTTGTGATGGAGCAAGTGTTATGCTTTCAAAGCATTATCCTAACAAATTTAAAAATATCACACTTATTACTTTTGATGTTGCAACATGTGATAAAGTAGAAGGGGATGATAAGTTTCTACATGATAGGTTGATTCATATAAATGAAAAAAAAGATTTTGAACATTACAGATTAGCAAAGCATCTATTACAAAGATTGGAAGACTTGCATTATATAGAAGTTGGAGACTTGGATGCTTTGAAACCATCAACAGATATAACAAGTCTTGAAAATATGGAATCTATAAAAGATGTATGTGGATCTTATAGACAAGTTTATAAATCAAAGTGGTTGGGACTTTTGTGTGCAATCAAAAAGATGGATATTGGACATAATGTATCTTTTTATAAAGAAGTGAGCATTTTAGCTAATTTATGCCATCCCAACTTGATAACACATTATTTTGCAATGAATGGTAATGCTAATGAAAGTGGTGAGTCTTTTGAGACTACAATAAAAAAAGATTATTTGTATATGGGAATAGAATTGATGCAAACAAATTTATATGACATGTTACAAAAAGAAGAGCAATTATCTTACATTTTTCTTATTGATATTATATATCAAATTGCAAAAGGGATGTGTTACTTACATGACATGCACATTATACATCATGATCTAAAGCTTGCCAATATTTTGGTTAATATGACAGAAATAAAAAATATGAATAAGATTGTTCAACATGCTATTATAAAAGTGATTGATTTTGGAATATCTAAAATTGAAGTTGGAAGCAGTCCAAAAACTACAGAGAAAAAAGATCCTTATGGTATTGTTAAGTATATGGTTCCAGAGGTATTACAAACCAAATTTCAAACAATAACAATGTGTCCTTTTGAAGCAGATGTTTATTCATTTTCAATGGTATGTTCTAAGATTCTCTCAAAAGAAGATCCATTTGATGATGATTTTACTACAAAAAAGATATTAGAAAGAATTGAAAAAGGTGAAAGACCAAGCTTATCTTCAAATTGTAATGAATTGAGTGAGCTTATCAAAGATTGCTAGAGTTTGAATCCTTTGCAACGACCAAAATTTGCAAATATTTGTAAAAGATTGAACTTATTAAAGAAGAATTTTTTAATTAGAATTAATAGAGAAACTGCACCATATTTTGAAACATCAAAGAATATTAGTCATCAAAATATAGAATTTCAAAAAATACACAATGGATTGCTATTAGCAAGACCTATATTAAAAATTATGATAAGTATATATTAAATTAATTGGATTAATCGTATTTTATATTTGTATACACTCATCTATGCTTTAGTGATGGTTAGATGCCTTATTATGAGTAGCATTGTTATTTGCTAGCAATGGTAGTACATTGATCCCAACAATTCGAGATTTAAATGTAATAAAGTGTTATGGTGAAGAAATTTATAAAATAAATGTTGAAGGACTTGATGAAGAAACAAGTTTGAAGTTGTTTGTCATTCATTCTTCTGGCCAAGGCAATTTGCCTAATGAACTTGTTGAGGTTGGCAAAAAGATTGTAATAGCTTGCAATGACCTACCCTTGAGTCTAAAAGTTATGGGAGCATTCTTAAGAGAGAAAAAGAGGTTGAGATGTTGGGAGCGAGCTTTACAAAAGTTGAAAAGGGGAAGTAATTTGGATGGAAATGAAAAGAATACTACAAGGTATGTCAAAAGAAAGAGCATTGCAATTATGGGTCAATAATAAAGAAAACATATTGGAACAAGATGTGGAATTAAAATTAGATACATTGATTTACCAATCATTGATAAAAGTAGACAAAGATGGAATTATAAGAATACATGATCAGCTACAAGACATGGGTAGAAAGATTGTTGAAATTGAAATGGAATATAAATACACACGAATGTGAAATTTGAATATAGATTCATTTTATGGATTACCAAACAAGGTAATTTACCTAACTATTATCAAAATGGCATGTATAGAAGTAATACAAATAAAAAAGAATCAATATTTAAAGGTTAGAATATTTTACTTTTATATCTTTGCACTTTTATTATGTTATTTTAGATGTATGTTGATGTAAAGTTATTATTTAAATAAATTAATCTTTTATTGTAATTAGATTTGTGTGTATATTAAGTGCACTACTAATGTACAAATTCTAATCTTTTTGTGTGTTAAATTGTATTGGTTTATAGTTGGAGGGATTATTTTACAACCATCAACACAATAATAGTATTTATACAATAAGAAGTGCTTGTTTTTCATCACTTCAATTTTTAAGTTGTAATATTGGTGTTTTTGTACCAAATATTGTTATAAGGATATTAAGCATATTTCTTATGTTAGTAAAATATTCTCTTAGTTTAAGATATTTTCTATTAAATATATCATCTCGCATCAAATTAAAAAAAAGAATAGTAGAAAAAGTATTACACATGCTATATGATAAAGATGTTTATAGAAAGTTTGAGAATTTAAATGTCTTACAATTAAGAAATTATTCTTTTATAGAAAAATTTCCAAATTCATTCTTTAAAATTGCTACCTTATTAGAACTTGACTTACAAGGATGTTCAAACTTAATTCTGTTACCAGATGAAATTCAATATATGACTTCTTTGAAAATACTTAATTTGATGGATTGTAAAAAGTTAAAATTATTACCAACATCAATAAAAAGTCTTTTGTCTTTGAAAAATCTTAATATAAGTTGGTGCTCAAGCTTGACATTAGTACCAAATGAAGTGGACAACCTCACATCTTTGACTCATTTTGATATAAGTGAGTGCTCAAGCTTGACATCATTGTCAAATAAATTGGGCAACCTCACATCTTTGACTACCTTAAATATTAGCGGATGCTTAAGCTTGACATCATTGCCAAATGAATTGGGCAACCTTACATCTTTAACTACCTTAATTATTAGTGGATGCTCAAGCTTGACATCATTGCCAAATGAATTGGGCAACCTTACATCTTTAACTACCTTAATTATTAGTGGATGCTCAAGCTTGATATCATTGCCAAATGAATTGGACAACCTCACATCTTTGACTACCTTAGATATAAGTGACTACTCAAGTTTGACATCATTGCCAAATGAATTGGGTAATCTCATATCTTTGACTAAATTTGATATATGGTGGTGCTCAAGCTTGACATCATTGCCAAATGAATTGGGGAACCTCACATCTTTGACTACCTTAAATATTAGTAGATGCTCAAGCTTGACATCATTGCTAAATGAATTGGGCAACCTCACATCTTTGACTACCTTAAATATTAGTAGATGCTCAAGCTTGACATCATTGCCAAATGAATTGGGCAACCTCATATCTTTGACTACCTTTGATATGTGGTGGTGCTCAAGCTTGACATCATTGCCAAATGAATTGGGCAATCTCACATCTTTGACTACCTTTGATATGTGGTGGTACTCAGGCTTGATATCATTGTTAAATGAATTGGACAATCTCACATCTTTGACTACCTTAAATATTAGTAGATGCTCAAGCTTGATATTATTGCCAAATGGATTGGATAACTTTACTTTGTTGACCACACTTGAAATCCAAGGAAAAATTTCATATATAAAATTTAGAAATTTTCATTTGAATACACTTAAAATTTTTGTACACTCAAACTTGACATCTTTGCCAAGTATATTTGGCAATCTTATATCTTTAACTTCATTAATTATTAATAATTGTCCAAGCTTGATATCAATACCAAATGAATTGGATAATTTTATATTTTTGACTATCTTTGATATAAGTAAGTGCTCAAGCTTGACATCATTGCCAAATGAATTGGGCAACCTTACATATTTGACTACCTTAAATATTAGTGGATGCTCAAGTTTGACATCATTGCCAAATGAATTGGACAATCTCACATCTTTGACTACCTTGGATATAAGTAATTGCTCAAGCTTGACATCATTGCCAAATAAATTGGGCAATCTCACATCTTTGATTAAATTTAATATGTGGGGGTGCTCAAACTTGACATCATTTCCAAATGAATTAAGCAACCTCACATCTTTGAGTACTTTTGATATAAGTGACTGCTCAAGCTTGACATGATTGCCAAATGAATGGGCAACATGACATCTTTGACTACCTTAAATATTAGTAGATGCTCAAGCTTGACATTATTGCCAAATGAATTGGGCAACCTCACATCTTTGACTATCTTAGATACAAGTGACTACTCAAGCTTGGCATCATTGTCAAACGAATTAGGCAATCTCTCATCTTTGACTAAATTTAATATGTGGGGGTGCTCAAGCTTGACATCATTGTTAAATGAATTAGGCAACTTCACATCTTTGATTACCTTTGATATAAGTAGGTACTCAAGCTTAATATTATTATCAAATTAATTAGGAAACTCACATCTTTGACTGAGTTTTATATGTATGAGTGCTCAAGCTTGACATCATTTCTAAATTAATTAGGCAACCTCACATCTTTGATTACTTTTGATATAAGTAGGTGCTCAAGTTTAATATTATTGCCAAATGAATTGGGCAACTTCACATCTTTGACTACCTTTGATCTAAACGAGTGTTCAAGCTTAATATTGTTGCCAAATGAAATAGGCAACCTCACATCTTTGCCTACCTTTGATATAAGTGAGTGTTCAAGCTTAACATAAATACCAAATGAATTAGGCAACTTCACATCTTTGACTACCTTTAATATAAGGGGGTGCTCAAGGTTGACATCATTACCAAATGAATTGGATAACCTCACATCTTTGACTACCTTTAATCTAAGCGAGTGTTCAAGCTTAATATTATTACCAAATGAATTGGACAACCTCACATCTTTGACTACCTTTAATCTAAGCGAGTGTTCAAGCTTAATATTATTACCAAATGGATTAGACAACCTCACATCTTTGACTACCTTTGATTTAAACAAGTATTCAAACTTGATATTATTACCAAATAAATTAGGCAACCTCACATCTTTGACTACCTTTGATATAAGTGAGTGCTTAAGCTTGACATCATTGCCAAATGAATTAGGCAATCTCACATCTTTGACTACCTTTAATATGTGGGGGTGTTCAAACTTGACATCATTGCCAAATGAATTGGACAATCTCACATCTTTGACTACCTTTAATATGTGGGGGTGTTCAAACTTGATATCATTGCCAAATGAATTGGACACCTTCACATCTTTGACTACCTTTGATATAAGCAAGTGATCAAGCTTGACATTATTACCAAATGAATTGGGCAACTTTACATTTTTTACTACCTTTGATATAACTGAGTGCTTAGGCTTGACATCATTGTCAAATAAATTGGACAATCTTACATCTTTGACTACCTTGGATATAAATAAGTGCTCAAGATTGACCTCATTGCCAAATAAATTAAGCAAATTCAAATCTTTAACTACCTTTAATATGAGTTGGTGTTCAAGTTTGACATTATTGCCACTTGAATTTGGTAACTTCACATCATTGATTATCTTTAATATGAATAATTGTAGAAGCTTAATATTATATCTAAAACAATTAGACTCATTAACATTGATTTCAACCAATGGAAAAGAAGAAAGCTATAACAACAAGGTAGTGCTGCCATGTGTAGGATCGTCTATCTATGCACTCATATTCCTGCAGAAATCACCTTATCATGCCAACTATTTGTGTGACATGTGTGGAGAAGCACGCTACAGTGACCTCTACCATTGCAAATCTTACCAATTTGACGCATACAAATAGTGTGTAGAATTTGAGGAGGAAGTCAAGGTAATATCATTCTCTGTGACATTGCAAGTGTTTTTAGTTTTCATACAATTCATTGGTAGTCCTACTTTGCACTGAATGAAAGCATCCGTTGTTCTAAATTATATCTTGGTCGGTCTCATTTGAACCAACAGATATGCTGGTACTAGTTGATTTTTGAGGACTTATCTTGTCCTAAAAAATCTGACAATAAGTCCCGCGAGTTCAAGTTGGAGCCTAGAACTAGAACTTCAATACACTAAGTTGATGTGTGTTGTGGTATTCAGGTTTACTACCACAAATATCCGTTATAAAGATACTACATACATGAAGATGAAGAGGACATCAAGTGTCAATGTTGCCAAGGTGAAGTAGAGGAAGATGTTAGTCTTTGAGTATACAAGTGTCCCTATTGTACCAACTTTGCTATGCATGTATGCTGCACGAAGTACGCCAAGTTGTTGACACATAAAAGCTATCCTCACAAGCTCAAGCTAGTGCACAAGTCATCAAAAGGTAAATTTCTGTCATACTGTTGCGATAGGTGCGGTGATGATATATTCCACACTTTCTATTACACGTTGTCGCGTGGCGTGAACTTCTATCTAGGAATACACCGGGTACCTAGCTGTAGAGAATTTTACTTAATATTTATTGGCTAAACTCTAATGAGTTATTTATCCTTAATAAGAAAGACAAATACACACGATAATATAAGAAAAAGGTTTTGTATGATTAAAACCTCTTATTTTTAAGTAGGTTTGTACATAAGTTTTTTCTATGATATGTAGAAAATCCTTAAAAACCTTTTAAAGACTCATCTATATATCAAAATCATATCATGGCTCTATACATCCACCTTTTACATCTCCATAAAGTCTTGGCTCCCAAAAACACCTTTAGTATGCACAAAAGTCCAAATTTGCAACAAAAACCCTTAAAAATATATTTTCCCACAAAGGATGTTTTTCTTCCCGAACTTTAGAAAATCATATCTTCTGATCTAGCCATTCAGTTTTCTTCAAACTTTCAGACAAGGTAGAATTCACCTTTAAGCTTTACCAAAAAAAAAATATCAACCGCAAATATACTTCCGATCGTTTGATATCTCAAACCCCTTAGCAGGTGCTTAAAACCCTAGCTCAGAGACACCCGAGCACTATTTTCTCTATATCTCACAAACCCAAAACCCTAATGCCACAAAAATTTTGCACATAGTCTTGTGACATAAACATATATACTCCTGAAAATTTTGAGCCAAAAATCTATCAAATTGACTAAGATATAGCTCAAAATGTAACCGCTAGTTAAGCAGAGTCACTTACTGCCTTTAGCTTACAAGCACTGACTTCAACTCGCAATATCTCCTTGATTCTAGCTTGGATTTTATCGAGCTGTACATAAAAAGTGTAGCCAAGAAAGTGCGCTTTCCAACCCAGTCGCCGATCTTTGATTGCTCTCTGTATGCGCGAGATATACCCAAAAGAGTGACAGTAGGTCCAAAATCAACACCCTAACTTTGAGCGCCTATAACTTCTTCATTAAAAGTCCAAATCATGCAAGATTTGCACCTAAACCATACCCAAAAACCTAAACCTGATGACCCAAGCCTTTGATGTTCGACTCCTTTCGAAAAACAAACCCTAACTCCTAATAAACCCTCGGGCAGCCTCCTTGAAGCCCATTGGGCATGATTTTTGGCCAATTAGAATAGAGATTTCTATCATCCACCTCTATTCATCCACATGGATGGCCAAACTACCCTTTTTACACTAAAAACCCTTTTCTAACCCTTCTTCTTATAAGATTTACATACTTGGTGCTTTAAGCACCAAATAAAAGAAGTAAATAAGATCTTAAGGATCACCAATGTCTAACAAAGGTGACTTAAGATATATACAAGTTACTATCAATATAAAATTAACTTCAAAAGTCACTACTAAAAAGAAAATAAGGTTGTATAAACCTTAATAATAATCCTTTTAATAGATCCTTTCTAAACTAGCAACCTAATCACATCCTATAACCAATAAAATCCACTGATATGACTTTTATTTAGCTAAGTAATAAATTGTACATTAAATATACATGTACAATTTTTTCACATAGTAGCCAAACCACAACACGACAACGTGCACTAAGGAGCGGTGTGACTTTGATCTGCATCCATTGTGTGTGGTTCTTCCATCCAAACCTGTCTTTCAAATCAAACTTTCTCACCATGTGCTGGTAGATTATTTCCTATTGGTGTCTGAGTAGTGTGCCGTTTGTGATGCCTCGTTAGATGAAACTTGGTTGTATCGATGTTAGATCATACCATATCTTGAGTTGTCCCATTCAATCTAAATTCTAATAATCTTTAATCTTGAATCTTAAAAATCTTACATTCTAAATCTTTAAATTCTAAATTATAAACCTTAAACCTCTAAATTTCAAAATTCTAAAATCAAATTCCAAAACCTTTGTCTACTAATTTCTAATGTTTTATCTTTTATATTTTATTTTATATAATATTTTATATATTTTTTATTATTAGATTTGATTAATAAATCAACTTAATTTATTATGATAGATATTCTTTTATTAATAATATTTTATTTAAATATTTATTTTTTATAATTTATAAGACTTATCTTTAAATTTTATTATTTTAATATTTAATTTATTTTGATTTTTATTGCATCCCATTTTTTTCTAAGTATCATTTTACTAATTATTGAATTTAATTTTTTAATAGTAGTTGATTGACTTTTATTTTGAAATAATTCTCAATTTTATTTGGCCATGAATTTTTATTTTTTTATTTTAATTTTATATGTAAGAGTGTCTTTGTTGGATTTGATTAAATAATACAAGTTTTTTTATTAGATTTTATTGATTAATCAATTTATTATTGCTATAATTAATAATTTTTTATTAATATAAGTTTTTTTAATTTCTTATTTCTTATAATTATAATTATCTTACTTATTTCTATTCTAAAAATATCAAAAATAATAATTTATGGATTATTAAGAATGGATCAAGTGTTTATATGGATTTATTGTTTGCTATTGCTATCATATTTAAATATTATCTAATTAGTATAATAAATATCAAAATCTTTATAATAAGACATCTAATCATATTAACTTAGGAACCTAAAATAGAGACACTAATATTCTCCTCAATTCTTTTTTTCTTGGTAGTAATTTAATAATATTAATTTGTATGATTGCTATATAATATAAGAAAATCTCACTAATTTGTCTATAGAAGCTTTAAATAAGGAAAGAATTGGATTCTAAGAGTCCTATTTAGTATTGCTTTTCTTGCTTTTAGTGATTCATGTTTAATAATTATACAACTATAAATCTATTATAGTTGGAATTATTACTTATTTTAGACCATTTATTATATTGGTCTATAAAAAATTAGATAATTACAAGTAGTGAATATAGTTGGAAATCAAAGTGGTCTTTAATTACGTATGTTGTAAGTTTGTTTGGCTTATTCATTGGTTTTTAATGTATAGTTTGCTTAAAACCTAGGTATGGAATATATTGTAGTCACGGCACTTAAACAAAGATATTAGGACAAATCAAATATCTTTTTTGATTTTAGGATTTAAAATTAGAATATAGGGTTTAAAATTTTAAGATTTAGAATTTAGAATTACAAAGATGTTATAGGAAACAAATTTAGAGTTTATAATTTAGGATTTAAGATTTTAAGATTATATAAATATATCTAATTTTTATATTTTTATATTTTTATATTTTTAAAATACTTACTTTTATTTTTAGAATCTAGAATATATATTCTTATTTTTATATATTCTTATTTTTATATATTCTTATTATTGTAATAATATAAATATTTTTTTCTATAAGCTTTTAGATTTATAAATCCAGACACTTTAACTTTATACTTTTTAAATTAATTTTGCAAATACAAGACTTTTTGCAAGTTTTAAGTTTATCATCTTTTTAATAATACTAATATTCTTAAATAGCAAATTAATTAAAAACCCCAAAACTATTTTTAAACACAATAATATTATAATGTTAATTCTTTGCACAAGAAATAATAAATGGCATGTAAAAAACTAATAATAAAATGATAAATTAAAATTTTAAACAATTATTTAATTATTTGGGCAAAATTGTACTTAAAATTGTACATCAAAATGCAGTAATATCTTTTATTCACAATACTGATCACAGAGTTTCGGAGTTTGCCATTTATTATTTCTTAATGCAGGAACCTCTCAATCTGCGACCTGCTTGTGGTTGCCGCCTCTTGCTCCCACCTTGTGATCGGTCAGCTCTTCACCTTGGGCTATAAAACTTGACGTCTTTGTCATTGCTCTGGTGACAGAGTGCTCTGATAACACCGCATCGGGGTGCGACGACCTGTCTGTGGTGTTCGAACATCCGGAATCGAGTCCAGGTTTAAGAGCTGTGATATGAAGGATACAATTGGTATCGACTTGTGTGTGGGTTGAATCTGGTTCTGTTCTTCCATGAGATCATCTTGATCGGATGCGGTTCTGGGACTGTTTACAATGTGGTGCACGCGGCTACTTCCACAGCTGACATCATGCGGCGGTTCTGTGGACGCAGCAAGCGCTGGGATTCTGGCGCGGCGACGGCCACCCCCGATAGCCACGCGTTTCCACGGCAATGCAGTGGATGTCTCCGTCGGAGTTTCATTTGTTTCAAGGATGATGACCACCAATCAGTCTCATTCTCATCCTGAGCATGACCAGATCCGAGCAAACAGAGCCTCGCCTGGCCTCACCCACAGTTGCTTGCCTTGCCTCACGATCGCTGATAGCTCCGTGCCTACTCTTGCACGCATGCCCACACACGCTGTGACGTTGCTCTCTTTGGTGCAAGTTGTTGCTAGTTAGGATGATTAAGGTCTGCCCTCATCTTATCATCCCGGCAGGGTTCCTTTCATTCACTGTTACTTCTCACTGAGAAGGTACTTATTTTGTACCTAAACGAGAATAAACTGCCTACTTATCTCGAGCTTGAGTCCAGGCTCTTGAATGAAGTGACAGTCAAAAAAATGGACAAGTTCAGTGAGCGAGAGATTGAAGCTCTGGCATCTTTCAGGTTTGGAACCAGGCGTCCCTACAATCGCGGGACTATAAATCGAGGGGGCAGAACGAGTTGCTACAACTCTGGCGGTCAAAGAAACCACTCAAACTCAGGAGTTCATCTGAATTAAGGAGGATATTTGACGTCGGGAGGAACGTACAGCGGAGCAGGACAGAGCGGTAGTCACAACTCTAGTCCCAGCAACGTTTACTACTCCGGGTCGGGAAGCTTATACACTACGAACTAGGGAGGAAATCGTTTAGGAGGTAACTTTCATTCTTCTACTGATCGATCAAGCAGACCATACTACAGGGGTCAGTTCGATAGTCGAAGCCAGTTTAATAGTCGGAACCAGTTTGATAGTCGCTTAAGGCCCGACTCTTTAGAATTCGAAATGAAGTCCATCCTCAACAAGATGAAGGATCTTCAACTTAAAATTCAAGATCGCAGAAAAAAGAACTTTGGAGGTCATGTTCACAACGTTCACAGTGATCTTGCTGAAGACGAGCATACGGAAAGTGAGGACCTGACATGTGACGATGTGATGAGTGACGATGATATATCTGCCTCACATGTAGTGGATGCTTATCTCACAGAAGTTAACAGTGTAGATAAAAAAAACCCACGTCCAGTCCCTGGTATCTTGATTCAGGAGCATCAAACCATGTGTCTGCTGATCCTAAGGTGTTTTCATCTTTGTTACCAAGCCACGGAACAAATATCACTTCTGCCGGAGGCCATGGGCATGCTGAAACCGGTGTTGGCAACATCGCTATCAAATTGCCCAATGGGGAAATACAAAAGTTCAATCATGTTTTGTATGCACCTGGTATACGAAAAAACTTGCTGTCAGTAGGATTTTAAACTGACAAGCAATTCAAGCTTGAATTCTTTCGTGATATGTGTCATGTGAAGGATGGTTCTAACTGCATTCGAGCAGTAGCAATCAGAGATAAAAGGAACGGTTTATACATGTTAGAAGGCGATACGATCATGGCTGCCTAGAAGTTTCAATGGAATCTCAATTCCAGGTTCTCAGTTGTACAAACATGACCATATCAAATGCACACACTTGGCATGCTCGACTTGGATATTTTCATTATCAGGGCATAAGAAGAATGATGGAATCTGGAGCGGTTATAGGTCTTCCAAGACTCACTATCAATAATGCAGTCTCAAAGCTGCCTGAGTAGCAAATAAAGCATCCCGAAAGCCAGAACATCGGAGACCACCAGGATACTACAACTCGTGCATTTTGATGTTGCTGGACCATTTCGCACAAAATCACTAGGAGGATCAAGCTATTTCTTGAAATTTATTGACGATTTTTCAAAGCGTATATAGATATATTTCCTACAGTCTAAGAGTGAGTGCCTTGCCAAGTTCATATCATTTCATCAGGACGTAGAAAAAACACACGGGGAAGAGAATTCTAGTACTTCGGAGTGAGAATGGGGGAGAATATAGCTCAAATGCATTCAATTCGTATTGTTCTCAACATGGCACTCGGAGACAACTCACTCAACCTTATACACCCCAGCATAACGGCATTGCTGAGAGAAAAAATCGTACAATCTTGGATATAGTTCGTTGTTTTCTAGCTGATTGTGATTTACCAGGATTTATGTGGGCAGAAGCCGTTCTAGCAGCTTGTAAGGCCACTATCCTTCGACCTTCCAAAAGATCACCAAATATGACACATGAGGAATTGTTCACTAGAAAAAATTCCTGATGAATCCAAGCTTAGAATATTTAGCTCTTTAGTCTATGTCTCCAACACGACACTTAATCGCAGCAAACTAGACCGTAGATCTCGGCCCTGCATGTATCTTAGCTTTGACGACCGCATTAAAAAATATAAATGTTTCGATTCCTCAACCAGAAAAGTACGTTTCCAAGGATGTTTCGTCTCCAAGGACGTACGTTTTCTTGAAACTATCATTCCTGTTCTATCAAAACCGGGGGATTCAAGTCCCCCTGGCTTTGTTTCCTCCGTCGCTGAACCTACACTACCCAAGCCCATAACGTCTCAGCCATTAAAACCTGTCCTCGAATCTCGTTCACCTGACTTATCTACTCCAAAAAATATCAGTTGTTCCGACTCTGACTCACAAAATCCAGCTCCATCACCTATCCACCAGGCCAGACCCGTCATTTCTTACCAACGGCGGCTGCTATTACACCCTCTTCTTGAACATCCTGCACCAACACTTATTTCCGATTTTGAAAATCCAAGGCGCTCTTCACGAGTCCGTAAGCTCCCCAAGGCTCATGAAGACTACATCCCTTAGGACGTACTGGAGCATTTTATTGGCATTCTGTCAGAAGGCGGTGAGCCCCTCACGTATGAGCAGGCTTAAAATCAGCAAATTTGGATGGATGCTATGAAGTCAGATTATGCGTCCACTATGGAAAACCACACATGGGAGCTCGTTGAGTGTCCTCCACGCGTTCAACCTATCAGGTTTGAAAACCTTCTTAAACTGACTCCTAGAAGACGACGTCTACATGTATCAACCCCCTGGATGTGTCGTCTCTGGCCGTGTCCACTTAGTATGTAAATTAAAACGCGACTTATACGGTCTTAGACAGAGTCCCAGGAGGTGCTATAGTAGAATAGATGCAGATCTCAGACGCCGCGACATGCAACGCACCTCTGCCGATTCCAACGTTTATTTTCAACGCATCGGCGTCCACATTATTATACTGGTCCTCTACGTGGATAATCTTCTGATCACCGGTTCCGACCCACAATTGATTAACAACTTGAAACAAGACCTCCAATGCTACTATAAAATGAAGGACTCGGGGCTGATGTGCAAATTCCTTGGCGTCCAGGTTATCCAGAGTACGCATGGCATCTTTTTACACCAAACCGATTATGCCCTGTCCATCCTTGCCAAATATTCCCACTGACATCCAGCCACGGTTCCTCTGCACGAATCCCATCGTCTCCGCAAGGAAACAAACACTCCTGTCATTTCCAAAGACTACCAAGCTCTTGTTGGCCAACTGCACTATCTAACGAAGACACGTCCCGATATTGGATTCTTAACGTCTCTATCCAGCCATTTTATTCATAGTTCTCAGCAACAACACCTCACTGCTGCCGAAGGAATAGTTTCTATCTGGCAAAAAATCCCTTTCTAAGATTTTGGTTTCCAAAGGGGGAGGAAGCCATCATACGAAGATTTTCTGATGCTGATTATAACGGTGACCCAGATAACAGAACTTCAACCAGTGCATACATCATACTTTGGACAAACCCCAATATGATGGTGTTCACGAAAACAGAGCTCATCCTGAAGGTCATCATGTGAATCTGAATACAGGGCTCTTGCGAGATGCACATGTGAAGCAGTGTGGATCACAAGACTAGTTCAAGAATTGGACTTTGGAGATCAATATCCAACTAAACTATGGTGCGACAATCAGAGTGCAATTAAATTGACAAAGAATCCAATTTTTCACGAGAATACTAAGCACTTCGAAACTGACTGGCATTTCACATGACAGAAAGTAGAAGGCAAAACCGTTACTGTAGACTTTATTAGAACTTCTGAACAGCCTGCTGATATTCTTACAAAAGCCTTGGGAAAAAATAAGTTGGAGAGCTGCAAAGCAATGCTAAATCTAAAAAGGCTCAAAGACATAGCTGATCCTGAACATAGCATACTAAAACCCTAGAAATCGTTTCCTCTTAGAAACTCTTCAGTCTCAGCCCTAGTAGCAAAGCTTTTATACCTTGCCCCGCTCACTCTGTTGACCTGTCGTTTACAATCTGGCCAACGATAGTATATTCCAGGCTGAATACCACTTCTAACAGCATAGACCTTGCTAAAGCCACTAGAAGTAAGGCCAACTGTTGAACAAAGATTGTGAGATTGATGATGCGAACTGGCGCCTGCTTCGTGATCCACTTCCAATTGTGCGCTGCCTACATGATTCCCCTCCAGAACCTGAGTAGAAAATACAACCTGCACAAGTATCTCGGCCACCACCAACACAAAAAGTAAAGTACCGTCACCCATCACATTTGTCGGTACGGGTTTGCACCTAGGCTTGAGTTGCAGTCACATGCTTTATTGAGTTGTTGGGCAGTTACTGAACTGGGTTCTGTATGTTGCTCTCTTTGGTGCGAGTAGCGCTGTAGCCGGAGTAGTTGACGAAGATTGCTTTGCCTCGCCTACTTCCTCTAGAAAATAGCCAGTTGTCTCAATCCCCGCTTGGATTAGGGAGAGGTCAGCTGAGGGTGTGGTGGATTGGTGGATTGGATGGATTGCAACGTGAGCGCAAGTATTTGAGAATAGCATCTTCAGTGCAGCTACCTATTTGAAGTATTTTGTTTTGGCTTTTTGTTAATTAGTAGAAGTGAAAAAGTAATTGGTGTACTGTATCTATTGGAAAATTTAAAATGATTGAATATAGTTTATACATAGAAGTTGGAAGAGAATAGAATGAAGCTAAGTTTTATATAAGTAGCTTGAAAAAGTAGAATTTTAGTATATTTTAAAGTATTTATTTATAAATTTAAAGTATTAATTATTTATATTTTAATATTTTGGTTAATATTATAGAAATAAAAATTATGAATAAGATTATTTATCATGCTATTGTGAAAGTAATTGATTTTGGAATGTTTAAGATTGAAGTTGGAAGCAATCTAAAAACTATAGAGAGTAATATTGCTTTTGGTAATATTTATTATATGGCTCCATAGATATTAAAAAATAAATATCAAAGAATGACAATGTGCCATTTTGAAGCAGTTCTTTATTTATTTGCAATAGTATGTTTTAAGATTCTCTCAAAAAAAGATCTACTTTATGATGTTTTTACAATGAAAGAAATATTAAAAAGAATTGAAAAAGATGAAAGATCAATTTTGCCTTTAAATTGTAATGACTTGATTAAGCTTATCAAAGAATGTTGGAGCTTAAGTCCTTTGGAGCAACCAAAGTTTGCAAATATATGTAAAAGATTGAATATAATAAAGTATAAGTTTTTAGCAAGGATTAATATGGTAAATGCATCATATTTTAGAGTATCAAAAAATAATTGTCATTAATATATAGAACTTCAACAAATATATAATAGATTGCCATTGGTAAGACTTGTATTAAAAATTATAATAAGTATGTATTAAATTGATTAGATTGATTGTATTTTTATCTTTATAAATAATCTTCAATACTATAGTGATATTTAGATGCCATATTATGAGTTCAAATTAATAATATTAAGGCTAAAATATAATATATGCATCATTCTTATTTTATTGTTAATTTATGGTTGAATTTATGATTGTAGGTTGATTTCTTTGAAGAAAAAATATTTAATAGTATATAATATTTATCACAAATAAGGCAAAAATATATAAATAAAGTGAAGGAATTGTATCTTGTTGGAAGGGGTGGAATAGACAAAACTACAATAGCAAAGGCCATATTGAATAATGTGAAGCACATATATAATATCTCATACTTTGTTGAGTGCATTGAAAGTGGTGGTAATTGTCATACAACTTCTTGCAATATTTCAGAATAATTTAAAGCCAAATCAAAACTAAGAGATTTAAAGGAAGATCAAGAAATGTTAAAATCATTCTTGACCAAGAACAAAACTATCTTGATCTTTGACAATGTGAAGGATCAAAATGAAATTGAAGATGTTGTGTCTATGGATGACATTTTTGCTAGCAATGGTAGCACATTAATTGCTACAATTTAAAATTCAAAAGAAATAAAACATTGTAGTGAAGAAATTTGTAAATTGAATGCTAAAGAACTTGATGAAGAAACATGTTTGAAGTTGTTTATCACTCATTCTTGTGGCCAAGAAAATTTGCCTTATGAATTTGTTGAGATTGGCAAAAAAATTATAAGAGCTTGCAATGGCCTACCATTGAGTCTAAAAGTTATGAGAGCATTCTTAAGAGAGAAAAAGAAATTGAAATGTTGGAAGCAAGTTTTATAAAAGTTGAAAAAGGGAAGAGAGTTGGATAGAGATGAAAAGAATAGTCACTAAGATTTGGAAGATATTAAAAGTAAGCTTCGACAGTTTGAAAGTTAAAAAAAAGAATATGTTTTTAAACATATGTTGTTCTTTTTGTAATGATGTATGTTCAAAAGGCATATTAAAAGAAAGAGCATTGTGATTATGGACCAATAGTCAAAAAAATATATTAGAACAAGATATGAAATTTATATTAGATACATTCATTTACCAATCATTGATAAATAAAGACAAATATGGATTTATAAGAATATATTATTAACTATGAGACATAGATAGAAAGAATGTTGAAATTGAAATGGAATATAAATATATACAAATATCGAATTTGAATGTAGATTCATTTCATGGATTATCAAACAAGGTAATTTACTTAACTATTATCTAAATAGCATGTATAAAATAAAAATAAATAAATAAAAATAATATTTAAAGATTAGAATTTTTATTTTTATTTTTATATCAATTAATTTTTATTATATTTTTTTAGATGAATATTGATATAATGTTATTATTTAAATAAACTAATCTTATATTACAATTAGATTTACATATATATATTAAATATATCAATAATATAGAAATTCTAATATTTTTTTATTTATTTGTATTGGTTTATAGTTGGAAGGATTATTTTACAATAATATAAACAACAACAATATTAATAAAATAAAAAATGCTTCTTTTTCATCATTTCAATTTTTAAGTTATAATATTGGTGTTTCTGCACTAAAGATTTTTATAAAAATACTAAGTATATTTTTTGTATTAATAAAGTATTCTCTTAGTTTATAATATTTTCTATTAGATATGCCATATAGATATATATCAGAAGAAGAATTAGTAGACAAAGCATTACACATGTTGTATGACAAAGGTGTTTAAAAAAAAGATTTAAATTTAAGTGCCTTACAATTAAAAAATTATTCTTTTATAAAAAAAAATTAAAATTCATTCTTTAATATTTCTACAATATTGGAATTTGATTTAGAAGGAAGTTTAAACTTAGTCATACTACCAAATAAAATTGAATATATGACTTCTTTAAAAATATTTAATTTAAAAGATTATAAAAAATAAAAATTATTATAAATATCAATAAAGAATCTAGTTTATTTAAGAAATCTTAATATAGGTGATTGCTCAAATTTGAAATTATTGCCAAATGAATTCGGCAACCTCACATCTTTGGCTACTCTTGATATAAGTAGGTGCTCAAGGTTGACTTCATTGCCAAATGAATGAGATAACCTCACATCTTTTACTATCTTAGATATTAGCTAGTACTCAAGCTTTATACTATTGCCAAATGAATTGGGCAACGTCACATCTTTGAGTACTTTTAAAATAAGAAAGTACTAAATTTTAGTATCATTGACAAATAAATTAGACAACCTCACATCTTTGACTAGTTTTGATATAAGTAACTACTTAAGCTTGACATTATTGCCAATTAAATTAAGTAACTTTATATCTTTGATTACTGTAGAATGGGTAGGAATTTTAGGATTTACAATGCATAGTTTGTAGGATTAAGAATAGGCAGGAAGCCGATGAATGGCCAGTTTAGAAGGCAGAATGGATGAGGAAGTTAGAAAAAGTAGTTATCATCGGTTGTGTAGGAGTTAACATAGATGGGATAAGTATAAATTGATTAGTTGCGGAGGAGTCAGGGCCAGACTGTGATAGTCCTGAGCCGAGATAAGCTTGGTGCTACCTCTCTCTTTTCTTTTGTTAGGTTGTAGTAGAGGATTTGGATTCTATTCCGATGGATTATACCATGTCAATGATGAAGTACAGTAATAAAAAAAAAAAAATTATATATATGGATGAGTAAGAAATTATAATTATTTGATACGTGAATTCTTTGTGGTGAATTGGAGGTCGAAGATTGGATATATCAATGAAGTTTGATTGTAGATGAGAGTGTTATATCGTATTGACTGTGAGAGTTGAGCGGTGAAGGAGAATATTGGAGAAACAATTTGTTTTGAAAGACGTTCTTCGTGAGGAATTATTTCTAGTGATTGGAGAGAGAAGCAGGTGTATGTAGTCTATGGAAATGGTGCAACATTGCTGGTTGTTGTAATGAGCTTGGAAGAAGATAGAAGATTACAGTAGAAGAATTAGTGGAGGATTGTGCCATGAAGTTTATCTTTAGTTGTGAAATAGCAGAACCAATAGAGTGGACGGCATTATTTTAAAAAGCGTGTACATGTGCATTGGACTCTAATGTTCAGAAGGTGGTTAGTTGTGTGACCCTAGAAGTTTAATTCAATGCGGATAATATCTCCCTGTATTCGAATCTCCCTTTATAGATTTACTCTAGGCAGTATTGATAGAATAAATGAGACAAAGAAGAATAATAATTATTATTAATATAAATAGGTATTCAAGCTTGACATTATTTCCATTTTTTTTTGAGCAACCTTACATTATAGATTATCTTAAATTAAAGCAAGTACTCAAGCTTGATAAAATTGCGAAATAAATTAGATAATCTCACATCTTTGGTTGTTTTTTTATATAAGTGGATGCTCAAGCTTGATATCATTGCAAAATGAATCGAGCAACCTCATATCTTTGACTATTTTTTATATAAGTGGATTCTTAAACTTGACATCATTATCAAATAAATTTAGTAATTTCACATCATTGACTATCTTTAATATAAGCAAGTACTTAAGCTTATTATATTAAACTATTATTGCTCAATTTAGAATTTAAGATTTTAAAGATTTAAGATTAAGGATTTAGGATTTTAAAATTTAGAATTTAGAATTTAAGAATTTAGGAATAACATAGATGTGTCTAATTTTTTGACAACATTATTTTTTTAATTTTGACTTGATTTATTCTTCTATTTTTAGAATCTTATATTTTGACTTTGGCTTAAGACTTTTGATTTTGATATATGAGATCTTTTGTAAGTTTTAAAAAAATTATTATGTAAAATTAAGGATTATAAAAACTATATATATATATATATATATATATATATATATGGAAATTAGTCTAAAAATATATATATTTATAGATATTGATTAAATTTAGATTTTAAATTTTAAAATTTAGAATAACATGGATGTGTCTAGTTTTTAAATTTAGGATTTAGGAATTTAAAATTTAAGATTTAGGATTAGGATTTAGAATTTGGAATTTAGATCAAATTTAGAATTTAGGATTTAGGATTACAAGGGCCTCCTTAAGATTTTCAATATCTTTTTTTTGGAATTTTGAAGTCATCTACTCCATATTTTCAATGCTTCCAATTTGAATGGTGTTATTTAGAATTTAAACATATTTTTATTTTAGAAGATATTAGGATTTTAAAATGATATAATATCTCTTTTTATACCAAAATTATTAAAAAAACTAATTTTGGATTAAGATATATTTACTTTGTGATAAAAAATTAATAAATATATATATATATATATATATATATATATATATATATATATCTTATTGTGAGTGGTTTATGTTATATTAGACAATCTAGATCCAAAATTCAAAAGTTACAAAAATATTGTGATTTTCCAAATAGATCCATACACAACTAATAAACTCAATACAACTCTATGAGCCATTTAAATAGCTTACAAAAAAACCATCCTAATCAAACCAGCAATGACCAAGCTTTGTAAATTATACAAAACCAGCATAACCAAAAACAACACATGTTGTTGGATAGCAAAAAGACTACACTTCCAATACAAACTCAAACACCCTCCATACAAACATGCATTATAGTTTTTCATTCAATAATAATGTGGACTTTGTACAATTTTTTTTTCACATAAAGAGTAGATTGCAACGAATTCACACGACTATAATTTACATCAAAGTAGATGCATCTCTATTGCCATCTAAACACAATCCATGTCTACTTCTTGCCTACTTCTTGAAGAGTATGCAAAGGTGTTGAAAAATCTTCTTGTAATAATTGTAGTAGAGTATCATATTACTTTACAACATGTCACTATAAATATCATCTCATAAGCATATTTGGTTGCATGGTCATTTACTTGTACAAGACCATCAAGTAAACAAAATTGATTGAAACTTCTTTCACATGTTTGCACACCCATCATATCATAAGACATCTTTGTTATCTTATCTAAGCTACACCAAAAATACTACTCTATCAATTAAATTATATTTTTATCTATTCTTTATTTAGACTATTTTTTCTAATCTTCTCCATATATAGATATTGGCATCAAGCCAATCTTTTCAAGAAACTAAGAGAATTCATTGAATTCAACCACAATGTTACTATTATAATAACATAATCATCATCTACCATAAGAACCTTCTTTTGACGATAGCAAAAGATGCTCAACGCTGCTTCAAATCACACTCAGATGGTTTAAAAATAATTTTCTAACTTATCACCAAGTCTATGTATACAATTTCTTTTGTTGTTCAAAATATATGACTATTAGCTTAGATTGAAGAAGCTTCTATAATCCTAGTGTTGTCTCCTATACTAATTGAAAGAATGTAAACCTTGTCGGTGCTCCATTCTCAATTCTATTTTTTTCTACATATGCTCTAGTGCCCATCCTTCTCATGATATATAATATGCATGCACTCTACAAATGCATTAGCTCTTCTATCTTCAACATCACATACACTACTGCCAACACTTAGCTTGACAATGCACCACCTCTTATATCACAACAAGAAAGCTCTACATACTTTAGTAATCTAATTGCATTGCAAAAGGTTATTACAAACATGTACCAAACTCTCTCTCCATCCCAAGACAACCACAATCAACAAGCTTGACGACTCACTTATTATGAGATTCTCAAATTCATAATTGCTACCTATAATTATTAATATTGATGCAATTGACCTTCCACCTTCTACAAGAATAAGGCTTATTATAATACTTATAGACTTTTAATACTTATAACAGCTTATAATATTTATAACACTTATAACAACTTATGCAACTTAGCTCTCAATTTCATTAAAAATTCTTTTTGATAATATAAATTTATATCATATTTAACATAAAGAATTTTGTTCATATTTGATATTAAGATATGAGGTATATAAAATACAAAAGATAATATATTCATAAAGAGATTTATTATAATAATTCTAAAAATCTAAAAATATAAATAAGATTATAATTGTCAAAAAATTAATAAATAAATTAGTGATTGAATATTGACAAACCAATTAGAGTGACAAAAAATAAAATTACCTACTTAGTGAATAAAAATTGATGTCCTTCTTGCCATTGCAACCATTTTAATTAATAATTATTGTAATTTGTATACAATTCATTATTAAATGTAAGTTATACTATTAAACCTCAAATATATTTTAAAGTCATATATTGATCATTTGGTATTGATCAAATAGCTGAAATAATAATATCCATGGAAAAGAAAATTATACCATAAGTACTTAGTGTGATTTTAATGACTTTGATATAAAAATATTTAAAAAATTAATAGCTTAATTGGACAAATTTTAAAGATTGTTATTTTTTCAACTCATTTATATGTATTTGAATGATATTATTTGATAAAAGTTTCTTGATTCTCTATTGCTTGAAGCATTACGCAACTCTTATGTCAAGTTTGATTTTAACCATATTAGCATATATTTACCAAAATCTAAACTTAAGTTATAATCAATCTTTGAAGTAGTGATTTTATATCTTCTTGAATTATCAAAGATGCTAGTCAAGACTAGTATATTATATTATAATATAGTTTATTCAAGAAAAATCCAAATTATTTTATATTTTTAATTTACATAATCAACTAATATGACCTTAATGATTTTCAAAGAATTATATGATTAAACATTCTTTAATACATCCGTCACAACTACACAATCAATCCTTTAAATTCAATTAAGTTCAAAATGACAATAGTCAATATTTGATTCTTTAGTTTCTAAAAGAATTTTTTAAAATTAACTTGCCATAAATCTTTCTTTTTATTAGCTACAAAAGTAGTCTTTGAATCTATCTTGAGGGCCTCAAATTCCTTCTAAACCACTAATCAATAAAAATCAAGTCTAAATCTCTTACAAAAAGAGAAGAAATATAATTGATATATTTGTAATTTATATAGTGAAGATGGAGTAATTAGCTAACGTAACAATAATAAAATGATAGAATGATCCATTACATCTATGTCAAGATCAAAAAATAAAGATAAATATATAAAAATCTAATTGATATGTAGATAATTTTATTGCAATATCTAAATAATATTAGCTTCTATATAAATTCAAAGAATAATATTAAAAATATTATTCATCTTTTGTAGAATCAAATTAAAATTAGTTATTTCATTTTCCACAATTAAGGCACTTATGCCAACCATAGATATTGGCAATCAAAATACGTTGTCATATTACATGTTGTCTTATTTGAGAATGCACCAGGTACTTGGCTAAAGAAGGTACATTTATATATTGCAACTAATCAAAAATCTAACAATTCTAATATAATCCTAAATAAATTTTAATTGAATTTTAATCAAATCTTAAGTAAATCTCAATAAAATCTTAATTAATTTTTAGTTAAATCCTAATCAAATCTTAATACAACTATAAGTCAAATTCTAAATCAAGTCCTAAGTCAAATTTTAATTGAATCTTAAATTAAATAATAAGTCAAATTCTAAATCAAATCCTAATGAAATCTTAATATCCTAATAAAATCCTAACAATTCAATGGCAAATTTAAAATCTCAATAATTATCAAATTAACTATTGATCTTTATTCACAATTTGTAAACTTTTTAATCTTCTAATTAAAAACAAGCATATAAAATTTGAAGGAAATCCAACTTACCAATTGGAATAAAAAGCTCCTAATCCTCTCAAGTATTGGTTGCCTTCTTTTTCCAACCTTGTTGTTGATCTTCTAATATCAATATCTTTTTTTTTCACAATTCATATGTTTTAAAATTTTAGAAAAATACTAAAAACTAAATCAACTACTAGTTCAAAAAAGAATCATTATAATCTAATTGGCAAATTGCTCAAAATCACAAAAACCGTCATTGATCTTAAAAATCCAATTTTCAAGACCTTAGCTAACTTAAACTTTAATAATCTTTAATTTAACTATTGGATTAAGCTTAAATTTATAAAAAAAACATTTAACACAACTATATATATAAATTCACAAATTTTTATTTATAGATCTGTTATAAAATTTTTAATATACTCAAAAATAAAAATCCACTTTATTTCTCAATATCCACAGTCATCCAAATAGAATCTTGACTTTGCATAGCTCTCCCAAAGTCATTAAAAATTCAAAAACCTTGAAGCCAATGCTCAAAAAAGATTTATTGAGTTTTTTTTCAAATTCCACTTTTTGATCAACAAAAAAAGATACCATCTATTGTAGGCATATGATTTTATACCTTGGAGTCTAATTTTGATCCTAGTTTATAATTGGCCCTCTCCAAGTATCAATCCAGGATTTTCTTAGATAATTTTTACTAGAAATTATTCTTTACTTTGATCTTAAGATGCTTATAGTAGTATTTTTGCTAATCTATCTTTTTTTTGTTTTATTTATGACCCTACAAAATAAATAAAAGTCTTTTTTATAAAAAAAAACAGCATTAACACTAAATATTTTTACTACTTTTGTATTTTTGTATTTTTTTACTTTTATCTATATTTTTTAAAATAATTTTTTGATTTAGTCTTCAATTAAGCTTCTCTATAATATACATCTTATTTTTCTTTTTTATCCTATAGCCATATTAAAACATAACAACGTCTATCTTGTTTGAAGTTGGAGCTTTGAAAATGCTTAAAGACTTGTTGAATTACTTCAGAAATAATACCTAGTATAAAAAATATTGGTCCATGTGTTTTTTGTTATATATATAAAAATTAAAGTATTAGTTATTATATATAAAAACTAATACTTTAGTATAAATAGTGAGTTATAAAAACTAATTCTTTATATCCTATATGAGCATATTTATAACAACCTCACATTTTTTATGGCAATGTGTGAACTTATATCAACATTGTATGGCACTTTATTTGGAAGTTTTGTATTAGTATTCTTTAGTTGACAAGAAGGTTCAACAATCGGAATCGGATATCTTTCAATAAAGCATGTAGCCACCAACTCTGTAAATATTTCTTTTACTTCCTTCACCACCTCTATTTCTATTAATTATAGAATATAAAACCATCCTCATAACAGCATGATGACTACAAGAAATATATTAAGTCTTAACAATTGTAAAACTTAGTATTGATATTGTGCTACAAAATAAGAGTATTTGTAATTTCAATAGTTGACTTTTTTTCAGCTTTCATAACAACTTATTGTATGATTTGCTCCAAAGAAAGTTGACCATACTCACATAATCTCTTTACAACTAATATTTTCTTTGTCCAACAATAAGTGACTTTCATGTCCATCCTTTAATAAAACCACAAGTTGATATTAGTAACAAAAGTATTAGTGCTTGCATAGCATATAATCTATTTTTAAAGAAATCTCTTTGAAAAAAAAGATCCTATTCTAAACATGCTCCTAGATGGAATTTCTCTTCTAGCAATGTTGTGTTATGTGAAATTTAGCTTGGAAATGCTAGTTGTTGAAAGATTTCAACTTACCTTGAAGTTCTTCTTGTAATTAAAAAAAAAAAAAAAAATGCATGAAGTATTTAGAAACACATGTCTTAGTAATTGTGACCTTTTTAAAATCCTCAAGTAAATCTATTTTATTTCTATCAGTTTTAAATTACATCCTTGCCATTGCCAACCTCATCCCTAGATGGTCTTATTTAAATAATTTTTAAAATCATTTATATGTTCTTTATTCATTCCTAAGACAATTGAGTGTGTTTCAAGCTCATGGATATGGACTCTACTATCTCTTTAAGCCACTACCAACCTTAATCAAATATCAAATAATTTCCAAGAAAATCCTAAATAATTTTAAAAAATACTTATAAAAATCTTAAAATAAACCTATTAATTTTTAACAAAATCATAATCAAATCTTTAAGACCTTATCAAAATTCTAACTAAATTCTAACCAATTCTAAAAAAATATCATCCAAATCTTAATCAAAACTTTAAAAAATTCTAACTAAATCCTAACCAACTCTAAAGAATCCTATCCAAATCCTAATCAATCCTAATCAACCTAAATAAATCCAATAGCAAATTAAAATCCTTATAACTTCTTAATTAGTTAATAATTTTATTTATAACTTTGTAGAATCTTTAAAATCCTAATTAAAAATATAATCAAGAAATTTGAAAAAAATTATACTTATTAATTGAGAGAAAACCCAAAAAATTTGCTCAAGGGTCAAATAGCATCTCTTCTCCAATTTTAATTAAAAAGCTTCCATTTCCAATATCTCCCTTACAAATTGTCAATTTTCTTTCAAATTTTATGTAGTTGTTGGTGTTTATATCAACTACTAGTATGCCACTTTTTACTTTAATCTATTAGGTGGATTATTGTAGATCTTAGAAATCCTTCCTATCCCTCAAATCTCTAGTTTTGGATATCCTAATCTACTTGAATTCCAATAACTTTTAATCTAATTGTTCAATTGAGCCCAAATTCATAATATAGATTTAGCACAATCACTTTTATAAATCTATAAAATTTCACTTATAGATCTATTACAAAATTCACACAATTTTTTAAAATATGAATCTATTTTATTTCTCAAAAACCAAAGTTATCCAAATTAAACCTTGACTTTGCATAATTTTCACAAAGTCACTATAAATTCAAAATCTTCTAAATCAACTTTCATAGAAACTCTTTTAAGTTTGCCTTCTAATCTTATTTTTTAATTAAATAAAAGAACCCTGTTATTATATTATGTATAGTCTTGTTTGAAAATGCACCAAGTACTTGGTTGTAGAAGATACACTTATATGTTGTAACTAACCAAAAATATAACAACTTTAATATAATCCTAAATAAATCCAAATTAAATTTTAATCAAATCCTAAATATATTCTAATATAATCTTAATCAAATCCTAATCAAATCCTAATCAAATCCTAATCAAATCTTAATCAACTTTAATCAAATTATAATCAAATCCTAAATCAAATCCTAATTCAAAATCCTAACTCAAATTCTAATTCAAAATCTTAAGTCAAATCCTAAATCAAATTCTAATTCAAAATCCAAAGTCAAATCCTAGTCAATCCTTTGTCAAACCCTAAATCAAAACTTAGTCAAATCTTAAATCAAATCCTAATGAAATCTTAAATTAAATCCTAAATCCTAAAAAAATCTTAATCAAATCTTAATCAAATCTTAAATCCTAAACAAATCTTAATAAAATTTTAACCAAATCCTAAACTCTAAACATACCTTAGCCAAATCTTAATAAAATCCTAATAATCCTATAGCAGATTGAAACCTCAATAGCTAATGATTAAACTGTTGATTTCAATTCAAAATTTTCACACCTTTCAACAATTAAATTAGCAACATGCAAAAAAAAAATTTGAAAAAAATCCAACTCACTAAATAGAAGATAAGCCTAGAATTTTGCTTTGGTATAGGCTAGCCTCCTTCTCTAACCTTAATGCCAATCTCCTAATACCAATGTCTTCTTTTTATACCATTCAATTGCTTTCAAAATTCACATATAAATAAAAAAATCAAATTTATCATCTATACAAGCAGTTTTAGCCTCAATCCAATTAGTAGATGGCTAGATATCTTAGAAACTCTCATTGATCCTTAAAATCCAATTTCCGAGATCCCAGCCCACTTAAACTTCAATAACCTTAAATTGAACTATTAGATCAAGTTTAAACTTACAATATATACTTAGCATAATTACAATCACAAACTCACAAAATTGCTTTTGTAGATCTATAATCAAACTCCCAAAATGCTCAAAATTGTAAATTCTTTTTATTTCACAAAAACCAGAGTCATCCAAATCAACCTTAACTTTGTAAAGCTCTTACAAAGCCAATATCTATCCAAATCACTCAAAACCAATGCTTAAAATAACCTTCTCAAGTCAGCTCTCAAATCCCACTCTCCAATCAATTAAAGAAGTCCCTATCTGCTGTAGATGCATGATTTTGTATCCTAGGATCAAGTATCAACCTGGGTTCATAACTGGCCCTCTCCGGGTATTAATCTAGGGATTTATTAGTTAATTTTTGCTGGAAACTATCCTTTACTTTGATCTTAAGATGCCTATAATAATATTTTTGCTAATCTACCTTGTATTTTCTTGTTTATGGTCCTATAAAGTAAATAAAAGCCTCTTTTTTTAATTAAAATATAGTATTAATACTAAATATTTTTACTTTTTTTTTATTATTTATTTATCTAGATTTTCTAAAGTAATTTTGTAACTTAGTCTTCAACTAAGCTTCTCTATAATATAAGTCTACTTTTGCTCTTTCATCCTATAGTTGTGTTACAACACGAAACCATATTTGTCATAGGCATATAATTTTGTAACTTGGGATCTGGTTTTGGCCTTGGTTTACAACCAACCCAAGGTTTTCTCAGGTAAATTTTGCTAGAAATTATATCTAAGAAAAAGACCCTTCTTTGGTATCAATCTAAGATTTTTTTTTGATAAATTTTGCATAAAACTACCCTTTACTTTGACTTAAAGATGTCTATATTATTATTTTTGCTAATCTAACTTGATTTGTCTTGTACATGACTATACAAAGTAAGTAGAATCTCTTTTAACAAAAAAGGTAGCATAGATACTATTTTTCTATTTTCTCTTATTTTTTACCTATAATTTCTAAAATATTTTTTAATTTATATTTTTGATAAAGCTCGTTCTAGATTATTTCACAACTTATGACATATTAAGATATATACTTACATATTGTAGAAAGAAAGAAAGAAAGAAAAAAAAAAAAAAAAAAAAAAAAAACTACAAAGACAAGATTGTATAAAGATCCACAAGTAAAATTACCAATAAAAAAAACCTTAAGCCTAATAACAATTGCAAAATATACAATATTCTTTGTGCAACTAAATAATTATAAATTAGCTTATAATTAAAAATGACATATTTTGTGAGATTCTATAGTCATTAGATAATTATAATGTCTAAAAAATATATTAATGCTTAACATTTTCAATTAAAAATCTAAATTTTTGTGCAAAAAAAATCCTAGATATTAGTTATATTATTATTATTTTTTAATTATAAATTTTTTTAATAGAATATTAAGTCTTTTATATATTTATTTTAAATAGAGGATATTTCTTAGTTTTGATTTTTAGAAATAAATTTTTTAAAGATAATATGTATAATCTAAAATGAATCACTCAAAGTTAGTAGAATAAAAAAGGTTGTGAATATGGAATAAATTTTCTTTTCTTTTTTGATTTTAAAAAAATTAAAAGTAATTTTGATATTATTCTATATGAATATTTTAAAAAATCACGTGAATAAATATATGATACTTAATTTTCTAAATATATATATATATATATATATATATATATATATATGTCTAATATATTGTTCTACATTTTTAAATTTTTACATAGAAAGCTTTACAATTAAAACACTTTTATTTTAATCTTTTCTTCACAAATAATTGCAATTTCATTTATATTATTCTTTATTGCTCTTTATTATACTTCATTGACTTGTTATAATATATTATTTTTGAAGCAAAATAAGCGGCATCAATATTAGTATATATATATACATACATATAACACTCATATTTATTATACAAGTATATTATTAGTAATATTTTTTAAATATGATTTCATAAATAAACTATAAATTTTATTTTAAAATAATTTTGAGTTGAATTATTTCTAATCAAAATTGGATTATGATAGTTTTAAAAAAATTGAATATTATAATTTATTAACCTATAATTCTAATTGATACTTTAAAATAATAGACCTTAAAAAATATTCTATTATCTTATATATATATATATATATATATATATATTTTTTTTTTTTTTTTAATTTTAATTTTTCTAATAAAAACTATTTTAATATTATGATATTTTAAATCAGATAATTATTCTTTAAGATAAATTTTAAGTTAATGATGATACTCAAAATTTCTAAATATGTATCATTTTTTAAAAAATATAGTATTATTAAATAATAAGGTAAAGAAAAAATTTGTAGATAATTACAATTAAGTTGTTAAAACATCTTATAGGTTAAAGGTGTAATAATTTTTGTTTGTCCTTGATGAATTAAAAAATCTTAATTATATATATATATATATAGTTTTTTATTATTTTTTAAAGTTTCAATATAACTTATTATATATTTTAAAAAGATGATCTAATGGTATCTTACCAATACTTAATTCTTCAATATCTATTTGTTATTTTGTCTACATAAATTAGCTAAGTTATACTTATTATAAAATATTTCATTATATTACGGATTCAAATGTGATCAATTCTTTATACTTTTTTAATCTTGTATTCTTTAAAAGAAATTGGATTAGAACTTTGACAATAAAAATTGATAGTTTCTTATTTAATTAAGATCCTAATTTTTTATTTAGAACTAAAAAATTATTTTAGAAATACATATATAAAATTTTATTGAAATTATTTACAAATTTTTTTGGTGTCTCCACAACAAATATTGTTATATTTTCTTATTCAAATCATAAGTTTGGAAGTTTGAATATTTTCATAAAGTTAAAACATGTCTTAAAAGATAATTATATGGTTTGTGAAATTATAAATTAATAAAAAAAATTAAAAGAATTTTTAAAAGTCTAGTTATAGAATTTTAATTCAATACATGAATCAATGAAATATTTATTTATATATGAGTTTAATCCTTTAAATTTTAATTAAAATCGTTTTAAAAATATAATAGATATTATTTTACATATTAAAATACTTTAACTTTAAAATATTTTTAAAATAAACTTTATAGACTATTCATGCAATTAATATTTTAAGTAATATTATAAAGTATCTATTTGCAAAATAAATTTATATATGTGAATATATCTTTTATGTATATATAAATATATATATATATATATATATATATATATATTTAAATAATTCTTATTTTTTAGTTACAATCTCTTATAATAATTATAATAGTAAAAAATAAAGATAAAATCATTTTATAGTTATTTTAAATAATTTTTTTGTAATAGAATAAAGAAAATTTTAACCATAAATTTATTATTTTTAATTCATAAAATACTTTAAAATACCATAAATAAAAAATATAAGATTTAGATAATTTTCTTTTATTTCTTTGTTTCTATCACATAATTATAAGTAATTAATTAATATTTTTATTTATGCATGTAATTTATTTTTTTAGTAAATTTTTAGATACATATTTATATATTTTTTTATTATTATTATAGTGATAATGTGATAATTTTTTATGATTCTTAATTACATTATTTGCATTGTAATTTGTTATTGTTTTAAATAGTACGATACATTAACATATTACTCCCTTAGCAAAATAAGACCCTAATGGCAGGTTTATATTATAATAGAGATTTATAAATCCTCATTTAAAATTTTTGAATATATTTGATATAAACCATAAATTAGATTTGAGATTATCAAAATGTTTTGTTTTTGTAAGATAGCAATAGGGCATCTTTTTTTGTTAAAAAGTTTTAAAATTGCTTTGGAACTCCCATACTTTAACCACCAAAGCAACATATCCCACCCCCCCCCCCCCCCTGGATAAAACAAGAGAATAATAATCATTCTAAATTACAATTTTATTTCAGAAAATTAGTATAGTATGTACAGTATGCGGAAACCTACATCCAATTAGTGATAAAAATGATTCATTAGCGAAACAAATGTCACTAGATGTTTCATTGATGAATCAAGTATTACCCTACAAAGAAGGGCCCTCTACTGGACTGGTCCAGCACAACTTTAAAAGACCATTTCACATAAAAGTTATTGAAAAAAGCAAAAGCTTATGACAGCCAACCTTGCCATATCTAAACTCTTCAATATCTAAACCCGCCGTCTGTCAGCCCGTGATATGGCAGCCCCAGTCCGTGAACGCGGGCCCGATACCGTGGACCCCACTCGGCCCTTTGAGCGTTCCCAGCCAGCCACCAGAATCCAGCTCCGTCTTCTCATTGGTTCCCAAAGCCACTTCGCGTTCCTCACCCCGTTCTGCGGTCGGAGCCGCCGTTGCACCACGCTCTAGACGGCGACCAGGGGGACTAAGATAATGGTGACACAGGGGAGGTGGCGGGGGCCAGAGGTGGCGTCAACGAGGCTGCTCATCACTCGCACCGCCGAATTTTGATCGTTAATCTGCACATTTTGGCGAGGACGGCCCTGTTTTTCTTCGTAGGAATCCTCATCACGCACCCATTCGAGCTCGACGTCGAATTTCGCTGATCACCCAGTTAGGTTTTCCTCTTTGGTGGGTCACACCCCTTGGTACAGATAGGAGTTGCATGCCGCGGATTCATGCTCAATTTTCACGCCTCAGAGTGACGCTCCGCTCTCCGGCTGGTTGGGTTTCTAGATAAGAGGTGCGTGCTGGTGTGTTGAATAGCTGTTGTTACGATTTACACGTGAAATGTGGTGTTCTGCGTGATTTTTGCAGTTTTGGGTTAGCGGAGCGTGGGAATTTAGGGTTCGATGTTGTTGTGGAGAGTTGATTTTTTTGTGGGGAGTGGATCAGAAGTTTTTGAATGATGTGCGAGGGGTTATGTGCACGACACCCTTGTGGGCGACACATTTTTTTGTGTGTGGATTTTGAGCAATTGCTCTGTGTGGGTAATATGAGAGGGTGCGTGGGATTTTTTGGCGAAAGCCAGGGGAGGTAATAGTTGGTGAAGATGGGAGTGGAAGTGTGGGACATTTGAAAGAGTTTGAGAGGGATTGTGGGTAGAGTAGTAGCGGAGGTGGAAGTTTTTGAAGCTGAACTTGTGGATTTGTGGTAGAGGGTCATGGCGACGGCAGTGGCAGCCGGGTCGCAGGCGAGTGTGGTGGCAGTGCAGTGGAGAGGCAAGGTGGGGAAATCCGGATGGGGAGGAGCATGCGGAAGTGGCCTAACGTCGACGTATATTTCACGTAGTGTGTGGAGAACTAACGGCCCTAGAAAGCAATTGAATGGCATTAGAGTGCGGCGCGTGACGAGATGTGAAGCCTCGGGTAGGGGTTTCGATAGTCAGGTTAGTCGAATGGCAGAAGAGGCACGTCGAAGCGCTGGCGAGGCAGCTCGTGCGTTTGGCAAAAAAGCTGACCAGGTTTTTGAAGACGTTAAGCGCAAGGCCGTCGATTTCCAAGAGAAAAATGATGTACAGGGCAAGGTACAGTTTAATCTTCATTTAGGTTTACTTTTTTTTTTTTTTTTTTTTTTTTTTTCCCTCAAATCAATTAGGGACTTGTTTTCGATGCTAATTTACATATTAGCTCATGTATTAATTCCTTCGTCCTAAAAGGCGATATTGAAATTTTTGAATCGGCCTGCCCATAGTTAATTTGTTATTTTAAATTACACACGTGGCCTATTATTCTTACATGCAACTACACCTCTTTTAAAAATTAAAAAAATTAAAAATTGGTACCTTACAGCTGCACAAGGGACTAGTAAGAAGTAAATAATTTGTAAAGCTTGTATACAGCTCAATATTTAGTATGAGTGAAAGGGATTTCATGCATGCAAACAAATTATTCTAGATCGGATTCGCTACTCGAAGGCTCATGAAGCTGTGCAACTTCGTTGGAAAGGTGGCCTCGCTTCTATTTCGCTTTTTGAAACTGTAAATTAGGAACTGTTCATTGCTCTTACCCATTGATATGCGATTGACTGAGCTTTGCAAATTTTTGTGCAGGCCCGACGAGCGGTAAAAACTGCTAACTTAAAGTTTGAAGAGTTTGCATATGATTTCAAAAAACAATTGGGAAAGTGGGACCGGCAGTACCGAGTTACAGAAAAGGCTCAGCAGGTGAAAGAATATGCGACTGAGCAAGCTCAGAATGTGGATAGGCAGTTCGGCATACGGCAGAAGGCTCGTAACGCAACAACAGATTTCCGTCTTAAGTTTCCAACTGTATGTCTTTTCATTACCCCTTACACCTGGCAATGTCCTAAATTATTTTGTTCGTCCGCACACTTCCTTTCCTTTGAAATACAGTGGGCAATACAATACCCATAAGATGAAATCATAATCTCTGTCAATGTACCCTTGAATGATGCATAAGTAGTTCATTGATGTCGGGCATACTGAACGTGGACACGGTTGTTATGTACAGTATCAAAGACAATTTACTACTTTCTTGGAGACTCCTTTTGGCAAGACTGTTGTGGTAAACTTCAGTTCTAAACTCCTGAATGTGTATGTGCGTGAAGAGCTGACAGGATTAGTGCATCGGATTCTTGTGACATTCTCGCGTGCACATATTCAAGTCTTAGTCACAAGATTTTCAGTTAACTTGGATTGTGTCACTGTCTTACACTTCACTGCAACAGCAGCCTTCTAACGATTACCCTCGTGTTCATTTTTGCAGAGTCTTTTTCTGGTATGGTTTATTGTGTCTGGGTGGGCTTTCAGAATCTTTTTCTTCTCGCTTTGGTTTCTGCCATTCGCAGGTCCCTTCCTTTTAGGAACAATCTCGAAGGCTGCAGTTGTTGAGGTTAGTTTTACGCCTTTTGTATGTCCAATCTGTTGCGCTAAGTGGAGTTTCATACGGTAGAAGTTCTAAATCATTAGAACTTCTTAACATTACTAAACATTCTACCCAATTAGATTAGTGGGTGGTTTTTGTCTTCCCAAAGGTATAAATGATGCAAGCTAATGTTTAAGGTAGAATTGAAAACATATAGACTGCATTCTAATGCTATTGCATGTGGTGGTTGACTACCAGGGAGCTTGTCCGAATTGTGGGGCTCGCTACGTTGGGGGGCGAAGTCAAGTGGTGACCTGTCAACGATGCAGAGGAGTGGTGTGGCAACCGCGACAAGATTTTTCAAGGGAAGGGTTCTCCAAGGAAGACAAGGGTGATCCAACTATTATTGATGTCGATATTGACACCGACTAGACCCCTTTCAATGCAGTGTTTTCGGATTAAAAAAACTACTGATTTTCCTGTATCAAAGATTTTTGTATCATTATTTGGTGACTTTGCGCTTGGAAGTAACTCAAGTAACGCTCTCAGGATGTGAGCATGATTAGTCTTCGTAGATGAGTAATCCAAGTTGCACGGTTTGCACTATTATATAGAGTGAGGAGTATTCAAACGTTGTCAGAGAAATTGAATATGGCATTTCTTGCCAAGGATGGCATTATCACTTCTTTTTTCTTCTATATTTGTTTTTTGGTCGACTTATTTCTTCATCAAAGAAAACAGATATTATTGGATCAATTGTTTCTGTCAATTTCATTTCACATTTTACTTTTCCAGTGGAAAAGGCAACTATAGTACATATCATGCAATTGGTGCAAGTCTCGGTAGCAAACACTAATTGAAATTGATGATAGAAGAAAAATCCTACTAACTACAAGAGATGCTCAAATATATCTCGCTACTGTCAAAAAATCAACGTTACAAAGAGATGAAGACAGCGGCATCGTTACTTAAAATGAAACAGATGCTAGAGCTTCTCCTTCAGAGTCTTGTCTGTTATACTCTTCCTCGTCAGCTGACAATGAAAAAGGTAGAGCTTGGGAAGCACTGAACGCCTCTTCTCGTGACAGGAAACCTAAGACTTGTTCCCCTGGAGAGTCACCTTTGTTTGAGTAGTATCCAGTGCGGTCACTAATGACCGTGAGCAATGTTGTGTTGGGTTGCAGGAGCATGGTAATGGCCTTCTTGACTGGGGTTGCAGCGGTCACTGAAGGTGGCGGACCTCTCATGATGTCTCCAACACGAGCAGTCAACTGCATAATAGATACGAATCATTTTGGATTAGTGATCGGAAAACCAATATTTGAACCACCTATGCTTGTTTCAGCAATTCAAGAGCTCTAATCACAATTCGAAAAGAACATGCGCTTCATAAAACAGCAGACCTAAAACATTTCAAACCGTCTTGAATGCAAAACAATCTGTTTGAATGAATGACGATGAGATAATCGGTGAGTACCTGGTTGCAGTCTGCTGCGTAGATAACACCAACACAAGTGCCTCGTTTGTCGATAACAGGGATGGAGTTCCTATCAAAGAATCTCATCGCTACTTTACCAATTACATCGTCAACTGATAGTGGTCTAATTTCCTCAAAAGGAATCATCAAATTTTCTACTATGTCATGTTGTGATACCTGCACATGATGAGCAAGAAAACGAAAACCTCGTTAAACCAGTCCATACACCAATGCTTGAACAGGACGAGAGAAATTTATTGATTATATACACCCAGAAAGAGAAAAGAAAAACGAGGTCAAATGCATCACTAAAACATACTTCATCACTTAGATCATTCTTCGCTAAATCATCGTTCCTGCATATGCAGAGAGAAACAAAAGGCACAAAATTACTCACCCCTGGCTTTAACTTGTAAGGGCTAAAGATATCCTCGTTGAACCTGGTTAAGGCCTGCAAACGAACAACAGCCTGATACCAGTGTCAACCTCATCAGTGTCCCCTTGTTCATTCCTCATCCGGTCTAGGACATCAAGTACATGAAAACGATGTTCGATTATGATAAAACAAAAAATACAAAGATTAATTTGAAGATATAATAAGAGTGTTTTGCTTGCAAGTCCGTCCAATTGTAAGAAAGATGATAGACAAACAATCATCGAGAGGATAAAACAAAAGTGTGATGCTACTGACCATGTAGGCACGCTTGCTCAAAGGTATTCCCTTCTTCAAACCAACCATATTTTTCAATGTTTGTTTCGCTTCATTTAGCTGCAGACACAGTGCAAAAGAGGCTGTCGTGAGATGTGGCCCACACTTTCACTGCTATGTGTAACAATTGAGGAAGAAAAAGAATTCGATAAGCCCAAGGCAATCGCCCGATATTTCAGTAACTGGAGCTGAACTACCTTGCCAGCATTCACAGCAGCTTCTATGTAGAGCTCATCTGCCTCAGCACGATCTTCTGCCCACACGTGACCTCCTGCTTCAGCAACCATTCGTGTCCGAAGTGATCCCACTGATTCCAAGTCTCCCCTCTCAGCAAATGCCCTCATCAGTGTTAAGAACACATGAGCTCGTGGCTTCAGCTGCGGATCTTGCTTTGCACTGTTTTGCATCTCTTCCATATATATCCGTCCTTCTGTAATCAAAATACCGAATATGAGCCCTAAGCTTTGGGGAAGTAGACCTCATAGCAAGGCATACTGCAGATGAAAGCAATACAAAGAGGCACAACAAATGACAAGTACAAGACTTTTGCATAGAAACACTTCTTGTGAACGAATTTGTCGCCTGCGCGGACTTCAATTCAGATTCATATTCCCTGAAAACTCTTCTTCTTAACTATGTTTTAGAACAAAGTAAACGCGAAGACTAACGTTGAGGTGATCCAGCTGCAATGCAGGCATCAACAATTGCAGTGTAGGCAACTCGATCCAAGACACAAGTTGGAGTTATTTTCATTTCTTCCACCATGTCGATTACACCTTGCAAATCCTTTGCATCTGCTAAGCCCTGCAACAGTTATTCATAAAGCTTATTGTTAGAAACTTGGTGCTGTTGTGACGAATTTACTATTTGTAACGATTGCCACACAAACAATACACTATTTTCAAGCTAACAGTCATACTACCAGCAAGGTGGCTTGGGCGACCTGCAGCATTGTGGTTGAAAGAGCATAGTATAATACGACAATTTAGCCAAAATGAGAAGTTACTTTACACGAGGGAAGGAAGAGAAATAAATAGATTAGAAACACTTCCAGATACTATAAGTTGTGCCAAACATATTCAAAACAGAATTAAGAATCTAGAACTTCAATATAATAATGAAACAATACCCGTAGGAGAGTTGTGTAAGTGACAACATCCGGCAGCAGCCTTGACGTGTTCAATCTCTTAGCTTCCTCCTGCCCAGACATTTAAATAAGAGCTTTCAGGTATTGGAAAGCTTACACAAAGTTCACAGAATAGGAGAATTACTTGCACGGTAACTCCAGCTTTATCAAAGTCCCCAAATTGCAAATAAGTCTAAGATTTCTAGAAATGTTTCTATGAATTGGACCCAAATTTAAAATTTACTTGCCAGAACGGGATCAAGTTGATCCACTGCATGAGTTCACTATCTGCACGAGACTAACGAAAAGCATAATGATTTTCCAACAATTAGCGGCAGATCAGTCAGAACCTACACCCGACATCAAGATAGAGGTGTAACCCAAATTTGAGAACAAACCTTCATGGCTGAAAGTAGTTGCAAAGCTCTTCTGAGATCACCACCACGCACACATGCTAATATAAGGGAATTAAAAGTCACCCGCTGCGGCTGTAGATTGTGTGAGCGCATCTCATCCACTAGCTTTAACGCCTCAAGTGGATTATCTGATCGTGAATAGCCCTACGAGATGACAGCAGAACAGAAGTCATTCTTTCTGGAGACATTTGCTTTACAGGAACATTCGATTATCAAATATTCTTTCAGAAAAAAGGCCACAATGATCGTTGTATTAATTTCATTACCACGACACTAGAGCATCATGACACTTTTCTTCAATCACTTACGCAAAAGACATGAGAAGAACGCACCTTAATCAGCAAGTTAAAAGTAAGAGTAGTGAGGCCCGTCTTCCTAACTGAAGATCTATATCGGAGCAGGACACCTCTGGCTCGAAGTGCATCCCCTGTAAACTCAACCGAAGTTATCCTCATAAGAACCAGGCTTCATTTCATTTATACTCCTGCTGCTGATAACCAAAAAAATAAGTAATATGAAGTTCTAGACCCTTCTTCAGTTGTACTAATCAGTATAATGGAGACGATCGCAGATAGATGCATAAGTACCATTAACCACCGAGTGTAGAAGTTAAAAATCGCTCACATAAAAAGAAAAGTACTTTCTTTTTATGTGTAGGCGTATGTCACTTTCGGCTATGCGTCATCTGGAGTGGTATCATCGTTACTGTACATGGTTATCATAATGATTAGTCAATTTATATTCGATAGAAGTATGACATGTCAAGGGAAAGAAACCGACCTGCATGAGCGCATGCATTGACCAACGTATTGAGATGAACGTCTGTCAGCTCCACATATCGCCCCGGAGCTCTTCCTGATTCTAACATTTCTACAAGGTCAAATGCTTCGTCTAGCCGTCGTGCCTCCCCCAAACCCTGTAAGAAACGATCTGTATGTGAGAAATCCACCTACAACGGTCCGATCAACAAAAATATTTCACAATTGAAGTTGAAATAAGCATAATTCCTGCCAATCAAACTTACAATAACCGCGCTTATTGAAACACATCATCGAATTATTCATTCTCATTATCATTCTGGTAATTATTTCTGCAATTAATTAGGACAAGTTACCTTCAAAAGTGTCCCATACGTGACATTGTCCACGCCACAACCACCAGGCTCCACCATTTCATCATAGATTGATAAAGCACGGTCAATGTCCTTACACGCAACACACGCCATCACGGCTGCATTCATGATAATGTGATTCAGCTGGCCATGCTCTTGCTTTGCAAGCTCTAACTCCTCAAAAACCTGGCAAATAGAGTACGTGGCAGGACTTGTGAGATCACACCATACACAGTAAATGTTCCTTAAAGCGTCAAAAGACGTACACTTAGTGGTCGACGCAGCATAAACTTTCTATAACAACACGCATATTCTTGTTGGGAAAAGAGGAGTATCTCCAAACATGACTCAAATAAAAACATCATTTTCAACATTGCAAAATGAACTCATACTCAAAAAGTCCAATCGAAATGGCTAGAAATATTACGAGATCAAGCTGACGCCGCGCGCTTAGCTCCATAACCCTACGCGTTAACTCACGCAATTTGAACTCTTTCTTCCTCCAAAATGGGAAGGTCTTCTCATTTTCGTTGTTATCAGCACTCACTAATTCACCTGGAAGCTGATCACGTCCCATTATTTCCAACTCTTTCCTCTTCCTCACCTGAATCATGTGAAAGCAATGTTATTTTTATTACGGCTCTCAAACTCAGTTATGATTAATTGAAGACCTCAGCTTCCAACCTGATAGTACAGTATTACCAATCTGTCCAGTGATAGTTCAACTGGACAACTTGTCAGGTGGGAACCTACAGAAACTTCGATCAGAAACTGACTACTGGAGAAGTACCAGATTCTGAACTAACTCGATTCTCTATTAGGAGAGAATGAAATTTAGATCACACAACACTTCACTTGCGGATACAGTTTGCAGAATGATCATGCAGGGCAACCCGACTAAAAATTGAAAAACAATTATGCAACATCACAAACCAAGTGAATCCTCAGATAGGAAAAGATGTGAGATATTTTTGTACCTGAGCAAGAAGTTCCAACTGCGTTTCATAAGGCTTGATCTCCTTCGGCGGCTTGCGTCGCCTCCTCGGGCTTCTAGTAGGGCTTGAAAGTTTAGGAGGCCTTGGCGGGTCAGGGATACTTGAGGTACTAGGCATATCAGGAATTTCTTCTTCCCAGTCACCTAACACACAAACATGATCAGTTAGTGCATTGAAACTACATTGAATACTAGCCTCTGCAACCTGTAAGCAATCTCTGCCTGCAAGACAGTAAAAAACCTCAGCACCTGATTGTAGAATAAAAGACCACCTTAGAGCGCATCAAAAAACACTGACAGATGAGAATTTGCCTCACGAAATAGTCCGCTGGTAACATCTAATGAGACAAAGTAGTAAACTGAGGTCAGGGCAGGCACAAACCGGTGCTGATGGAGTATGACGCGCGAGGCCGGAGAGATTGAGCATGTCGGGGCTTCGACGTCGAAACTTGACCAGTCATCACATTCCAAGAACAAATTCCAGAGGTCATCATAGCCGCCGCCATCGCTCTAGTTGCTATCTGGCGTTCAACCAATTCCTAATCCAAACACTCTACGCCAAAACAGAGAAAAAATTTCAATGAGTTCCAAGTTTCCCTCTAAGTCTCAAGGTTTAACATGCTGTAATCTCAAAACGCGTTACATAATTGACTAATTTAGAACACCTTCATAAGTTTAAGAGGCAAATAATTCAGTGAATTATCAAGATCTCAATAAACCTAAAGACAGCCTTTATTGCTCCCAACTTTTTTCTGCAGACCCTACAATAGACACAATGCGCCAAGCCACGGATTCAGTAATGCCAAAACACACCGCACCAACTCCTTCCTACACTGCAATGAAATTTTCAATCAAATAGCTTCAAAACCTAGAACGTTTCTATATATCTCTAGGACGACTATATAAACGAAGGATCAACCTCTATCTACATTATAGCAACGAGAAGACCATGACTACCTTCTGTGAATGGCAACTATGAATAAATGATAAAATCAAAAATTAAAAAAACTATGTGGTACACGTGAAAAGCTGGCATGTTGGCATTAACACTGACGACCGCATAACTCTCTCCATAATTTCACAATCCAACAGAGAAAAATTCGAGCGAGGCTCAATATCGAATACATAATAGTCTCCGAATTAATCACCGGCACTCGGCAATCTCCTCACCTGTTCCTTCAGCTCAAAACCCTGCAAAGCAACATTGCCACCGCTTCAACCAAACTTCCGAGATGCGACACAAAGCCACGCCATTCTACCCTAACCCGAGGAGCTCCCCACTCAACGGGAGCCACGAGAGCTTGTCAAAGCCGCACCGCGGACCATCGCTTTTGCTAATAACGCATGCGCTTGAAGCACCACCGCTGAATCATCGTCGTCTGAAGCGCACCTCGCGAGCACAAACAGACGACGCTGCAAATTCAATTCGTAGGTGCAGCAATGGTCGAGGGGTGCGCGCTGTGTGCCGGCCTCAGGAGTGTCTCTGAAAAGTGGATAAAGGCTGAATATTGTATGATATACATCCTATTGGATGTATACTGGGTCATCCCAATCCCTGCAATCCCGGTAGTCCAATTGAGTGATGGATATTGGTTCCAAATCTGTGGAAGCTAATGGAGGGCGAGGTGGATCGTGGTCGTCTCTTCGGACGAACGTTGCGGTTATCGTCCATATTTTCGACGGATCGTTCGTTTGAACGTGAAAGTCCATAACTGCTTTTGTAAACTACTACCATTACTCAATTTCATGTTTGAATTAGCCCTCCAGTTTTTTCCTTTGCTTTAATTCATTTCACTTTATTGGTCTAGTTTTTAGCATACAAGCTACCCATTCACTACTTGCCAACTTGAGTCTGATTTTTATCTATAATCCATTCAACAGTTGTTTTAATAAGTTTGTATTCAATTCTTAAATTCAACAAACTGCATACTACATCATATTTTTTGTTCCTTTTTTGTACTAGATAACACAGAAATTATCACGTTAAATATATATATATATATATATATATATATATTTATATATCTAGAAAAAACTTGAACTAATTAGTATGTGAGTAATTTGTGTAATCACAATTTTTTAAACTTGTACGTGTGTGTCTATACATATGAAACATTGACTAGTATTCTAAACAGTGAAGTTTTTTCGTCTAAGAAAGTGTTCATGTTGGTTGTGATAATTTGATTTTTGGGCATTGCTCTCTTTCTATATATGCAAATATGTAACACTTCATATTTTGAACATATGTCACTACAAACACAATCACTAAACTAATTTCTCAATGAAATATCATTAAATAGAATAATAATATCACGCATTTTAATTCTTCTTATGTCAGCAAACAAAATAATAAAAACACATATAACTTTGTCAAACACTTCTTCAAGAATATAAACCAAACTTCCTCGTCTTTTTCTTTTATTTTTTAATCGAATCAAAATTTCGACAAAGACCAAAAAAAAATCCTTTTCCTCCTTCACAAGCTCATCTGATGACGACCACCCAAATCCATATACATTGTCCCACTTTCCAAGTGGAAAGAAAAAGAACATGGAAACGGCGGTGGAGCAAACAAGATCACCGACGAGACATCGTCGCCGGCTCCACTCCAGACTCGTCCACCTGCGATGCGATTGATCCATCGATGAACTCCAGCACGGGCGCAAATCCCTGGTCGTGCACCAAACACTAGCACTCGATCTGCAACAACTCTCCTCCGCGCATCCGACCACGGTCTCATTTATAACACTCGCGCGATAAGCGCACATCCTCTGTCCACCGCAGCTCATACATCCTGTTGTTCCTACGTCCAGGCCTGGAGGGCAGAAGCATGAATTAAATCGACTCGCGGCAGAAACAGTGGCAGGAGCCGGAGGCATCCAATCGTCAGGGACGGTCACTCAGATTTTGCGGTAACGACGAGGTCGATGTTGCAGTCGCCGTCTACTGCGTCCGAGCCGTTGTTGCCACCGCGGGTCCCAAGCACAGAGGCTCACGCCGTCGCTGTGAGCTTCGTGGTTTGAAGCTTAGAAATGCTGCAATCGTCGAAGGTTTCGTGGCGTGCGAGTGACAAGCTGTGGCGAGAGTGCGCGGTGGGAATGTGGTGGCTCGGCGTGCAGGTGCTTGAGAGAGCCATTTGTTGCAACAGCTTCATTGTCGCTCAATGTTTATGTTGTTGTCCGTGACACACAATGCTCCACTTTCTACGATATGCAATTTTTTTATGATCTTTGTACATGTTAACTGCAGAGTTTAAGTTTTGGATTATATTAAAAAGATTGGATTCATTTGTCTTTGGATTTGTATCTGTGTATTTGATTAAATGCAATGTATTTTCATATACATATATATACATTTTTTATTATTGATATTACAAAAAATAAAGTCTAAAAACTTGTGTTATAATATTAATGTTAAATGCTGTTGTAATTTATTAAATGATATTAAATCACATTCAAGACAATATATTAAAGACTTAACCAAATAATTGTTCACTATTTCAAGTACAACATTAATTACTTAGTAATAATTAAATTTATTAACAATCATATTATTTTTGTTGTTTTGCATCAAGAATATATATATATATATATATATATATATATTTATAATGGTCATTATTCTAAATTCAACATATTTTGATTTTTTAACATTAACAACTTATGAAAAAAAAATATAAGATTTCAACTATTGTATTTAATAAATGAACAAGTGATATTCATTAATGAAGGTAAAACAAGATTCTTTTGATATATCATAAAAATCAAGTCTTTTTATAAAATTTTAATTTTTTAAATATTAAAAAATATTTTTTTATTTTAAAATAAATACACATAATTATTAATTAATTTTAAAAATTCATATTTACAACTAGTCATCAAATCAAATTGTAATATCTAAATATCTAAATTTTAATGACTTAATTGTGTATATAATATAAAATTTTAAAATTATATATATATAATTTAAAAATACCATGGTTTTAAAATCCTAATTGTATAAATCTCAATTTCAAATCAGTACTCTAATCTTAAACCCTTGCATAATGTAGTTTGATAATGCTTCAATTGTCAAAGAAAGAAATGATATTTTTTATTTTTTTATTTTTTTTGTTTTTTTAATTAAAATTGGAATGTATTTAACAATGCATTTTAGTTTCTTATACCTAGTTTTTATGTCAATCCTCATCTCCAATATGATTTTAGCCATATATGATTTGTTTCATTTTTAAAAAAATATGACATAGTAATTAAATTATTTTTTATAGGATTTTATCATATTTTATCAAATTTCTTAAAATAAACTTCTTTATATGTATATTTTTTTAATACCTCATCTTTAAAATAAAAGCATTGTATTGAGTCTAAATGGTCTACAAAATAAAGTCTTTTGAAAAGAAACAAAAGTATGTTAAAACAATTAAATTTTGTTGAGATATTGCTAGAAAAAATTCCTTATTGTTGTAAAAAACTTACGATGGTTTCTAATATATTAGACTTGAGAACAACTTATATATAAAAGAACACCAATCAATTCCAACTACAACAAGCCTATATACTTTGAAAATTTGTGTAGGATTGTTTTTTTGTTTACAATGCATTCAAATGAAGCATAGTACCAAGATGAAAAAGTTAGCTTGTGCTCTTTATATATTGTTTTCTATTCTATTATGCCACATAAACTACATATGCATAGTCTTTTTGCTTGCTTTAGGTCTAAACTAAATATCCTTTTAATATAAGAAAAAACCAGAATATGAAAACTCTTTAAAAAAATAACAATAATAATAATAATTTCTTAGTTTCTATAGCTTATGAGTAATACAAATCAACTCATGCCTAATTTAGTTGTGTATGTCACCAAGTCAAGGCCCATGGTCTAATAGTATATTTTAGAATCAAAATTCAAATCTTTAATTGTTTCATAAAATAATTTGATCTCTTCTTTATTTTCATGTTTTACTTTGGATTTTTATACTATGTAGACAATGTTGAAGAAACATTCTACTAATTTTTTTAATCCTCTCTCACAATTTGGGTTTCTAATTTTATAAAAATATAGATAAACCAAGGTCATGATATAACATTCTAAATTACAAATCCACTTAGTAAACCTTGATTTTTTAGATATTAGCATAACAAACCATATATTTTTTCTAAATCCAAAATATTAATAGTAATTTTAAGACAATCTTAGGAATATACTTGTCTATTGTTTATATGAATCTATTCAACTTCTAGCCTTAGAAGGTAATATTTTGTTTCAAATTATATTTCTCCAATACTACAGATATGAAGTTTTTAAATAATTTAAAAAATTTATCATGCTTGGTAAGTTGAAATTCATCTTTGGCATCATTTTATGTCATAAGGTGGAGATTAGACCTTAAAGATAATATCTTTAAAGCTATTTAAAGATATTATTGGCTTGATTTACACCATTTTTTGTACATCTCTATACTTTTCTTTAAACTAATATATATATCAATGAAAAGAAAGTAAAGATTTTACCAAAGTAGTTTGTTTAGTATTTTGAAGAACAAATCAAAAGATTTTTAGTAGAAAAAAAATGACTATCATAATCTATAATCAACTAATTTTTTTGTTGTTTTCTTTTAAATTATCAATACCAAGACCACCGTCTTTTTTATATTTATAACAAATTATCCAAGCCACTTTCTAATAATAAGTTAAATATTATTCTAAAGATGACTCCTAATTATAATTATAATTTTTCAAATTCCTTTAAAAAAACTTATTTAAATAGATATGATTAAATATAAAAAGAATTTAATAATACTAATTATTATGATAGTTCTTTATGCCTCATTAAGTTTTGTAAAATCCCATTAATCCAATATTTATTTTATCTTGTCAATTTGAAATTGGTTCAAATTTTATTATTAAAAATAGATAAAAAAATCTTTAAAATAATATTAGTAGATACCTATATTTATCCACACTATTAGTCCATTACAATCTTTGAGTATTGTTGTATTTCTAATAAGCTATTGACTTAGATCAATTAATTTCTAAACCAAATTATTGATAAAGTTATATAAAATTCTAACTAATTTGTCAATTTCTTTGTCTTTTCCTCTTGCAGCTAATATTAAACTCCTTAGTTAATCTTAGGATTTATAAATTTGAGCTTTTTAAAAGTGTAATGCTGTAAATATTTTTATTTTTTATTTATTCAAGATGCCAATGTTTATATTTTCTAATTATGGAGCTAATAGATAACCTTCTTTTATCTTTATTTTAATAGGAATTTATTTTTTGAAAGATCTATCTAATTAAATTATTAATTCTATTCCTTTGAATAATTTTTCTATTATGTGTATAAATTGGCAATTAAATTCTAAAGGTGTTTACAAAAAATAAATAAAAACTTCTATGAAACCTTGTTAATAGTCTTAAAGGAGTCTAATTTCAACAATAAGAGAGGTTGTTTAGAAGTTTTGGTTTAATGAATGATTTACAAGATATAAATCTCAAGAATCAAAATTTTTTTTAAAAATTATCTCAATAAATTAGTTCTATAAATACTACTTATACATATTTTTTAAAAACTTTGACAAATATTTTCTTTGATATACTCAATAAAGTAATAAGATTTTAATTACTAAAGAATATTCTATTAATATCTTTGTATAGAAAGACAATTTTTTTAATAATATTTTAAAAGAAGTGCCTATCAACAAAAAATTAGTTAATCATGTATAAATGATTATTCTAATAATACTCTAAAATTATTTTTAAAATTCAACACCTACTTTGTTGAATTCTCTACTACTACCTCAAAATTATCTAAACATTGTGCTTTAATAAAAATAGAGTTTATATGATTTATTATCTTATTTTAAATTATATTTGCTCTAAAATGAGGGACCTTTAAATCTTCATTAGATCCACCTTAATAGTTATATAATGTTAAATAGAAGTCACAATGTATAATTTTTTCTTTTCTTCTTAAATTCTAACATTAAATCCATGGCTATTTTGTAATTTTGAAATAAATAAGCTTAGATGTTTTTATTTGAAAACCACATAAAAATCTTTTAAACATCTATCTTTATAGATCTTATATCTAACTTTCATATATATATATATAATTCCAAACTTAAAATTGCTTAATCTTTCTTATAAATTTTTTAAAGATTTTTTGGTACTTACATCTTATATATTTTATTATAATTTTTTATGTAACTTCATTATTTTTTAAAATTTTCTATTTCTTATTTAAATCTTAATATAGATTTTTATTATAAAATATTTTATAAAACCAAACAAAGTATTTCATCTTATTCTAAAATTTTCTTTCATAACTTATCTTAGAGCATATTATATGCATCTAACAAATAACCTTTAAATCTTTGAAAAAAACAAATAAATATATAAATAAAAAATTTATATGGATATCCTAGAATAAATTTTTTAAAGCTAGATAGATAGTTTTACTAACAAATGGTCTAAAAAAGTCACATCTTATTTATGTTTTATATCTAAGTATATATTATGAATTTCATTTTAAAAAACTAATTTTATATAAAATTTGTCTAATCTAGCTAGGACTTTAACTCCTCTTCTTATGTTTTTTATAAAAATTTTAAATTCTTGCCAACTATTAAGAAGTCTTTTAATTAGAGTAAAGATTTTTAAAAGTTTTATATGCTTATTTTATTATTTGTTAGAATTCTATCACAATAAGATGATTTTTTGCCTAATATTTTTATTATGTTTTAAATTCTATTTTCTAGAGAATCCAAAAATAACCTCTAAATAATACTTGAGAAATTTTTATCTATAATTAATATATTTCTTGATATTTTTTTGAAGCATAGATAGTGCTTACTTCTAAATATTTATAAGAATTTTTTTTTAGAATGATCTATAAAACTCTTATCATTCATTTAGTCTCCACAAGATATTAACTGTAAAGGGCAATAAATATGCAATTTTTTCTTGTCCTTTCTACATTTGGCTATAATATAAAGTTTAGAATTCTTCTAATATATAAAACCATATGTCTAACTAAAAACTTTTTCAAAGTCTTCAAATTTTTTATCACATAATTTACGTTCTTCTAATGTTAATATATTATAATTAGGTTTGATGTTATGGATATAACATGTATTCTTTTTTTTGGCTAATTTACCATCTCTACTTAAATATATAAAAGTTTAGAGTGATCAATGGAAATTAATCATTCTTATTATCATCCAAAATCTTAGTTTTTTATGTTTATTGAAGTACTTTAAAAGTAAGAGATAACTCAATCCAATTATAAAAACAAGAACCATAGTAGACTAATAACATTTTTGGATATTTTTTCACTCTTGCATAATCCCACCTTAACTACAATAATTAGTTCCAAGCATATGGTTTGACCTCCTCTACTTAAGAGTCTTTAGAACTTGTCAATACTATGGCTCTAAATTCTTAAATAATAAGTTGGAAGTGAATCACACAAGATTGCTTTTAAGTTCAAACACATGAATACTATCTTTTCTATGATCATATCATTGTCATCTTCCAAAATTTTGCATTTGATTTTTGTTCTATTTATTGTATGATTAGAATTTATATATATAAAAAGTCTTGTAACTGTTTTAATTCCATGTTTTAATTAAACTTTATTATACAATAATCCTTTAATAAGTTGATTGTTAGCTAAGATGACACTCAAATTGTAAGGTGTTTTATAACATTTTTATTCTTGCACAATTCCATCTTTACTATTATTAAATTTTTATTAAATAATCTATTTTATTTTTTGATAGTTCTTATTTCTACTACAAATATATTATCAATACTAGTATATAGTGAAGTAACATAAATTATAATTTTGTTATTTTGTAAGATCTTACACATATAATTTGAAGTTTAGATAGAATTTATTACATGTATTTTTTTTAATCCGTCTTATTGTTGTTATTGACACATAAATGGCCACTTTAATGTATTCATTGCCATTGGCCAAGTTTGAATTATTTTAAAATCTTTAAATTTGTTTATCACACTTGTCCATATATCTTTCATCTCTTCATCACTTTGTTATTATGATATTATTCTCTCTAATTATAGATGTACTATATTACTCCCTACTATAAAATATTTGTTAATTATCAAAAGATTGCTTACAATTCTAGTACATTAATTCCAAATACTTGTATAATAGCTTATTTTTAATTAAAATTCACATTTAAAATATGCTATTTATTAGTTTTACTTTAAATATAATTATTTTGTTATTACCAATATTTATGGTTAATTTTTCTATTTAATAGTTATATAGGACTTCACATTCTTTTTTGTCTACAACATTTTTTGTACCCTCCATATATTTTTTTAAATTCCTTTTCAATGCCATGATATATTTTAGAAAGGGTTTCTTTGGATTTACTTTCTAGGTCTTTATACAACAAATTATATTTTTATTCATAAGATCTTGAATTTGTAACCATCAAAATAAAATTCTATTTCTTTTAGATATTGCTAATTCTTTTTAATTTCTTATTTTAAAATCTATAATTAGATAAAATTAAATCTTAAAAATAAATCAATGCACTCTTTTAGAATATGTTTTTATTTTTATATAACTTTATTGGTAATAAGCATGTCCAACTCCTATCTATTGTTGAATGATAAAGCTATGCAAAATGATGGATCTTAAAATCTATCATTATCTTAACATATGCCTAAAATCTCTCTTAAGTAATTGTCACTTATAAAATAAAATTTTAAAACTTGTCTAAAAGTCATTATAATGTGATCCGTATTAGTATTTTAATTCTTTTAATTCTTTTTGTTGGTTTGGAGTTTTTTAGTACTTTGACATCAAAACTTAGATCTCAAGACTGAAATATATATATATATATATATATATTAATAGACGTTATATATGGAAACTAAAATATTATTTTTTTACATAAAATCTTGTAGTTTTGATTTTAAATAAAAATAATCTTTATCAATAGTATTATTAGTTGTAATTGGTGCATGTATTACTTTTCTAGTTGGTTTAATCAAATAGAAAATTAGTTTAAAGAAAGGAAGTCTTGTAATGAAGCATGTTATTACTACATGTTTTTTCAACAAAAAAATAAAAATAAAAATAAAATAAAATTGCTTAAACTACTCCATGTCAACTTCAATCAAGTGAGAATCTATTTTTGTTAGGAATTCCACATAAATATAAGAAAATTCAAAAAATTCCAAGAATATATTTTGTTGCATACCAATACCTAACTCGTCAAAATGCTCCTAAAACATATTTGATGTGTTGTTCTTCTCTTAAATTTAGTTGAATGCTTGTTGTTCAAATATCCAAGGGAGACTACTATTATACAAATTCTCACCACTAGTATTAGTTCATAATACTTTGAGTATGCATTAATCTGCAAAAATCCTAATTTTATCTATACAAATTTTGAACGCCAAAATTATTCTCCTACATTCCTCTGGCTCACCACACTTCGCACCTGCTCTAGTCGTACAGAGTTACTGTACTCCAAGGATTGCCCTAATGGTATCAGGCACAGCTCGGAGGAATGCGGACCCACCCCGGAAGTTCCCCCCTCTCTCCAACCAAAAGCGATGACTGTTCGGGAGAGTGAATTGACGACCCAAAGATCGACACGGGCAGTCTATGATTGAGCGACACGAGCGACAAGCCAAGTGTGCGTGCAGAGGATATTTCTGGGGTCCGGATCAAACAAATGAGCCAAGGGAAAAAGGAGAGGGAAAGAAATTAACAAATGAAAACAAGACCAAAAAGCGAGCAATGAATTGTGGCGTCAACAGCTGAATGATTGTCACGGAAATTAGAAATCGTCGCTGCTTTACGTCGTCCTTGGACGCAGCTTACACAAATTTGGGGCCCACCCACGACGGAATCGAGCTTGCAGCGTGAACAGATCGGAGAACAGAAGACATTTTCGCATGAGAAGGTGGATCTACATACAAAGAATTGTGCTGTGATTGCAGAATGAGAGAGGTTCCGTCTCTCTTTTGGCACCGGCCCACTTCATTATTGCTCCCCCGATCTCTCAGTAGTTGATCCCGGGCCTCGCCTATGATAGCCAACATGGAACTGAAATCGGGATCGAGATCGAAGGTTCAGACCCCCAATTGAAGGATGGGTTATAAGATGATAGAGGGGAGATAGATTCTGGAAGATGACAGAAGAAAGAGCGAGAGGCGTGTGTTGTGTAATTCTATAAGTAGCTGATTCATGACTGCAGGTCTTAAGCTCTGCTGCATTATACGTCTCTTGCTCATGCGACACTACAGCTTCTTCTCCGCTACATCACATTCCAGCTATGCCTTGTCATCGCCGTAGCCTATCTGATTGCGGTGAGCTTCCTTTCGTACCAAGTCACCCCCGCTTTAGTACGCTTCATCTTGCTGCAGCTGTTGAGAAAGCATTTAGCGCCAAGATCGGACCTAGCAATGACTGTCGATGTTAAGTTAACGCAAAGCAAGACCACGAAATTTGTAATGTGGGTTCGACGCAAAGACTTGACTTTTTATTAGCTGTGATGCACACAATGCTGTGATGATGTGCGCTATCTGGTGCTCTGCCTGCATGTCCGCCGAAGAGTAATCTCTCACTTGGATATCTGTGTCAATGTCCATCTGCAGCAGGAGGGTAGGGCGTTGAGTTGTGCATCAACGGGCAGCAAGAGGGAGATTGCAGATTGGGGAAAAGTAGGTGGGTGGCGAAATCTGCAGCCATGTTCAACAGTTGGGGAGGGTCCGTGGATATGGCCACGGACTCAGGGGCGGAGGGTGACACTCGCAGCAAGAACCCCGACGTGGACCGAGCTTCGGTGAAGAGCTTGGAGGAGACGCACCAGAGCTGGTTGCTTGAGCCTAAAGCTGAGAAGAAGAAAAAGGGAATCGACTTGGGGTGTATGGTCTGCAGCCGAAAGCTGTTCCTTATCCTGTTTGTGACCATATTCGCCGCCAGCAGCATTGTGGGCTTGTCAGTTCTCATTTGGAAAATGGCGCCCCGCCAGCACCATCACCCTCCGCCCCTCGACAACTACACCATTGGCTTGAAGATGGCTCTCAAATTCTTTGACGCCCAGAAATGTAAGGCGGCTCTTGCACGCTCCTGCACTTACCACCTTTCCTCCTTTGGCACGATGCTAACCACCCTCCCGGCTATCTTTCTCTGCTCGATGCCACCGCAATTGTACTCCATCTCTTGGGTTTCTACAGCCAGTCCTTGAGTATAGAAAATTCCTACTTACGCAAATTCTCAACTCAGAAAAAATACTCTTCTCACGATTGATGGTCTTGCTTGTTTTTTGGAAGTCGGTGCATCACCCGAGTACTTTCATTTATGAGAAGATGAATTTTAACTTCTGAACCTCCGCTTCATGGCCGTCTCTTGTGAAATACTCTATCTCTCGGTTAATGGCCCTTTCACATGTTTTTGAGTTAGTCAATTCTTGTATAGGATCTGCTGTGTTGCGATCCCACAATCCGCGAGTGCTTGTCGTGAGGAAGCTATGCTTCGATAATCATCATGCACAGGCTAAGATTTCACTCCCATGTTTCATCAGTATCTTTTAATGATTCAAGTACATCCTTCGGCTGCGACATGTATCACGCAATTTGATGAATGCTGTCTCGGCCATTAAGAAACATCTAAAAATTTTGTTTCATGTTTGCCAAACGGTAGAGATCAACTCGGTAGATCTGTCAAAGTAGTTCGGACGAGCTCATGTTCTGACGAAAACTTACATGTTGTGAAACCAATTGTAGCTGGGCGCTTGCCGAAATCCAACAACATTTCCTGGAGAGAATCTTCTGCGCTGCTGGATGGACAAGTTGCAATCAACGGAAACCCTACTGATCTCAGCGGCGGTTACTACGACGCTGGGGATAATATCAAGTTTGGGTTTCCAGGGGCCTTTGCAATGACTCTCTTGAGCTGGAGCGTGATTGAGTATAAAGCCAAATACCAAGCTGCTGAGGAGCTTACACACATCAAGGAGATCATCAAGTGGGGCACTGATTACATGTTGAAGACCTTCAACTATACCTCACCGAATGTGGACTATGTATTTGCTCAGGTATTACCCCTCTGCTAGATTTAAGCTCAGAATGTTGATGCCGAGGTCGTTTTTCACCACTAAACAGCTTGGGAAGTTAAGGATTAGCTGCTGGTGGCTGGAAAACCACATCGTTAATGGGTGGGATTAACGACGTTGTTGTAGTCCTGTCTGAAGCAATTCTGACCTATTCCTTGCTAGGTGGGCGATGCAAACACCTCCGACCCCAATGACCACGCATGCTGGGAAAGGCCAGAGGATATGGACTACCCCCGTCCGGCATACGCAGTTAGCTCCGCTCCAGATCTGGGAGGAGAAATTGCAGCTGCCCTCGCAGCAGCCTCCATTGTATTCAAGGACTCTCCAGCATACTCTAACAAGCTGTTAACCGGGGCAGCCAACATCTGGAAGTTCGCAAGAGACCAGGGCAAAAGGGAGAGTTTCGTCACTGGCATTCCCGAAGGAGAGGCTGGGTTCTACAGCTCCACTAGCTACTGGGATGAGTACATATGGGGTGGAGCTTGGATGTATTACGCCACGGGAAACACCTCGTATCTTCAGTTGGTCACGCACCCAGATCTTGCTAAGCATGCCAATGCAGACGGTGGGGGTCCCTATTACGGCACTCTCAATTGGGACAACAAGCTAGCCGGTGCTCAGGTTTGTCGTCACTCGTCGAATTGATCGTTCAGTGTACTTACACCGCATCGTTGTTATTCATTCCAGTCAAGAGCATCTGAAGCAGTATGTTACGTTGAGATAACGCAGTTGTTGATTAGCTCTCAATGCCCTTTCCTCGATTAACTGGAGATATTTTGCTCGTGGTCAGGTGCTTTTGTCGAGGCTTCTGATTATGAAAAGCCCTGGGTATCCTTATGAGCAGCTGCTCCGAGAGTACCACAATCAGACCCAGACTGTTATGTGTAACTACCTTCCCCAACACGAGAAATTCAATACCACGAAAGGTTTGTTGCCTCAACTTGGCCGATTCTCTTGATGCTACAGAGCATTGGAAAAAAGTATTTCGCATGTTTGACGATCTTCGACAGATTGACTTGTACACGTCAAAAATTGGTTGCCTCCAAACCTCGAAGTGTTGACGTTACTCTGGATGATGTGCACAGGAGGGTTGACGATGTTCCTATACGGCCAGGGGCAGCAATTGCAGTATGCAGTTGCTAATTCCATGCTAGCTTCGTTGTATGCTGAGTATATGAAGGCCACCGATGTTCCTGGATGGTATTGCCACGGCACCTTCTACCCCGCTGAAACCTTGAATGACTGGGCAAGATCGCAGGTGAGACTCGTGGCGCAGTGTTTCTTGCCAGCAGAGTTCACGTTTGTCCTGCCAAATTTCTACATAGATACTATAGTTACAATTAACGACCCGATAAACATGTAAAAATTGTGCAGATAGATTACGTGCTTGGGCACAACCCTATGAACATGAGCTACGTTGTCGGCTATGGCGAGAGGTATCCGCAGCAAGTCCACCACAGAGCGGCATCCATCCCAAAATCTGCAGGAAGAGTTGGTTGTACTCAAGGTCACAAGTATCGGGACGCGAAGTCCCCGAATCCCCACATTCTCGAAGGGGCTATGGTTGGTGGACCGAACAAGTTCGACAAGTACCATGACCGACGCACGAACTACCAAGAATCAGAGCCGACGTTAGCTGCCAATGCCGCACTCGTGGGAGCTTTGGCCTCACTCTCGACGGTAACGAACACGGGAGTGGACGCCATGGCCATCTTCAACGCGCTGCCATCTCTGTTCCATCCTCCTCCACCGGCATCTGCGCCCTAGACGATCAGAAAATGAAGAAATTACGCAACAATCGAGAAGAGCAAGCAATCTCATCTTTCCTTGAATTGATGCCCTTCGTGGGCATGGTCACGAGCTCCACGTTTACCTTGTCGCGAATACGACATTCCCGTTCTGTCTTGAGCTCAATTGGCTGTTAGAGTAGAAGCTTTGGGTGCGATTATGGTGGGGTCATGGGTAGATGGGGAGCTATGGAGGATGATCAGAAGCTTGATAGGAAAAAACAAAAAGAGAAAAAAAAAAAAAAAAAAAAAAAAAAAAACAAGGCATACGAAATGAGCACTAGGATTGACAAATCACTGGTTTAAGAAATGGTTGCGGATGGTAGCATGTGCACAGGCCCCATTCTGAAGGGCAATATGTATTGATTTTTGCGTCGTGATGTCAGTGGGACGCATTTTAGAAACCTGGGCTCAAGTGAGCTGTGGCCTGTAAATTCATCTTGATGTTCAGTGAAATCAGGAGGTTATGACGATGAATCCAATCATGTTCCAATCAAACACATGCTCTCGTTTCTGTTTGAGAGATGATTGATGTGTGCATCGTGCACATGGCTTGAGTTAGAGCAGCAGCTAGAGCGTCATCAGCATAGCCAGATGCGCGAAACACTATTTCGTTGGTTCAGGGTGGAAGAGGAGGGAGAAGAATGCTGCATTTTCCCATCTGTAGCTGTACCTACACCGGTAATGTTCCACTTGTTAGTTATTCACATCGCTTTGCAATTACGAGGTTCACACTTAGTGTGCGTGATTGTTCACAGCCGACTGTTTTAGCAGTTGAGTTTAAATCACTGCGAACAGTCCACATTTGCCTCCCACTTATTCTGTATGAAAGTTTGTGATGAATGACTGATGAATTAGCAATGAGCGTTGTCACAATAAGTCAATTTCACTGCAAACCGTAAGCCCTAAATTTCATGAATAAGAGTGTGAAAATCTACCTTGTAGGCGTTTTTGCTTGTTGCTGTTCTCTTCACTTTTCGTCAATTGGTACACATCGCGGAGGCACATAAAGCGTCAACTTAAGCTACCAATACAACAGAATTCTACAAGCTTGCTTGTGCTTTTGGTGATATGAGGGCTCATGATGAGAGTGACAAAGGAGAAAGCAATTAAGACAACGTGAATGCGCGAGAAGAGAGGGATTGGATGCGTCAGTGCTGAGCATTAATATGAGGACGGTGTTGCTGGTGAGAGGAAGAGAGCAAGATTTGGGTGTTTTCCAGATGCTAGGGCGTCCGAGCTCGCTGTCGGGAGACGCTCATAGCAGAGGCCACGAGCATGGACTTGGTGCACAAGGACCACGACAGCCCAGCGGTGAGCATTCACAAGCTGGAATCAAGAGTATAGTGAGCTTCCCACTGGGGCACTGGCAGGCAACTGTGCTAGCTCTCATCGTCTCCGCGACGTAATATGCCAAGCAGCAAGCCTCTAATGAGGAACCTACTGACATAGCGTTCACAACCAATGACCTCACGGTCAAAGAACAGACACTGAAAATTTTCTGTCAAACCACTATTCTTTCAAGAACCACTGCGACTTCAACAAAACATCATGTACCTGGAGGTTCGCGGCGGTGTTGTGCACATCGTGTCTGTACAAGAGAGCGGAATTCCTTGTCGACAGAATTTTTGCCTAAAACCAAACGATGGACGCTCCCATAACGAATACCAGAACACTCTCCATGCATTCGGGCAAAAGCCATAAAAGACCTCAGCCTTGGTTGCGCTACGCTACTCTCTCCTTTCCTCACCCTCAACTAAATGGTCAAACGCTCTTCTCGATTCTCAAAAAGATTAGCAGAATCGAAAAAGATCTACCGAGCCTTTTGAGCGCGGGTATCGTAATGGAAGCCAACTCGTCCGACACAAGGTCAGCGATCGAAAGACCAAGATCCTGCACGGCTACCGACTCCCCTCTCTCCTCCCTTTCTTAAATACGACATGGTCAAGCTTCACGTTGCCTCTCCACACAAGAAACAAAACGAATGACACTGTTGGAAGGCGCACCACGGCAGCCGACTCTCGGCTACTTCGTACTCCATGGCAGGTACGAACGCAGCTCGTCTCGTCAACCTCCTTGGAACTCTACCAACAACACTCTAGCCTCTGGAGGCCGAAAAACCGCGGGGAAAGAAGACAAGGCTTCATCCGCGACAACTATTGGATGAATAACTTCATTCGTTGATAAAAACGGATTTCTTTTTTCTTTTAGAGATTTCGAAAACCTCTAACCGGCGGGGGAAGGAAAAACCATCTGGTAAATTCGAACGTAAGAAAGGAGACCTGATGGTGAAATGTTTGCCGCCTTTGTGCCGCCCCCCGCGGGCAGCGGGCATCCGTCCACACGGGGGGGGCTGGAAAATTCCCTGCCAGCTGTGTAGGAAGAGATTCCCGTGCGGGATGCAACCTTCCAGCAGGATTCTTGCTTGGAACGTGCGCCTCCGTCTCTAAGAATATGCGTCTCTCTCTCTAGGTATTGAGCGTCTCTCTCTTCCTTCGTTTCTGCTTCATTATGAGTCGCTTATTTGGCATCATTTTTGCTTTTTTTATTCCCACGTTCTTCTTTCCATATGACTTAAAATAGACCCCGAGGATGGGGTGGAAGCTTCCACGAAACCTCGTCCTCCCTTTAATGCGGAATGAGTAGTTTAGTGAAAATTGGCAACTTGGGAATATTCAAATGTGGTAGAGGATTTACTTTTGAAACTTTTGAAAGTTTGTTATTAGCTTGTTGATTTTTATTTTTATTTTTATTTTTTTCTATTCGTGCAATAATATTGAAAATAAATGCTAAAAATATTCGGTGAACCAAAATTAGTAATATTTATTCTTTTCTATCTACATATTAAATTTTGTTTATAATAAATTGATAACAACCACTCATCAATTATATCATAGTAGAATTATGTGAGACTAAACAAAGATATTGTGAGTCAAACACAAATATAACAAAATGTGGGTATTTTATTTACATATTAGCTGCAACTAACTTTGTAACTTTTTATAAATGACAAAATTTGTGAAAATGTGTACATAATTTATTGGATATTTTTTCAAAAAAGCACATTAAAATTTGTTGATAATCTAAAATAAAAAATAAATGATGAATTATATATTTATATTATGAAACTATTATGTCTATTATGGATGTATACAAATTTAATCCAATTCAAATAGATTTTAGAATAAATTTTTTTCAAATAAAAGTCACATCATTGATATGTATTTGATGCTCTTAAGCTCCCAAAGTATGTATAATTTATAATTTCATCTTTAAAGATTTCCCATAATTGAATTATTATTGTATTAAATTTATAAATAATAAAATAAAATAAAATAATCTTCTATTTTTTTCTTTTTTAGAGTGAGGAAAAAAATTAAAAATAAAACAAACAAACCAACAAACCAACAAACAACATAGTGTGCAATTAATGGCAGGAATAATATTGCAACTTAAAGATAATGTTATGCTCATTATTCATAGCTGATGTCATAGAATAATTTTAAAGTATATAAGTAATTAATTTTTTATTTTAAATAATTACTTTGTTTATACTTGTGTGAAGACAGAGAGAAATGCATTAAAATCACAATTATAGCATGTTTGGTTCTTGGATCAAACTCAAAACACTCTTATTATGTTTAAAGACTTGGTCTTTGATTGTACATTTAAATATTTTAAAAAACCTAAATAAATAAATTCATTAAATCCAGTATTCATTTTATACTGTATATTTTTAAGTTTATAAAGATGTGAGTATTAATGAAAAATAAAAAGTTATATATATATATATATATATATATACAACATATATAGTACTAAAAAAGAATGTGGTATTATTTTGTATAAATGATCTTACAACTAGCTCATTACATTGTAAATTTGTTCAAATATTATCAAGATTATCTAGTTTGAAATCAAGAGAACCGTAATGAAATAATGTTTGAAAAATTATACGTCTTAAAAAAACAATGTTAATATAACCTCATTAATTATTATTTATATATCTTAAAATCTGTTTACATAAATTTTATAATTTAAAATGTTAACAAAATGCAGTAGGTAATGTTTTTATTTCATCTATGGTATATACTTGAAAATATTAAACCCTTCAAAGATGTCATAAAATAGAATCTTCAGTTTTTTCAGCATCTTAAGAAAAATCAGTATAAGTGTTAAATCTGAATAAAAATGATTAAGAGTATTGTGTTTATGAGCATATTTCAAAAACTATAACTTAACTTTTTTTAAAAAATAAAATACTGTAATTTTTTTTCTGTTATATATATATATATATATACATATATAAAGACGATGATGTAGCTGATCATGTTATACTTAGACTATAATACAATATGGAAAAAATTGTACAATATACACAAATTATACCAATTCTAATCTCCACCAAAATAAAGCAGTATATGTGCATGGAAAAGTAGAGAGAGAGACTGATTTTCTCTCTCTAAGGGATCTTTATTGAGAACTGAAGCCTGCCACTGCCCGCCCAGCGCCCACAGTGAGAAAAGGGGCCCTCTGCCAGCTGTGCACGGGGATCTTGTGTGACCCTGACTCAGCACGCACCCCCTGGATGGTGCCTACTCACTCCAGCATCCATGAGCTGGCTCGATGACGTGGAGGACGAGAGAGCGTTTCACACTTGGAGATCGAGGATTGGGGTTCCGCAGCCCTCTAGACAGGCCATGGTGGAGGCGACTTTTCAAACCATGAAATCGACATGCTTTGGCGTGTAACCGTGATGGTCAGACCCAATCAGAGCTCGCCACGTGTATATGACCTCTAATAGGAATTTTGCATAAAATGTTACGAATTTTGAATAAGGCTGGTAGTTATGTTATTTGAAATACTGTGTATTGTGCCGATAAATTCAATTTACATTAAGAAATTTAAATAACATCTTTCATAATTCGAAAACATACTGACCACTTTACATCATACTCTTGATTTATTAGACAACATGAAGCTACTATATAAAAATAAGCAATTGTATAGAATTTTACAGAAATAAAAATCCCATGTAAATATGATATAAATTTCTGTTTTCTGAATTTGTGGAATAATTGTTTTAAAAAAAAGTAATACAATGTAATTCATGATGGAAAAGAAAGCTTGAAAACAGCTTACTTTTCTTTCTTTCTTTTGCTAAAAAAATATAATAAATATTTATTGCAAAAATTTAATAACTTATTACTTAACTTCAATAGTAATTAGTATTACCATTGACTTTATTATTGATAATGATGTCAATAAATAGAGTAAATGGTTTCTACATGATAAAAATCTACATTAACTAATTATTTTATGAATATTAAAAAATGCTTAAGAAAACATTTATATTTATAATTAAAACATAAGTTTTAAATTACCAAAAAAAATATTCAACAGTAAAATCGAAATCCCAAATAAAACTGTTTAAAACAATATTTAGTAAGAAGAACATTAAATTATTACATTACAAAAAAAAGTCAGAACATAGATTAATTTCTAACAACATCTTTTTCATTTTATAAATTTGAAACCATTATAGCTTACCTTTTCTAAAGGATTTAGTTTTTTATTTGCAAATTTTAACTCAATAACAAGGTCACATACATCCATGTGCACTTTAACTACTTTCTGTTAGAAAAATCCTTAACATCTGCAGTTGTGGTAGTAACAATTACTTGTATAATTTTAAAAGACATAAATATTAAAAATATATATGAATTTAAATATTTGTACTTTACCATTTTTACAAAAAATTAAAGGTTGTTTAACATAATTTTTATAAATTTGATAAAACTATAATGGCATTTGTTTAAAAATTTTAAATGCTTTTTATTTTTTATTTATTTTAATTTTCTCCTGAATTTTTATATTGATATTACGTTTTGAATGTATAGTGTATGATTTAATTGCTATTCATTCTAATAAACTTCAGTGATTCTATTACCAGCTAGTATTCAGTTTTATTTTTATTAGAATAAGTTTAGGGGAAAAAACCTATTTAACATTACTGCAAATAAAAAATGTACACAGTTTTCAATGTTATTAAAAGGAATTTTAAATTTCTTCAGTACAAATAATTACAAATTTTTATCTTTACTTTTTAGATAGTAACTTATGCAAATTTTAGGTATTGATATGGAAAAATTTGCTTTAAAACAAACACTACAAACTTGTAAAAAATCATATTTATGCTTAAAATGATTTTTACTTAGTTTCATATTGTAACAAATAAATTACAGTACTTCATTTTTTAAGATGATTAAACTATGTTTTTTTTGTTTTTTTAAACCTTGTAAAAGAAAAAAATTTAAATAGAATTATTGCTTATTCAACCAAATTAAGCCTTTATAAATAAATAATAATTAAGGAATCAAGTACGAAAATAAAAATAAATTATAAATTTTGTTGGAAAAATCCCTCAATTGTTAAATCTACATAATTATAATACATTTTTAAAACAAATGATTAGCTAAATTATCGATTTTAGATAGACTACTTAAGTAAAAATACAATATCAATCATGGTGTTGGTATCATATTGTTTATAAATAAAGATCCTAAATTTTTTGTATAGATTGATCAAAATTTTGTAGAAAATTAAATTTTATGTATTGATTAAAATAAACTTTTTTATTTATTTTTCACTCAGTTTGTAAACATCAATTTACCAATCAACCTAAACACAATAGCTTCTATGACAATTATTTTAGCATAAGTTTTATAATTAAAGTATATGATGTGTTGTATATTTGTGTTGTATTTAACGATTTATTATTTCTTTTATTTTTAAAAAATATTCTGTATATATTCTATTAATAATATGCAGTTGCAATGTTGTCTTTTAATAAAAATATTTTATTCATCTCTCTATTTAAAAAAAAATTTAAGCCAATGTTTTACTTAATATTGTTACTTGAATTAAGTACAATGAACTAATGTGTATTAAAATATTTTTCAATAAAAAACTAGGTTGCTTTGTAACAATATCTTTTTTGCAAGCATATTGTAATGTATTTTTTAATTATGTATTATATATATGTATATATATATAAATTAATCATGAGAAATATTTCTGCTAATATCATAATTCTCATAGAAATGACTTTTTTTTTAGATTTTAATTTGTTTTCTGTTGTTTGATGTCTACAATTATTTGAAACCAAAGTAAATATTACTATTAAATATGTAATGTTTTAGAATTCTAATTTAAAATTGTAATTCGGGAAACAATAAATTTTTACTTTATGAAACCATTATTTGTAATAATCAGTAGTATAATCACAAGTAGAAGTATAAGTAGTATTTAAGTTCAATAAAATACAAATTTGTAAGAATTAGCATAAATCAATGTTTATTTATAATTCTTAGTTTATTAACTGCTACTAACTTAAGTATGAGGATCTAATCTTCTAATGCCACGAGCTTACTTGAAGATAGTATGTAGATTATATTCTTCTGAAAAGTCTTGGAATGATTTTATTTCAGCATATCATGATCAAAATTGCAATTTTTTTTCTCATGTATTTCTATTCTTCTTAAAAGTGATATATATAAGATTCAAAAATAATAATTTATTTGATTTGATAAAGTACTATATATATATATATATATATATATACATATAATCCTAAAAGTATTTTTTTATATCTGATTCATATACAATTGTTGAACAATAAATTGCCTGTTAAATAGAAATGCATAAACATATCTGTTATTGCATTAGTTTAAGAGACAAAAGAATCACATATAGAAAAACATCTATAATATTCAAATAGATGTTGATCCAAAATCCCTACTGAAAAGATAAATAATCTGTTGTGTGTACATTATGTTTTTTTGTGAAAAGAAACAAAAAGCAAATGCAATGATATATATTGTTTAAAATCACCAACAGATCTTATTCAAAATTTTACTTTTTAATCCATTCATTGTTTTTTACACAGACCACATAGTGCACATATATTTGGCTGAAAAAAGTTGAATTTTATGGCCATTATATGAGTTAGCTGATGTCAATTTTGTTAGTTGAATAAAATTTATAGAGTAGCAGATAATTTATCATAAAATCATATTTATAATTTAAGCACACAATCAATCTTTTAATTAAGAAATATTAGTTAGTTCAGTACTTCCAATTTTACAAGATTTTGTTTCTTAAAAATAAAGAATTTATAAAAATCTTAAAAGCTGAAAAACAAATTCAAGATTTATTTCAAAGTGTGTAAATATTAAGATTTTATTAAAATGATTTAAAAAAAAACATGTATATTATAACAAAAACATTAATAAATTTTCAAAAATATTTTAATTATCAATATTGCTAAATTATTAAAAAATAGGAGTAATTATTTTTAATTAGCTCAAAATAAATAACTGATTTTATAATAAATAATAAAATGAATTTTCCACTTAAATTAAAAATCTGTTAACAAAACGAGTTTGGAATGATAAATTGATTAAATTAAAATTTTCTGAGTGTTCTTTTTACAAATTACTAAATCGTATCTTACTTACTTTTTACATTTCTTATTTTTAAATAGTCGGAAGATAAAACCTTATGAAAATAAGTTAATATACATATTTTTCTTCTTGTACAATATATTTACAAATTTAAAACAATATTTATTTTTATGCATTGCCTTTTTGCACAAAAAATAAACTACATAAATGAATAGAAGTCAGAATTCATTTTTATAAATTATGCTAATCATTATAAGTACTACAATGATGAATAGTGTGCAGGTTGAAAAATAGAATAAATAAACAGCAGTTTTTTAATACATAGATCACAAAACATTACTAGATAGGATTCTCATTATTATTTTTTAAATTACAGAAACTACATATCAGTAAATAAATACTTTCAAATTTTCTTTTTGTTATATGATGTATTCATTAACGTTCTTGATTTTAGTTACATTGTGATGTTTAAGACACAAAATTAAAAGATAACCAAAATTAACAAATATTATATGTATGTATACAGATATTCTCATGTTATTTTAATTCAAGGAAAAACATAAGAAACTACATGACAATTTTCAATGACCAATTGTGTTATTTTTACACAAGATGTATTATGTTTTACATGCAAAAGTAATTTAGTGACATTTTGTAATTAAACAATGATTTTGAAATCAGCTTTCAAACTGTTGCAGAAGCACTGCATCCTCTGCAATCCAAATCAGATACAACCATTTCAAAGGAATATATATCTATATCTATATATATATACACAAATTGAATCAAATAAAAGCCTATTCTAGTGATTGGATTTTACAATGGGGATTCTTCTTTAAATATCACAAAAAAATAAAACCTATTACCATATTCTAGTATTGTGTATATATATAAAAATATATATTTCCCACATTGACTTCCATGTGTCATTTTGTTAATATATCTATATATATACATACATATATAGATTCCCATATGGCAAAGCAACCCCCATATACTCCACAAAAAGTGAAAGCAATGTAGAAAGGGATGAAGGGTGGGAGATAAATGAAGGTGGAGTGCACATGGCATATGAGATCATTGCCACATGATTGAACAGTCAGCAAATGGCCCCCCCCCCCCCCCACCTCTGTCCCACCCTGTGCATCACTGTTTTATCTGGTGAGACGTCACTTTTTCTGTTCCCTTTGTTCCCTCATGAGAATGTGAGGTGAATATGGCCACTGGAACCCATTGATGTCAGCATCATTGTTTGTCATGCACCATGCAGCTTCTCTAACTAATGTATTCTATTTTGTTTGTATGTTTAGTTTCTGGGTTAGTTACACAAGTGGGTCACCTCCAAAGCCCCCAAAGGTACTGCCCCACCTTGCCCCTGCCTAACCCATGTGGTCAAAATCCCCCCTGCCCTTGTACTGGTACACATCAGCACAAATTAGGGTTAGGGTTTCTGTACACATCCAAAGTGGGTGATGTCATACCCCCTCCCTCCCTCCCTTTGCCTTGGTTCCAATTCATTGAGCTTATGGAATTGTGAAGTACAAAACAATTTTAAAATAATAATATATAATAAAGAAAATTTAGATTAGATGTGGTGATTCTCGCATGAAATTTAATATTGTTATAAGAGGACTTTGTTTATGTATTATTTTCTTGTATTTACATATGCATTTTGTGATTTTTTGTATTTGAAATGATTGCATTTGAATTAGGATAATGTATTATTTTTTAATGAATTTATTAGAATAATCTTTTAGAGTTAGTTAATGAAGGTAATCTTCTATTTTGTCTCAATTTAGTTTAACCCATGTTAATATTTGTAGGTTTTTAATGACTTCTTTATTATTATTATTGTAATTTTTTAATTTTTTTAATTCCATTATATATAAGATATATATATATATAGCATATATAGAATTTAATTTTGAATGATTTAAATAGTCATTTAAATAATTAAATAGAATAGAATATATCATATCTATTACTTATTATTATTTTTATCACATATACATCTCTTATATATATATATATATATATATCAAATATATTTGGATTAAAAATTAAAAATTGGAATAATAATGATAATAATAATATCCTTATAAAATATAAAAAATATTATATATATATATATATAAGAAGATTATTAATCATCCAATTATTATAATTGAATACATTATTTTGATGTGATTTTCCACAAGATTCTAAAAAATGGTTAATAAATAGTCCATCAAATCAATAATAATATAATTATAAAAATAACATTTTATGATTATTTTTTTAGTCTTTTGTTTATGAAATTTTAGTTTATAAGGATTATTAAATAATATATAGGATTATATATTTATTATTTAATAATTTATATTAATAAATAAATTTCAAAAATTTAATCCTAAATTAATAAGATTCTAAACATATATTTGAATATAGTGTATATATACATGTGTATAATTAATTTGATATTTGTAATAACTTTACAATATGTTTTTAATGCTAATATTACAAATTCTTATCTTAAAGGACTTAAGCACAATCTAACTTTTTTTTTAATGCAACTAAAACATACAATATTACAAATGGAAGTATGGCACTAATTGCATCTTTAGCTTGCATAATTTCACTCTATAGATGTAACTTACATTACACTTAGTAGATAGAAGTATACATTTTTTATACAAATAGTTTTGATTTTTTACAATTGTATTATAGCATAGAATAGGTTGGTTAAAGCTCTAATAAATCCTAAATAATTATAATTTGAATTATATACAAAATTTTAATAAAAAGAGGAGCATAGCACTAGTATTTTATGATTATTGAAAACAGAATATTTACTATAACTACAAATTTTTTTTTGTTAACTTTGAAAATTTTAATAAGAAGATTTAATTAATAATTTAGATACAAATAAAAGACCATCTACTCCATCTAACAAAGATGCCACCTAGTGAATTCTTCTTCTTTTGGCTACTTTAGAATTGTGAAAGATTATGTGTATTCAAATTATGATCACATTTTTTAATACATTGGTTAAATAAAAAATTTAAAAAAATTAAAAAAATTAAAATATGTATATTTTATTGTTACTACCACATTTTTTTTGATAAAATTCTATCTCTTTTAAGATCCTTTCAATGGACTAAAGTGATGAATCAATTCATTTCTTCTAAAATAAAATCATAAAATAAAACCATAGCTAGTATTTCTATAACTTAAAATATATACACCAACTATTCTTATTAAACTACAAATTTGGATCTCTTTGAAGTTGAAGTAGAATTTTGATTTATTTGTTTGTTTGTTTATTTGTTTTTTTTATTTTTTTTATTTTTTTAAAATGTAGAAAGCAAATTCCAAGCACTTAACAACTACAAAGAATAACAATGGTTACTAAAATCATCATCTGGTATTTTTTTTTTCTAAGCATTGGAAGAAATAAAATAAAAAATAGCATTCTAACTACAAACTTTAATCAAAGACAATTCTAAGATGTCATCCTTCTAAGTATCTAAATTCTACATTAACTTGGAAATAAATAAAAAGTATAATTTTTTTTCTTATTATCTATATAAAAATTTTAATGCTTAAATTAAAACTTAAGCTAATTAAAAATAATTATAAATAAGTTATTAGTATTTTTCAAACATGTACATGAAGGTTAAATTTTTTATTAAAATTTTCTATTATAAATCAAAGAATATATAATTGCTACAATCTTTCAAATCTATTGTTAAAAGCATACAAAGATTGCATTCACTAGAGAATTAAAAATTATATATTTATTTCTCTACTCATCCCCTTCCTTTCGACAACATGGACAAACCAATGTACTTATGTAGTCTACTACAACACCTTATGTTGCTATAACTTGTAAATTAAAAATCTCCTTCAATAATAAATTTGTAAAAGTTGCACTTGAGAGAAATAAAATTTGACATCATATAAATATTAAATTCCTCCATATAAAAAGAAACTTGTCTAAGATATACAATGCTATACTTTAGTACACTCAATCTTAGTCTTAATTATTAATAGATGGCATATAAGAGGATAATGATAACAATGAAGTTTTTAAAAAAAAATTAATTTAATTTTTTATATTACAATAAAAGACATACTAATTATTAAATTTTAGCCAACTACAATTGTAAAATGTAATGAAATCTATCTTTTTATACAATAAAATTCTTCAAAATATGCATTCTTTATGTACTTAGTTGTATTCACATTGACAAGCATGACAAGTATAAAAAACTATTAGTTATTATAAACTATGCTTTTAACAAAAACTACATTGTTAGATACAACAAAGAGTATTTAAAAGAGATATTATAGATTGCACAACAAGAGTCCTAATTAGCAAATAGGTCAAGAAGAAGATATATATGTTAAACCAAGGTCTTCAATATCAAATGAGTGTATTAATTACTAACCAATTGTTAGACTATTGACCTCTTAATGTAACTTAAAATTATCTCATGCTATAATTTATATTTTAAGTAGCTTCTATTCTTTCTTCAATCATACTTCAATCAATATATTTTTAATGACTATAGATATTAAAAAATTCCTCTACTTATCAACAATATATTGTTATTTTCTATTTAACTAATATAAAACAATATACTAGCCAAAAGTGGATATATATCTTTCTCTTACTTATTTTAGTTTCTTCTTTAAATATTTTCAATCATAACTAACATATAATATAAATTATTTTGTATCTTTTGTTTGTGCATCACAAGTATATATATATATATATATATATATATAATATAGTTAAAGTGATCACTTAATTCATTTAAAGAAATAAATCCTTAATAATAATGTATAAAGATTAAATGGTTCTTAAATATAGATATTTTTTTATATAAAATTTCAATAGTTAATTTGATATCCACAACTTCCAAAGATACAAGATATGTGGTGATGGTAGATTATACATTGTCTTATTATATTATAAGAAATATTGATTATTGGGAGTTTTATTCTAAATACTATATACAAGATAATCCATCATAATGTAATTCAAAAAAAAAGTAAATATTTATAATCTTCATTATATAGTTTATGTGACTTTAGGCAATAGAGGCTCAAAAAATAAATTGATATGGATTAAAACTTATTAAGTATATAGTGGGAATAATAACATTATATAACATTATAGTGGGAATAATATACTATAAAGAGGTACATTTTTATTTTTATTTTGAATTTCTATAATATTATTTTAAATATTACCAAATAAATATTAATTGATATTTATAGACCTATATATATATACAACAACTATACTCTTGTTATACTAACGTCATGCTAACAACTAATATAACTTGGGATCAAAATAGATAGAAATAGGACCTTGGATGCCATTGATTATCTAACACTCAAACACTAATCAATGCATCATATAAACTCTGGGTGTGTCAAAAAGAAGAAGATGGAATTGCACTTCTATTTGTTCCAAGACTTTACCATGGTAAGAACAAAATAAATAAATAACATCTTGTGCAGTAAAGCTGCCCTTAGATTCTTGTGGCAGGAAGCAATCACAACATACAAGACAGCATTTAACTGTTGAAGTTAAAGTAAAAACGGATCGGCAGCTCAATGCTATAAATCAGATGAACTATATTTCAGGTGCTTCGATCCATCAATCAATTCTTCCTTTAAAACCCAAAAACTGTTGCTGACGTGGAGGGGGTCAAGGTTGAGATGAAAACTGGCAGAGCTATGGGGTTTTCCTCCTCACAGAAAGGAAAGACGTAAAAGCTAAAGAAAGATTTGGGAGGCATTCAATGACCGTGGCAGAGTTGGTTGACCACAAAGGGACCCAACTTTCCCCAAAACAGGGATTATAAGATCCCATATCAGCAGACAAGTTCAAATTTAGGGCTCCCATTCAGTCTTTTTAATGGCCTTTTCCTCTCTCCTTTTTCAATATTCATGGTAGAAATAGAAATTATGCTGTCAATTCCTCCACCTTGGCTGGCTGGGTCAAAGCTTTCATGCTGCGTGCCACTGAGACCAATTTTCCCTCTTCTGCCTCGAGACCTAGTGTTTAAATATAGCCCTCTGCTAACAATGATACCAGTCAAGCACATTGCTGAAACCCTAACATAAATAACACAATGCAGCTCTTTCCAACAAAAGAGGCCAAGCTGAATAGTAAGCTTGATTGCTGGGTAAAGTAGAATGTTGGTGACTCTGCAACAACACACTCATGCTAAAGGAGAAGCTAAAGGAACAAGATGCTTGAGCAAACATTCAAATCCTGATTCCTTTAGTGTGTAGAGCTCTTGCTTTCATATCCATTGACTGTAAAGCCGGGTGTGTGTCTTTTTGTGGTCCAACTGGGCAAGTCAAATGGAAAGTCAATGGTGCATGACATGAAGTTTGACAATGTCTGGACCTTGCTCTAGTTAAGGTGCAAGGGATAAAGAAAGAAGTGGGTGTTAAGGGTTTGGGGTTCATTGATTGGGTTTAGAATTTCCCAATTGTGTCCTACAGGTGGGCCTTTCCACATTGGATTTTTGGAGAAACAAAAGAAGAACAAGAGAAAGAAGGGTACTGTACACACAAACCAAACACATTCAAAAGAACTAAGGTTCATTTTGTACTAAAAAGTGGTGTTGTGTCACCAAACTCCCCTGCTCCCAGCCCATTCAGATGGTGACCCCCAATTTTTGTGAACATGGGAAATCCTCACCCAGGGCAGCAGGATGCCAACCTTTCTTTAAAATATATATATACCTCTGCACATTTTGTATGGGAGATGGATGTAAGCTCCAGCTCCTTTCCCATGTAGCAATTTCACCCAAGCCTTGCAGGACTCTAAATCTCCTTTTCCATGAGGCAGTCTTTCTATTTCTCCAATAAAGAAAAGAACAGAGGATGAAAAAAACGTCCATATTCCAAATCAATGTTACACCACTCCCATCCATCTATCCATCCTCAGCTTGCTTATCATGTCCTTGGATACCACAAGAGTCCATAATCCAGAAGCAGCAATATCAGGAAGGGGCGACACATTGTCACCCTAAAATTGGCACCCACCCTAACCCAGTCAGGTTTAATCATGCCCTTTTATTTTTTTCCCCCCTTGCCACACTTTCATCTACATATTAAAATAAACAAAAACAAACAGGGGTGGGGGGTAAGGCAGAGGCTCACATGGAAGGCAGCAAATAATAATAATAATCGCTAGTGGAGCCTTCGTACAAGGTGCAGGACTAGCATGATGCGGCACCGCCAGGTGGAGCTCAACAACCAGAAGGAAAAGAGGGAGAAAGGGTGAACTGCTCCGGCCGTGGATTGGCCTACAATGCAATGGGTGAAAATAGATGAAAGTACGTACTAATGGATGGACAGAATTAGAGCAAAGGAGTGTTGGAACAAGCAACGTGGGCGAGGGGCGGCTAGAGTTGACTGAATCCACTGCGTGGGTGTGAGTGAGAGAGTTTCGGCCTCGTCCGCCTTCTCGCCCTTTTCTTCACAACCCATGCATCGTCACGACCACACAGACGCACTACGACACGCACTGCCCTCAGCTTCAACTGGGTCTGGCCTTTGTTCCTTTGAGAGAGAGCGAAAGAGTGACGGAATCCATTCCGCAAAAGCCTCCCTGCTACTTCTCCTCCCCTTCTCTCCAGTTGTCTCTTGTTTCCCTGCGATTGTTTTGGTCAATTGGGTGCGTTTGGAATAGTGGGAATTACCTCAGGGGATGCATTGTTGTGGGAGCGTTTTTAGTCAGGGTTATTGCGTTGCGTGGATGTGAAACTTGGTGAGGTGGTGTGGATGTGAGTGTCGGGAGTTCAGGGGTTGAGGAACTGGGAGTGAGAGTGAGTTTGGATTTGGAGTCGTGGCGGAGACGACGTTGGTCGGGTTGGTGCTTACGTAGCGGAGACTGAAGCGGTACTTGGATTGACGAGGAGGTTTCGCGATACGGTGATCTTTGACCGACAGCGAGTGTTTTTATTGTCGGTGTGGCTGCTGTGGCAGGTACGAGGGTGCTCGTTCGCTTTCCTCCCCCTGTCTGGTCGTGCGTCCTCTTGGGTCTCTATCGATTTTCGAGAATTGGGCCGCAGGCTGTGTGTGTGTGAGAGAGAGAGAGAGAGAGAGAGAGCGAGAGAGAGCGAGGCGAGGAGAGTTGAGGGGAGGATAATTTGTAATTATGGAATGGAAGTCGGGGTTCTGATGACGTGCTTTGCACCCCATTTGCAATGATAAGCGGCTCGGAAATTAGTCAATGACGTGATTGTTGAACTAATCGCTACACAAGAGATAGTTGCAGCATTTTGAATTTTGCTCTGTGCCGCAAGTGTAGTCCGTCATTGAACCACCGTCTTCGGTTTAACTTGGTCACTGGCAGAGATAGAGCGTGAAATTTGACTTTACTGAAATTTATGCTGAAGCGATTTTCTCTTCACTACTTTGGGGCTAAGTCAAGTAGACTGAGTGTTTCAGCCGAATGCGTGGTTTTTCTCTTGTTGCCGCTCGTTTGATCCACAGCTATCATGAATTCTGTGTTTGACGATAAATTCGTCGAAATAAATTTTTCCACTAGGCTGCCCAGTCATTTGTTGTGCTTCTGCTCATTAGTTAGCGCTCTAGAAGATACGTTTAGCCCCTCAACCTTCGTCCAGAGGTAGGCACAGAAATGAAATGAAAGGAAGCGGGTGTCAGGTGCTCGGTTTGTGGCTCTGCTTCAAACAACTTACATAACCAAGGTTCGAGTGTGGCGCTTTTCTGTTGCTACTTGGTCTGTGGGGATAGTCGATTCATCGAAATGGGCTCTTTGGTAATTGCCTCTTTACAGTGTTACTCGCCAATTCAGCACTCTCCCACCCCAAGTCCTCCAGCTCTAGTCCCTTTTTGCAGGTCAATTTTGGGCGTGTGATATTGAAATTCGTGTGCAATTCTGCTGGACCCTGCACCTTCTCACTGCCGATGCGCCGCCTGCACTGAATTCTCTCAGTTCAATTTCTAGCCTTTGGAGCGTCAAGATACTCAAATTGTGCGCGTGTGCATCTACTAAAGCTGTGGCTTGGTGCTCCGTATTTTGCTGTTGTAGGGCTATTGAAGTATTGTTGAGATCATTAAAGAACAGAGTTTAGGCTTGCTTGTGAGAAATTCCATTCAAGTACATGAAAGGGCAGCTATCTCAAGGTACCAAATCAGCATCGACGGAATCTAGGACAAGATTGCTCGTAAAACCAACGCCCTCACGTCCGCAACCACCATCGTCATCGTCTATGACCACTCACAAGGCTGACAGTCCCATGAGCATAGCCTCTAGTTTCCTTAACGACCAAGACTCGGAGCATGAATTGAAGTCCTTCTCGCACCTTCTCGCAGGTGCCATGTCCCCCTCAGTACCCTCCGATCCCTCCACCTCTTCCAATCTGGAAGAGAAACCTTCACCCTCCTTGGATGGCGTGGGGAGCAACTCCCCCGGTCGTAGCTTCGCAGAGAGACTTGCAGCTCGAGGAGCAGCAGCGAATAAGAGTGAGTCCATCACCGAGGTAGGTACCGCTGGTCGTCCGCCTCCGTCCAACAATGGCAGCCGGTACAACCAGCCCACACCTTCCAGCCTTCCCAACCCTCGAGGTGGTGGTGGAAATGGTGGTGTAGGTGGAGGTGGAGGTGGCGTTGTAGCAGGAGGAGGAGGAGGAGGAGGAGGCGGCGGCGGTAATGGCAATTATCTAACCATTCCCCCGGGTCTTCTTTCACCCACCACTTTGTTCGACGCCTCCCTTGTTATGCTTTCAAATGCACAGGTACAGATTCTATTTCTGTTCATCTCGTCAGGTTTTGATTTTCGTGAAATTAGTTAGGCTTCACATGGTAGATGGAGAGCATTTTGTTTATTTCTTTTTCTTTTGTCTGACATATATAAGTCATGTCTTCATAAATGCAGTCAGAGCCGTCCCCAACTACAGGCACATTCTCATTTGCTCATTCGTACTACAATGGCGCAATGCGAGGAATGGCGAATGGTTCCAAGGATGTCCAGAACGCCGATCAAGGAAGCCAAGGGTTCGTCTTTAAACCTCTCGGTGTCAAGACTGTCTCTCGCAACCAAATGTCGTCTATACAAAACCTGCAGCAATTCGCCAGTATGTCACAACAGCAAGCACAGGCTCTAGCACACATACAGAGCCAACACCAACAACAACACCAACAGCAGCAGCAGCAACAACAGCAGCAACAACAACAACAACAACAACAGGCAAGTCAAGTGTCACAGAGAGCTGCAGTTGAAGCAGAAAATTCGCAAGACTCAGAGCAAGATAACCAGCCACCACCCCCCATGGCCGTCCCAACGTTTCTGGACAGGCCGTCCGAGGATGGCTATAACTGGCGGAAATATGGGCAAAAGCAGGTGAAGGGCAGTGAGTATCCCCGCAGCTACTATAAATGTACTCAGGCGAATTGTCCGATGAAGAAGAAGGTGGAGCGGTCGCACGATGGACAGGTGACGGAGATTGTATACAAGGGTGATCACAACCACCCTAAGCCCCAGCCTACTCGCCGAATGGCCTTGAGTGGGGCGCATCTTCTCGCGGATGGCTTGTCTCGAGAGACAGACGGCAATGACGGTAGGTCAGATGGGTGGATGGGATTTCATACCCAGGGACATGGTGGGCCGTCATCCGCGTCCGGGAGTGACGACGAAGATGGGAGCAAACTTTCGAACGAGGATGGCGACGATGATGAGCAGGATTCGAAGCGAAGGTTTGTCTACTTCCCTGATGCTGCAGGAATGGCGATCTCTTGTCTGAGGTAGATCTTTTGACTATTTTAGAAACTTTTCTCACCAAGGATCCTTCATGGTTTACAGGAAGAGGAATGATTATTCTAAGGACGTAGCGGCAGCGCCGAGGACGATACGAGAGCCTCGAGTAGTCGTGCAAACGACTAGTGATGTGGATATTCTCGATGATGGCTACCGGTGGCGCAAGTATGGCCAGAAGGTCGTCAAAGGCAATCCGCATCCTCGGTACTAATCTTCCCATACCAATTCATAATCCTCTGGCCATGTTTGTTTGCTCTTCCGAATATGAAAGATAACTTACACACACACTCGCACACACACACTCACCCGATTTTCGTCTCTAATCAGGAGCTACTACAAGTGCACGAACGTCGGTTGCCCAGTGCGCAAGCATGTCGAACGAGCCTCCACTGACATCAAGGCCGTGATCACCACCTACGAAGGAAAACACAACCACGACGTCCCCGCGGCACGCAACAGCGGGCACGACATGGTTGCTCCCGTAGGCCCACCTCCAACTGCAGCGGCATCGCTACAAGACCAAGGCCTCCGCTACGGTAGACAAATGTCGGCCGGATGTGGCGACGCCCGCCGCGGCGAAAGCATCGCCCAAGCTATGGGACTGAGGGAGCGGATGCGGAAGGACGACGAAACCTACATCTCTGCCCCGATCGCCATGAGCTTGTCCTCCAACGGCGACCACCGGCAACAACAACAAGGCTCCCAGAGCATGGACGGGTACCGACCACAGATGATGTCCAGGCCGAAGCAGGAGCAAGGGGACTCAAGCTCCCGGCCCTCGCATCTCAACCCCAACTCGTTGTACCAACAAAACCTGGCGCATGTTGGCATCAGACGCTAATCCAAACTTTCTTCACCCTCTTGCCAAATTCCTCACCTCCCCATACACACAACACAACCCTCTCTGGGCTGGTTTTTGTTCGACAAACATCCCCGTTTGTCAACATTGTGATTACTTCGTACAGTTGTAGGTAGGAAATTAGATACACTCCCACATCACGGTTGTCTTGCAGCTACCAGCCTGCGCAGGCTGTGAGCAATATTTTTGACTAGGTAAACATAGGCATCCCCGTCTCTCCGGGGTTGCACCCAACTCAGCTTAGACACACACACACACTAACACACATACACCGTTCACTTTGTAGACTGATTCTATACAACACTTTGAGCATGCAACAACAACAAACTTTGCATACCAACAGTATTTGATGCTGATGGAATATTCGAGGGCGAGAGTTTTGCATTCACAGAATTAAAAGCTTTGGTGTCTCGTCTCCATGATCATCTGAGTTTCTCCTTGTGGATGCCAGTCCCCACTAGCAATTGATCGTCGACGCTCTTCAAGCAACCGCAGCCGCCGCTGGCGCGCGGCAGCGGTGGTGCCGCTTTTTGAGGTTGCGTCAACAGTGAGCTTGTTATGGGTGTTGAATTTGATGCTGTGTGATAACTCTAGTGTGTTTCATGTGTTTTTTTTTTTTTTTTTTTTTTTTTTTTTTAACAGTTTTTGGTGTAATGTTTTCTTTTGATAGAGTTGTATAGTGTTGATTAGTATTGAGTTCTTGAATAAATTCACAGAGTTTGTAATTTAAGTTGTGGTATATTTTAAGTTGTGGTATACTTTATCCAAACTTAAAATACAAAGTTAAAACACAAAGATTAGTAAGGTGTGTTTATACACAAATTACAAAAAAAAATTCAAGATTTTTAATGTTCATCTTTAAAAAAATTATAAGATTTATTGAAATATATACTTAGTTAATTATAATTTTACAATATTTTTCATTTGATATTGTTTGTTTTTAATATTCAATTGATTTAAGTCTTTTAGTTGAAGAAATTAAATAAAAAGCAGCATGGCTGAATTTGGTTTCATCTCTTGATGATAATTATGATAACATTCACATTGTTTCAAATTTATTAAACTCAATGGTAGGTTTATAAAAAATTCCAACAAACTTGATGCTGAATGTTCCATAGACCAAATTTTGATTTTTTTACTTATTTATTTATTTATTTATTTATATATCTAAATTAAATAAAGGATATTGTTTTTTTAATCAAAAGTTAAACAAAACATTCTTTTAACAAATGCATGAAACAATTATCAATAAATTTAATCAATAATCCAAATGACTATTTTTATATTTTTATATTACCATAAGAATAATTCATATTTTTTTCCATAATTTGTTTTTTTATTTTTATTTTTACCATTAAATTATAAATAATAACATGCAGCTAAATTAATTATCAATCCTAAAAAAGAATATCATTTTTTTCAGAAGCGAAACCTAAATTATGTCTGCAAACAAATAAAGTATTGTTTCTAAAAAATTGTGAAATTATTAAATGTAACTTCCAAAATCATTGTAAAAGATAAAATGAACTGGTTTTATGCATCCATTTACAATCATTGAAATTGAGTCTCTTTTATTAAATTTACAAAACTCATAAAAAGATTTATTTGTACTGAATTTAAAACCCTGAAGATATGAAAATAAGTGAAAAGAATCCGTTTAATTTGTAGTGTCTTTTTGTACCTTTGAAGTTGATATCCTCTCTATTTCCTATTCTCTCCCCTCCCCCACCAACCTCCCACAATAAAAATACTTTTTGTCTGTCATGAATCTTATTTATTTATTTTATTTATATTTTGTCCAATTTTCTAACTTAGTTAGAAACAATCCTATTGTTAAGATGCAAAGTAAGTCTTGCACTTGTTGCCAAATAAATTCTTGTTTGCTCATAGTTGGAATCATTATTTGAGCATAATTAAAATAAATATTTATTTTTTATAACAAGGTTTGGAATAGACTCACTTTAAATCAAGGAAAGGATTCAATGTATACATGCACTAATTTAAGGTTTTCCAACACTTAAAATCAAGTTGAAGGTTGTAATTGTTACAACATGATTTACAAACTCGTAAAAACGACCCAAGGCATCAAAAATAAAAAAATATTAATTTTTTAATTTTCACATACCACACACACACAAATATATATATATATATATATATATGAACACACATATGTAATGAGAGATGGCGTTTGTAATGGCACAAAATGATTTATCTCGAATCCAGGCATCGAAAACAAAATGAGACTAACCGAAGATTTTGAAGATCTGAGGACGAAAAAGCTGCAAAAATGTAGATGCTCCAAGCATAGTATGCAATGGATGTGCACAGCAATGCCAGAATGAGTACTCACCCTAAAACCCTAAACCTTGTTTTCTGGGCCATCTTGTCCTCGTTGCAGCATCATCTTCCTCCTCCCTCTCATTCTCCGCCATAGCCATTGCTGCCACTTATGCCCCGTTCTCTGCTGCAAAGCATTTCTTGTAAGGTTATTCCTCATCTTTGCACAGTCTGCTATGGCGATGGTTGCAGATACATTGACTTACATCGCTTGGTAGGCTCATACTGAAGGGCAAGCAAGTAGGAAGTGGGAAACAGCAGCAATGGCAGCCACTGTAGCTCAGTCGAAGAGGTGGCTACAATATCCATATTGCAGAAGGGTGGTTTTGTTATTATTTTTGTAACAATTTTGATGTAGGAAGCATTGTGGGTGAAGAATCTGAGGGTTTTGTCAGTGGTTGTGGGTTTTGTTGGAAACATGTGTCGTGGTGAGATTGTTTGAAGACGCTGTTTCGGTTACTGGATTATTTTCTTGGAAGTGCATTGGGTTGAATTATGTTGCTTGTGTGATGCAGGAATTTGCGGGGGTTTATCCGATGGATGCGTGACAATAATGTTGAGTATAGTGATGGGCTTTCCTTTCACATAGGTGATACTGTGGCTGATATTGGAGTTAAAGCTGTGTATGACTTACATGAAGGGGAAATGATAGCCACCATACCTAAGCAGGCTTGTCTTACGATTGTCACTACTGAGGCAGAGAGTATGCTGAACGAAGCAGAATTGGGTGGGGGTCTGGGACTGGCTGTCGCCTTGATGTATGAGCGAAGTCTTGGGGAGAAATCGAAATGGGCTGGGTACTTGCGGCTGCTTCCGTTTCAGCAATGCCTCCCCTTTGTGTGGGAGATGTCAGAAATTGATCGGCTGCTGACTGGTACCGAGCTTCACAAGGTCCGTGTCTTGAATCCTACTGGGAGCCTGTTTTAGCCTTCTTGGATGTTCACGAACATTCCGGCTATGCTTTCCGCGAGTAATAAATGGCATGCTATTCAGTTGGTTACTGCATAGTTGCACTTCGTTCTTGATTTGTTGGCCATGCGTGTGCTGATTAGGTTGACTGATGCATCTAGACAGACACTAAAAGAGGACAGGAAGCTCATGAAGTCAGATTGGAAAGAATGCTATGAAATTCTTCTTGAACTTTTTGGAGAGGAGACATTTCCTGCCAAGTGGTTCTCGATAGAGCACTACTTCGCGGCAAAGACGCTGGTTGCTTCACGGGCATTTGAAGTCGATGACGTTCATGGCTTTGGCATGGTACCTTTGGCTGACTTGTACGCCATGATTATCCACCTCTTCTCCTTTGTATTCTGTGTTTTATGTTTCTCCTTTCTTGGTATGTGCTGTGTACACACACCGAATGCTTACAAGTTTTACGTCTTTCTTTTGCAGGTTTAACCACAAGACTGGTGCAGAAGATGTGCATTTTACATCTGTGTTGAGCGACTCCGATTCGGATTCAGAGCAGGATGAACCTACCACGCCAGGTAGTGCTGATGAGGCTGTGGAGGAGACTTCTGATGAAACTCCTAAAAAAGAACCCAAGAAGAGTTGCAAGCTTATTTCAACCGTGGACGAGAGCCCCAAGCCTAAACAAGCAATCCTGAAGCGGAGCAAGACTGCCCCAACTGTCAATCTGAGCCCTAAGCCCGAAGGACTAACTAAGAAGAACAATTTCAATCCAGCTGCTGGTGAAGACGAAACAATCAAGGCGCCCAAGCCTGTTGATGAGGAGAATGGGGTTGAAGGGAATAGTGAAGAAGACAATGCGGACTGGGAGGGAAGCAGTGAAGTTCTTGAGATGATCATGGTCAAAGATGTTGCGAAGGGCTCTGAGGTAGGCAATTTCTATTAGAAACTCACATCCGCAATTTCGTTAAGCATTTCTTCTTATATGAATGATGCATCCTTTCTCTCGATGTGGTATTCTTGTCAAATTAGAGGGTTTGCTGTCTAGGAAATTTTAACCAGTGACTTATTTGGAAAGACTTATCACGTGTCTGTTTTCAGTTGTGCATATTGCTCACCAAACCCCTTAACCTCGAACACTTGGACCTGACAACACGTTTTATGCAGGTATATAATACTTATGGTTCATTGAGCAATGCAGCTTTGCTCCACCGCTATGGATTTACAGAACCCGACAACCCTTTCGACATAGTAAATGTCGACCTTTCGTTGGTGATCGAGGTCTGCGGACGGTTGTCCTCGACACGGCATGTTCGGAGATGTCTGACTCTTTGGCGTACAGCTGGGTGTGCCCCCTGCTCCTCTCAAGGATCAGAATATTTCGAGTTCTCAGTGGATGGGAGGCCTCAACCGGAACTTTTGGTGTTGCTATATCTTATTCATACGGATGACGCAACTCGGGAAAAAATTGAGAAGGACGCTTCTCAGTGGAATGCAGACGAAGTCGAGTTATCAGATGACGAGATTGATAGAGTTTCATCTGCTGCTGTGGACAAGCTGGCTAAAGCACTAGGGTGGGCATCTAAGGTTAAAAAGAACTCTACTAGGTAAACTATCTAGCTGCATCCTTTCGGTTTTCATGCTGTTCCTTCCGTGGTCCCGTCCTACAAGAAGACCTTTCAGGTCGTGATTGCATTTAGTCTTTGAAAGTTAACTGTGGTTTGATAATTACGCAAGACTCTAAATCTGGTGGTTTTCACGTCCAATGTCAATGTTTGTTGCCCATTTGCAGTCGCAAGAGGAATAGAGACGATCGGGCTACACCAAATGGAAGCAACAAACGGATGACACCTCTAAGAGCTTCCGCCAAGCCAAGAGAAGAGGATCCCAGTTGGCTTACAGATTTGGACAAGTGGCTCCTCACAAAATCGGTTTGCACATGCTTGTTGGCAATAGTGACCGAAAGAGACAGCATTTATCCAGGGGTAGGTTCACTGACCGGTGAGAAGCCAGTAGGTGGTCCTGTAGGATCCACTTTGGAAGAGGACAGGGTATTCTTTCGAAATATCGACTGCAAAAGTGATGCAAAGCTTTACCATGCTATGTTTTTGCGGATTAGTGAGCGCACAATTTTGGACAAATGTGCAACAGTAATGAGAATAAAGTCGCAGAAAAGATGACAGCTGGACCATTGCATTCCTATTTACAGCTGGATAAACTGGTAGTATATGAGGCTTCTGTTGAGGGCTGTTACATATCTCGGTTGCTTGTACATTTCAATTGCAACCCTCATAATGTGTTATGAATATTGCTTATTGCTAGCCCCTAAGATCAGGCTAGCACCTTGACAGTCTGAGATGCTCTGTGGGTACTTCCGTCTTGTAGCAAAGATTAGATACTCAGGATCTGGCCAGTTGGTTGATTCTATTGCCATGACTTCGCAAACATGATTGTGTTCTAGACAAATTGCAAAGACTTCGATGTAGAATTTGTCTGCATGTACTAACTTTGATGATTTTATGTCGTTTTATCAGGATGTTGACATCTCATGCTGCCATATTTTTGAAGGGGATGTAGTAAGCTCTGTCTACTCAATAGTCTTCCAGTTTACCTTAAATCTCTCACGGTCCTTTCCCGTTGTCATAGATGCAATCATTGTTCATGCAGGGTGAAGTGAATCTGGAGATTGTAACTAGGAGTTTTAAGTCAGAACCAACCCAAACGCGAAGTTAAGAAAGAGAACCCTTTAGAGGCATTTCTCTTGGAGCTTTGTGGACATCTTGTAACATGGGTGTTATTGGCATCAGCCCATCTGAGCAGATCACAACATTTACAACCCACAAGAATGAACAATAATAACCAATTGAGTATGATGTAACGTGCAGAAATGGTCAAGAATTGACCCAGAGCCCCTAAGTCAGAGAGTACTGAAACAATCATCCTCATTACGTGTCTCTGGAAAGGAGAACGACTCCCAATAGGTTTGAGCATATTATATAGAACAACGTTTCTACAATAATCACACATTACAAATCACTACTTTAGATTAGGAAACACAATATTTGACGCACATATATAGGCAAATTTCGATGCAAAAATTCGATCACTCAAACTACTTGCCATAGCTCAAAATTATAACCTCGGGGTCGAAGCTTGACCCAGTGCAAGGTTAAATTTTATTAGGACCTACTTGCTGTAAACTACGGGCGAAGGAGATAGGAAAGGATCACATCCTACTGATTCATGCAGAGGCAAAGTCCAAGAGCGGCCAAGGCTGCTATTGCTTAAATCTGTCTGGTTCCAACTCCTCAAATTGCATGCAGACACTGAAACGAAAACATTAATCACGATCCTTGAATTAATTCGGTACGTTAGATTCGTGCTGCAAATGGTACTGCCTTCCGATCTCTACTAGCCTCCTACGGTGACCGCCAATCCTCATGCCGAGATGATAGCCTTGCAGTACCATGCCTAATCTCATAAAAGATAATATGCTCGCCCTGAGCTTAATGGCTAACGCTTCATTGTCCAGCCTAATCAAGTCAATCGCTCAGAGTCCAAAGCAGAATCTTCCACTGCCAAGCTAAAACCGTCACGTGTCCTGGAACTGCACCTCTTAACAAACCAACAAAGTCGAATACCACGCGAATCCGCTGAACATGAAAATGAAAGCACACGGCCGACAACGAGCTAGGCTGCCAGCTCCTATTTCCTCCTGAAGAGAGATGTGAGAGATTGCAGTTCCCCCTCACCCGATTGCTCCTCCATTCCTCCGCTTCTGAATCTTTGCATGGACTCCAGTAAGCTATGCTCGGTGGACATAATGGTAGGCTCCATACTCGTCGCCGGCATTCCGACGTCGTAGAGGTGAGTTTGCATACCATGGAGGTAACTGCCCTCTTCTTTCACACGGGAGTATGGACCAGTGCTGGAGCCTCCAGGAATGCCCATTGACAACCCGGATGTGGACGATAGCTGGGAGTGATCTGCGAGGTGTTGGTGCTGCATGTATTCAACCGCCTGCGTTCCCTGAGCACCGAACGCCATGGTCATTCTTTGTTGCTGCAGTAGCTGTGTGTTGCGGTCTGTGAGCTGGGTTTGCATCATAGTTAGCTCCGCTTGCAAGCTTGCAACCTGAAATGCAAGGACATCAATCCACAACAGTGTCAAGCTCGTCAGTACAAATCCTGACAGAAGAGGTTTGTATGAGATCTTCTGCGGTCGTTGTTCTAATCACTTACAATGACTCCATGAAAAATGACATCTTTGTCGATGTTACTCTTGGCGAACTAACTTTCTTCGACCCCTGACATTCTTCAGAATTGAGTCACTTACGTTCCATAGTACGTGTTTAGCAATAAGTACAAAAATCCCTTGTGTTAAAACAACACATGCACGCTGTAATAACTCAATAAGTGACTCATCTTTTGCTGAGCGTAAGCAAAAACTTAATGTTTATGGTTACTGTATTAGATATTCGGTCATTCGAGGTACTATACTTGTGGAACGGTTCTACGCAGACCACTTTGAACGATACATCTACATTTCGTGATTGTTTAGCTTGGATAGGTGAATGAAGGCGCTGGGATATTGGAGGAGACCACTATGGCGGCTCTACCAGACTGTTTGGAAAGATTTGATACGTAGCGACAGTTCAGTACTCATCCAGCGGGGTTTGGTGCGACTCTCGTACAGCAGTAAAAGTACCCTACGGAATGAAGATAGGCGCTCTAAGTCCGCTGCTATGATGAGCTGCCGGTACTAACCTCTCATGACAGACATTTAGCCGAAGTGTTACACCTCTCGATTCCTTAGAGTTTACAATTCGTTCTAAACTGAAGTGCGGAAGCAGAGAAAAGTACTACGAAGTGTACACAGGCTAATCTAATTAGTGTAGTTTCTAGACATACATCGACTTGAGCTCTGATCACATTGTGATAACTGGGTACATTAGTTCTGGTAATGCAACTACGTAGGTTCCCACCGTCACCCTGCAGTAGACATTCCTGTGTCAGATGTGTGTGTAGCTGTACCCGGTTAGAATCGTACCTGGGCGTGCAAGAGATCAAACCCAATCGTTTTTAGTCATTAAAATCCAGTACAATACAGCTGCCGTATCATTTTTTGGGTTACTTCCTAGAGACGTAAAATCTGGAGAATGCAAGATTGTGTATGAGGAAGGTACAACTACAATTTCTTTTCAATAATATAGGAGCAACGGCGTAGCTAAGGTAGTCGTACTATCGAGGAGTAGAGCTCTCCGGAACCCATGAGTACCTAGTCTTGACCTGCTGAACAGAAGACCGGTTCTAATCGTTCCTCTCTCCTCCTACTCATAGTTTTCAGACTTAAAACTCGATCGTTGCACCGGAGCTTATCGGACTCTAAAAGTACCTCGGCAGTCACTTTCTCTACGTCGCACAGGTAAACAAGGCTTGTGTCTATTATACATTAGAGGTAAATGAGCTATCAGAAGGATTAACCCACACCACGATGAAGACCTACCATCTCCAGCCTAGCTGTCGATCATATCGAGGTCTCACGTGTCAACGATTAAAATCTCTGACCTCTCCATCCCAAGACTCATTAATCACAAGCTACGAGATTGAGGCTTTCAGACGTCCAGTGTTCTTGAGATGATCTAGAAAGAGCCTAAAAGTACGCTTGTCTGGCAACTTCTGAAATCAGAAGTAATCACTAGTACCCCTTACAATGCTATCAAACGTAATGATGTTCAGTACAAAAGTTCTAGAATTCTTGAGGTTCTGAACTGTTGTGAACTTCGCTTTTTCTGCAGTGCCTGATGAGTTTCATGACATTGATCATGAGTCTAATGATGCATCATTGGAAGCACAAAACTTGCACACATGGCTTGCTACCTTGATGGAGTAGGATCCCCATGCACTAGTCTCCTACTGCAGACTACGAAAGTTAGACCATCAAGACTGGGAATTGCAGCGGCAGATTTTATAAACACTCATTATGGTTAGGCTCAACTTTCTTGACGACACAAAAAATCAAAAAAATCAAAAAAAACAAAAGAAAGAACAAAGAACAAAAAAAAAACAAATAAAAATAAAAAAAAAACAAAACTAGATCCAATCCGCGTAAAATTGATCGGCATGTTTTGATTAGAGCTGATTGGACACGCATCTTGTGATGCTTTTCGATGCAGCGGTCTTGCAACTGAATCACTGCTGGAATGAGGCCAGAATGGGCATGCAAGTCACGAGGGGTACTGTAATCCAATCTAGGTTCTATGTGCACTCAACGCTGGATCGTTTACATACATTCATTCAATCCTTCACGATGGCAGTCTGATTCAACACTGGGGAATCTAGTTGTCGGCAGAGATTCTTCCTAAGAAGTGAAGTCATGGTGACTAATATGAATATAGTGTATAGAGTTAAACACTCAAACTAAGTAAAATTGTACTACGTCGTATAAATTCTCTAAATACCACTTGTTATCGAACATGTCACTATCCTAAGAATTGGAACCAAGGATGGGATTGACCTAACCAAACCGGGCCGACTCCTAATCAATGCACTATAGGAAGGGTCTAGAGGCATGACAATACCAATCGAATGAAACTCTTCACCTCCCCACTGTCAAGTTTCAGAAGTTTCCACATCGAATTAAACTAAATGCGCAGCCGAACTCTTCTAGCGAAAGACCTCCGAAAAATATGTATGCATCAAAATCAGCCATTTCCTAGGAACTTATACCCTTAACCGCAGTATGCCTTAAATTCCTTTTCTGCAAACTTTCGTTCATGGATGCTCGTGAAATTGGATAGACTAAAATCGAAAGGATGGGTTATTGATCCGCAGTGAGAAACTGGAAAAGATTATCAGTGGCTCGGCGTCGGCAACTTCTGCAGTGAATTCTCAGAATGAAAAGTAGGTGTAATCCAATGCATATCATGATTGGGGGAATACTAGCAGCCCGACTGCTTCGCGTACACGAGTCGTATCTGTACCTATGTTTGCGGAGTTACAAGGGTTTCAGCTCGCGAACAGTATGTGGCCCCAACTTTACCAAGCAGGGCAGAGGAGAAAATTTGGATGGTGTTAAGGCAGCGCACCTGCTGCTGGAGGGCAAAAATGGTAGCGACGCAGCCATACACGGGATCGGACAGTCGGGCCTGCGCTTCGTAGCTGATGGTCAGCACCGCATCGTTGCGTCGCGGCGTTGGTATGTGCAACAGCAACTTAGCTACATTACTGGCCCCAAAAACTTTATGCACGGCGGCGAACTTCGCCGCTCCTTGATCCGCACTAAAATATGGCGCAAAGATGCAACCCCTCACACACTTCCTGCGCAGGAATTTGCAGGCGCCACATGGTGCACCACTGCTCATGGAGGAATGATATCCCCTAGCGTTTCTGCGACCTGAATAATCCTGAGCTCCTAAGTTTCTGGCCCTCACCGCTGATGCGGATGCATACCTCATTGAGTTATCCAACGCCCCCGCGCATTCTCTCTCGGTGCTTCCAGCTGCAGCGGAATCAGTCGCTCCTTGTTCCTTATCACTGTCTAGATTATGGGCACTCAAACTCTCCGATCCCCTTAGATTCCTCTCGCCCAAATGCTGCTCCCAGTTTTCCAGTTGATCCTTCTCTTTCCAGCCTTGGTCCAGATCCTTGTCGCTAGTGCTTACGCTTCCTGTCCAACTCACCAGAGGCTCCCGGTTCCACGTTTCCAGTTTCTGGGAGTCGCGAAGGGATGCGTCACTCTCCTGTAACGCAACACGCTTGCCCCTCTCAGTCGGGTCGTCAACCCTCAAGCCCCACCCCTCGCCCTCGCCCTCGCCTCCCTCGAGCTGCCTAAGCGTGTTACTACAAGGACTCGCCAGCGTGCCACTCTACGCGGCCACCACTGGCCAGCCTGGGCCTCGCCTGCACAAATTGGTTTCTCAATCTCGAAACCTTGCTATCTTCTCAGACTATGATTTTCAGTGTCTTCCGTGTCGAGGGCGGCAATAGAGATTGAAGTAAGCTTGTAGGTTTATTAGAGCCACGGCTTCTATGCTACCGTACAAAAAAAAAAAAAACCAAACCAAACCAAACCAAACCAAACAAACTAAAACTAAAACTGAAAACTAAAAACTTTGTAAGAGAAGGGTTGGAAGTATGAGGCGATCAGCGCACGCCGCCTGCTCGGATTAATCCAGCATGAATCTCTCCGGGTCAGGTAACTACGAGGTTCTTAGATCAGCAACGGAAGAGCGCAGACAAGGCAAATCTGGGGTTTCCGATGCACTCATGGTCATTATCTCAACTCCCGATTAAACTGCAAAGGCGGGACGCTTCTAGATGGAAGCATCTCCGGCCACCGATGGTCGTTGATGATTTTACCCCTGGTGAGGCATCACTACTGTGCTGCACGCGCCATCTCAAACCAATCTTCTCATGAAAATGCATGAAGAGAAACGACAACGCGGGTGATGACTGTATATAAAGCCCTCAGAGGCAATAAACAACCCGGCCCTGGGCATGAACCTCTCAAAGATCACCACCGCAAAACTAACGAACCGCAACTGTCGACGACAGGGATGGTACGCGCCACCCACGAAGGGGGATAGGTCAGCAGCGAATTGTGGGTTAAGACCTGGGGCTGCGTGCTGGAGTAGGATGATGGGGTCCGATGGCTTAATGGCTCTAGAGTGCTCGCGTCCGCAACCCCAACCCCGAACCAAACGAAGGAAAACACGCACGCATGCACGGAGGCATGCACGCACGCACAGCGGGGAAAGGCAGGTCTTGAGCAGTTGGTGGATTTATGTGGAGTTCCGGAGGGAGGGAGGAGCGGCGGAATCCACTCGGGTAGTGTGGTGTGGTGTGTGACTACTACGATGATGAGTGAGCAAAGCGGGGGGGGGGGTTGTGTGTGGAGTCTTGGGCGTGAGCCACCAGTCTGGACTAAAAACAAAACCAAGAGCGCGCTGCCCTGCAAGCTTCCGCTCTTGTAGTCCCTGCGGTGTCGGAAACGGTTATAGGTCTCGGAGATGAACCCACACACTCACCCCCGTCTGCCTCGGTCTCCGATCCCACACTGTTCCGACGTGGACGAAGGCTGCATCGTCATCGGACGAATTGGCGCCATTTCATCCGGAGTGTTGCCAGATGTCTTAGAAAACCAAACAGTGGAGGTGGCATATTTTCTGGGCCTTGTTGTTGTTTGTTTGTTTGTTGAAACTCCACTGTTTGGTTTTTTTTTTTGACAAAAAAAAAAAAAAAAAAAAAACAGAAAAACAGAAAAACAAAACAAAACACCAGATGAATAATTTTTTAAATGAATAATTGCAAGAAGTCATTGAGAAATCATGTCTTTTGCATAGAATATTTATCTTTTTCTCTCTCTCTCTCTATATATATATATACACACACATTTATTCAACCTGTGGAATTAAGCCCAAGTTTGTTATTGTGATGTGTTAAAAAAATTGAGAAAAAAGTAATATATATGTACAAGATAAATTATACATATTTAAGATGGATAAATTACATGTATCACTTAAAAAAAAAATTATATGCATATATTTTTTTAAATTAATATCAAATTTTAAAATATATATTTAATTTTTTAAATAAAAAATTATTATTAATTAAACTATAAAATATAAAATTAATATTAAATTAAAATATGATTTGTATGTATAAAAGCATATAAAATAAATGAAATTTTTTTTGTAGTGTAAATATGTTAGATTTGTTTTATTATAATACATTTGGTTTAAAATTATACATTAGAATATATACATAAGACCTTTAAAGTATATTATATTAAGTAATATTCAATGCTTTCTATTAAAGTTTTATTTTATTTTTATACTAATATACTTTGTGGTAGATCTTCTTTCTTTAAGTTATTTTGATATAATATTCTTCATTTTAGAATCAATAATTGATAAAAAGTATATTATAATTTAGAATTTTGTTTATTATAAGATTAGTTTTTTTTATTATTTAAAACAAAAAAATTTATGTTGTTTTTTAAAAAATTAAGTTTTCATGTATTAAATTAAATTTAATAGTTATACATACTAATTTTATTTTATTTTATTTTATTTTATATAAATTAATAAATTATATATTATTCTTATATTTGATAAGATTCAATATAGTTTATACTCCTATGTAATAACTTAACTAGATTATAAAAAGAATAATCAATCTCACTAAAAACATACTCTTAAGTTTACCATGTCTTGAAATATTTGAATTTAGAGAATATTTCAATTGTTTCACTTGTTCTCTCACCTATGTATGCAAAAAATATATTCTAATTGTTTCAAATAAATTAAGAAAAAGATGTTTATAAAGTTAATAATAAAAAAATAAAAAAATAAAAAAGTAAAATCTAGACAGGTGAATGAAATGAGCCAAACTCAGCCAAGCACAAACAAAAGAAAGCATGAAGTAAAATAAAAACTTACCCAAAAAAAAACCAAACAAAAAAAACATAGAAATTATACAACACTACATCCAGACGACGACGACGACGACGATAACAACGCAGCCTCAAACATCTTGGACAACAGTTTTTGTCCGGTAAAAAAAACCTCCACAAAAACACACCGAAATTGCAGTGAACACAAAGCTAGCTAGACCACCCACAGAAGACGAAGCTCACGGTGCCAGGAAGCGCCGGTTGTAGACAAGGAAGCTGTGCAGATGTTGCACACAAAGTTACCGAAATGGAACAGACTCGGTGCCATGGCCCCACTAGACTTGTGTGTCCGCTCATCTCTGGAAGAGTGGCGTGGGTTTCCTCATCGTTCATCCATGCCGGATTTGGCATTAATGCGAACATCACCGGAGATCAGCCCCTCCGTTGAATGTTTACTGACATTAGTGCTAGAAATAGCAGATCCGACGCACCGCTTATTGCCACTGGGTGGTGCCTTGCCCCATCGGTTGCATCGATGCCAGAGTCTAGACTGATCACTCTGGCTTGTCGCGGATGGCCTGATTCGGTATTATTATTATTCTTAGTGTGGATGGTCGCGGGAGGGACTCGCATGCACGATTTGCGTAGGCTCGTCCACGCGGGTGCTAGTAGGTACTGGTTGCTAACGATGACCGGTGTTCAGCCCTACTTGTGCGTTGGATCCGCCGCTGCGATGCTGGTCGATGCGGTTCTGGGGTGTAGAAGATGCTGTGATGCTGAGTGGTTTCACTTCAACTTGATGTGGTGAAACTCGCAGTGGCGTGTGTACATGGGGAGGGAATGTTGGTTATGTTTGGGTGACATGAGATGCCCTTCGGAAACTTTGCGAAGGTTGTTTTTTTTTTTTTTTTTTTTTTTTTTTTCACGAGGAGCAAGGTGTGGTACTGTTGTACAAGTCCCCTCAAATCAGTGAGCTCAGTTGATCAAACGGCGGTGGAGGGATTCGAATGCTTGAGCATGAACATTTTTTGAGTCACATGCAGGAGATTGTGTCCTGAGGCAAACACCGGGAACAAAGGCAAAAAACTGCTTTGTTGTCCCCGTACATTTGTCTCAAATTAATTCCCTGAGATCGATCTGGCATGAGAACGTCGGCGGTTACGGAGAATGAAATTGGGAAACAGTCACCTGCAGATCCAGTGTGTCTAACCTTAGGTCCTTGTCATGAAAAAGTATATTTGTTTCAATGTGAGGGGCAACCGAGACTTTCTTTGCTAAACGCAAAGAGATACTCCATGCAAATTTAGCGTTGATGTGAAACAATTGTAATAGATACCCGTTTTCATGCAACCAAGCAATCAAAATGCAGCTCTGGAGATCAGAAACATGTACTGTTTTTTCGTGGCTCTTCGCTCGCATTCGTCTCCATCGTTGTCGGACATTTGACAGCCGGTTTTGGCAGCGTTCCACGCTGTTCCCATTTGGACACCAGTCAAACCTCATGATGCTGTCCTCCAGATCGATTCGATCAATGTCCAATTGTGGGCAACTCCGGCGCTCCATGGTTTTGGGTACCTCCATTGGCGCACTGAAGTCTTGAGGAACCCTGCGCCTTATATATACCCTACTCACGGTGAAGGATTCGCTTCAATATAAACTTTCACGTCAGATATCTTGAATATTCTTTTCCTGAAACGGGAATAGGGTGCAGAAAGTCAAAATAAAGCCCGCCATACTATCCTATAATTGTATGGCTCCAGCGGTGCAGAAACCTACAGTTGCCTATGAATAACCAAGCATCTGATTTCAAAGGATTTGCTTATTAAGTCCAGAGTTGGTATATTGTTTTCTTGTATCTGACACGTGTAGAAGGGATTTCTGTCGATTAGTACGTAATAGCATGGGGTAACTAACAATATCCACGTAAGAAATGATTACTGATAGCAACGAAAGCCAGACTGCTGGTTTGAGAAGCGAGTGAATATTCTAAAAATTTATGAAAGCAGAAAGGAACTAAAATTCTTTGATGAAGATTATGGAACACGGTGCTACAGAGCTCTACAGTACAAGGTTGTATATAACGTTATCGATTCATTTTCTTAGAAATCCGCTAGCAACCAAGAGTTTAACCCGATCGCTGATTGAAGTCTCCCATTGCGAAGCTAGCTTCACATTGGGTTGGAAACAATGAACTGAAATGTCTCATTTTGTGACAAGTTTTAAAACTTAAAATATTTCATAATGATAATGAAGACAAAGCATTCCTACTGATCTATAATGCGGCACCTTATCTTGTCCAGAGAGAATTCTGATAATGTATTCTGGAGATGTGTGTTATCAGCGGCGGTAAGACGACCTGGAGAATTAAACTCCAGGCTTGGTGCTTGGTTCACGCACAAAGAACCATAAGCTTAATACCTACATGGGCCCACCCAAGCGAGGAAGTTGGAACCCATAAAACGAGCTCCAATCAAAATTAAAAAGCAGATGTACCGTTGGAATAGTCTTCGCAATTATCGGCAAGTGGGCGTCTTTCACAACTCCAAGCCCGCACTATGAACATGTATCTATTCCTTCTGCGGTTTTCCTCTGGATTCAGCTCACCACTCACCACAATCGCATAATCTTCACCTTCGGAAGGTCAGCTGAAAATGACGCCCGCCGTGTGAAATCAAGCTCATTCATTGAAACAACTGTTTGCATGGATTAGAGCACTTCACCAGCGCATCTCTTATCTTAACGCCTCTCAATTTTATTCCACTGTTTTCTTCACAATCCAGCGATGGAGCAGAACACTTCACAATCCAGACACTGCTTTGGTTAACTAATCAAGTTCGAAGCTTCACTTTGATCAGCACCACAGCCCTTCCAGTGCGTTACTGTAGCTCTTGGCTACCTGGCCAATGCAACCACGTCAAACATTCATAAAACTGATTATACGCAAAACATCATTCGAAGAAAACGTGACCCACCTGAGATGACTGCAAGTTACTGTTCAAACCACCTCAATTGTCGAAGACGCAGCGATGGGCTGGAGATTGCGGCCGCTTCATGAGCCTGAATGACGGCACGGAAACAACCTTTTCCACGAGGTGAAGATTCAACGACATAGACATTCAGTTTAGCTTTCAACAATCCTGTGTTTGCAAACTTCATTGTAAGCTGCCGAATCGTGCTACTACCTAACTCCCAACATCGATCAGTTCCAGGCCGGACAGGCGCAACTAGGCCAACTTAATGCCTTCGCTGCCAATCTCAACGCTGCCTGCATGGGTTAGGAGCGATGGTTGCCGCTGCAGTTTATCATCTGATGCGGTAATCTCATGGAAACCCACCAAGAGTGCTCATGCAAGGGAAAACCATGGGGAGACACACGAGATAATTCAGCAACACATCGCCTAACGCACAATCGTAAAAGCAATGGCGCCATCAGTAATCGCTAGTTCGCTATGATCCCTACATCACCCATCAATTGCAATTGCAAGGGCGTTGATCCAATCTGCAGATCTGCACGAGCTCGTCTCGCATCGGGCAAAGTGCTTCGGCAGCATCGATGTGCGCCGAAGTTAGGGCTTCGGTGCAGCGCTGAGGGAAGTTCTTTCTTCTTCTTCTTCTTTTTGTTTGTTTGTTTGTTTATATGTTTGTTTTTTTTTTCCCACTAACAAAGAAAATTCGTGATTGATTACTAAAATTAACTGTTGAAAAGCAGTAATACCTGTTTAATACTCGTCCTGAGTATTAATATCTGTTTGAGGGGCAAACTAAGGAGCTAAGCTTCATATATTTATTCTCAGTTTAGACTATCATGGTTTGAATCGGTCATGTATGATGACCTAATGGCCCAGTTGTGTTTTTTTGGCTGTAGATTTTTGTGATTTTTTAAAAAATATTTTGATAAGGGTAGATTGTTGAAATAACGTAGATGTTATTCCACGTTTCATTATTGCTGAAGAAAGCTTTGTTTTGTTTAATTGAAGAACTCTAATGAAGGTAGTGGTGGTTTAAATATACAACCTTAAAGTAATTTGAGATGATCTTGGACCAAAAAAAAACTTATAAATTTGAAGGTCATGGATGCTACTTTATTTCAAGAAGAGAAAAAATAAAAAAATAAAAATCAACATCAACATCATCCAATTTAAATATAACGCACTTTTGCCATATAACATATGAAATCATATGCACATGTATGTATATATATATATATATATATATAGCATGCAAATTGATTTTTATCAATGTATTTTTTAAAAAAAATTAAAATTAAATTAATTAAATATAATTTTTATAAATATATTTTAAATTTTATTTTTAAAACAATCTTAAGTTTAATAATTTTCTAATGAATCTTATTTTATCAATAAAATTATTATGTTTCACAATGTATTTTAATTTTATCTTAATAATTATAATTTTAAAACTAATAAAAAAAACAAGGGTATATATATCATCCTTCTATGATGAAACAACAAAATAATTTAAACATAAATCCAAGTGAATTAAGCCAAAAAAAAAAAAAAAAAAAAAAAAAAAAACTTCTCTATAGGTGGATAAAATATAGAGTAAAAGTAAGGTCTATACACATAAAATATAAAGTAAAAGTAAGTTCTATAGCAAACACATTTCTTATCAACAAATAACCACCAAGAAAGAGAGGAAGACACAATAAAAGAAAATGTGTTTACCACCAAAGTATACAACCTTCAAATTCTTCATCCTCCATTTTGTAGAAAGCTCATTGATTAGTTGTAAAATCTCTAAAAATATTTTTTTGTGAGATTATTTATTTATTTATTTATATTAAAAAAATATATAAAATATTTATTTCTTTTTAATAAATTTATTACAAGAAAAAAATAATGAAAACAATTGTAATTTAATTCATCTCATTTTAATGTATACACTTTTCATTTATATACACACTATAAAAAAAAGCTCCATTTTTTTTTTTGTCACATCTAAATTGATGAATTTATTATTATTCTCTTTATTTACATCTAACTTGTAATATTTCATGCCTAATGGATCTAACATGTATCACATGTTCAAATTTTAGCTTTTTTAAAATCAATTTTTTTCCAATTTGCAATTAAACAATTTGATTAATCAACACGTCAATCCCACCCACCTAAATCACCCAATTTTAAACACTTCGTTTTTCATTTATTATCATGGTAGTGATTTTCAAGCACAAGATGTTACTAACTCAACAACACATGAACACTAGATGATAATCAGAGCAAATTCTACTCATCATCGATGACCACAAATGCCAACATATACACACAATAAAGTAACACATACGAACATTTGGCTGTGTGCATAATTCACACAAATTTCAACGCCATCAAGGTATAACACCAAATACTTAACCCATTGACCATGTAATCCAAACTTTATCAAACATACATCCACAGAGCAAGAAACCCACAAATGCATTTGGAACAAAATTATACTAAATTTCAAATCGTGGACGGGCAAGGGCTTCAATTCAAACCAGACGGTTGCCTTGAAAGGGGGGTTTTGTCTTCCTACGCTTGGCTTTTAGATGTGCTTTTTCTAGGGTTTTATGCGTCGGGTTTGATCTTTGCAGAATCACGTGTTGCGTTGCTTTCGATCACATCGCCATCTCCTCTGAGCGCATCGAAGTTTCTTTCTTTTTTACCAACATGGTATGATTCTAAACTCTGCATCTAGGGGATTTGCATTGCATGTGTTCGTGTGTTGGAAACCCTAATGTGGTCTGTGTGTGGGGAGGGTTGTTTTTTTTGTTTGGATTATGCGCTTGGTTTCTGTTTCGTGGTCATGTAGACTCAATTGCGATGTGAGTTTCAAGGATATGGGTCGTTCCATGCTTCGATTGTTGATATTTTTTTTTGTTGTGTGGGTCTGTGGGACCTCAGTCGGGAAGAAAAGAAACTGTGCTGGATCTGGCCAAGTTTGTGGATAGAGGAGTATCTGTGAAGCTGAGTGGTGGCCGACAAGGTTAGTCATTCTTCATTGTGAGGAAATGTGTGCAGAGCACATTGGTGCTAGATGTTGGTGGTACGGGCACTCTTTGTGCATTGTTAGCTCATGAAAGCAGTTCATGAGTAGTGGCTGCTTGTCAGTTCATTCAGGCTCAAGGTAGCTGCAGTCACTGGGCATTTCATGTCGCATTAGAGATTAGGGTTTATGATGGACTAGAGCCGTTTTCTCTGAAAGGACTGCGCCTTGGCCGTGTGTCTTGTCTTTAGTTCTAACTCCCAACTATCTCGACCTGAAAGATGCAGTTGGAGGACTGTTGTTTCTTAGTTGATCGATCATCTGCTCTCTTTGATTATTTGTAGCTACTCTTGCTGCCAGTTGAATAGCATTTCCGGGTTGTGATGCTTATCACCTTCAACATTCTTTTATGTTGACATTTGAATGGTCTGGCAGTGACAGGAACTTTAAAAGGATATGATCAGCTTTTAAATTTGGTGCTGGACGAGGCTACGGAAAACTTGAGGGGTGAGGTTTTTCTTTTATCCTCTTCTTACCCAATTCTCATTATGCATTGTTATCGTTCGTACGCACAGAAGCTTATGTGCTGCCCTAGAGAAAATGAAGAGTTTGAGGCCCTGAATAGTTTGTTTAAACTTGCACCACAATGTAGTCGTGCTGTATAGTTCTAAACTCGATTCTACTCGTTTGGTGGATCGTGGATGATATCCATGTTTGTAAATCTTATTTATTTGTTTTTTGCGACAACGTCAGATTAGAAGTTACATTAGTCGCAATCTCACATGCATGTACGTGTAACAGTCCAGTTTTGAGTTTCACGATACCTTGTGATATATACACCGAGTAGTTTTTGTATTTGTGCCTATCACACTATACTGATTGGGTCTTTGATCCTTTGCAGATTCGGATGATCCTTTGAAGACGACAGATCAAATGAGACAATTAGGCTTGATTGTAAGTTACTACTTATGCCTTTCTGTATCCTAAGGTTGTAAGGGATTTGGGGTGCCACTGCAGAACCTGGTGATCTGTGATTTATTAATTTAATTCATTTAATTTCATCTTTTCTTTTGAAGTCGAAACATTATAAGTTGAATATTTTCTATTCTGACACATGCTTGCTTGTGACAGGTTTGTAGAGGAACTGCTGTAATGCTGGTTGCTCCAACAGACGGTACTGAGGAAATTGCAAATCCGTTTCTTGCGAATGAGACTCCTGCTGCTGCTTGATCTGTCTTTCCATCATCAACAACCACGTAAATAGCGTTCAATCCCTAAATTCCCGCATGTTTTATCATAAAGTAGATGTGCTATGATGCATAACTTCCATGTCTTTGAAGTTTGTTTCAAAAAGGTTGATTAGTGCTATGGATGGAATTTAGTATGACCATTAAGAAACAGTTAATGATTTTACTAATAGATGGCCTATTTTATGGACAGTGCTTAAGTGGTTTTTTGAACGGTTTCACCCATAAGAAGAAGAAACTTTCTCACGATTCTACTCCTGATCGGTTCATCTATTCGGGTCGTTGGTCTTATGATCTTATTCAACATGTTTTGAAACAGGTTCGCGTTCGGGAGTCACTCTTCCCTTCGGGCTGGACAGTGGTGGTACATATAATTGTCCTTCGGAATGGATGTCTTCTGAGAAGAGACCAAGTTGAATGTTCCAATCAAAGTTTTATTTTGGATTTAATTATCTCAAGAGTCACATGTACAACAGCCTGTACTGTTTTCTTTTTGCGGTATTAGAGTGCTTGATTTAGAGACTGATTAGAGCGCTTGATTGCCACAATTTTTGTCGTGACTGTTGTAAAGTGTGCCGTTAGGGTTCAATCTGTAATTGCTACTCTAAAGGGTATACTATAACAGCTCCTGTTATTAACACACGTGACTTTCTCAACGGTGTTTTACATTATAAACTGACTAGAACTGGAAAACTAAAAACTAGTGGATGTTGGTGGAGCGACTCCTCATATTGTGCTTCATATTAATGTTTTGAACTTACATCTTTTGTGTTTTCTTTTGATCTTTACTTCTCATGTTGAAGGTAGCACGCCAAGCATATGTCTAGCTAACTCAGTTCAGGGATTGTCGCTTCAATATTTATGTTGCTGACGAGCTGTTTTTTGGTCAGTTGATCAAGTAGCTACATCAACTCATACAGCCTCATTGATAATAGTAACCAGCCATATAGTCCACACATGAAAATTGAGTGCACACCTATGATATCAACGCTAAGAGAAAGAAACACAGCACCCACAGTTGACGCGAAGGCAAGAATTTCACCGAAGGAATCCAAGAAATTAAAGTTCTAAATATGAATCCAGGTTAGTGTGCATTGAGTTGGAGAAACGCAGTAGGGAATGGCGTGGCCACACCAACCACATTCGAAGACGCTTCACTGTTCGGAGAGCACCAATTGAACGACGATTTAATGTCACAGAACCTAGAAGCTCATCGTGACAGAAAAGCGATTTGTTTTTTCTTTATTGTTTCTTTGGTTTTATTTTTGTTTGTTTTCTTACTGTTTCAACATCTTGACCAGAAACCAACCCCTCTGGTCAAGCACATCCATATCTTGTGCTGCATGGTTATATATTCCTCTTTTCTGACTGACAATACAGAAAGCTGCAGGAACTCACCATACGTTCAAATCTCTGCGAGCCCAGCACGGCGGCAGTCTTGCACTCTCTCGTGTAACGTACTCTGAGCCCCCAAAGCTCAAAGCGTCGTTCACGTCACAGAGAGGAAGAATGACAAACCCAGAGTCTGACCCAACTACCCACATAGATTGATTTCCAGGCCCCTTTTTTGTTTCTATTTTTTATCTTCTTCGTCTTCTGCTGCTTCTGCTGCTTCTTCTTAGGAAGGACTCCTTCCTTGTACAGAGATGAGTTGCATGCAGAAGGTTGTACCTGGAACCCAATAAAATGCAAATGATGTGCATGCAGAATGATATGTAAATTTCCCCCGTCTTGTACTGGTTAAACTTTGCATAAATGTTACAGATTATGACATTTATCTGCTGCATTGTCATGCAAAAAGTGCTTCCTGGGTGGAAAAAAACTATTTCTCACTGTACCCTTCTCTCTCAGTTTGTGGTAATGCTTGGTGGAAGATCATACTACAAGTGCATGGAAACATGGTATAATTTAAAATGTTGAATATAAATATAAATATATATATATATATATATATATATATTAGTTTGTTGTTATTTATTTTTGGAAAAATCATCCTCATTGGTGTTAAAGAGAACTGCACCAGCACAATAGCTACAAAAGTTCAATAGATTGCAAAAGTAGAATTCTAGCTCAGGGATTTATAAAGAAATACTTAGAAGTACCTTGACATGCAGTTTAAGATTGTTTATGATGTGCAGAGTGTTTAAGGTTCTTCCTTTTGAGTATTCAATGGTGTTTTTCCATGCCATTGGGAAAGGGCTTTAGAAAATTCTATTATATGCATGTGTTTTAAGTTTGAAGTAAATATTAGTAAATTAAGTTCAGTTGTTGTGTTTTTTTATGGAAGATTTCTTGGAACAATATAATAGAACTTCAATTATTAATATGATCTCCAATTAAAGTTCATCCACAACTACTACATGCATTGAACAAAAAGATACGAAAGGGCATTCAATTTGCTGCACGAAATATCTTTCAATGTACCATTTTCATTATTTTACATTTAAAAAAATAAAAGATGAAAATAAAATGATATTTAACAGACTTGTCAGTTGAGAGCTTGCAAATCAATCAAACACAAGCTGTTTATAATGCACAAGAAACCAATTGAATAGTCATACACAAAGAATCTATCATACCATATAATAGAATTTTCTGTTGAAAATTGTTGCAACACTTTAGTTCTGAAATTTTTTTTTTATTATTAGTTGATGATCTCTGTTGACTTTGCTTCATAAAACTCCTATCCAAGCACCACACTTCTTTAACATTATTATTTATTTATTTATTTATTTATTTTACATTAAATTGAAAAATTAGTCACTCCTCATTTGGTCATGCCAAATTGTGTAGTGTGTAAAAATCATGACAGTATATATATATATATATATATAGAAACACACACAAACACTTTATTGATTTTATTTATTGATTTTTTAATTAGCTCAAAAGAAGCAACAATAGAAGGGGTGTAGTCCTAATGCCCTTGCTCATCACACATGGCATAGTCAAGTGGGGCACATGGGCACATGGGCACATGGGAACCATTGGGAACTCAATGGGAACACACAATGCTATTAAAGCCAACACACAAGACAATAGTGATGGCACGCTTTTTTTTGGGGGTCAAGTGTGGAATCAAAATCTTTTAATGGGAACTTTTAATGGGAACAAAGCATATCAAAGCAAGGATTAGCTCAACCAAACTCAACCCTAGCAACTTGCAAATGAACTTTACAATTCGATTTGTTTGATTCTTCCTTGAATATTCCTCTGTTTGATATCTTGTGATTTTTGAAATATTTAAAGTTTTGAATTGGGGATTTGGAAGTTATTTGTAGTATGATTTTATGTATATATATATATATATATATATAAATAATTTTTACTATTTAAATGGAAGAAATTCGAAATTTAATTAAAGTCCTACATTTACTTGTGTAGTCATGGAAATGGAACAATGTTACTGAAATTGGATAAACTTTGATGGAAAGAAATCTACATGTTTGGATAAAAAGGCTTAAAAATAAATGAATAAAAAACAATTAAAAAGAAGGAAGATATTCAGAATCGTTTATGTATATACATATATATATATATATATATATATATAGATAAACTTAGCTTGAAAGTTATCAATAACAAAAAAAAAAAAAAAATGGTGCAATTTATATTCTTTTTGAAATATTTATGTTTTGATAGTTGAGAAATAATAATTTATCACATCAAGTTCTTGTCATCAAAAAATCATTGTATAATTTCACTCAATATTTATTCAGTATCCTAGAAAAAATTTTCATTTATATATATATATATATATATATATAGTGGTATTGCTTGAAAATGTTAAAAAGTAATAAAATTATCCTAAAAATTAACAGTTGTATACAAAGAACATTTATAATTATTACAATTTAGTCAAAGACGGGAGATTAACAAGCTTGCACAAGCAATTGCATCACTAATGAAAAATCAAAATTTAATTTAAAAACGTGTAGTAAAAACATAATTTCCACAAGTCATACCCAAAAGTCAGTAACTAGATACTTTCAGAGTTACAATTTCAACTTCATAAAGACATGGTTCTAATTTTTTGTTGAAAACTACAGTATTTTGAGCGGTTTTTAAGGTGAATTCATTTTTCTATGAGAAAAAAAATTATATATTTAAAATTACATGTTTTTGTAGAAATTGAGTAAGAGTTGAAAAGTTCCAAAAATAATCTTTTGTATACCTAAAAAAATTGTTAGAATGAGCCATGCCTGGATATATTTTACATTTGTCACAATTTAGTTATCTTTATCAATCTTTATATATATATATAATTTAATATATCTTTATCAATCTTTATATATATATAATTTAGTATATCTTTATCAATATTTATATATATATAATTTATTAATCTAAATTCACTTTTATTATAATTTATTTTATTATTAAAAAGCTATTTTTTATCATATGTATTTAAATACTAAAATTTAAAATGAATGAATGAATTAATTAATTTCTTAAAAACATTTATTCATTATACTAGTATCTTAAATTACATGAAAATATATTCATTAACCAAGAAATGGAAAACTTCATAAATAATAATATGAATAATATTAAAAATAGATTATAATTTACATATTAAATTAATTATTATGTTAAAATTATTTTAATCTTATTATTATTTTTTAACATATTAACATTTAGTTTCTATACAGAGCTAGAATTCAGTTTTTACAAAAAAATTATATTGATTTGATTTTTTAGATTTAATTTAGTCTCATTAGGTTTTTATTTCATTAAAAAATTAGTTTTTAGAATATTTGCAATCTTATCAAAATCTCTTATATTTTTATAACTAGTTGAAATATATTGGTATGTTGTGAAATTTTTTTACTTTTATTTAATATCTGCAACTTTAGTTTTCAAATATATGTCTAACAAAACTATACTAGTCCTTTCTTTTGATACTTTTCTGAATTTCTTTCAAATGTCTATTTTCTTACTTCCATTGGCATGCCCATTACCAACCTTCTAGATTGAAAGAACATTTTAGAAAAAAATAAGAAAATAATCCAATCAATCTTTTATATCCTTAAGTCTATTTTAATTTATATATATTAAAAATAATTATTATTATTCATTTATTAAGTTTTATATAAGAAATAAAATTAAAAACTAAACATTTAGACTCTTCCATAATATTATTGGTTAAATTCATTTATTATTCTTTAAACATGTATTTTTTTATATTAAAGATGAATTTTAATGTATTAAATATTATATTTCGAATACTTTTTCTAACTCATACTAATCTAAAATATACATACCTTTGCAAGCTTTTACATTGCTTCTAATATCCTCTTCAAAATTGATAGTAATAGAAAATTTTAGTACATTTTACTTAGAAGGTATACTTTGATATACAATTTGTTGCAATAAAATAGTATTTTTGTCTCATTTGATTTTTTCTTAAACACTCCAACTAAATTCCAAAGTAAATTTTAGTTTTTTAAAATTATATTTTCAATCATGTAAAAAATAAGTTATCACTTTAGTTCATTTTTAAAGTATAATAAAAATGTTACACTTTCTTTTATAGTTTACTAAAAATAAAATTATTTTTATATATAAAATTTAAAAAATAATTAAAGTAAGGATTTTAAATTATAAATCTTTTAATAGCAGATTAATATGTTAAAATATCTTTTTATGATTAGACACTTATTTAAATAATTTTAGTATATAATTATTATCTAATTATCTAATATTAATAATATATAAAGATCTAATAATTTTTTATATACTAAACTAAATTACATATAAGTTTTGTAATTAAATTTTTTTATCTCAAATATTGTTTAAATTTATAATTAACTTGATATATATATATATATAATTTTTAAAAAATAAAAAATAAAATTTTAATATTTAATATTTAGTATATATAATCAAAAATAACAAATAAAAGGTAAAACTATAAATATTGTAATTTTTTATTTTAGCACCTTTAAATATATAGCAAAAATCTCATAGCTCCAACCTATGCATATAATTTACATATATTGTTTATATTAGATTAGGCAATAAAGTTTTCAAAGACTTTAAGAAAATCTAAACTTCTAAATAATTTTCATAAGATCAACAATAAATCTTTTATTCTAAGTATTAGGATACATGCACTATAACATATATATATATATATATATATATATATATATTTGGAAATGTCTCTCTTGGATAGATCTATTAATTTAAAATATCTTTTATTTAATAAACATAAAACTTTAGTAAAAAAATTTAGTATTTATTTTAATAATATTTTTTAAATTTTAAATTTATTTATTTAATAAAATTCTCATTAGAAAGAATAAACTAATTTCTTAATAAAATCTTAGTGGTCTATTTCTATAAAATGCTAAACAACATTGCTAAATAATATTTCTATATAATGTAATATTTTACAATAGAAATAAAATATATTAGATCTAAAATTATCAAAATTTAGTCAATCTAAGCTTTTAAAAGATAAAACAAATCACATTATTTCAATATGTTGTAAATAATAAATACTTTTAATAATATGGTCTATTTTGATGTCATAGTAGAAATTCTCTTAAAACTTAGCTTAGAATATTAAATGCATAAATAAATAAATAAAATAAAAAATAATAACTAAGTGTTTAAAAAAATATATTAAAATTAATAATATTATTTTATCAAAGACACATAGAAACTAAGAAGTATAAGAAATATAAGATATTAGAAACAAGATTAGATATAAGACCAAGACCAAAGAAATAATTAAATTGCTCTAAAATTGAGTTTCAAGATCAAAGAGTTTATTATAATTGCAATCAGGTATTATATCTAATTGCTTATTTATAATAGAAATTAAGTCTTATAAGTACTTCTAATCTTAAATGATTATAATAGTCTTTAGAAGATTTTTAAAGACTATAAAAGGTTTTAGAATTTTATAAAGTTTTTAAAAGAACTTAAAGATTTTTTAATATCTAAAGATAAATTATAAAAAATAACTAATTTTTTTTTAAAAAACTCTAAAAGTTGGTTAAAATTACGATTTGTTGTATGTCTATAAAATCAAATATTTTTCTAACTCTATGTTCTACAATGAGCTTTAATAACCGAATATTACATGTTACTACATAATTAAAGAATTTGAAAAAAAATCTTATCATGTATTCTATATTTTAATTTTAATTTAATAGATAAATTTATTTATCTAACAAAAAAATATAATTTTTATTATTTCCTATTAATAAAATTATTTCAATATCTAGATTTTGATACAAGTCTTTAAAATATTCTTAAAAATAACCTATAAATCACTAGATTCAATATTATTGACTTATAATAGTTTAACCAAGACACAAGTGTCCTCTTAAAGATTATTATATAAAACTTATAGCAAGATTGTACTTGATGTTCAAAAAACCCTCTTTTTATTTACAGGTGTCTATATGATAGTAAAGGTTGTGACAATTGCTGCAGTTGACATAGAAATTATAATAAGAAATTTTAAAGATTTTTGACTTTATACTTTATTAAAATCTTAAAATTAAACATATTAAAATTACAAAGATAAGACTAAAGAATCTTTTTTAATTTTAAATATTAAAAAATTAAAAAATTAAAAATTGATGTATTTATATTTATTTATTTTCTTGTGTTTTATTTGTCTTAATAAACTTCTTAGTAAAGCTACTTAATTTATTTTTTTAATATAATATTAATTTTTTAAAAATATATTAATTTTGATTTATAATAGTGTTATTGATCAAATTTACAAATCTTTGTTATTATGTTAGTTTGGTGGAATATTAAATTCTATCCTTACTTACTAATATTAAATTGTTTAATATATCAAAATTTCTAAATATTTTCTATTGAGCTATAAATCAAAGATTTTATCAATTTTATAATTAATTATATTTTTAACTAATTGAAATTATGTAAAAAAATATGAGGAAGTATATTGCTAATATAGAAGCTTAATGATGCAAGTACAAATGAATTCACCACCTAACCAAGGAAGATTCTAAAAACTAATTACACAAGTTGAGCCTTTACTTTGGACTCTTATAACATAAGTCTGTAGTCTAATGATAAGGGCTTTATAGTGCAAACATACTAACAACTATCCTATCAACAAGATCCATTTGATTTGGAAATATTTATCTTATTAAGCCATTTATGACTATATGGTAATACCACTAAGTTATGGTGGCTACAAGTTGTCAATCAATAATAACTAGATGTTAATCATCCACATATTATTAGAGACATATACTTTGGAGGTTCACAAGATCTTCTAGAATATTCTAAAAGCGTTTTGAATTAGTGAAAGTCAATTGAAAAGCTTCTTAGTTGGTGAAAGTAGCTCGAGAAGTTTCCTAATTAGTGGAAGGAGCTCAAGAAGCTTCCTAGTTAGTGAAAAGAGCTTAAGAAGCTTCTCAATTGGTAGAAGCTTCTTGAGAAGCTTCTTATTTTGATAGAAGTAACTCAAGAAGCATCCTAAATAGGAGTATATATAGGGGTCAAGGCTGAAGAGTTCTTCAATCTCGACAACACATCTCTTGAAGTTCTAACTCACCTTTCTTGGTGTTGTTTGTGTACTCATCTATTTAATTTAAGTTCTTGTTGATTTCTTCTTGGAACCTTATCCCACTTCAAGTATCTTGCTCTGTATTCTTATCTCTTTGATACATACTAATCAAACATATAATATCTAATAAAAATTATATATATATTTAAATATTCTTTTAATATTTCTATTTAATAATATTTTAGACTAATTTAATTTGATAATTTCCATCATTTTTTTGAATTTACAATACTTCTCATGAGTTAATCCTTTGGTCAAAACATCTACAACTATATTTTTTAAGTCTTGCAAAAAATCAAATCAATCTTGCCATTCTCAATCTTTTCACAAATAAAGTAATATTGAATTTTAGCATATTTAATATAAGTATAAAATATAAGATTTATTGAAAGATAAATACAACTCTAATTAATATTAAAAATAGTCATAGAATCATCTTATAAAAATCAAATGTCTTTGAATAATTTGTAAAGCCAAACTATTTCTTTTGCCACATGAGTAGGTGCCATATATCCTATTTCAATGATAAACAATATAACTATTGATTGCTTCTTGCTATTCCAACTAATAGCACCACCAACTAATAAAAATGTATAGTCAATAGTTGAATGTTGAATGTTGAATGTCAATATCTTTTGTATAATTTGCATTCCACTTGTTAATTTAAAGAATTTCCATTGTATTGTAATACATGATTTAATGTGCTTTTTAGATATAAAAAAACCTGTTTAATATCTATTGAATGTTGTGGGCCAAAATTTGTCATATATTGGTAATTATATATGTAATATTAATTCAAGTGCCTATTATTGCATAAACCAAGTTGCCAACTACACTTTAATATAAAACTTTCTTTATTGCTTCAAATTCCTAATAAATTTGTAGGCTTGTGTCTTTTAATAATTTATTATTAGAATCTAAAGGTATAGCTATAGATTTACAATCTTTTATGCCAAACCTTTCAAGAATGTTTTCTAAGTGTTTTTGATGATTGACATTAATTGTATGACTTTCTTGGTCTCTTATAATTTGCATGTCTAAAATACTATAGATTTCTTTTAAATCTTTCATCTCAAATCTTGTGGCTAAATGGCTCTTTGTTTTCAAAAAAAATTCTTTATTGCTATAGATTACAATCAAATTATATCACAAACATAAGATTTATTCTAATGATTATCTAGATAAGATGGATAGGTAGAAGTAAATAAAAATAGATTAATTTGATAATATCTTATAGAAAAGTTTTTTAGAAGCTTCATAGATATAACTTCATCTTTATTCATATCTACAGGTGATTAATAGATTAAAAACTTGGTCAACAAGTTAGTCATATATTGCACATATTGGTAGCTTATAGAACAAGCTAATTACATGGTGTATATATATAAGAAACTTATTTTGTAAGTTTAACATGTATCTTACAAATTGCACATGTACTGAAGATCCTATAGAATGTCACCTTGTAGCTCTTAGATAGATAGTATATATATAGACAAGAGTGAAATTGAAGTCATTTTTGCTATTGGAATAAAAATCTTATTGTAGTCAATGCCTTCTTTTTGCACATAACCTTTGATAATAAATCTTATCTTATAGCCTTTTACTAAATTATCTACATTGTATTTAATTTTAAAATTTTATTTTTATCAAATAGATTTTTTATCTATCAATAAAGATATCAAAGTCCATATCTTATTATCAATAAGACTTTGATGCCTCAAATCTATTGCTTCTTTCTACTTTCAAATATCAATCCTTTTCATAACTTCAATAAAAGTAATTGGTTCTTTCATGCTTGTGTGATGTATGTTGAAGATATAAATGATTTGAAAATCATTTCAGCTAATGCTAATTTATTAATCACTTGTTATTTTGTCAGTTCATATACTAAGTTAGTATAGGTGAAAGTAGAATGAGAATTGGATGTGTAGTTATAACAATTTATTGATATCAAAGCGTATAAGCTTGTAATTAAATGTCCTTTATTAAAGATGAAGATTCAACAATAAGATGTTCTTGATTGTTGTCATTGTCTAAATCTTCTATTACATCCTCACTTTTCTTTTCAAAATCAGATGTAGAATCTATAGACTCAATTTTAACCACCGTTTTTAAAAACTTATAATTAAAAATCTCTAAAATTATTTTTATTTGCTTAATGTTTTCACACTCAATAAACTCAACATCATAATTCTTAATCATTGAGCCTTTTTTAACATCAGAGAGACAATAGTACTTAGTACCTTCAATATAGCCTTAGAAAATATATTTTTTACTTTTAGGATCAAATTTAGTGTATTTTTCATCTAAAATATGTATATAGGCATCACATCTAAATACACAAAAAAATTTGACTTGTGATTTTATACTTAATTATATTTCTTCTAGTATTTTTGCTTTCACACATGTAGTAGGAGCTCAATTAAGGACACATGTTATATTGATGGATTTTGTCCAAAATGCATTAGAAAGTTATTTATAGTGTAATATGCACCTTACACTCTCTATTAGGGACATATACTTTGGAAGTTCACAAAATCTTCTAAAACATTCTAGAAGTTTTTAGTTAGTAAAAGTCACTTGAGAAGTTTTTTAGTTGGTGAAAATAGCTTGAGAAGCTTTGGAATTAGTGGAAGGAACTCGAGAAGCTTCCAAGTTAATAGAATTTGCTCGAGAAGCTTTTTAGTTTGATAGAAGCTTTTCAAGAAGCTTCATAGACAATATTATATATTAGAATTGAGAATGAAGAGTTCTTTAGTCTTGACAATACATCTCTTAGAATTCTAACTGATATTTTTTAATATTATTTTTGTATTCATTTAGATAATTCAAGTCCTTATTGATTTCTTCTTGAAACTTCTAATTTAAGTCTTTTGTATTGTATTTTCATATCTTTGATAGTTTGTTGAGACTACCTTCATCTTAAATATTAGAATTAGATCCTTCTTGTTAAAAAGTATATTATCCTTCTTCTTGAAGGTATACTAGCACTTTAGAGGTTGTGAATTATCTTCTTCTAAATTGATATTTTTTTAATCACAATATTAGAGCTTTATCTCTCTTATGAGGAAGTGGATCACATCTCTCTTTAAAGATCTTAAGATATTTTAAAGGTTGTAGATTATCCTCCTTTAAATCAATATTATCTTTTTATAGATTTTTTTTTTTTTTTTTTTTTTTTTTTTTTAATAGCTAGAAGTCAAGATATTAGTATAACCAAATCTTCTAAGTCCAAATTAGACACCATTATAAGTGCTCTTATTAACCAAGCAGCCATGCAATAAGTTGGAGTATCGGAGGTTAGGATCATTTTTCATCTAGAAGTAAATTAATTCAATGGCATATCGCTTAGAACTACCATCTTTTATGAAGATACATCCAATTTTTTATATCTCTCTTTTGGAGCCTTATAGAAAGATGCACATTTTAAAAAGAATACAATAATCAATACCTAATATGAAATCAAAAATCATGAAGAATACAAAGTTGAAAAGGTGTTTGATTCATGGCAAAGGTGGAACAAATTGTAATATCTTATTCATTGACATAGCTATAATATTAATGAGCGCATACAAAAATTAGCCAAAAATCTTGCTAATGCACATCAAAAAATATATGAATTTTATCAATTCTATTTCTATAAATCCAAATATGTTTGATGATAATTTTTTAAATGAAGATTAGATTCAAGGAATATCTATAAGAAGGAGAACGTTAAATTAAAACTTTCATCAAAATACAATCATCTGTTCCAAAATAGAATAAAATTTAAAAAATAAATTATTCATTATGTCAAACCTTCAAATATTGAAAGATTTAGCAGAAGAAGATTCAGAAGATTACTTGCTACGCAAGCTTTGAATGAACTTGTACAGTTTTCACAACCTTCAATTGAACAAAATAAGGACAATATATTTTAATACCAAATACAATCATAATTAGAGCCATTAGGAGTAACATCTAACTATTCAAATTTTAATTTCAATGCTCAAGCTTTAATGATATTATTGGAGCTTGAAAAAGTAAATCCTTTTAGACTCAAAATCTTATTTGGAAGATGTTTTGAAGGCTGCAATGAAGATCAGATCCTGTGATAGGATGTTTTAACAATGGAGGTACTAGCTTAAGGCTATAGGTGTTTTTTTTGAGGATTAATGGAACCTATTGCCCAAGAATAGAGAACAAAATATCAAACTTCATTAATATAGTGTATTCTCAACTTTCTACATATATAGGAAGATTTTTAAAGGTATGAGCTCTTCTTGAAACTTATCGCTAGAGAAGGAGGTGATGTTAGGGATATACACTTTGAAAGTTTATAAAATCTTTTAGAATATTTTAGAGATTTTTTAATTAGTAGAAGTCACTTAAAAAGCTTCCTAGTCAATGAAAGTAGCTTAAAAAGCTTCCAAGTTGGTAGAAGTTGCTTGAGAAGCTTTTTAATTTGATGGAAGCCGCTCAAGCTTCTTAGATAGGGATATATATTAGAGTCAAGGCTAGAGAGTTCTTCAGTCTCAACAATACATCTCTTAGAGTTCTAGCTCATCTTTCTTAGTGTTGTTCGTGTATTTATTTAGATAATTCAAGTCCTTGTCAATTTTTTCTTGAAACTTCTTTTTAATTCAAGTCTCTTATATTGTATTTTTATGTCCTTGATACTCTCAAATAATGTCCAATTTTTATATTTTGTAGCTCCATTTTGCTGAGGTGTATAAAGTGTAGATATTTGTCCTTCAATGCCATATTCCTTACAAAACTAATTAAAAGCCTTAGATGTATATTCACCATCATTTTCACTATACGATTTTTGAATCTTTAAGCTAATTTATTTTTTAACTAGAGCCTTAGAAATCTTGAAATTTATCAAGACTTTTAACTTTTGTTTCACAAAATATACAAAATATATATATATATATATATATATATATATATATATATATATATATATGAATAAATAAATAAATAAATCATAAATAAAAGTATGTTAACAAAGTATTTTGCCCCTTTATAAAACGTAGTCTGTATTAAGCTATTTACATTGAAATGTATCAATTTCAAAAATTTAGTTGTAAAAATATAAAATTTTATTAAAAAAGTATCATAATTATATTTGCCATTACCTCATCTTTTGTAAAACTTTAATTTTGTGTACTTGCCTAAATTTAAATGAATAATCAAATCATCTTCTTGTAATTTCTCAAGCCAATAATACCAAGATGATCAAATTATTGATATGATAGATTTGACTTATTTATAGTTTATTTTGTCTCAAAAATAAATGAAATCTTTTTTGCATCTAAGGATCTCAATAGCTTATATAAGCTACTAGATCTAACATCTTTGATAATAGTATTGTTGCATTTTATAAAAATAAGTGTTTGCTTTAAAATTAACTTTATAACCTTGATTTATCATTTTGCTAACTGAAAGCAAATTCTTGATCAATCTTTTAATATACAAGATGTCATGTATATCTTTTTGAATCTTGTTTGGAAGTTGAAAGAAAATCTTATTGTTTCCTTTAATTGCAAGTCTAGTATCATCTTTTAGATAAATCTTAGAACCAAGTTGTAGGTTGTCATAGCTTGAAAATCAACATTGATTTTCTATCATATGTTGAGAAGTATCTAAATCAATATATCATTCTTTATTACTTATAATAATAGATAATATTGCTACAAATATAGATTCATCTTCTTAATCTTTCTTATTTGTTATATTTGTATGTTACTTTTGAAAAGTCTTTTTTAACTTTTTGATATTTTGTCTATTTTTTTTGATCCAATAGTCTCTCTAATAGTGATTTTTTTTAACCACAATATTTATATTTGGTATCATTCTTGTAATCATGGAAACACCATACATGATTATGAATATAAAATTATGACTTGGATTTGTTACATGCCACCAATACTACCTCTAAGGTAGATCTTGTATTCTTATTATAAGACTCTTGTTGTAATAGCTAAGTTGTAAACATTTGCAATATCAATTTGGCTGGAATGTGAATTCCTAGTGATATTGTAAGCGTATTAAATGATTCTATAAGACTTTCTATTAATGCTATGACAAAGTATGTATTTGAAACTTTCTCCCTAATTGATGCAAGTTGCTCAACCATCTCTTGTAGCTTGCATATATATATAATAATACTATCACCTTCATTTATTTGCATGGTCCAAAATCCTCAAATCAAGTACTTAAGTTTGAAGCATTTTTCACCTTGTACATTACTTCAAGATGTTTTTATATAGCCTTTATACTTTTAAGCTTACTTGTAGTCAAAAAATTTATATTTAAGAAATAAAAAAAAATTATAGATAATGTCTTAGAATTTATATCTTCTTATTTGTCTGATTTTATTAGATCTATAGATAATCTAATAGGTTTCTTATTCTTCTCACAAATCACCTTCTATAAATCTTTATTAATATAAATAAAGCTAATCTTATCCTTTTAGAAATGCCAATTGGTTCCATCAATTTTTTTTATAATATGATATTTTATTATTATTTTTCTAAAGAATTATCTAAAATTTTAAAAAAATAGAAAAGAAATTAAAAAATAATTAAAAATAGGATTTATTTGAGATTTAATATCTACTTATTGATTTTTAAATATTTATAAAAAATTTAAAAAATTCCAAATAGACGTGTAAAATATTTTGTCACTAATGCTTTTAAAAATTTTAAGTCCAAACTTCCAAAATTGAGCAAGTTATAGCAATTTTGAATGAATGATATTTAAAAAAAATCAAAAAATAAACAACTTCAAAACTTTGGAAAGTCCTTAGACTCTTTGATTTGCTTCGGGCCAACTTTGGCATTTCCACTTTGAATTTTCAAAGTTCTTCATTGCCGCTCTAGAATCCCGTCAATTATAAGAACTAAGTCTTCTAATTATTGACGGAGTCTGCTATCGTCTATATATGTTCCTATCACATTCCGTGTTCTTGATACAATTTTATACATCCTTGATATTCCTTTTAACTATTGTCTCTTTATTCCAATGCTTTACTAAACTATAAGGATTATTGGTGCCTATTCTAGTAGCCTCTATTACAATTCCAAGGCCTCTAAGAGTTGTTTCAATACAGCTCTAAGTTTAAGTTTTTGTTCAAAAAATTAAACAATAAATTGCACATTACTTTGTGATGAGCTATCACAGATTTCTATACTTTGAGATTCAAAGTTTTTTCAAATTAATTCATGGAAAGCAAAGCTTCCATAAATGATGAAAAGACCACATTGTGCAAACAACCTCATGCAATCTACTCAATCCGCAAAAGGCAACTTAGAGTACCAAGCTCTAATACCATGTGAGAAAATATGAAGAAGCATATTACTAATATAGAAGCTTAATGATGCAAGTACAAATAAATTCACTATCTAACTAAGGACAATTCAAAAAAACTAACTACACAAAGTGAGCCTTTGCTTTGGGCTCTTATAGCACAAGTTTGTAGTCTAATGATAAGGACTTCATAGTGCAAACATACTAACAACTACCTTATCAATAAGGTCTATTTGACTTAAAAATAATCATCTTGTTAGGCCATTTATGACTATATGGTAGTACCACTAAGTTATGGCACTTACAAGTTGTCAACCAATGATAACTAGATGTCAATTGTCCACATACTAATCAAACATATAATGTCTAATAGGAGTTATACATATATCTAAACACTCTTTTAATAAGTTATTGGTGATATAATATTTTTTCTTAACACATGTGATTTTTTAAAATAAATATAATTTTAGATGAGCTTAAAAAATTAAAAAATTAAAAAATTAAAAAAAAAATAAATTAATTAATTTAATAAATGATTCTAAATAGATTTAATTATTAATAGATTGACTTTTTTTATAGTTATTTTTTTAATATTATTTTAAAATTATTATACTTAGTTTTTAAAAATAAATTCTAATTAAGATTTATAATAATGAAATAAATAATTTTTATATCAACTTTGATTTTTAAATAAATAAATTATAATATTTTAAAAAAAATAATAAAATAATAAATAAATAATTTATAATTAAGCTTTAAAAATCTTAAGAATGGTTGCTAAGTAAAAAATTTAGTCAAAATTTATTTTTTTTATTTTTTTGTATTAAAAGATGTATACAATTTTTAAAAATAAATTTGCCAATAGCAAAAAATCTATCTAAACACCTTATTGATGGTTTACATTGTACCATAAATATTTCTTTAAAACTTAGTTGATATTTTTAATCTTTTTATTCAAATAAATAATGATGTATTGTAGAAATATTTTACAAAGACTAATCTTTTTTATTACATATAATAATTTATTATTTTAAAATAATATAAAATCACCAAAATTAAGCTTTTAAATTTGTAATTTAATTTTTTTATTATAAAATCTATTATAATTAATTAAATATATTTTTTTTAATAATAGAAAGAGGTATATTAAACCATATGGTTGATACTTTCAAATGATGGTTTTTGTAAATATATTATAAAACTTAAGGTCAAAAAATTATTGTACAAATTTGTACATTTTCTATTATCTGTAATTTTTTAATATTATTTACAATATTTAATTAAAGCCAAAATATCTCTTAACAAGAAGATTGTAACATATTTGAAAAATAAAAATAAAATTTAAAATTTAAAGTTAAATTACTCTTTTTATAGATATAAAATTATCAACCATATAATTATAAAGATGATTTTTTATTATTTCAACATACTTCCAGTTTTTTAGCATCTGAAAAATATACTTTTTTAGTATTAATACCCCAAAATAAACATCAACACTTTTCTTCTTCTTCTTTTTTTTGGTTTTGAGACAGTATTTGTTGTTAATCTAACATTTCATTTTATTCTTTAGATACTAAATAATATTTACTATCTTTGAAAAAAATCTACATTTGTAATTACCAAATTAAGATAGCATAGTAATTAATTTTTATTTTATTTTATTTAACATACTTTATTTATTAAATATTTTAAATTCTTGTAGTTTATATGTATTCTTATTGTATGGTGATTTTATTAAAGTAAATGGTGTTATTCATTGAAAGCACTAATTATTTATAAAACAACATTAATAATAATTTTTTTTACTATTTTTGTATAAATTAACTTCACAAGAGCAATATGTAATAATATAAAGAATATTACTATTGATGTATTGTAAAAGCATTAGTCTATGTGCAAAACTAAACACATCCACTTCTTTAAAAAAATGGTTTATTTTAAAATTTTCATGTATTAGTATTAGTGCTAAAAAATAGCATTATTCAGTATTTTAAATACTTTAAGAGACGTTATTAATCTATTTAAATGTATTTCTTACAAATTTCGTTTATATAACAAAAAAATAAATTAAATACATACTAAAAATAATATTAAAATTTTATAAACCTTAAATGTTTTAAAATTTTAATTAATAGAGTTCTCTTCTATTGCATGGTAGATTTAATATTCTATGCATTTATAAAAATTTCATTTCTTACCAAAGCATAATCCAAAAATTTAATAAAATATTTTAAAAAGGAAACTTTTCAAATTTGGCATGTAATCTTTATTTTCATGTTTTCTTTGATATTGAACATCTATGACACTTGTGATCTTTCTTTAAATTAAAATATATTAAGACATATCCAAATAAATGATCTTTTATTAGTTTAGGAATTTTCAAAATAAAATTATTTATAATATGTTAAAATATTGCACTTGTATATGTAAGTCCATAAGAAATAATATAATAGACAAAACATTCATACCTAGTAAAAAACTTTGTCTTTTATCTATATCTTTTTAAAATTCTAATAAGGGTGTAAGCACTCTAAAGATTAATTTTTGTGAAGAACTTTGTTTGTCAAAGCTCTTCAAATACTTCTGAAATTTGTTGCAATAGATTAAAAAAATACATTTGTATTAATTGATTTCAAATAATTAACATTTATTTATTTATTTATTTATGAAATATTTTAATTCTTTTCTAAAAGACTACCAAATGTTTAAAATATTCTAGAGGATTTTAAGAAAATTTCAAATCTTTGCATAAATACTTAAGAAAATTGGAAAAACTTGAAAGATTTAAGAAACTTTTATGAAGCTTTAAGAAGGCACCTAAGGCCTTAGTTTTTTGTGTATTTCAAACACTTTGTAGTACAGAATACTAAAAACGTAATAGATACATTGATATTTTGTTCAAAATCTTATCTAAGCTATATTCAAATGATTTTAGAATTTTAAAAGACTATATGTTCTTAAATAAAAATATGTTTATATTAAAATTATAATAAAATATATTATATTTTATAATGGAACACCTAAAACAAAATGTTGTCTCTCTAATCTTTGTTATGTTTGTCACCTTTAGAATATATATATATATATATATATATCAATGTGTCCTTTGATAATTTTTAGATAAAAATAGCTTGAGTTTTGTATCTTTCAACTTGATTTGTTACATCTAATCAAATTTATAATATAACTTCAAAGTTTTTTTTTTTTTTTTTAATATTGCAAGAATATGATTAAAAGAAAATATTACAATAACATCCAATTTTATTAAATTATTTATCTTTAAAATACTATTAAGTTAATCATAAGAAAAAAGATATCATAATTACATAATAATTTGATTTTTTATATTTCTGTAATGAATTCCTTGACTACTTCATGCATTTCGAATATTTCATTTTTATGTGAACAAAATCTAGATACATAAGTCTAAAATAATTATGTTTTATCTACTATTAACAAAACTATTTCTTCACTGTTAATATTCAAATTTTTGTCTCTTCCAAAATAAATAACAAAAACTAAAAAATTAAAAATTAGACTTAAGGTCGACTTATTTATCATGGTAAAATCACCATCAAATAATCTAATTTAGATTTTAATTTCTATGAAAATTTTAATTTAAAATTGATTGACTATTTGAAGAAATATATATATATATATATATATATAATTTTTTAATAAAATTATTGCTTATTGTGATTTGGTTTATTTAGTATGCTGGATTCTTAAAGCACATCCAGCATCACAAAAATATGCACTTTCGTGCAGAATAATTCATATCATGATCTTAAACAGCAATACTAATTTAACAAACGTAAAATTTGATTATTGAAGTATTCCATTTTTGACATTGATTCTTTCCATTTTGATATTTTTATTTTCTTACCATGCTTACTTTTTACTTGCTTAATCAACTTAAATCATACAGAATTTGTTACAAATTCTTCAAACTGTATAAATAAAACATTTTAAAGCATATACTTAATATCATCTATAGTTAATTCTACCCTATAATTTGTATGATATATTGCACAAAAGTTCTCTCAAATCATACTTTATAATCTATATTAATATATTAAAAATGTTTGCATCTCAAATTCAATTTATATTATTTATAAGTAAAATTAATTCTTATATATATATATATATATATATATACATTTTAGAATATTCATTAATTTATAATAACTTTTATTTGTTTCAATATTTACAATAAAGTAAATAGGAAATTTACCAATGTTGAAAGTTCCAAAAGTTCTTCCGTGTTGTGTACTTATTCATCCATCCATCCAGCTAATTGTTTCTCTGTCAGTTTATTTGTCAAATTCACCCACCTACTCTCTCTTACTTCTTGTTTTGTTGTTGTGTTTTGTTGTTATTTATTTTAAATTGGAAGACCAAATAAAAAAAGTTAATCCATAAAAGGCAAAGCAACCAGACACATGTAAACAGTGACTCACCATTTGGAAAATTGACGTCAGGGTGTATTGTTCTGTAGACTGCACTCATTTAATGAAAACTTCTTTAAGCAATAACTGTGTGAACCTTTTCAGAGTTATTATGTAATTATTCTCACAACAGAGTATATATTTTTTTAAATTATTACAAGATTACAGGTACAAAATTATTGTAATTTGTAACATAAACGTCCTTCACTGAGTTTCAATTTTTAAAATATTTTTTGTGTTTCTATTCATGACTTTCAACAATAAAACACAATTTTTTGTTGAACTTATGAAATTTTCACATGGAATTATGAAAATCGACCCAAACAAATCACCTATTACTCTCATTATATATATATATATATATATATAATGTACAAATTATTTAAATTGACATTTACAATGTGATTAACTTTTCCTTTACCATGGAAGTCGCTGCTATGTTTTAGAGATCATTTTCAACAAAAGATTACATTTTGATTTTAATCATCAAAGATACATTCATGATACTATCTCACATAATGTCATTGATGATGCTCCCAATTTTCAGTAGTACCCACTCACAAAAATGATGATTAACAATAAATAACTCATAATCAAAATTTTGCAATAATGAAAAACTGAATTAGAAAATCTAAATTACTTTGATCTTGAGTACAATTCAGTTGTGCTGATTGGGCAGAGTTAAGAGTACAATTGAAAGTAGGTAGAATTGCTTCTTACAATAATGCATTTTTATATATTATAAACCTACTTTGTGGTACTCTAAAGTTCCATTTAATTACCATATTTATTTTAGTTCCTAACATTTGTTTTGCAATCCAAGATTTATCCCATCTTTTCACAAGGGTTGTCTCTTGTCCCAAATGCTTGTCTATTTTCTTTTGTAAGAACTTACAACAAAGTTGTCCATAATCTATAAGACCTTGCCAAATTATTGTTCTAGTATGGAGGTCACTCCATATTTCATGTTCAAATACAAACTTGTTTCTTTGAATTTAAATTGTCCATAAGCAAAGTCCTCAAAGTAATGACTAAACTTTCCAAAAACATTTGAATATGGAAAGATTTTTATCCGCAAATATGGCTTGTTTCCAAGAAGAGGCCTTCCATGGTCTCTATTTCCAAGGATTAGATGTCAACTTATATAAGAGGGTGGTAAACCAATTCCAAATTTTGTGGACTTGTGGGCACTCCCTGAATGAGTGTATGATAGATTTGGGCTTTTTGTAACAAGAACATATCACAATTAATGTTAATAAGTGGATTGAATTTCCCTCTCCATGTGCTGATTGTAAATTTCACATATTATGTTTTATTAAATCAGTTATTCGAAAAACGTCTTGTTGTTAAGTATTTTATAATTTATATTTATATTAAGTAATGTTTGCAACATCTAATGCACACATATACAGATTTTGAGTCTTGCAAGGATTGAATTTTAGTACATCTTGTGGGTCTACCACAAAATGATTAAGAAATACATAAAACAAGTTAGTTTATTGCATGCTTATTTGTTCAATGGATTACTTCACACAATATTCATGTAACTTGGTATTAAAAAATACAAAAAAGTAGGCTAATAATACCTGTACACATATATTTTCATAAATCTTATATATTCATATGTCTATATGCATGTTAGTCTTTCCAAACCTTTGAATCTTCCAAAAGAAATTCTTGCAAATAGAAATACCTTCAATGATATTCCTAGAAACTTACTAGCTTGTGACAGAGCTTCTCTGGGTTAATTATTCATGATTTTAATTAATTACTTAATCACATACAATTAAAAGAATGAATAATATATGATATGCATGTGAAATAGGTATGTAACCTATAATAAATAATGTTGAATAGCAGTATTGACTTTGTCATAGTATCAACACAAATCCATCACTACTCGAATATTTGTTAGTTCTAGGAATAACAAAAAATATATATTTCAAAGTAAAATAAAATAAAGTAATTCATATGTGTCAGTATTTATGTGCTAAATTTGTGACAACTCTTTTATAAAAAAGCATACATAATCAATCATAAATGATAAGAATTTGTTTTTTATTTAAACATTTATATAGTTAAAGTAATTGATTTGAGTAGTCCACATCATGAACAGTTACTTCTTCAGCATGCTTAAGGTGTGCATACATGGAATTCAATAACAATTCTATTAAAACAGGGAAAAAATGCTTATAAAAACATAAGAAACTTTCAAATTATACTTGAAATTAAAACAATTAATGCCCCATCAGACAATTCACAATGACAATGTAATGTTTTAAAATCACAACTAGAAACAAAACCCAGATCTACAAACCAACCAAATTTGTTGACTGTATATCAAAAACCCAAAATTCCATCAACACACAATCAACCATACATTTAAATGACACCAATAGCAATAATAATAGTGGTCAAATAGATGATCAATCAATCAATTTTTTTAATGTAAAAAACTAAAAACTATACAACAAGAAGAAGAGTGTGACACACTTAAATATCACCCCCAATTAATGGCGATTCGAGTGACCTCTAAACGTACCATCCAAGTCTACAAAAACTCATCCAAACAAACATTCATCTATATATGAGCATTCATCCTGTTTGTAACACATAACATTGTTCACAACGAGAAATGTACGAATTCTGTGAAAATGTTGGATGAGAATGTGAGAGCGGAGTTGGGGCCATAAGCAAGAGGGGGGGGGGGGAGATTGGCTTGTCAGGGTGCCTAATAATTCAGCCCCCTCTCTATTCCAGCTAGACTGACATTTTGATCCTCCATAAGTAATCTAGTCCTCTGAGCTTCCCCAGCTTTGCCACATGTTTTCCATCCCCCTGGATGAATTTTTTTAATCCATTCTTTATCAAATATGAGTTGTAGGGGAAGAGTACAGAAGTTGGCCTTTGAACCTGAGAGACTTACAATTTTTGGGCATAGAACAGAAGGGCTATGACACATATTGTCTTATTTATTGGTTTATATTTGACATGTTTCAAATGGGTGCAAATGACTTGGATACTCCAAATATATTGAAAATTTTGTAATGCTATCGTCTTTTCCTTTTCCTTTTAATTTTTAATTTTTAAAAATATATTACCTAGCAGAGCTTGGGTGTCTGAGGGAAAGCCAAGGCTAGACCCGAAGGCAGGTGAAGGCCATGTGAATGTGAGGTTTGGGGTGGGCCATAGCTGAGGCCTGGACAGGGAACCAAGCCTAGGGCTACTACAAATACAATACATGGAGCTGCAGTGTTGCATTCCCCACACCCTCTGTTCCTCATACATCCCCCATGCTGATGTGGCACATTCAAGCTGTTCTTATGAAATAAGTCATGTTGTTTGTTCTTCTCCCACTTGGATACTGCAACTCTGCAAGCATTCAGCATCTATACTTTAAGTGTGGCTACTTATTCAAGTGCACTATAATCTTGAAAATTAAATATGGAGCAAGAAAACAAGAAAGAAAAGAGAAAAATAGAGAACAAATTGTAAATACTTTAATTGTTTTCTTGCTCTATATTTAATTTGAGATTGAGTACAAATTGTGCCATGTTACTTTGCCTCTTTTAATGAAAAATGACATGTTCAAATTATTTTAATGATGCCAAAAATACAAAAATAAATAATAAAAAATAAATAACAGAGAAATAATGAGTTCATAAATGATAGTGGTGAACATATCTTTAAATATTCCTTCACAAATTGTTCAAATGGATATATATATATATATATATAGCTATGGTTAGCAACTCTTTTATGTATCATTTCAACCTTAAGTGATGTAGTTCAAAGTACTTGGAGTTGTACTAAACATTATCAATATTGCAAATTACTATTGTTTGAAAGAATAGCATGAGTCTCTCAAAACCATTTTGATCCAATAAATAAAGGGAACCCTGAGGTAGACACCCTTTTTTATTTTATGGATGTCCCTTGCCATGCACTCCGCTCACATATCCCACAAAAAATAACTATTTTTAATTTTAAATGAGATTTTATTTGTTTTTTTAACATTGATAAATAAAAAATATAATATAATATTTTATGTATTTATTATTCAAAAATCTAATTTGACAAAGATTTACAAAGACAAAAGAATTGGAGGTTGAAATAATATGGATTCATAGAATATAAATGGATAAAAATAAATCAAAATTTGGTATTAAAATAATAAATATAACAAGAATCATGATTCAAAATCAATACTAGTTATTTTTTTGCAGGGATATGTATACTATGGTGTCCATACAATAATAGAGGGGGTGTGCACCTGGTGGTTTCTTAAATAAAAATACAATGGTTTGAATTTCAGTAAACTTACATTGTTAAATATGGCATTTGTAAACATGATCATAGCTTACTACATTTTCAAATCCACATTGTACTACATGTATCAAACACACTTGAGATACATCAATGCTTATTCATCATCTACAACTTTTTGTTTTTAAATATATATTTTCACATTTAAAGTTTGTAAACAGTGTATTTATATTAAAGTAAATTAATGTCAGGGCTCTTTCCATTCAGTCATTGTTATTTAATTTATATTTCTTCCTCATATCGCATCTTAGTGTCAAAGTAAATATCTTGCAACTATGACTTGCTGGTAATAATGCTACATACAATGTCTAAGTCTATTCAATATATATATATGTATATATATATATATCAAGAATTCAAACATACAAAAAAAAACCTGCAAACGTATAAACCTTGCAGGTTTGTTAGTATCTATAATATATATAAATATTTATTAATATTTTTTCTCCCATATGTTCACAAATTTGCTAAAATATCATTGCAACTTTCTTACTCAATTCAAAAATTGAAAAAAGGAATCTGCATTATACTGATTAGTACAGGATTTGAACAGCCACATTGGGTTTCACAAAAATTGATGACAATCAAATATTTTAGTTAGTTTTTTAATTTCAAGCTTCCACATTCATAACCAGGGATACATAAATGTTATCAGTTCACCATAATACAATTATTTTTCCATTTTCATGACAAAGGGCTCAAAGGGAGAGGAAAAAAAGAAAAGAAAATGAAAACTCATAATATAAAAACATCCCATTAAAATTTGGTACAGAAGAATGAAATGCAGTCACGTATTTATTTGTTAAGGAACACGTTTAATGAAACCCCAACGTTCATTATTGTGACATAATATCTTTAAAAAATCAAGTTAACTGCTCATTCCTTAAAATAACGCGGATCGCAATCAAAGGGATATTATGTATTATTCAATATGATTTCAACAAATAGATGTGTTTCCCTTTGAATTGTGTTTTCCAAATTAAATATATATTTTAAACAGGGACTGTGAGAACTAATGCCACCAATTTTGCTACCAAATTATCTTGTGATTAATGTTTCATAAAATATTCAACAGTAAATGAAAGGTTAGATTAGTATTGGACAGTTGGAATGTCATGTGATCGTCTTTATTTAGTATATCCATAATTAATATTTCTACTGGTTTAGCCTTATAAATTTAGAGAAGGGTACTGTTCAGGTTTAAGAAAATTCCACTCTCATTCGTATACATATATATATATATATATATATAAGATTTTGTGCTGAGTTTAGTGAGTGAGTTGGAGTCCAAAAACATGAATAATAATTGTTTGGTTATTTAGGTTTTTTTTAGTTTAACCAATATGTTCAACTCAGATGATTCATGCATTTGAACTGAACTTATGGAGCTATTTTTTTCTTTTTTTCTTTTTTTTTGTTTGGCTGTCATGTGTTTTTTGACACGGGTGTATAAGTATTTAACCATTAAATACTACTGGAAATTTTTTAAAAATAAAAAACCTTATTTATATTATTTATGTTCCTAACAAATTTTATTCTTTAATAAATACTCACCTTATAATTATGTAATGCTTCAGTGTTCTCATATGTATATCATCATACATTATTATTTGTATTATTCAAATAAAATGTACAAGAAAAAGGCTAAACTAACTCTACAAACAGTCAATAATAAGAGAACAAAATATTATTCCAAACACCACAAAAACAACCTCCATGCACCTCCCAACTCCATTTCACTGTCTTAGAATACCAAGATGATATTGAAATCCACAATGTTAATCCAGCAGCTTCATTGCAAATTTGAGAATGGATGCAAGTGAAACACCCATGAGACTACTGCCTCTGCAAAAAAGTAAAAGGTGATTGGCAGCCCCAGGAAGGGGATGAGAAAACAATAGACAGGAATGGACAGGCCACCTCCCTTCCCAGAGAGAGAGTCTGGTCAAATACAGAGAAAAAGGAGAAATCTATGTTGATGATGGAGGATCCTTCCCCATGCAGGAATCCAATGTTCTCATTCTCTGTTCCCAAGTTCCCATGCTGGGGAACCCATGGCACTCCCAGTGGAATAGGAAATTGGACATTCACCACCTCCCATCATTTCAGGATGGAAAGGTTAAAAAGTCTTTTTGGAGGCTTGGAGTTGCCCTTCACAGCCCCCACACAAGTCCAAAGCTTGACTTTAGAAACTGGCCTCTGGGCTGCTCTTAATGAAGCAAATTCATTTCACATCAGGGGACAGTGTTTCCCAGTGTGCACATGGCTTTTTCTTTACTTTTTTCTTTTATAACCTCAGAAACTGGTGAGTTTGCTTTGGTTGTTTGTGTGCAAGTTTATGGGGACATTTGGATGTTTGTAAAGTACAGGCTTCAGTGTAGAAGGCCTATAGAAGCTATGGTTCATTGAAATATTCCATATGGGTGTTAAAAAATCTTGGAGTATGCTTGAAGTCAAAGTGGGTTGTGATTCAACATTTAAGTTGTTGGATATTATCCTTGTAGTTATAGTTTTATTACTTATTTATTTATTTATATTTTTGTTATTGTGGTAAGATTTATACTGGTGAACAATACTTCTACTGCTGGTCAGGACTAGGAAAGTGCAGAAGTGAAACAAAATCCTTGAAGTGAAGGCTTTGTTTTTTTTTCTTCCAGCTGACATGGTGGCTATGAGTTTTGAGAAGGTGGAATTGGCAGCTACATTATTGAAAGCAAATCTGGGAATGGGCTGAATGTGCCACAGAACACTCACCCATGAACCAGTTCTGACATTCTTCCACAGTAAAAACCCTTCAACTTAGGCCAACAGCTGCAATGCTCATGCCTCTAGAAGTGCTGGGGGAAGGACCAAGTCAAATGCCAAACCAAACCCTATATATGTATATATATATGTATATATATATGTATATATATATATATATATATATTTCAATTTATTGGCCAATTGGGTGTAGGGACCAGGTTGAGTGGAAGCTGCTATGTTGTGTCTATTCCTGACCCTAAACCTATGGTAGATCAGGATGGTGTGTCTCTGCACAAGTTAAGTGACTCTCACTATGCTCACCACCACAGTTAGAGCAGCTTGTTCTGCACTGGCTTGGGAACAATGGATAGAGATGAGAACCTGGTTTGGGAACGTTGCTCTGCACACACACATATGCATATATATATATATATATATATATTTGTGAATGTTGCTAATACCACCACAGTTTTTGTTATTGCCACCACAACCCACCACCCACTTGACATATTTCTTTAGATTTTTTTTTTTATTCCAATCAAAAATTCTGTTCAATCAAATGTTTTGAATGGAGATTGTTGTGGCATTAGCAAAAATTGTGGTGGCATTAGCAATGCCCTATATATAACTTTGAAATTATATTGTGGTATAATCAATGGGATCCAAAAGAATTGTTTAACAATACAACTGTACTAGCAATAGGATTGTACATTCATCATTATCCATGTGTCCTGTGGAATTAGGTGGGTTTACCCATACTTATTAATATTATTATTGAGTGATTAATAAGCATGGTTTTTACTTATTTATACACAACAACACTAACAACAGCAAAACCAAACCCAACCAAACCACATAAAACTTCTCCAGAAGTGTGGATGTTAGAAAAGGTTACAATATTTCAAAAAACAACTCAAATTTCTAATAGAAAGTGTGTTTTGTGCACATTCACAATTGCTATATATACTTTCTACATTGTTTTTTGCAAAAATATAAATAATAACATAATAAAGTCCTGGACACAAGAGGGTGAAAATAAATGTTCCATGTAAATGTCTAAATAAGTCTGTATTATACAATAAATTCTCAGATGATTTTGTAAGTATATAACCTTATTGAAAACATTCAACGTGATTTTTTTAATGGAATTCAAATATGAAAATTTTAATATTTTTTCTTCTTTTAAAGAAAAACACAAAAAATTACAAAATTTAAAATTAAAGATTAAAAATCAAGCTCTGGTTACAAAAGGGTGAAATTTTTTTATCGTGCAATATGAATCTTAAATGTTCAATGTGAAAGTCTGAATCAATTTGTCTCATACTAAAAATCTTAAAGTAATGTTCTAAATATGTGACTGATCATAAAAACATCCAGTGTATTTTATTTTTTATTTCTATTTGTTGATGGAGTTCAAAGATGAAATTGACACTATTTTGTCTTCATTAAAAAATAAAAAACAAATACAACAATGATAATTAAAAATAGTGTAAAATTCTCTACCTATACAAGTTTTTTAGAATATAGACCTCTCTTTAGTGTTTTTTAAATCAATAATTTTAGTTTGTTACAAAATAAAGAAAAAATAAAGAAAGTTACAGATTTTAGTTGGATCAACAAACAAAAACAGAAAATTAATGCACCCTCCACTGAAAACATAACAAAGAATAACATATTTCATATTTTTAATTATTTTTACCCTCACATTCAAATGCTAAACATAAGGAACTAAAATCTAAAATATGAAAACTTAGCACATTAAATATATGACTTTCATCACATAGAGCACAGTGATTGCACATTAAAGATTAACATCCACCTTGGATTGATGTAGTCTTGAATATTGAAACTGGTAATCAATTTCACTAATGCCATCAGAATCAAATTGTTGCACCCCGTTCTGAAAATTGTCATCAGAATATGTCTTTTAAAAATACAATAAAACATGCATACTTGATTGATGTGTGTATATGTGAGTGTATACAAATGTAGAGAGAGAAACAAGGAATGGCTATGAAGACACACTTGGAGAATTATTTATTTATTTTTAATTTACTGAGTTCATATTTGAAATTAAGGTTCATAAAAGCATTGTTCAATTGATAAACCACAAACAATCTTCCATCGTTGAAGCTAGAGATAGTAAGTTTGGCTACGGTTAGTGACTTACTACTAGTTTTAGTGCAGCCCTTTGATCTAGAAATCTATTTGCGTGTGATTCTCTTCATATGAAAAGAAGGGTGATATTCCTTAACATGGGTCACAGACGTGCAATCAAGGAATCGCTAAGATTGACATTAAATGAGGTTATTACAGCGGCCTAGTTTCCCATTTGATACAAACATAATATTGCATATTAAAGATTCCCATCGGAGCTACTATGCTTCACTGAATGCTTAGAATTTGGCTAAATGACAAAAACATAAAATCTGACAAATTTTCTGACTATAAAGTTGTTGAGAATCCCCAAAAATAAGATTCCCCATCCTTGTTGTTGTTAGCATCGTCACTAATTAAACCCACATTCGCTAATGAATGGCGTCCACTGACTCCCTTCTTATTGACACGTATGAAAAATGACATGTGTGAAAATATTTAAAAAAAAAGAAATTCGCAATCAATTTTAATATTCACATGTGATGAGTCCCGTTTCAAGGAAAGTGAGTCCATGGAATTAAAATGCTTCAATTCAGAAATTCAAGCCAAGGATTCAAAACTTTGCAAATCTCCACAGGGTTCAACCTAATTTATCTCTTATTCGTTACACAACATACTAATAAACACAAGAAGATTGTGACGAATCTAAGTCTCCATGAAGAACTACATGTTGATTTAATATTCGAAAATAGTCGAAAATGTTCTCTTTGTGAACACATGTTGGCATCCAGTCTAAATGTCCCAGAAGCTGAGGAGAGAGAATGCGTGGAGAGAGAATGCACAGAGAGAGAGAATCTGGGTTTCGTTACTTTTACGACGAAGACGAAGACGACGAAGACGACGAAGACGAGAAAGACGGAGTCATGAAAAGGAGGAAAAGGGCAAGGGGAAAGGGAAGGGAGGAAGGGAGGGAGAGAGGGAGGGGGAGACGTGACTGGGAGCAGCGGCGTCAAAGGGAGTTAAGAGCTCAAATCGCGGACTCTGCATCGCGCACCACTGGTGACACAGAGAGGCGAGGTGCAGCAGCTACTTCCCTCCCCTCCCCTACCAACCTCCCCTCCCCTCGCTCCCTCGCTCCCTCCCGCGCAGGCACGCACGCAGCCCAGGCACACACGCAGGCAGGCAGGCTCACAGGCAGGCAGGCTTGTTTTCGTCGTTGGTGCGGGGACAACTTCCTGCTGCAAAAAGTATCCTTCATGGCAGTCGTTTTGCTGTCCAGCTGCTTTTTCCTGAGCAGTTGAATCGTCTCCTCTCCCACTGCCGCTCGGTACCGTGCGATATTCCTCAATTACCTGGAACTAAGAGGAGGAGGCAGGTAGGAAGGGAAGGGTAAGGTCCATCGAGCTTTGTTCGTAATGTTTGTTAATCCAAGTTTGTAGCAAGCCAGAAGCTCGCGCACATTTTCGATTTAGCTAGAGAAGTCGACAGTGGAGCTCAAGGATGTGCGCAAATTGAGGGTCGAGGAGACTCAGGAGAGGGACAGAGCTGGGCCAGGTGTTGAGTCGCCGTCACCGCTTCCGCCGTCGTGACTCTCCATTTTTGGTTTTTTTTTTGGCGGCGACGCGATGTTGTTAGGCGACGGGGAAAATCTCGGGCGTCTAGGTTTGCGAGGCTGGCTCAAGTGGTCGCCCTCGCCCGTGTCGAATTGCAGCGGGATCAGGCGGTTTGGCCTGTTCGGTGTCTAGGCGAGGTTCTCTGAAACTAGGGCTACAGCAGAGAGGTGATTGAGTAGGAGCTTCGTCAGTGTGCGTGAGGAATCTGCTGGCTGCTTAGCCATTTGCCGTGACTTACTTTCTCCCAGGAGATTGCTTGCTGTGGATATCTTCCTCATTGTGTTGAATCCAAGCCCATCCCCAGGCTGGACGGGTATTTAGCAGATTGCTTGCTCTCAATCAGCGACGGTGTTCTCGTTCGCGCACAATGTTTAGTATCAGGCTCGTCAACTATGGGAGCGAGCTATTTTAGCTTCATTCCACTCTTTGTCTTGCTCTTCCTTCGGGAAAGTCTAAAACCCTGCGCAAGTCGTCCAGCGTTCTCGTGGACTAGGACTTGTGCTCATTGAAGTTCAAACTCATATTCTGAACTCCAATTCAGATGTGCTCGAATGACTACTGATCCAGGAGTTTTCAGTGACGCCTGCGAATGTTCAAGTAGGACTACTATGTCGAGCTGGAGACATGATCTTTGTGATCCATATAGAATGCCTCTACAATCGCCTCAGCGCATGGCGCGTGAGCAGAACTAATAAGTGAACTGAAACATTTATACAGCTGCTGTATTTTTTAGAGGTGTGACTGATGGAGTTATTGAGGTGTTTTAGAGGACTAGCGTAGCGACGGAGGTTCCAAAGAGACAGTGTCACTGCCTGCTATCCACACTCATTGTTAATCTATTCGTGTTGGTTTTGATGGTCAGTATCAGAGACGATGACGACGGAGCTTCTGCTGAGAGGAATATCCTCAGCATCAACCGAGGCTGTCTATAGAATCTTGAAATGCAGCCCGTGGGGTTGAAGGTGCCAGCAGTATCGGTCTTTCAAGCAGTTTAGGAAATGCGCATCTGGTAGCGACACTGGGCATAGGAGAGAAGCACACCGTTTCGACATTATTTGAAGTATTAAACAGCTGACGTGAACAAGTAAGTGAATAAGAGCCTAGGAGGGCATGGCGTTCATAGACTTAAGGGCGAGGCGTGGGGAGAGTGGGCTGTTGCCTAGATCAGAAACTTATGCACTAAATACCGAACACCTACATTTCAATTTACCTCCATGCAGTACTAAATCATTTAAATACTTAGAAAATAGGGAATTAGTTGAGAGCGTAACTCTCCTAGAGCATGTGATCGCATGGGTGAACCTCGACTGTAGTCTTCATTGCAAGCCGAAGTAAGAAGTGTACATTTGCACAAGCGTGTGCTGTCTGACGTTCCCCGCTTCTGTTTTGTCGGAGTTTCACTTTTCCTCGTAGATATTCGCGTTTTGTGCTAGTTCGTCTCAGGAATCTCTCTTTGATGCGTCCGAAGGGCGCGGTTCGAATTTCGCGCTCTTCCAAAAACTGGAAATACTAGTGACACGAAATAGCATCTGCCGTGAAAAGCCTTTCCTACGATCCTACTACTCATCAAGAGCTACACGAACCGCCCAATTTCTTCGATTTGATTGGATAGATTAATGTGAACGAGTTGCAAACATACTATGTGTATGAAATACAAATGTTTTGCGCGTCTTTTCTTAGTAGGAAGCGCTTCGAATCGCAGCAGACAGTATTCATTGATTTAGCTGAATGAAAATTTTTTAAAGCTTGTTTTTATGGTAGGAATGCAGGATTCAGCTGAATTTTTGCAACACGCAGGGGGTGGAGGCATGAGCAGGAGCCCCCACGGTGGAGAGATGGCGAGTGTACCCGGCCAAGGGTTGCACACACCAATAGCTATTCGACCTCCACCACCGCCATCACCCGGTATTACCCCATTGCAGGGTGGCACTCCAGGCGTGAGCAGCGCCGTGCCGAAGAGTAGCCCGTCCGGTCCTCTTCCAATCATGGCTGTGGCTCCTCCGTCAAGCTCAGGAATGAGCATGGCTATGGTTGGTCCGATTGCTGGGGATGGGAGCAGGAGTGGCAGTGCGGCTGGGACTGCCACTGGGCCTGAACAGTCTCTCAAGAGGAAGAGAGGGAGGCCTCGTAAATTTTCAACTGGTGAATCTTCACCAATTCCTGCTGGTACTTATCCCGTTTTTCCAGCGCTAATGCCTGGCCCATCATCGCCGTACACACCCTCTGAAAAGCGAGGAAGAGGTCGCCCACAATCTTCTGGGAAGAATCAGCAATTAGCTGCTCTAGGTGGGACATCTCGGAAGAATGATGCTCTAGGTTATTTGGTTCTTCGGGTTCATGAGTCAAATATTATTTATTTCTATTTTCTTTGTCTTTTGTAGGGTTTTCTTTTCTTTTCCTCTAGCATGCTGTTATAATCAATGCTAACGACGATTATTCTTATCCCAGGGGTTGTTCTAGCGGGTACAGGACAAGGCTTTACGCCTCACATTCTGACTGTGAATACGGGAGAGGTAGATGTTCGTTTTTTGTCATCTTTGTGAATCATCTCTGTTCAATATTTGGACATGTTGGATTCAATTATAAGTGTTCAGATTACTTGTGGTTAAATCAATCCGTTTGTGACCGACCCTGGGAAAGTTATTCACGATTGTTCTTTTGTGTCTGCTTCAGGATGTCGCCACAAAAATCATGCAATTTGCGCAGCATGGTCCACGCGCAATGTGTGTATTGTCAGCCAACGGTGCTATTTCCAATGCAACCTTACGCCAGCAGTCATCATCAGGAGGCACTGTGACTTATGAGGTACGATTTCAATCTCATGTTCTACAGCTTGAAGTATAAATAGCAGAAGGTAATTTGTTAATGGCATACACTGTTGCACAATCCGGCAAGTTATCTAGCTCTCCTCATTTTCCAAAATTATCAGAAATCTGATTTAAATCGAGCTGCAGCAATAGAGGAGTGGCTTCAGATTTGCCATGCATTACCGATCTTCTAATCAAACTTTGGTTTTGTCATTTGGGCATCCAGGGGCGCTATGAGATACTTTCTTTGTCAGGTTCGTATCTACCCACGGATCTTGGTGGTGGCGCGCGGCAACGGACAGGGGGCTTGAGTGTCTCTTTGGCAGGTATTGATGGGGGTGTGATTGGTGGCGGTGTTGCTGGAATGCTCACTGCAGCCTCCCCCATACAGGTATCCGACATCTATCTGGTCCCAAAAGTTAGGTCACGATTCAGACTGAACTAGGCAACTTGCTTGTTTGTTTGGCGTCCGCTTCATGTGATGTGTTTACATTAGCACAGCTTGATGGTCGTATCATTTTCATCTGGTGTGCAATATGCAGGTGGTTGTAGGGAGTTTCCTTTCTGATACTTTTAGAAATAAACCAAGACCCGACTCTCCATTCAGCGCCGCACTTGGAGGGTCACCTGGAGTTGGATCACCTCTTGGATCCTTTTCTGGAAGTCCGCGTCCTACACCACCTAGACCTGAACCCAAACCAAGTCCAGGTGCGTACTAATGCACCAGGAGTTTGTTCCCTTGTATCCATCTACCTGAAATAGCATGTTTTTGTTGAATAGGATGATTCTTGGTTTCATGCATGAGTTTTCGTCAGCAGTTCCTTTTTCCACAACTAATTTCACTGGTTCTACTGTGGGTGCAGCATCAGGTCCTCAGCAAGCATCGCCTGTTACTCCAACTGGTCAATCGTCCGTACAGAGGCCGCAAGCCATGAGTATTTTCCAACCGACGACAACTTGGCAGTTTCCACTAGTCCCAGGAGATGGTCGGAGGACTGATATCAACATCTCCTTGCCAGGTGGATTAAGTTGAGTTAAAAAGGACAGAATGACTAGTTTTGCTGTTTCCGACTGGGACCTGAACAACATCCACACAACTTTTTGGTCTTCCCTTTCCTAAAAGGAAAAGGGTTTGTTGCAGTACCGAGTACTAGTGAACATACATGATCTTCTTGCTGATCTGGTTGACTGATAGAGATCAGCCAGGCTTTCACAGATCCAACAGTCCCCACCGCTGGCATCATTGCACAGCTAATGGAAAGACGTCTAGAAGCATTGCTTTGGGATAAAAGAGAAAGGGGTAATTTTTAATTTGAAAATTTTCATAACAAGCTCTCTGTGAATACAACGTTTGAGTTAATTGAAGACGAAACAGGTGGGCGGAAACGTAGAGAGTTAGTCCCTAAGGTGAGCTTTCATGTATCGGTCTAGCTGTGGACACCATTATTAGTTTGAATTCCTACCCACCAGCTGTAGCTTTACATCTGTTTGAACATTCAACCATAGACATATATTTATTTATGCAGCTTTCTTCAATGGGGGTTGTATTTTTGAGGATTATCATGCCATTCAAGGCATATCTAGCAGGACCTAGTCTGGAGATCGTGTAATGCTGAACTATGCTTGGACCATATAGAGATTGGCCTGAAAGTCGTATATAGTTTGCTTCATTTTCCTTTTGCAGTTAAAAGATCTTTTAATTCCATTCTCTTATATCACTGGTTCTATTTGTCGCTGAATTCGAGCAAGCCGTCATGTAGACAAAACGGCCATAGCGCGTCTTTCACTACTTCTCCACTGTGCAATGTGCAACGAGTTGGCAATGTGTGGAATCTGAAACCCCGACAAGATCGTTTCGTAGTGTACGTACCGCTTGTGTTGACTTGTATATTCCTGAAACGTCACTTTTTCTGGGACGATTCCTGGACAAAAGATGCGTTTTGTCAGTAGTTCGCTGTATTTATGTTCAGTTACATTTGTCAAACATAATACTATCCTGCGTATCATATTATATATTTGATGGAGTTCATTTGTCCTGCATGGTTCGTTTCGATAGATGTTTGAGCCCGTAACTTCCTGGAACGCTATCATGTGACAGGGAAGAACTGCGTTGATGACAAGTAGGTGAATGATGGAGGCTGCACATGAGCAACTGAGCGTAAATGCCCAGACACAAGTCTCTGACAAATAAATTGATGCTTATGAGAAGGAATAGCGCAACGCTTCAAAAGACACCAGAGAATCTTTCGAGTCCTGTCAGAGGCTAGTACAGTCGATATTCCCATATCAGAATTACTCGAGTCGCGACCGACATTCACAAGAGTACTATTTGGTGCTTCATTAACACACAACAGGAGTAACTCCCTTCAGTAGCCGTAATGGCAACCTAAGGCACGTCTCTGTTTTACTGTACACCTTGTCAATGATGGGATGGTACTCACATGAGCGAGAAGAGACTTAAGGGCCAGAGGAAACCGTTAAGTTGGAAGCACATTGACAAAGTGCGTTTCAAAGGTTTGGTGCGCTCCATCAGTGCGCTCCATCATTGCTGCAATTTCTTTTGTTTCCCAGGAATGTATTGAACTTCTCCAGTTGAAGCTGACGCCACCGGAATGCCTTATCCATTTGATCGTACACTCAACATGCAAATCCTTCGACTAGTCCTCGATTCTACTAACATTCATTCACCGAACCCTCTAGCTTTGGGTTAATTCTCCGGAACTCTGTACGTGCACGTAATTAGGGTCGATAATTAGGGTTAAGTGTAATTCAGCAGAGTTTTAATCGAAATTACTAATCTCTTGTCCTTTGGATCGTCAACGTGCCAGGTGGACTTCGAGAATATCAAAACAAAGGGAAACATTCGTCCTCGTTCCTCTTGTCCTTGTTTATCTCGATAGACGACGTGGTTGACAATGTACAATCTCCGACCACAGTCGACATTTACTTCAAGTGCTTGCCGGTTGCGTGTCGTTATGTTAACAACTTCGCTGTCTGGCGGGCGCAGCTCGTGGATGGAACAAAATTCTCGCACCTAACTTGGATGACTTCAAGCACCTCACGCCGCGCTCTGACTAAGTCCAAACTGCCGCTATTCCTCAATTCGTAAGGGTTTAGAAACGACACGCTATGCTTCTTCAACTATCCACAGTAAATGCCAGTAGATTCTCTGCAACTCGAGAGCCACCGAACCCCTGCTCTAAACCTCGAATCGTAAACCCTAACGTGTCAAAAAATCCCTGGCAAATCCAAAAGGATTACTAACCTCGCGGACACGCCGCGTCCACAGAGGCAGAGGAAACATGGCGATGGCGATGGCGACGATGCCAAATAACCGGAACAACAAAATTCAAGGTCCGTGTGAATGCGAAGACCTTGAGCTTGAAACTTTTACTTTTTTAGGCTCAAAGTGGAAAGTTGATTGCATAGGTCTCTTTGAAAGCTTAACACGCGTTGTGGAACAAAAAATTTATATTTCTGCAATAATTTAGTGTGACCAACATTTAAAATCTGAAAAATAACAATTATATATATGTATATATATACATACATATAAAATAAAAAAATCGTATAGTATAAAAAATCGTGCTATAAAAATTTCTGTGAATAATAATGATTCTTTCTTTCTTTCTTTCTATATTATTATGTTTATGTTGATACTTCATTTTTTTTAATTCATTCCTTCCTTCTGCACGAGTTCTATTTTATTCTATCTTCTTATTTATTTAAATTTTATTTACATTAATTCAAGAACTACATAAAAACATTGAGTTTCTAAGAAGTCATCTAAATACTTTATCAGTGAAATATTGATCTTTTTTTTGTAATTACTATATTACTATATATGTTCAACATTATTTAGTACAATACATATTTTTAAAAATAAAAAATATGAATTGTAGTATTAAAAATATTCTATAAAAAATAATGGTAGCTTATTTAATTTAAAAATAAAAAAAGTAAAAAAATATAAAATATGACATCTAGATAATAATACTAACTTATGATTAGTATATTTAAATATAGAATATAAAAGATATTAGTATCTAAATTGGAAATTATTTAATTTTTAAAATTCTAGCAAACAAGTTAGTTTGTAAAATACAACTCTACAAATATCAATAGAAATTTTTTATTTTTTATTTTTATTTAAAAAATAAAATAATAAAACAATAGAAAAATATAATTAATTTACTATATGTTTTATATCATTAAAGATAATCCTATTATGTTATTGTTATAATTATTTAAAATAAAAATTTATAAATTAATAAAGTAGCAATAAAATATTACAAAATATTTAATATTTTGAAGCAACAAGCTAGATTTTTTAATTGAAAGTGGTTGTGTAAAACTTATTTATTATATATATATATATCTCTAAAACTTTATGTCTTTAATGTAAATACTATACATTGTATTATTATAAAATTTTATTTTAAATGCTACCATTAAAGAAATATACTATCTATCTATCTATCTATCTATCTATCTAATTTGTGAAGATTAAAAAATAATATTTAGCATATTTTACACTCTTTTGTAAAAATATGTATTCTTTTAAGGACTTTACAGAATCTTATTTATAAATATTCCAAAGACAACTGAGACTTTAAACCTAGCCAATTTAAGGGCCTAACTTTGAGCTCACTCTTCAAAAACAACATTAAAAAAATTCTTTGCAAAGATAATTCTTTTTTAATATTTATTATTTGTGTATTCTCTATAAATTCATTATCTTAAGCATTAGCTTTTTAAAGAATATTTTAAAGATTTGAGCTACTTTATAAACAAACATAAAAATTGACACAAAATAAATTTCTTTTTGATCTAGAGTATAAACTTTTCTATGCAAAGTTCTTATGCAAAAACTCTTTAATATAGAATATCTTAGCTAATTTGTTTTAATAAATTATTCACAATTATTTTTTAAACTAACTTGTTTATTGAGTCTCTAAACAAGACTCTATAAAGTTCTTAAAAGACTGATTTATTTATTATTAGACTGATTTATTATTTCAAGATCATTTTATTTTATTTTATTTATTATTACTTTTACTTTATGAATTATAAAATTACCTGGCTTATTGTATGTTACTTTATTATTTTAGAATAAAAGAAAATTTTAAAACTAAATATTTCAATTCAAAATTACTTATCAATACAATATAAATACTTGTAATATTATATTATATACAAATAACTAAAAAATCATTTGATTTTCTTTATCATAAAATATTTTTGAAATATTATTTAGGATTTGATATTTTAATTTAGGGTTTTAATTTTGGTTTAAATATACTAATAATAATATTCCACTGCTTTATTGTATTTATTAGAAAAACCTCTTCCCAAAGGTGTTCCAAACAAATCCATTAACAACTATCTCAACATTTCAATAAGTCTCATAACAACAAATCCAACAGATGGCACCCAAAGAATAGCTATGAACACTTATGCTGCTACTTTGCTAGAAGGATTATCATCATCATCATCATCAGTTTTTTCTTCTGGACAATAACATCAAATATTGAATTTCTCCACATGTGTACTAAAAACATAAATAAATAAAAAGCAATGACATATGAACCATCAAATATTCACTTGGGTGGTACTTGGTCTCATAGTCGACTAAGGATCAGCAATATGTAAATTCTGTTACATTACAAAGGTATTTGGAGGGGCCAAGGTTTTGCATGCTTGGTCTCCACACATGAATATCAACTAGTCCTATTTATACCGAGTTTGCAGCCTGTTCGTTAATGTCAACATAGAGACAAGTGGCAATATCAGGTGCAAGAATGAGCAAAGTTGATAAAACAGTGTCCTAAACAGCCTCCTTAGACTTGCAAGTCATCAGTGCACAAACGCAGAGCATTTGCAGTCAGCAGCAGATTGAGATTAAATTCACTGGAATCTGTAATTGCTCCGCTCGTAGAGTCCAGAAGAAGGGATATCTGGGGTAAGGCAAAAACGCGACATATGGCTCCCCTTTCCAATGGTAATAATTGCACTCCCAGAAATTTTCCTCTTACCACAGCCTCTGTAACAGCAAACCAAATGTGAGTATTGATTATATACGCAGAAATCAGCTTCAGGTTAAGAAGAAGCTCAAGTAATAGAATAGGCTCCTGTAATAGACCTTTCAAACTGATTATCTTGTTCTCAAAAAGCGGGTACGGCAGATGCTTAACATCCAACACAAGATTTGAAGTTACTTCAGTTACTTCAGTTACTTCACACCAGAAACAAGCCGTGTGACCACCATAAGCTGCATAGACTGTAAGTAGCTCTTCCAGACTACTAATCATCTGTATCATCCGAGAAATACGGAACTTGGGAGCTGGATACGCTTGAATTTTTGGTTCCTTCAAATAAATCCGCGTCGTCATCTTCTTCGGCTAGACCCTCCACAGTGGATTCAGTAAGCTTGTCTTCGCTCCAGGTTGCCAAGCCAAAATATTCAAGAGATTCCAAAAACGAAGCTGATACTGGTGCAACCTCAGCTATTCGCATGCGTTCGATTAGCCTCTCCATGTCATTTAATCGATTCTCTCTTGCATAAGCCCTAAGATTCAGCCACCATAAATGCTAAGTACCCTGTCGAATCTGATAATAAAGTGTTCCATAACTGTTCTATAACGATACATTGTATAGAGGCGGTCTATAGATATGAGCGCTGGTGAATTAATTACTCAGAATAATATTCGAAATAAAAAAGGAGAAAAGAAGCTTGGGCTTACTTAAGAATGATTACGTATGATGATGTCCGGGTATGTATTTGCCACTCCAAGGCTTCGTTGAGAAGTTCCTCTGCTTCTTTGAAAGAGTTGTGCTTGCAATATGCACTAATCATAGTATTCAACGTAGAAGTTTGAGGCTTTATGCTAGCCTCAAGCATTTGATGGAAGCACTCACGCATCTTTTCAAAATCACCCACGCCGCCAAATCCATGCATAAGTATCTCAAAACTTCTGAAATTAGGCTTGAAGCTTGCTTCTTTCATCCTGCTAAAGGACCATAGCATATTCTCCACATCTTGTGCCCGGGCGTAACTGCTCATTAGGAGGTTATACGTTTTCAAATCAGGTCTGTGTTTAGACTTAGAACCTGTCATACTCTTAAGCACCTGCAACACAATAGTTTCAACAAAATATCACAAAGCTCATAACATGCACGTGTCAAAACTTTCAAGCTATTCTTCAAAGCACTGAAGACTAGCGTTTCTCAATGAAATGAATTGACGAAATAGGAGTGATCACACTCACTTGCTCCATCTTGACAAAGTCCTTCCCACGGCCATATGCACCAATGAGAGTATTAGAGGTCACATTGTCAGGCTTTATGTGTTTCTGTATTCTCATGACAAACAGCGTCATTTCCATTTGTACATAGTCTCCAGCCTCGGCATAAGCACCAATGACTCCGTTATACGTTACAAGATCAGGATAGATCTTTGCTGCCTCCATCTCCTTGAAGAATCTGTCCACTTGGACAACATCACCCAATTGTGCACTAGCCCTGAGAAGTATATTGTACGTCACCAAATTGGGCTGGCATCTGTTGACACAAAGACATTCTCCATATGTTGAGGTGGTTGATTCAACAAATCGATTCATGCAAACCAAATATCTGATTATTATCAATGCACATTCAATAAAAGATTATGATGTCGTGAAAAGCAGCCCACCAGAAACTACACATACTTTGGTTTTTGCTTCATCTTTTCGAAAAGCTGCATAGCTGCTTCAAATCCTCTTCCTTTATCTCTGCTGTGAAGATAAGCGGTGATAAGTGCATTGTACAAAGACGTGTCAGGTCGACTACCGCTTCGTTTCACCTCATTGAAGAGCCATACAGCCATCCGGAGGTCTCTGGCCTTTCCTGAGATAACGATAAGCTTGGCATAGAATCCGTCATCATGATTGTACCATTTCTGCCTTTGCATCCACCTGAAAACCTGAACAAAATTTAAATATGTCAAATTTTTATGTGGTAATTTGCCAAGATTTTGCGTAATTCTAACACGTCTTTCAATCTGCATTTTTTTGTCTCAGCGATGGCACATAAGACTCATAAATTTAAAGTCGGTAACAAGTAAAAAAAAATTTGATTTACGATAAAAGAACTCACTCAATCTAGAATTCTGGAACGAGAAGCACAAGATAAGATACCACCCTCCAGCTCAGCATGAGCAAAAGGGAAAGAGACTGCTAATACCTCAAGTGTAAGTGTCCATTTACTTTGATTTGCAAGACCTTCCAAAAGTGAAAGCCAATCGGTTAACTTCATAGAGGGCGACAGACTCTCGAGAACCTGGAAGGACACACAAAGTCATGATCTCAGTAAATAGAATCATGAAAAGCGAGAGGATACTAGAAGAGACTGCCGGAAACGGGTATGTGAAGCTGGGAATGGAATTGGTGGAGAGACGAGAGGATTCACCTGCACAACGGAGGCCTGGCTAGCATTCAGGGTTCTGAGAATGGAGGGGACGGAAGGACGGACATCCTGCTCAGCATTGAGATACGAGCGTTTGGCAGCGCGAATGGCGAGGCGGCGGGGAGGAAGGAAGTCAGGAGGACGAGTGAGAGAAAACCCACAAGGTGGAAGGCTCCGTGCAGAGACGAAAACAGCGGACATCATCTTCGAACAAGCTTCCAATCACTCCTCTGCGCCAAATCACAAAAGCTAACAAGAGCAACAACCCAAAAAAACCAAAGCAGAGCAAGAAAACTCCCAAAACTACAATGTAGTCGACAGTGAAAGGGGGAAACGACCCGGGGGCGGCACTGAAGAGGAGAATGAAGAAGGAATGCGATCAATCAAGGTCTGCAGCCGACCCCAGACGACCATATTCTCAAGATTCGCAAAAACCCCAAACCCCTACTCACTGACCTCCGCAAAAGAGACTCTGGATACATTTCAACAACATCCTACAACGCAGAATTCAAGCCCCAATACCGTTAATTCCTCCTCCTTCTCAACTGAAGTTCGGAGATCATAAAACCCTAGAAACACTGCGCCATCGAAAGCTGAACGCTACGCGGCATTGCGCTGAAGATCACCATAGCCATTGCAGCCAAATCTTGAAGCAGCCTGTATGGGAGTCCCCATGCAAATTCCGGGCCATTATGTCGTAGAATGTGCCGAGCGAGAGGACCCTTCCGTGCCCTCACTATCTACATAATTAATACATTATAATTATATCTTCACAGAAGCAAGATAAGGTGAAGGAGGGCATTATACTCCATAATCAGTTTAATATAGTTGTGCCAGTATCCGATCAGGTAGATATCCTTGATTTAAGGAAGACACCCTTCTCGCCTTGTACCCCTCAGAAACCCTTCGATCAGGTTCTCATGTGATGCACAGACGTGATCGGTTGACAACCCGGTTAGTTACCGGGTTAAGCGGATCTTGGAAGCATGCTTGCTTTCGCCGACGAGAGAGAGAGAGAGAGAGAGAGTGTGTGTGTGTGAAGAATGCCTAATTAGTTGGAGATGGTCTTCGGGACGCAACAGCGTCGCGTGAGCAATCAGCCGTGCGATGCTGAAGTTCGCAGTCCGAGTGACTCGAGTATCTGCGATGCTCACAAAGTTTTACAAGATTAGATGCAGCCGTCAGAGTAAAAAATGTGCCCTAGTACGCTGTGTCTGAATTTTACAAGAGTATTGCTGTGGAAGTGAACAACGACGTAGTTTGCGAGAAATTACGAGAGGTTGCGAGATCGAGAGAGGAATTCGGAGAGATGGGGAGGATGAAGGGGGCAGCGGGGATGCCTGGTGCAGCTGGGTCGGTGCCGTTACCTGAGGTTTTGACCGATTTCAGGCAAGAGAGCTACTGGGATCAATTTTTTAAGGCTAGCCAGGGGCGGCCGTTTGAGTGGTATGGCGATTGGGTTTCGCTGCCTAAAGTGTTTCGGGAGCTCCTGGGCTTGAGGCCTGATCGGAACCCGCCGCTGGAGATTCTTGTGCCGGGGTGTGGGAATTCGAGGCTATCAGCGGCTATGTATGATGCTGGGTTTCAGAAAATTGTCAATGTAGATTTCAACAAACGCGTTATAGCTGAGATGTTGAGGTTAAATGTGCGAGCTCGCCCTTTGATGCGATGGCAGGTTATGGATATCACCAAAATGCAGGTCATCACGCTTACTACCTTAAACCCTGAACCCTTGGTGATCATGACATTTTTTCTGATTGGTTTTGTACAAAATATAAATGTAGCTCAGGTTACTTCTCCAGTCTTGAGATATCATTTGTAATGACCGCATTCACAGTGCTATGGAAACAACGCATAAAGTTGAAAATAACCAAGCATCAAGTGAGTCTGCTTGGTTTGAAGAAGTGCTTACCATAGCTGTGAACTAGTATGTCTATTTACTGCCATATCTTGTCTTGAATATTGCATTGCTCCTTTCGAGGTTGATCAATAAATGCATTTGAACCAGGTAATGCTTTGAACTGCAATGAATTTTGTCCAAGTTTCTCAAATGTGATTTTGAAGACTGCACCAGCGAGGGCTCTTGTTGCTTATTTGTTTATGATAGACGTGTACATTTCAAATTCTATAGACCTTTTTATCCGTTTCTCTATTTACTGTTAGGTGTAGCACTTAAATCAGGTGCATTTCGCAAAAGCATCTATATATTGTTCCCTACTTAGCGAATAGCAGTATTGTTGTGGCAAAGTTTTAAACGGTTGATCAATTCGTGTAAGATGCTTGCGCCAGCTCTTGGAGGTTACATTACGTACATATGGGTAGTGACGGCGATGATTTTGTTGCACGAGCGGAGATGACGCTGGCATTTTGAGTTGTGTTGGTGATGTCTTTTCGGTTTTTACAGTTTGCAGATAATTCATTCGATGTGGTGTTGGACAAGGGGAGTTTAGACGCACTTACGGGAGAGCCAGATGAACCTCAAGTTGCAGCGGAAGGACTTCTTTCCGAGGTCTCATATTATCTTCTGCACTCAGGAAACTGCATATGTTTGTGCCTTCAACTGAACATGTTTCCATGAAATTAGGATTTTAATTTGGTGGATGTACGTTAAGAATATGTTCTAAATAGTGCTTCAAGCAGTATTGTTATGGAGGCAATGTCTGCATTGTGGACTGTTCTCGCTAAAAAATTTGTTGGCACGGATATGCAAATACTTTCTATTCACATGAGAAATATCTCCCTGTTGGTAGAAACAGGGACGTTCTGTCTTTACGACAGGACGCGATTCGCCTGCAGAATATTTTTCTCGGGATAGTTGTAATTACATTTTTGATAACTGTAAATACTTTTAGTGGCATACTCTTAACAAGTAATATCTTAAACTCTGGAGACTGTCATTTGTTCACCCATGGCAGGTGAAGCGAGTACTAAGACATGGTGGAAAATACATTTGTATTACTCTTGCTCAGCAGCACGTAATTGGTATGCAAACTCCCTTCATGTGTGTAAAGGAATTCAATATTTGGTGTTATACAGGTTGATGGCATTGATGAGCATGTTATGGCTCTCTTGCATGATCTTTAGGTTTTGATTATTTCTACTCGGGCCGGTTGGGGAACCAGAATTGCTGCTTGGAAACTTCAGGATAGGCTGGGACGTTGTAGTGTATCAAGTGCAAGATGAGTCAAATGATACATCATCTGCCTTACAGCCACTATTTGTGGTGGCTACAAATACTGGTTCTGTTGAGGTTTCTCCGGTAAAACCCTGCTTAGAAGAAGTCAATCCAAGAGCAGCCAATGCAGACCAGGTGAGGCTCTTGTACTTCTGTCACATTAGCAACGTATTGCTACTGATATCCACGACTTTGTGAGAATTAGAACGATGATGCTTTAAAGAGTCCATGCTTTCAAATTTCTGCTTATTGGGTCTAAGCTTGTGCTTCCATAGAAACTTTTAGTCATGTTTTTCCTTTTGCTTTTGTACACAATCTAGTAGAATTTTTGAAGACTTTCTGTGATGCAGATGAATTGCGTGGTAAGTGTGATTGAAGCGGAAAATAAACTGCGCGCAACTTTTGAAGCTGGTTTGGTGGAGGATCAGGCAATTGAAGAGGACTATTCTGAGTATGATGAATTAAATCCAGGCAAAGTGAGAACGGTAAAGTTAGGTGGTCATTATCTTGCAGTGATTCTTGATGCCAAGCCCGAGTCTGGACCTCACGTGTATAAGGCGTCTGTTTTCTTAGTCCCAAGGGTAAGCTTATTAAGACTTCTGTCCACCATGTGCAATCTAATCTCTGTTTGAAAAAATCGCAAGTGTTTAAGTTCTTTGTTTACATTTTGTCTACCATCATATATGAAGCATCCCAAAATGAGCATAGCAATCCATGTAGGTTCTTGTTTTTCTTTCAAGGTACATCTGCGTCGTGTATGATCGTATGCTTTGGTCCATATTCATGATGTACTTTAGGAGGGATGAAGCAAGATAGCAGTTCTTTACGGAGGCTAACTTATCCGATGGAATGCCTTATATTTTTTATATTGCAATTTTCGCTTCATAATCCATTAATGTATATGTGCAGGGTCGAGCACATGAGTGGCTCTTTTCCACTGAGGAAGGACAGTGGGAGATTGTAGAGGTTGCAAAAGCGGGTCGACTTATAATGGTGAATTGCACCATTGTTCCTTATAACCTTTTCTTTTCGCTGAATATAGTCTTGCATTTACGTTGAATGTTTTGCCCGTTTGGTGGAGGCTTACCAGTCGAAATGCGATGATAACTTTAGCACGGTCTCACAGTTAGAGGACGGATTTCATTTGTCAATTTCTTTCCCAATACGTTACTGACTGCACTTTAAGAACATATAATTATTTCAATGATAAGGTCTCAAGGCTTACTGTGAGTCGTAGAACTAATCTACTTTAGCCACTATTACTCACAGCCCTACTTATCTTACATGCAGGTCATGTTAGACACTCAGCAATATCCAGGAAGCTTAGCCGCTGTCCAGGTACTTACAAGTTTCTTTTCGTTTTTATGAATTATTCTTTTCTCGTTTACAAGCTTCGTCTGGGTGTTTGAACAAGAGACAATCTAACTGGTTATGAAGTGCGAGCAGTGGATTTGTTGTCCAAGGACCAATTTTTATTTTGTAGCGCGATATATGTGTGTGTGTGTGTGAATAAAATTTTCGCTTCAAGTAATCTACAAATGCTAGCTTATATATTTTAGTACTCAGATGTGTCTTCTCCAACTTTTTGTGGTCACCAGCCATACTTAGAGCATATGAAATGTGCGTTTATTATTCCTAGTTATTCATCCTTATTACATATGTCTGAGAATGAACTATTGCAATGTAGGACGAACTGTCTCATGTTGTGAAGGATTTTTTACCACTGGATTGCAAGGAGTCTAAAGATATTCCGTAAGTTCTTTAGGAATTTCCTGTTGCAATTTTGCATACTTGGCGATTGTGAAGATTGATTTAGCTAGCTATATCTGTTTCCTGTTGGCTTTTGGAAGTGACCTGACTAGTAATGGTATGCCATTATTATGTAGTTCTAAGATCTAGGTGATATTGCTCAACTTTCTTTTTTTTCTATCTTTTTTGCCTCTATGGTTTCCAGTCTGCAGCTGTCAAGTCTTTGTTGCAACGGAACAGAATTGTCTAATCTGACCATATAGTAGAGGGCTCGTTTTATAAGGTAGTTGCTTATCACTCTGATTTTAAGGTCGTATTGTTATCCATCTGATCAGCCCGAGTATCAGTTGGCTAAGAAGTGTCTGTTTCAACAGGTACATGACTACAGATGATGGTGTACACCGGAGAACTGTCCTTGAAGAGGTAAACATTCAATTCGAAGTGGGATGAAAATTATGTTTAGAGTTCCTTTTTAGCAGTTGATGCTGATTTATTTCGTACCTCTCCAAGATCAACATATTGATACTGTTGTTTTCTACTTTCGAGGGTTTGATACATCAAGTAATTCTGAACTGGTATCTGGGTTTGTGTAGATAAAATCGCCAATTACTGGTACAATTAAGGTTGAAGATGTGGTTCTTGAAGGTAAGAAAACCAGTGAAGATGCTGCATCAGCTCCAACACAGAGCTTCTATCGTCGACTCGTCTTCGACAGAAATCCTAATCTTATCCAGTCTGATGCAATACTAGTGCCTTACTCAGCAGTGGCTGAAGACCCACAACCGAGAAAGCAGACTACCCAGCAGAAGAAGAAGAAGAAAAGTAAAGCGAAAGAACCAGTGTTTGATACTAAAAACGGTATCCTTACATAAGCACATCTCATATTATCATTGTCCTGCTTCTGATAGCCCTTTAGGTTGTACTTGATTAAAATAATGTCTTGTTCAGGAATGAAATGTCGCACGCAAGACTAGAATCTTTTTTTATTGTATGCTACCTACATTCTATCCTTCTCCTTGGTTATATGGTACTCAAATTTCTGGTTGAGATTGAGTACTCAGCTCTCTAATTTAATGCAACTCTACTTTTAAGCGATGTATTCATAAAAGTTTTTGGGTAACTTCAGGTAAGAATTTTGGGTACCTTCTGCTGATTGAGCACATTTATGGACTCACCGTTTGTGAACCGTTGGTTACAGAGGTGAAGGAGGAACTCCGGGTGGATCACAGTCAGTTGGGTAATAGCTATCATGCAGGGATGATTGCTGGTTTAGCACTAATCACTCAAAATCTAGAACAAAGTTTGTCTGCCAAAGATCCAGTAAGTGTACTTAACTACTTCAAAACATTCTAGTGGTTTTTACTGGAATTTTTGTTTGCTAGAACTTGCTCATCATGGCTCTGTCCCATGATAGTGTACTTGGCCTTTGCCATTTTGCTGATAAAATGAAGATAAAATGATAAGGGCTTAATTAACAGGCCCGAATCTGCAGGTAAGAGTGATGGTAGTGGGGCTCGGAGCAGGGTTGCTACCTATGTTTTTACATAATCATCTCCCAGTTGATCATATTGAGGTTCTTTCTAACCTTCCTTCACTTACTGTGGATCTATTGGTCTATCCAAGTCTAAAACATTAAAACTGATAGTCGTGGAAAAAACGACCTGATTGCTTAATAATATGAGCTTATGCACTCTGTCCTGTTTTTGGCTTTCTGCATGTAGTCAACTTATGTTGCTTGTTACATTTCTTTTTAGGTGGTTGAGCTGGATGGTGTAATTGGAGATTTAGCTAAGCGCCATTTTGGGTTTGTCGAGAATAATCGTATGAAGGTAACCTCTTTTGTACATGAATGTTACTGTACATGACCCTGCATGATATCTTGCCAAATTAGTGAGTGGGGCAAGTTCAAATTCTTTGAACAGTGGCACCAGTATTGGCATGAATAGCATCTTTACGTAGTTTAGTATAATGAAGGAGCCGATCAATGTACAAGTCGTTCTTGGTCTCTTACCTGGACAACAATAAAGAGAATTTAGATGATCTGCTAGTATTTGTGCTCCTCCCGTACTAATTTCTGCATTTTCACGTTCAATATTTCAGCTACATGTAGGGGATGGTATCGACGCAGTGCATGCAATTGGACGGGTAGCTAAAATACCTGTTAAGGAGCCCACAGTTCCAGAACTTTCAGAAAATCTGTCTACGAGTCATATAAATGAAGGTTCAAATTCTGCGAAGGACCAAAGGTTGCATGTTTTGATTATTGATGCAGATGCTGGCGACTCCAGGTACGCAAGGATTTCTGTTGGATAATCTTTTGGCGGTATATTCAATGAGTTGTGATCACATTTTGTTTATGTATGGCATGGATGACCACCGAAATCGTGAAGTCTGTCATAATATTGGACATGGTTTGGGTTTATTTTACAGCTTAGAAATGAGCTGTCCACCAACAGAATTTTTGGAAGAGTCCTTCCTTGCTGCAGCCAAGGCAGCGCTTGTGGATGAGGGTTTGCTGGTCATCAATGTGGTGTCCCGGGCTGCACGAGCACTTTCTTCTGCGGCTTCAAAGCTCCAGAAGGTAAACAATCTAAGGCAGCATATGACTAAAAGACCAGTTGGTGAATGGAATTCAGTAATTTACTATATACATACTTGGACATTACTTAACTTGTCCAGGGATGGAATCATTTTTCATTAATCGACAAATTCTTACTGAGATTGCTTGATGTCTGCTGCAGGTATTCGAGGAGGTTTATGAGTTGAAGATCGATGAGGACGTGAATCGTGTTCTTTTTGCACTCCCGCGTAAATGCCCTGTGCCCAACGACTCTCTAATCAGTGATTTACTTTCCGCAGCATTGCGTTTGAGGAAACTGTGTACAGATTTTGCACCTTGGCAACATGGTCCAGCTCTAGAAGACTTCTTACAAGAAGATAAGCTACGCCTAATTCCCAGAATGTAGTCGGGATGATATTAGACTGCATTTGTAAAAGCATGTGAGACTTTGTTTTCCTAGGGTTTGGCATTGGCAGGGTTGAAAATCCAAAGATGTCACATAGCTGTGACAGTGAGTCCATCAGGGTGTTTTATGTGGGTTCTCATGCCAATTATTTATTGCATGGCAGTCAAACACAAGGCTAAAAGTAATCTTCAAGTTTGAAGAGTCAATATTAAAGTGATTTATAGCATTGTGTTTTTTTTGGTGCTAGAGGGAGAGATTAACCTTTTACTTTGCTGAATTAAAGAGATTGTTTTGTCTTATCTCCAATCTTCCATTCTTAACATGAAGTATGTCTTGGCTTCTATTCCTTAGTTCTTGTGCAATCTTTTTATATTCCATGCAAAATAACTAATATAAATGTTGTTAATTCAACTTTGGTTGGTTTTAACATTGGGAGTGTAGTTACTTATTTGTTGAATCTTATATAAAGTGGTAATCTTTGTTTTTCAAGTTTGTGAATTGTTCTAACATGGGTTGGGATTTTTATCTTAGGTCTTTGTTGTTTTTTAATAAAAAGGTTTGTTTTAAAATTCTTTTTTATTAGTGGAAAAATCTTCAATAATTGAGTAATTGTGATATATGTTTTAATTTTTTAAAAATCCTCCCATAAATCATATGATTTGATTTGATTCTTGCTTTTAAGTCAAGTTGAACGATTAAATTCAAGGTTGGAAATTTTAGGTCTTTTCCACTCTTTCTTAGAAGCAAATTCCTTTGTGTAGATATTTTTTTAAGGTTCTTAACAATCTATTTGATCTAGGTTTAAGGATTTGAGATAATTCTTTAGAATTTCTAATATTAGCCATTATTTTTTTTGTGGCTTCATTTGAATTTGAAAAGTAAAAAGAATCTTTTGAATTGTATTCACTATTAATTGAAGTAGGAAGGAGAGGGCTAGTGTATCTAAATTTTGTCATGGGTGGTGTGTGCATCTTGGATTGGAGCAATTTGTATATTAACAAGTTTGATTCAAAAAATACAAGTTGGATTATTATAGAAGAGGTAGAAGTTTGTTCTCTAATCATTCAATCATTAGTTTAGTTTACAAATATTATATCTTAAGAGCCTTGACCATCATGTTGTTGGCGATGTTGAAAGTGATGAGCGTTTAGAGAGATGAATTCCTACTTAGTATTTAAACTTAAGGATGGATGTTGATTTTGACAATTATTGTTATAGTTATAGAATAGATTTGAAAGTTTTAAAATATTGTTCAAATTTTAATTTCTTGCCTCTTTCAGATGATCTTGAGTTTGTTGATGATAATTTCTTTTTGAGAAATTGAAAGAGACTATCTTGTCACTTTGCTTATATATATTTGTAAGATGGTTTCTCTCACAATTTCTACAAACAATTCTATTTTTTATCCAATAATTATTACTTTTGCTACAAAAATGATATATTTCTTATTTTTGTCTCAGTTGATTTTTAAAACCTTAATTAAAATAATCATGACCTTATATTGGCTTCTATAAGGGAGAACATAAGATTGTTGTTGTCCGAGATTTTATTGGTAACTTTGCACAGTGGAGCAAAATTGACTAATGTGCCCCAATTTGTTACATTGAATATACCACAATTTTAAATTGTGCCTACTTGATTTTATAGGTAGTGGAGATTGGTTGGAATTTTGACTTTTAATTAATAAAGCCATTTATTTTTGTATTGCTTGCATTTATTATTCAAGCTCATTTTGAAATCTCATTTAGCTTTAAAAGATTTTATTTTTGAATTCTTCTTTCTACCTATTTCTATCCTTTGGATCTGTAAGTTTTGAAAGACTAGGTGGTGATTTAACCTTTAAAGGTGAGGAATAATGGTTCATTGATTGAAAATAATTACCAATCAATCTATGAGGATTTTTTTGAATGTTTTCAACATTTTGAGCATGGATGGAAATAAAACTAAGAATTCTATGGTCTTCTTTTCTCTACATCCATTCTTATTGTTTGTCAATGTCTTCAATAATCAGTGCTATTTGTTTAGTATCTTGTAGATTTTTTAATTGACCTTTTAATATTTTTTTAATTATACTTTTATTATTAAATCCTTGCATAAAAAAATAGATAAGAGTGTCATCTATGAGAAGTGTTTCTACAAATATTATAACTACTAATTCAAATTGCCTAATATATGAAGTGATTTTTTCTCTTTTTCCTTATCTTAAAAAAAAAAAGACTGTGAGGGCATTACTTTGTTTCAATTGTGTTCTAAATTTCTTTAAGAATGTCCTTATGAATATGTCCCACTTTTTGAATGTTTAAGGGGGGTGGTTTCTATATTATTTGTATGTTCTATCTTTTAATGTATTTAAAAATTATACTAGATAATATCTTGGGTTGGTAATTAAACATATTGTGAAAAGCTCCATGAACCTTTTTATATGTGCAGATAGATTATTGCTTTTGGTGCCTTTACAAATTAAAAGATTATGAAACATGGGAACTATTTGCAATTCCTCTAGAATTACAACGGATAAATTCCTTGGTTGGACCAAAGAATTTATGGGTATAAGATTTGAAGAAGATTTCCTTTTACAATCTATTGAAAGAAAATTAGATCTTGACTCTTTTCTTTCTTGATTTATTTCTATAAAAGAATTAAGAGATTCTAAGTCTAATTCTTCTTCTCTTACTATTTAATTATGATTAAGTTCCAACGGATTGATTACAAATACATCTTATAATATTGAAGGTAGGTCTTGTTTGTCCAACTGTTGGACCTCAATTCTTCTAAATTTTTGAATAAAATTTTTAATATAAATTTTTAGATTTTCTATGGGTGGGACTAATTTAGATTATTTAAATCTAATAGAACAATATATCTAGTACGACTATGGATATAATGTTCACATAGACTCATAATTTTAATATACTAGTTTATATAAAATCAAATAAAAATATTTTAGTCATCCACTTGTAATCTATTTAAAATATCTTTCAATAAAGAAAAAAAAATAAAATTGAAGTAACTAAAGAAGGAATATTTGCTTGAGTATTATTTCAAATAATATTTTTTTTAAACTTTATTTACTATATCGTACAATCTTATGTGAGAGTAATCCTAATCAATAATAGTATGAAGAAATTTTTTATTTTAGGATGGCAAGGAGTCCAATGTCGTATTGTAATTTGATTACCATGTAAAAATATTTTATATATATATATATATATATATATATATATATATATATATAAAATTTATTATACAACTAAGTGAAAGCCATATCAATAGATTTTTATTGATTACAAAATGTGGTTAAATTATTAGTTTAGAAGGAAGCCGTTTAAAAAGACTATTATTGAGGTTTATTATGAGGATAAAATTCACCCCTCAATCCAAATTACAAGATGACCTTAGTTAAGAGTTGCTTGTAATTAGTGGTGTAAAGTGAAAGAAACAATTAACAAGAACAATAAGAAGAACAACCACAAAACAAGTAAAGTAAATGATATCAAGAAAGTGCACAATTCAAAACTAAGTCACAATCTATTTATTATATTTTTAGCTAATAAAAAATAAAAATAAAAATAAAAATAAAATTTTAAATAAGTAATTTTTAAAATTATTTTAATGATATAAAAAAATATGTAAATCCAAATTATTATAAATAAATTATGATAATTCAAAGATAAAAGATAAATAATAGAAAAATTAAGTGAATAGTTTTTACTTCAATGATAATTTGCTTAAGAGATCAAGAATTTGAACCTCACCAAGGCTCATAAGTAGTGTATAAAGATGTCTTAGAGAGGCCACAAGGCCTTAGTCTTATCCTCCTACCTATATTTAAGGTGCCACAATCCATATGGAACTTGTGCACCTCCCTTCTTACAAAGACTATACTAGCTCCTATTTTCTATTAGTAAAATTTATTTTTTTGTATTTTTGACTTTACCATAGTATTTAAAAATATCCAATTAACTATGAATCTTCTGTGGCCTTCAAATTTTGCTCCATTTCTTTATAATGGCTCCCAAGGTGGTAAAATTCATTTTTATCAAAATCTCCAAAATTATTCTAAAAATTTCTAAAAATTTCTAATTAAATTTTAAATAAATCTTAAATAAAATTTAAAAATCTCTATTTTTTTTAAAGATGATAATATTTATTTTAAACTATTTTATTCTACCTTGGTGATTTTTTTATAATAATAAAATTAATTTAAATCAATTCGAAATCCTATTTTTTACATAAATAATTAAAAAGACGTGAGGTTTTTTTTTTCATACTTCTTCTATCCACTAAACAATATTGATATGTTTCTAATAAATAATATATGTAGATAGAAGGCTAATATAGACATTGGTTTCAATGACTAAATATTAATTTTGTCACAGGCATAAGATTTACTTCAATAATTATTTAGTTAATATAGATTCATAGAAGTAGATAAAATAAATTAATTTGATAATATCTTAGAAACTAGCTTCCTAGAAGCTTCATAGATGCTGAATCACCTTTATACATGTCTATAAGTGATTGGTAGGTTAGAAACTTAGTCAGTAAGCTAATTATGTGTTACACATATTGGTAGCTTGTGGAACAAGGTATCCATGTGCCGCACATATTGATAACTTGCGGAGCAAGCCAAGTACCTGGTGTACATGTGGGAAACTTGTCTTGCAAGTTTGACACATGTCTTGCAAATTAAACACGTATAAGAGGCCCAATAGAACACCACCATATAGCTCTTAGATAGATAGTATAAATAGAGGCAAAAGTGAAGCTTTCTTCACTCTTATCAACTCCTTTCTTGCTTTTAGTCTAGTTCAAGAGTCTCATGTATTTTTTAATTTTTGACAATAGCCATTCCAATTTCTTCTTGAATATATATACTTCTTTATTTCTATCTTGTTATTTTCCTTTGATATAGTTTTTACTAACTTATGCATCTGTTTTAGTTTGTATTCTTAACAGATTGACAAGAATGAAGTTATAATATTAGAGCTTTATCTCTTCTTGATTATGAGCGGATTATCTCTTTCTCTTGATAAGACATAAGCATATTAGAAGTTGTAGATTATCCACTTCTAAATTGATATTGTTCTTAGAATTTTTTCCTTTGTTCTTGAGTGTTTTATTTTGTAGTGAAAATAGACATTTTTTCTTCTTCTATTGTGGTATCATGGCAAAGCTTCGTGAAATGAAGAGTGCAGTGGTATAAATGCAAGAGCAAATGAGAAAATTAATGCTTATAATGCACCACCACAAGGAGCAACAAGATTAATAGGAAAAGATGATTCTATATCATCTATAAATATATTTATATATATTTATAAATGATTCTATATCATCTATAAATATATTTATATATATTTATAAATAATTCTATATCATCTATAAATATATTTATATATATTTATATATATTTATAGATGATTCTATATCATCTATAAATATATATAGATCTAAATTTCTATTAGGGACATGAATTAAAATAGATGCATAAGTTAGTAAAAACTATGTCAAAGGAAAATAATAAGATAGAAATAAAGAAGTATATATATATTCAAAAAGAAACTGGAATGGCCATTGCCAAAGACTAGAAAATACATGAGACTCTTGAATTAGACTAGAAGTAAGAACAGAGTTGACAAGAGTGAAGAAGGCTTCATTCTTGCCTCTATTTATACTATCTATTTAAGAGCTACATGGCAGTGTCGTATTACATATTGTTTGATTTGAGAATACACCGGGCACTTGGCTGTGGAATGTAAGGTTGTGTTTATAAAAATGTAAGAAATCCTAATAGATTTCATTCCATATAAGAAGAATACAATCCAAATTTCAATACAAAAGTGTTTAAATCCAATATAAAATACTAAAAAATACTCTTATTAATAATCTCAATAACATATAATTCTAATTACTTTGTTACCTTCACAGTAAGGCAATTTAGATTTTCTTCACAAGCCTTAATCCTAGTCAGTGAGCTTTAGCAAGCTATAACTCTTAATTTGACCATTCACTTCATACAAATTTTTTCATACAAATACCACTATAAGTTATCTACATGCTCAAAAAATTTTAGCTCAATCGAATTTAAAAATTGTAAGATAATGCCAAAATTTTGTACTGGTGTCTCTCAGCTTTTTACTCAAAGTTTGATGTAGATATGCGAGCAACAACTTCTCCTTCTTCAATTGTTGATTCTAGCTCAAACTTGGTATATAGCTTGATCTTTGTGTCTTTTGACATTGTGCCAATTTTCGCCTTGTTTTGATTAATAGATCTCTAGATATTGAAAAATCCCTAAACAACTTCAAATTGCCAACTTTCGGTACCTTGTCGCACTAATGGACAAATATCACCCAACTGCACTATTAGATTGTTATAAGATTTCTTATACTCTTAGTTCATCCAATCAACCAAATATTATCTAATTTTCAACTGTAGATGTTGCACCAATTGTACAAAGCAATCAAAAGTGCTAGTCCTAACTTTCTTACATAAAATCCAAATTGTCAATACAAACCCTGACTTTGAATAATCATTGCTCCGTCCTTACAAATCTTATAAAAACAAATTTTTTGTCTTTGAAATGAGCTCAAAACCCTCTGCCAAATTCTACTTGCTAATCTCCAAATGTCCCCAATCCCTACCTTCCGTGGTTATTTTTGTAACTGGAGGTCTGATTTTGATCTTGTCTCATACCCGGTCATCCCTTGGGTATTAATCCAACTTATTTTAAGGATATTTAAACTTAATCCTATCCTCAATTCAACCTTGGTATCTACCATACTAACTTTTTATTTCTCTTATCCTATTTTTATTAACTTGTGGCTTTTTTAAAAGCCATAAAACGGTTTCTACAACTTAGAAGAAAATTTTAATAATTAACTTTTATCTATTAGCTATTAAAAAAAAATTTAATCTAAGAGGCATTCATAAATCTTTTTTTAAGTATATAAGTTTCTAATGAATGAAGATAAGTAAGTATTAAATAGAATTTATCCTTATTCATATTTTTAATTATATAAATGTGTTACAACACAACATCCACTCCCTCTGAATTTACCCATGCACCAATGAAGCATATGCCATAGTTGGCATCATATCATCTCTTCATTTCTTGCACCAAGTTCTTCTTCATCATGGTCATCATCTATTTCAATATAATTATCTTCTTCAAAGTTATTGATATTTTCAACATGATCTTCCACATTTATTTCTCCATCTCGTCTTTTAAAGATCTTTACTCGCTTTCCAACAATAGATATCTTCAACCTTGTACCATCCAATTCCTTTAATGAATATGTGGTATTATCATGAACTATTACTACTATATATGGTCCAAATCAATATTTTAAAAACTTTCATAAGATACTATATTGATTATCTAAACTGTTGTCATAAACAAGTATCCAATCACCTTCTTCAATTGCTTTAGGCCTCAATCGATGTCGTGTATTAAACTGAGCCTTGTTCCTTAGCCTTGTCCTTTGTAATCTTTTCAATGCTAGTTCTATATCTTTTGGTCTTTGTTCAAGTTGCCGAATTTTAATAACCAACAATTCTTTTCTTATTAATCCATCTTCCTAAGGTACCATACTCCAAGTTGGCACATGTTCTTCAATTGGCATAATAGGTTTTTAACCTGTCATGAGTTCTATTGGCATATATCATGTCACCAAACTATATATTATTTGATCAGCCTATAATACATAAGGTAGAAGTCGAGGCCATTCTCTCACTCTTCCACTACAAGCTTTAACCAAGGCTTTTACAATTAATAGGTGTCGACGTTCACTCTTTGCATTCCTCTCTACATTATAAGCTGTAGTCAACGATAATTTAACTCCACATCTTTTAAAGAATTCATGAGTTTTATATGTATTTAATTCTCTACGATCTGCAGTGATCTTTTCCACACATCCATAGCAACAAATAACACCCTCAAGCAAAAACCTACAAATTCTTTTTGTAGACTTTGTTCTTAAAGCCCTGCCTTCCACTTGGTTTGATAAATCTTCACGAGCCAAAATTAAATACCTTATTTGTCATAATTCCATTGGCATAATAACTAAATTCATAACCTATTTAAAATGAATGGCCAAAGGATATGTTGGATGTAAACCATCTTGATGTCATATATTTGAATACATTTGATAAGTTTCATAAGATTCTACAAATAAAGTTACATCTTGATACATATTCTTCCACCAATACCGTTGCTTCAATTTAGCAAAAGTAGCTCAAATTCCTCTATGCTTTGCCCATAAACTATCATAAAATTCCTTAAGTAGTTTTTGTTGATCTTCTTTGGTACCTACTACTCGTTGTGGCATTTCAATGTTTGATTTTGGCCTCTTTCATAGAAATCCTCCTTGTAATATGAATTTATATACTTTTTTCTTGATTTGTCTAAATTTTTCAATTAACCAATTAATATGCTTGGTTAATATGCTCAAATAATATCCAATATCTAATAAATCTTCTTCATAATTTTCTTCATGAAATGACTTATTTTTCTTGTTCAATTGTGAAATTGAATAAAATTTTGTACCCACATCATCAATATCTTCTATCATCTCATCTTCTCCATTATATCTTGCTCAAGATAATATATCTGCTACGGAATTGTCTTTTTCTGTAACATGCTTAAACTCCGGATTTAATGACTTGATATAAGGAATCCATCTTAACATTACAATGTGTGAGGTTGTACAATTAGTAATCATTCCAAGCAAAGGCAAACAATTTGTTTCAACTACTATTGTTGCTCCAATTAAATAATCCTTTTCAGCTTTCATAGCTGAAACAACTGCCTATAATTTTCTTTTCACTTGAGAATATGTACGTTGGCATGTACTTAAAACCTTAGCTCCAAATTGAATTGCAAATCTATATCCATTTGAATCATCTTGACTCACAACCCATCCAATGGCAATTGGACTAGTATCTACTATAAAAATCAGTGGTCTATTGTACTTATACTCAATTTTTTTTAATATTGGAGGCGATGCCAATAATTTCTTCAATATTTGTATTGCTTTGATATGCTTTTTTTTCTATTTAAAATAATAACCTTTGCATAATAACTCATAGAATGGATTTGCTATATGAGTATAGTGAGGAATCCAAATATGATAGAACACACATGCATCCAAAAACCTACATACCTCTATTAAAGAATTGTAATCTTCTTTTATTCTTCTAATTGCATCAACCTTGACTAGATCTGATTTTCTTCCATAAAATCTATATAAATGTCCAACAATTATAACTTCTTATATTCTAAATATAGATTTTATACTAGATAATCTAAGATGAATTCCCTCAAGTCAAGTTAATATCTTTTCACAATCTTATATATGATCAACAACATATTTGCGACATCCCTTCTTATTTAAAGTTTCATCCTTATCATCTTTTTTGCACCCTTTAATAGGAACATCATCTAGAAAAGACATAATCTTCTCAAGAATAAAATCCCTCAACACCTTGTTCATTCCGTTCATCATATGTGCAACTGAATTAGTAGCATCTTGAGGAAGAATATACATTCTAACCAATCCAAGTGGCGTTCTCATCGTTGTCATGTCTCTACCCTCTTTTGCAAGTTGAAATTGGTCATAGCTTGAATACAAGTCATTCATTGAATAAATTGCCCTTCCTGCAAATGCTTCAGCAAATTCATCTACTATCAGTCCAATTCTTGCATTCTTCATAGTCACTGCATTTACTGGCTGCATATCTTGAATAAATCATAACGATCCATTTTTCTTAGGCACTGTAAACCATCGGTTAGAATATGGTATAAAAGAAGGCTCTAAAATCTTCATCTTCATCTTTTCTTTCAATAATTCTACCAAACTCGATAAATATGCCCTTGGCATTGGAATTGGCCTCAAATTCCAAGGTACATGTGGTATAGTGAAAATAACCATTGGAGTTACAATATTTGGATCTATATATTCAATTTCATGAGATTCAAAGGCAAATGATTTACCTCATTTTGCTAATATTTTTTTGAAGTATACAATTTCCTCTAGCAACAAAGAACCATCAGAATCAATCTTTAATTTTTCAGAAGTCTCTTTAGTAAACTTATGTCCAATATTCCTTAGATCTCTTAAGCTCTTTTTCCTTGATGCTTCTTCTGTTTGCTCTTTATAGTCTTTTGGCAAAGGTTCACCAATAAATTTTACCTTCTTATTTATTGTCTTATATTTTATTTCAACCATAATTTTTGGTGTTTGGAAAGATTCAATCATATCATAAACTTCTTTTGAATGAATCTTTATAACTTTATCATCGTCACCTAATCCAATAGATGCAATCAATTTCAAAAGATCTTCCAATTTATTTTCTTTATAAATATCAATAATCTTTTCATCATCTTCTAATATTTTTAATCCATATAATTCTTTTTCAATAGTACAAAATCTTTTTCTCTCATTTCTTTTTAAATCCTCAATCCTCTTATACATAATACTCTTATTTTCAAGAATGCCAATAAATCCTATATCAAAGGTATATATATCTTACGAAAGTATCTCCCCTTCTATATCTCCATAATCCCACTTTATAGTAGTACTCCTCAAAAATCCATAAATTCTTCAACAATTCTTAATAATGGTTTCTCTCTCAATTTGTCTCGATTGCTTTCATGATTTGGAGGAACAATCAAAAATTGTACTACCCTTCTCCCATCTTTACTACAAATCTATGTATAAGCTGATTCATCATCAAATATTTTTTTTTCTATTCAAGTTGCAATAATATACAGTTGTCCCAATGTAAGAAGATAAGTTGTTGCATCTTGAACAAAGAAATTTTGTTCCATTGCAACATCACTAATCCAAATCTTCACATCTGAGTAAGCACCATACAATTCACCTTATATATTATTAGCCGCTTGTATTATCCATCCATGCTCTATATCAATTGACCACTTTTGTTTCATATAAAGATCCTTAGACATAAAATTTATTTTTGAACCATGGTCAATCAAGGCAACAACCGGCTCATCTACATCTCTAATCTTTATTAATGCCTTTGTAGTTGCTCTACCTCAATGCTTTTGAGTATAATGACTCAAAATTTCTTTTTTCTTATCACTTGGATCATCAAAATGTGCTTTTTGATTATAACTCCTTCCTCCACTTGTTGATTGTTTGTAACAATTGTCAATTTTATTTTCTTCATCCTCACATATATGTACATCAATAGCATAATTTGATCCAGCTTCACCTATCAATTGCCTCTTTTGCTTAATATTGTCAATAATGACATTATGAAATCCTTTCTTTGTAATACCCAATATTTCTTTCAATGTAAATTCAACTTTAGCATTGAGGACACGTTCTTCAAGTACCCTCTTTAAATCTGTTGTTGCTTCAATATCAGAGAGAAGTTTGTAAGTTGTTGGCTTACTTTTTTTTCCTAAGTCCTTTGATTTTTCTTTTGAAGATATTGAAGCATCTTTTGTTGGTAATTCTTATAAAGCCATCTCACGAGCCTTATCTCTCCGAATTTGCTTTTTAAAAGAATTTCTTTCTCTTGTGTCATTAGAATCTTGTCTTCTCTTTTCTTCTATCAAGGCTTTATGTTGATTTTTAGCAATATAGGCATGTATTGATAAAGCTTCTACAGCATCCTTCCAATCCATAGTTCCACAAATTATTGCAGCAATCCTCAACAAAGCTTATCATAGCATCTTCTTCTCATGTATTGTAGAAATGACAGAAGACCAAATCCCACTTCGTTCAATATTTCCAAAAAATTCTTCCTTGCCATTGTCATCCATCCTAATATCATAACTTGGAATTTTTATTATTGCAATCCTATTTGTTGCCAAATAATCCTTAATCAATGCTTTCATATTGCCCTTATTAAAGTTGGTTTGGAGAAAATCACCAGTATCCTTTAATGCCACCTTTCCATCTTTCCAAAAAACAATGCCTTGTTAGACCATTTCATTGAATTCACTACAATCCTTTTGAGAATGGGAATCATTATCACACCAAATGCATCTTTGCATATATCCTTGCTTAAAAGTGGATTTTGGATTTATTGCAAAAGTCTTCTCCTCAAGCCTTGCAAGTTCAATTTGAAGATCCCACATCTCGCATATGAGTTCTTCAATCCTCACATCTTCTTTCTTTGATGTAGTTGTTGAAGGTTGAACAATAGGTACCATTGATCGTGAAGTGGGCACTTGAATTTTAGGTACCTACACCATTCTTTAGATATCAATCCTGTCTTTCTTTTTTTCTCTTTTTGCAAGCAATCCCACTGCATCTTCGACTTCTTTCCATTTTGTTGTCAATCCTTCATCTTCTTCTTTATCTTTAAGAAGAATCTCCAACCTTTCTTGCAATTTTCCATCTGCTGCTTGAAGAAATAATTCAACCTTGTTTGATTCTAAGGTTACCTTTTCTACTTTTGATAACCGAGAATATTATCTCTCAAACTCCCTTAATAATTCAATAGCTTGCAATTTCTTATTAGGGCGCTCAATCCATTCCAAAAAAGATTTTTTAGTGACCCAATGAGAGTCTTCTAAGAAATACTCATGTCTTAACGCATAAGAGAATCTCTCCCAAGAGCTTCCAAATTGCTATATAATTGATTTCACATATTTTCTTATCTTTGACATCGTAGTAAGTTCAAATAATAAAATCATGTTCCTTTCAGAGATTCAATTTAATTCCATTTTTTGCATATAACATCTTAAGTATTTAAAAATGTCCTTTCCATTAAACTGGTCGACCTTGTTAACCATTGCTTGTAGTGCTTTGATTGCTAAAGCCTCCTTGTGATCCTTGCTGTGTTGCTCTTGCATAAAAAATGTAAAAGCTTGAAACACGTTTGTAGTATTTGGATCTAGATATATACCTTGTCCACCAAAAAAAAATCAACTTGAAGCTCTACTTGAAGATCCACTTGACGCACCACCCAAAGCTCCATCAATAATTCCAAAATCCACCTTCTTGTTTTTTTGTGACATTAATTCCAAATAACCAAAATAAACTCCAACCTTCCACCCCAAACTTTCACGTCAAATTCAACACTATATCGTATTATGTGTTGTTTGGTTTGGGAATGCACCAAGCACTTGGCTGTAGAATGTAAGATTATGTTTATAAAAATATAAGAAATCCTAATAGGTTTCACTCCATATAAGAAAAATACAATCCAAATTTTAATGCAAAAGTGTTTAAATCCAATTTAAAGTACTCAAAGATACACTAATTCCGTTGTTACCTTCACAATAAGGCAATTTAGATTTTCTTCACAAGCCTTAATCCTAGTCAGTGAGCTTCAGCAAGCTATAACTCTTAATTTGACCATTCACTTCATACAAATTTTTTCATACAAATACCACTATAAGTTATCTACATGTTCAAAAAATTTTAGCATAATCGAATTTAAAAATTGTAAGATAATGCCAAAATTTTGCATTGGTGTCTCTCAACTTTTTACTCAAAGTTTGATGTAGATATGCGAGCAACAACTTCTCCTTCTTCAATTGTTGATTCTAGCTCAAACTTGGTATATAGCTTGATCTTTGTGTCTTTTGACATTGTGCCAATTTTCGCCTTGTTTTGATTAATAGATCTCTAGATATTGAAAAATCCCTAAACAACTTCAAATTGCCAACTTTCGGTACCTTGTCGCACTAATGGACAAATATCACCCAACTGCACTATTAGATTGTTATAAGATTTCTTATACTCTTAGTTCATCCAATCAACCAAATATTATCTAATTTTCAACTGTAGATGTTGCACCAATTGTACAAAGCAATCAAAAGTGCTAGTCCTAACTTTCTTACATAAAATCCAAATTGTCAATACAAACCCTGACTTTGAATAATCATTGCTCCGTCCTTATAAATCTTATAAAAGCAAATTTTTTGTCTTTGAAATGAGCTCAAAACCCTCTGCCAAATTCTACTTGCTAATCTCCAAATGTCCCCAATCCCTACCTTCCGTGGTTATTTTTGTAACTGGAGGTCTGATTTTGATCTTGTCTCATACCCGGTCATCCCTTGGGTATTAATCCAACTTATTTTAAGGATATTTAAACTTAATCCTATCCTCAATTCAACCTTGGTATCTACCATACTAACTTTTTATTTCTCTTATCCTATTTTTATTAACTTGTGGCTTTTTTAAAAGCCATAAAACGGTTTCTACAACTTAGAAGAAAATTTTAATAATTAATTTTTATCTATTAGCTATTAAAACAACAATTAATCTAAGAGGCATTCATAAATATTTTTTTAAGTATGTAAGTTTCTAATGAATAAAGATAAGTGAGTATTAAATAGAATTTATCCTTATTTTTACTTTTAATTATATAAACGTGGTATAACACGACAACAGTATTCAATAGGACCTTCTACATATGTCTAATTTCCAAGACATGTATCAAACTTGCAAGACAAGTTTCTCACATGTGCGCCACGTATTTGACTTGTTTCACAAGCTATCAACATGTGTGACACATGGCTAGCTTGTTCGACAAGCTACCAATATATGGGACACATGGCTAGCTTGTTGACCAAGTTTCTAACCTACTAATCACCTATAGACATGTATAAAGATGATTTTGTATCTATGAAGCTTCTAGAAAGCTTATTTCAAAGATATTATGAAATTAAATTATTTTATCTACTTCTATTAATCTATATTAATTAGATAGTTACTGGAATAAATCTTATATCTCTCCTTCTAGGGATGAGTTCCACAAGGAGCGGTAATTACATGTTGAGGAAGTCCATGATACGTCAAATTGTGCTTGCTACATATTCTGATCTTTGTTTGTTTTGAAGGTAGTTGATAGGTTTTTTCAACCATCAATAGTGTTCTATATGAGGATGAGAGGACCACCGTATTATTTGATCATTGTTGAGGCCTTCATAACCTCCTTCAAAAAAAACATTCAAAACACTATCAAGAGTAGTTCTTACCTCCAAAAGTATTACCAAACATTGGAAGTCTCTTCCAAGGTCGTGATATCAAATACATTATATTTTGCCATCAATCCAAGAAAGGACATGTCATTCTTGTGGATCTTCATCTCTATTCTATCATCTTAAAGATTGTGATAGTCATAATGTCTCGTCTGGTAAGCCAGCAAACGATGGTTCTTGAGTGGAATTTGTTGGTTGTTGATCCTCTATCTCTTTAGTATGAACAAATTCAAGAAAATAGCAAAAAATGATACAAAATAGAATGAAACCTTTATAGAACCTGCTTTGCTTTATAACAAAGATTTTCTTGATTTTTTATCTTGATTTTGACGGATGTCATCGATAAAATGCATTGACTTTTGTTGATGCATTTGCTAGATTTCTGAATGGCTCCCATGTGCATTCACTAATATCGTATCAATGCCAATGTATAAGATATTCCAGTGGATTTTGGCACCGCCTTGAATCTAAAATCTCTTCAATCTCAAATTCTTCATTGTTGTCCATTTCTATAGGAGGCGGTGGCATTTGTCTTCTTCCTTGTATATCTACTATCTTATATGGCTTGAGTAGTGACACATGGAATATAAGATGGATGTTCTTAGATTTTAGTAGCTATAATCGATAAACAACTGGATTGATTTGTTTACAAATCAAAAATGATCCAAGTCTACAATAATCTAGCTTGTTGTAAAGAGAGATAGTCTTGATATTACGACGAAGTAACCATATTTTATTATCCATGTGGAATTGAGGTTGTTCCTTGTGATAGACATTAATATTGATTTTTTCTCATTCTTGAGCTTTCTTTAGTTGTGCCTTCATTGTTGGATGTAGCTATGACAAACGATTTGTCAAATCTTTCACCATAGGATTATTAGCTTTTGAAAAGTCAAAAGTATCAAGTCATGGATGATAACTATAATTTACAAAGAATGAAGTTTGTTGAGTAAAAGAATGTATCGAATTATTATAAACAAACTTTGCCAATGGCAAAAGAGTTGTCCAATCATCTTGATGGTAGTTGATGGTACATCTCAAATATAGCTTAAAAATTTAATTTACTTGTTTCGTTTGTCCATCAATTTGAGGGTGGAAAGCTAAGGATAATTTTATATCTACCTTCAATATTTTGAAAAGAATCCTCAAAAACCTTGATATAAATTGTGTTCCTCTGTCTCATATAATATCCTTTGATAGTCCATAATAGTGATAGATATTATCAAAGAAGAATTTTGCTATTTCTTTACCTGTAATAGATTTTGTACATGATACAAAATGTGCCATCTTAATAAAATAATCTACAATAACAAATATAAAATTATACAAACTTGACTTTGAAAGATCCATAATAAAATCTATAGAAACAGAAGACTAAGATTGTTCTAATACATGTAATGGTTGGAGAAGTCCATAAGATTGGTGACGAGGAGTTTTTGATGTTGAACAAATGTTACACAATTGTACAAATTCTTTAACAGTCTTTTACATTTGAGGCTACCAAAAATCTCTCGATATTAGCTCCAAAGTTGTATTATATCCAAAATATCCTACTGTAGGGAGGTTGTGATGAGCTTCTAGAGTACGTAGTCGTGTTGTGTCTTCTAGAATATATAGGTGTTAGCATTAGATTACACATTAAATTCTTAATATTTTTATTTATCTTTAATATATAAAAGATTATTATTAAATAAAATAAAGAATAATCAAGAAAAGACCTAATATAAATGGATTAGAAAGGAAGAACTTAAAAATAATTAGTATAAATAAGGGGGTGGTTAGTCACCCTTGTATTTAAAATGTGCTTAATTAGACAAGGCAATTAAATTGTCTTAGGTAGTTAAGAAAAAGATAATTTTATTAAGATCAAATAGTAAGAAATAAAATTTATCATAAGATAGTTATAAATAGATAATCTTTTATTTTATAAATAAAAAAATATATAAAAAGATATATAAATATTAACATACAATCTTTTAGGCATGAATAATTTTAGCTTTAGATTATAGGATGACTCAACAGTAGAATAGATTCATGGAGACTTTTTAATTTTTCTTTAAAAACTTAGATATCAACATTTATGAATTGATGTTAATATGAATACATGGATAGATTCTATGTAGAGACATAGAAGGAATATCTAATACTTCTTAGAGTATGAGAAGTGAGGTGTTTATTTAGTGACCATGCTAAGAACTTACGTTGCTATCCATGACCATCATTATAATATTCTATTCTATTTAAGTGGTGGTATATCTATTGAAGGTCGAATTAAAAAAGATAATATATTGAACTTTCAGAAAGATAATATGTTAAACTTTCTGAACGTAATTTCTAGTACAAAATTCAATGATTAATTTCATTGAGTAGTGCATGATGTAATGAGCCAGAAGGTTGAACTTCTTAAAAGTCCAAGAACTCCAAGAAAATACATTGCTGAATGAAAACAAATAGATAGACTACAAAGACAAAGAGAAGAAGAAATAAGAAAAGAAAGGAACGACAAACAAAAGGTTAAAAGAAAAGAAAGATATGATAAAAAAAGTAATTTATTTGCAAGTCCTCTACTACGGAAATATACAAAGAATATAGGTTTGAGTAGTGAAGAAAGCTCAGATTTGATTAGTAATTTAAGTATTATTAAACAAGAGACAAGAGAATTTTTAATAAAAGAATAATTATTAGAAGAATTGATATTAATAGCTACAAAAAATCAACATCTAATAGTTAATTTGAACAAATAAATAAAAACTACACAAGAAACATTAGACATTAAAGAGTAGGAGTAAGAATTTTTGATATCACCAATTATAAGAATATCAACCAACATGGCAGTCACAATTAGACATATCAAAGCCGCTTTACCTAAGTTTAAAGGCAAAGGTGATCTAGACATATATATACAAGAATTTAATAATATTTGATAAGCCAACAGGCAGATAGGAAATGATGACAAGTTAGTTCTCTTTCCAATTATACTGAAGAAGCAAGCACTTGAGTGGTATGCTTGCTATCCAATTAATCATTTCACAACTTGGATAGAACTTTAAGAAGCATTTATTCTTTGATTTTAAAAAAAAAAAATGATGGAAAAATTATTAACAGTCTCTCACATTTCAAACAAAAGAAGAATGAAGATGTAGAGGAATTCTTTGAATGAGTGGTACGAGCAGCTAATAAACTTATTCTTGAATCTCATGACTTATTTAAAAAAATATGGTTCTTGAATGGATTATATAAAGAGGTAGAAAAATATGTAGCTTTCCTACCAACAAATACACTAGAAGAAGCTTTACAATCAGCCAGGAAAATAGACATCAGTGTACATAGAAAAGAAAACTTTTATGATTCAGATTTTGAAAATTTGAATAATGACTCAAAAGACAAAAAGAAGAAGAGGGTGAAAAAAAGGATAAAAAAAATAATCAAAGATGATCTTAAAGAATTAAAAGAAAAATTAGCTTAGTTAACAATTGGATCCAAGAAATTTTAGACTGGAATAATCTACCAAAAGTGCAACAATTAAGGATATTTTTCCACAGAATGTCATTTGAAATTTTGCACCATTTGCAACATCTATATTCATTAAACTAATGAATGTACTTACAACCAACAGTATTGAGATAGAAGGTTAGAAGTGAATCAAGTACAACCACAATTAAATAATATGCAAAATAGAAAAATTCATAGAGAAAATCTACTTATAAATCAAGAAATGAATCAAAAACATGTATATCACCAGTACCATAGGAGGGAAGAAAGGTATCCTTATAAAGAAAACAGACCAAATTACTATGAAGATAAAATGAGGCCAAGACATGAAGGAAGATATGAAACAAGAAGCTATGCAGACTCATCAAAAAGAAATTATAAAAATCAAGCTTGAGGAAGAAATATTCCTAAATGTTATTATTGCCATCAAAGTGGCCATATTATGATGGATTGCCAGTTATGGTTAAAGCATCAAAAAAAAACTAAAGAAGTATAAGAAAAAGGGAAGCCTATTATAACAGCAAATATAGTAACTCCAGAAGTATGTGTGTTAACCAAAGCTCAAAGACAAAAGATTGAGATTGAGGAAGAAAATTCAAGTAATGATAGTAATGATGAAGAAAGAAATGAATACAAGGCCATAGAACAACTTTAGCTGATTAATTTAAATAAAATAAGAAAAAAAGCGTTCCAAGAATGGAAAAAAGAAAGAAAGATACACCAAGATATAACCAAAGACGTAAGGAAGCTATAAGAAGAGTTTGGAGAAGATCCTGTAGCACAAGTAAGAAAACAAAATATGAATATTAATAAGCAATTATTATATGATACTAAATAAAGAAATGATAGAAGAGTGATGAAAAATGAAACAACAAAAGCTAGAGAAGTTTAGAAGATTATAGGAAATTGTATTCCAATAAATAAAAGCAAACATTATTATAGGCCAACTATTACAATTAGTCCCATATTGCAAAAGAAAAGTTATAGAAGTCTTTCTTTTAAAACACATACTAAAATCAAAGGTACCAGAATTTTTTCAAATAAAGAATCAAGATTATGATATAGCAATGCCAATCATTATGGTCAGAGTAAAACAGTGTATTATACACAATGTATTATTAGATGGAGGATCTAGTGTAAATATCATCATAGATGAGTTATGTAGAAAATTAAGCTTCAATCATATTGAACCAACTCCATTTACGATCAAGATGGCAGATCAAAAAAAAGTAGCACCACAAGGTATTATTTGTATTTATAAATAGAAGTTGGAGGATTTTCCTATAATATTATAATAACAATTATCAAATTAGAACAAAAGTTCTAAAGTTATTCTATGATATTAGGACAACGATGGCTTAAACAAGCAAAGTCTAAATAGGACTAGGCTCATGATACATTAACAATTTTTTTCAAAAATAAAAAAAAAAAGATTAGTACTCAAAAAATTCTATGTCCTTCACCATCAAAACGACCTATACAATTGGAGTGTTATGATTGGAAGGAAGGATTGACTAATATAGAAGAATAAGTAGTATATCAAGTTGTACCGTCATTACATCCTATAGGTGATATTGAATTAACAGGACTGAAAGAAATGTTTAGTTATGACTGCAATATGGCTAAACCAATGGCATAAAAAAATAAAGAATTAAAAAATCAAGTGGAGATAAAAAAAAGAAGCAAGAACCACTAGATAAGTTAAAAGGACAAATGATTAAATATCCAAAATATTTTTACAAAGCTAGAGAGGGTACAATAAAGTTGGATACAACTCCAGCTATAAAAGCAATTAAAATCAAAGCCATTACTAGTTGGACTATCAGTGAAGAAGAAAAAATTGACAAAGTAAATTTAGAATCTGATGATCAATCAAGAAAAGTTAAAATAAGAAAATAAACCAATGAGGAATTCAAGCAAAAGGTAATAAAATTATTACAAGAATACAAAGATACTTTTGCATGGAGTTATGAAGACTTAAAAGGTATACTAGCACATATCTATGATCATCAAATCGAGTTAGAACCAAATGCATGATCAATTAAACAAAAAAGATATCAAATGAATTGAGCATATGCTGCCAAAGTCAAGGAAGCGATTGACAAATTATTTAAGACGGGATTCATCTTTCTTGTAGATCAAACCGAGTGGTTGTCACCAATAGTAATTGTACCTAAAAAAAAATGGCAAATTATGAGTATGCATTGACTATAGAAAGTTAAATGGAGTAACAAAAATTGATCCTTTTCCATTATCATTCACAGATGTTGTCTTTGAAACAATAGCTAGTCATGAATTCTATTCAATGTTAGATGGATTTAGTGGATACAACCAAATTCCAATAGCCATACAAGATCAATTCAAAACCTATTTTATCACTGAATGGGGACCATTTGTGTATCAAATAATGCCATTTGGATTAAAAAATCCACCTGCAATCTTCCTGAGGGTAATTATGTACATATTTACAGAATATCTGAATGACTTTATGCAAATTTTCCTTGATGACTTCTGTTAAGATAATAATAAAAATAGAATAAAGTACCAAATAAAAGATATTACCTTAGATAGATTGCTAATAGTCAAAGGATTGTCTCTTGATAAGTGGAAAGGCCATCCTATGCATATGGTAAGGCCAAGGGCCAAAGAGACAAAGTCAAGAGAATAAAAGATATCCTAAGGAATATCCAAAGACTAGGTAAGAGTATAAAGTATATACCATAGAATATACTTGAGATAGGTGAGATGCCAAAATATCCTATGGACATAATGGATATGCTAAAGATATATAGGATATATTAAAGATATATTGAATATGCTAAAGGCATATTCTTATAGAAGATAAGATGCCAAAGAATATACTTGGTATATCTTTTGATGAATGTAAAAGTTAAAAGATGGATGTTGTCGTTAAGGGCAACAACCACCACCTATAAGTAATGGGTGTTGGAAGAGAGAGTTATCTCATTCCACACTTCTCCTATGTGCAACCTTGCTGATTTCTACTTACTTGTGTTATGCTTGTTGTGTTTCTTCAATAGATTATGGGCCCACACACACTCTTTGTACTATTCAAGTAAGTTGAAGTCATTCTCTTGTTGTTACTTTTGTGTGGAATAGATCTTATGGTATTTGTTGATGTTAGGATTTTTTGGTATAAGGAGGTTTTGTTTTTGAGCTTATATATCTCTAACATTTCTTTGTGGGTTCTTATCTCCTTGCTTTGTGAGTTTAAGACTTTATAGAAAGGCCTTGATAGTATCTTTTTATGGTGGTGATGTTGTTTCTTTCATCTTATGTGTTTTATGAGAAAGTGAGTTGGACGAGTGAAAGGACTTGATTGTGAGGTTCATGTGAGTACAAATACTTGTAGAAAACTTCAAAAGTTGAGTTGAGAGTGTTTTGAGTGAGAAACCACTCTTTTGTTCATAAGAGGGCATTCTGAGATTCTGCTAGTGCAAACTTGCTTTGGTGATTTTAAGCACATAGAGACTCCTTTTCTCAATATTTTTTGATACACTATTCCTTAGACATAGCTTCTAGTGAGGGTGAAGGTTTGAGAGTGATTGAGAAGTTTAGAGGCGACAATTTCTACCATTGGAAGATCAAAATGGAGCTTTTGTTGGCGTCTTTGGACCTTTGGAATATTGTTGATGAGAGTGAAGATCCTCCAAGCATAGATGCAAGCCTTAAAGACCATAAGGACTTCAAAAGATGTGAAAAGAAGGCTTTTAGCATGATTGCCACCAATTTGGATGAAGCCAACTTTTCTCACATTATCCATTGCAAAGAACCAGCGAAAGCATGGAAGACTCTTTGCAACATATATGAGAGCAAGAACTTATCCAACATCCTCTTCACAAGGAGGAAATTCTTCACTTGTAAGATGGAAGAAGGTGAAGACCTTATGGATCATGTTAATAAGGTAAAGGCCCTTGCAAACCAATTAACAATTGTTGACAAGTCTTTAGAAGATGGTGATATTGTCATGACCTTACTCATGAGCCTTCCCAAGTCCTACAACTACTTCATTGTGGCATTGGAGTCCATCAAGTTGAAGGAACTTACAATGGACTATGTGACATCAAGACTTGCACATGAAGTAACCAAAAGAAAAGAGAAGGAGCATCAAAGTGAAGATTTGGCTCTCTTTTCAAGACAAGGCAAAGGTACCTATTCCAACCAACGTAACAATGTGAGAAGCAATGTAAGAACTTGCTTCATTTGTGGAAAACCGGGTCATTTTGCACGAAATTGCTACAAGATCAAGAAAGGAGAAAGAAAGAATGCTAACAATGCACGTGATGAAGTTGGAGGAGATGATTATGCATTCATGGCAAGTGAAGGCACCTCTATGGCTGCCATGTCTAAATGGATCATTGATTCGGATGCTACCAAACACATGACTCCATACAAGTGTTCATTTGACACTTATGAGGCAATTCTAGCAACAAAGGTTTGGTTAGGAGACAATGGCATGGTACAAGCCATTGGAATTGGCTCCATATTGGTGGAGATTGTTATAAAGAATCAAACCAAGAGGATTAGATTGAAAGAGGTCCTACATGTGCCAAAGATGAAGAAGAACCTTCTTTCGGTGAGCAAACTTGTTTCATATGGTTGTAAGGTGCAATTTGATATGAATGGATGCTTTGTGAAGACATTGCATGGAGATGATGTTTTGAAAGGCTTTAGAGATGGAAATCTCTACTTCATCAATTGTAAGAAGGTGAATAGAGTTGAAGTGGCAGCATTTGCTGAATTTCCACAAGATCAAGATAAGTTTGGCATTTGGCATCGACGCCTTAGTCATTTGAATGCCAAAAGTATGAAGGAGCTCCAATCCATGGTAAGTGGCTTAGATCTTGGTCAATCATATACAAATCTTATTTGTGAAGCTTGTATTCAAGGCAAACAACAAAGAGCTTCATTTCCAAGTGGAGTTGCAACACATGCAAGCAAGTTGTTGGAGATTGTGCATTCGGATGTTTGTGGACCTATGAGGATGCCATCAATAGGAGGAGCAAGGTATTTCATCACCTTTATTGATAACTTTTCAAGGAAGGTGTGGATTTTCATTCTCAAAGCCAAGAGTGAGTGTTTTTCAAGGTTTAAAGAATTTAAGGCACTTGTGGAGAAGCAATGTGAATGCAAGATCAAGGTATTGCACACGGAAAATGGAGGTGAATATTTGTCAAAGCATTTTGATGAGTACTTGAAGATTCAAGGTATTGCAAGACAAATCTCCACTCTTTATACTCTACAAAAAAATGGAGTTGCTGAAAGAGCAAATCGAACCATTGTAGAGATGGCAAGGAGTATGCTTCATGCTCAAAATTTTGGGCATGAATATTGGGCAGAAGCTATGGTAAATGCAGTGTATACAAGGAATAGATGTCCTACAAGTGCACTCACATCAATGATCCCACAAGAAGCTTAGAGTGGGAGAAAACCTTATGTTTCACACATGAGGACTTTTGGATGTATTGCTTATGCAAAGGTACCAGATTGTATGAGGTCCAAACTTGTTGCAAAAAGTACAAAATGTGTATTTCTTGGATAATGTGAAGGTACCAAGGCATATAGGCTTATGTGTTTAAATACTAAGAAGATCATCAAAAGTCGTGATGTTGAATTTTTAGAGCATAAGAGTACTTGTGAGCACTTGGAGATGTGTCCAAGTGGGAGTGATGGTATGTTTGTGGACACATCTTTAATTTCAACAAAGAAAAAAGAAAAACATGAAGACAATGAAGATAGTGGAGATTTGAATCAACATGAAGAGCCAAAGAAGATAAAGAAGAAAGTATATCCAATTGATAAGACTAGCAATGAAGAAGTTGAAGATGATGATGATGATGATGAAGAGGGATACCAACCTTTGAGTGAGAAAAGACAAACTTTAAAAGAAAAGAAGGTTGGAGGAGGCCATGGACTACATCAAGGTGAATCTTCTTCAAATGAAAGGAGATATCCTACAAGAGAAAGAAAACCACTTGGTGAATGGTGGAAGAACCATATCTTTCCTCAAGTAAGTGAAGAACATGCCAATGTTGTACTTCTTGCTGATCCATTGAGATTATGTCATGCAATGAAGTCCACGGATGCATTAAAGTAGGAGGAAGCCATGGAAGAAGAGTACAAATCTCTCATGGACAATAAAACATGGGAATTGATTCAACTTCTACCAAATCGATCTTCAATTGGTTGTAAGTGGGTGTTTAGAACCAAGAGGGATGCATTGGACAATGTTATGAGATATAAGATAAGATTAGTTGCTAAAAAATACTCACAAGTTGTTGGTGTTGATTTTAATGAGATATTTGCTCCCGTGGCTAAATTCACCACCATTAGAACCATTGTGGCAATTGGGGCAGCAATGGACTTGGAAATGCATCAAATGGATGTGAAGACAGCTTTCTTGAATGGAGAGTTGGAAGAAAACATCTATATGGATCAACCTCAAGGATTTGTTGAAGAAGGCAAGCAACATCTTATTTGTAAGTTAAAAAAATCCTTGTATGGACTCAAGCAATCACCAAGGGCCTGGTATCAAAGAATTGATACATTCTTTGTTAATGAGGGATTTGTAAGGAGTGAGGCTGACCATTCTATGTATGTGATACAATCAAAAGAATTTTTGTTGATTGTTATCTTTTATATAGATGATTTAATCATCTTAACCAATACTTTGAAGATGATGGATTGATTAAAGGTAAAGTTAGAAAAGGAATATGAGATGAATGATTTGGGAGAGCTTTACTATTATTTAGGAGTGGAATTTGCAAGAGATCGTGCTAAGAAGACCATCACAATGAGCCAAAGGAAGTATATTGAGGGAGTATTGAAACGATTCAATATGGAAGATTGCAAGCCTATTGGAACACCTTTGGAGTCCAATTTGAAGTTGATGAAGCTCACGGATGAAGAATTTGCTCACATTGAAGGTCAAATGCAAGGTGTTCCATACAAGGCAGCAGTAGGCTCACTCATGTATGCAATGGTTGGCACAAGGGTGGATCTTGCATATGCAGTGAGAATTGTAAGTCAACACATGTCAAAAGCAGGACCAATCCATTGGACAACTATCAAGAGGATCATGAGGTACTTAAAAGGCACATTGGACTTCAAATTGTGCCTTGGAGGTGATAATATTGCTTTGCATGGTTATTGTGATGCGGATTGGGAAAGAGATGCAAATGATAGGAGGTCAACAACAGGCTATGTGTTCTTTGTTGGAATGGGAGCAATTTCATGGAATTGTAAGAGGCAACCCACAATTGCAAGGTCTACAATGGAGGCGGAGTACATGGCAGCAAGCCATGGTGCAATGGAGGTAACATGGTTAAGACAAGTTTTGGAGGACGTTCGACTTGTATAAGTGGGAGCAACTCCAATGATGTGTGACAATCAAGGATGCCTTGCTTTTGTAAAGAATCCAAAATATCATTCAAGAACCAAGCACATTGACATTCAACATCACTTCATATGAGAGAAAATTGAAATGGGAGTAATTGACTTGAAGTATTGTGCAACGGAAGACATACTTACTGATTTGTTAACCAAGGCATTGGTAAAGGATAGGCATCATATGTTGACAAAGGCATTAGGTTTGAAAGTTTTTGACAATTAGCAAAGTGGGAGTGTTAAGATAATAATAAAAGTAGAATAAGTTACTAAATAAAAGATATTATCTTAGATAGATTGCTAATAGTCAAAGGATTGTCTCTTGATAAGTAGCCATCCTATGCATATGGTAAGGCCAAGGGCCAAAGAGACAAAGTCAAGAGGATAAAAGATATCCTAAGGAATATCCAAAGACTAAGTAAGAATATAAAGTATATACCATAGGATATACTTGAGATAGGTGAGATGCCAAAGTATCCTATGGGCATAATGGATATGCTAAAGGTATATAGGATATGCTAAAGATATATTGGATATGCTAAAGGTATATTCTTATAGAAGATAAGATACCAAAAGATATACTTGATATATCCTTTGATGAATGTAAAAGTTAAAGGATGGATGTTGTCGTTAAGGGCAGCAACCACCACCTATAAGTAATGGGTGTTGGAAGATAGAGTTATCTCATTCCACACTTCTCCTATGTGCAACCTTGCTGATTTCTACTTACTTGTGTTATGCTTGTTGTGTTTCTTCAATAACTTCACCATATATGGATTGAATATTTAACACTTAAAACATTTGAGAAAATGTCTCCAAAAGTGTAGAAAATATAGAATCAGTTTCAATCCAAAAAAATACACTTTTGCAGTAACTTCAAGTACTCTCTTAGATCATATTGTCTGTAAGGAAGGATTATTAGTAGATCTAGCAAAGATTCAAACTATAATTACTTTATTACTTCTAAAGAATCTCAAAAAAATACGTGAATTTATGAATTCTACTAGATATCATAGAAGATTCATAAAAAATTTTATAAACATTTCTCAACCATTATCAAATCTAACCAAATCTAGTGTCAAGTATAATTGGACAAATGAATGTCAATAAGCATTTGATTTACTAAAAGAAAAATTAATGATTACACCAATATTAATTATATTACAATAGAACAAGCCTTTCCATGTACATTTTAATGCTTCCAATAATGCAATAGGAAGTGTGTTAGCTCAAAACATTACTAGCAATTTAAACTCACCTATTTATTATGCTAGTCAATTATTTAACCAAGCAGAGAAAAATTACAATACCACAGAAAGAGAAGCATTAGCAATGGTATACTCAGTACAAAAGTTTAGATATTATTTTTTAGTAAATCACTTTATTTTCTATGTAGATCATCAAGCACTATTATATCTCATCAATAGACCAATAATCTTAGGAAGAATAGCGAGATGGATGTTATTACTTCAAAAATATGACTTTGAAATTATATACAAATCAGGACGATAATATGTTATGGTAGATCACTTATCAAGAATAAGTACACAGGAAGCACCAACTGGAAAAGAAGATTATCTTCTAGATACAAATTTATTTATGGTACAAGTTGATTCCACATTTGTTCAAGAATCAAAACTATTTTCTGATTGGCAAGCACCATTAATTGATTTTTTGAAAAATGGTAGACTTACTACTAGTACTTCAATCAATATTAGAAGACAAATAGCAATTAGGAGCCGATTTTATTATCTTGATGAAACAAAAAGATTAATTAAAACTTGTACAGATAGAATTAAATAAGTATATTTAGCAGGTTTCATTACAAAAGTAATTATAACTGAAGCTCATAAAGGACTTGTAGGAGGATACTTTTCTGCTACAATAACTTTACACAAGGTTCTTACAGCTTTATTTTGGTGGCCAATACTAAGAAAAGATATTTATAATTATTGTAAATAATGTGATATATGTCAACAAATAACAGCCAAACCGGATAAATAAAAAAATCCTTTACATCTAGTTTTATCTTTGAAATTATTTCAACAATAGAAAATAAAATTTTTAAGACCTATTGATGTAGCAGTTAATTTCACAAAAATTAGATATATCATCACATCAATAAATTATATGATTAAATGGATAGAAGCACAAGTATTAAAGGACAATACTACCAAATTGATAGCCCCATTTCTATATGAAGAAATTATAACTTGCTATGGATATCCAATAGAGTTAATTAACGACCAAGGAATACATTTTATCAATGAGATAATTTAATTATGAACCATAGAAATTATAATAATCCATCAAAAATCTACCACTTATTATCCTCAAAGAAATGGATGAGTAGAATCTATCAACAAAGTTCTTAAGGTAATATTAACCAAAACAATCAATATAAATCAAACAAATTGGGATACTAAATTTTATCCTACATTATAGGCATATTGTACAGCATATAAAGTAACTACAAAACATACACCTTTTTCTTTAGTTTTTCAAATTGAAGCCTTATTACTCATAAAATATTTGGCAAAGATAAAGAGATCCACTATAGTAAGGCATATGCAAGATGTCATGGAAAATTGCTTACATCAAATTCAGCAAATGGACTTAAGAAGAGCAGAAGCTGAAGAAAATATAGTTTGAGTTCAACTACAAAGAAAGTTTTGACATGACCATGCACATCAAACCAAATCTTTTAAGAATCATCTTAGGATAGAAGTACCTAATATTAAATCCAATTTGGAAAAATATCAGATTTGGAGAGATATATTATAGCAAGAACATCAAGACATTCATATTAAAATTAACAAGTATATAGAAGGCTAATTAGTTTTGTGGTTAAAAATAACATCTAAAAGAAAAAAAAAAAAAAAAAATTAATACAAATGGATGGGATCTTATGTGGTGAACTCAATATATTCAAAGGGGACAGTAGACTTACTACTATCAGATGACATAACTATAAGAGTAAACATTAATAAGTTTAAACTGTATTACAAATCAGAAGAATCAAAACTTTATTTGTGATTTATAAATATCAAATATGTAAAAACTAATTTGATATTAAAAAATAAAATAAAAAAAAAACTTTTGAAATAACCAAGAATAGGAAATTTGTATATCATCAAATTTCCAATGCATATCAATATTCAAATCAGCCAATTTTAAAACAAAATATTCCATGATAATAAAATATTACTAAAAAAAGATATATATATATATATATATATATATATATATATAATTAAATTAAAAAATTAAAAAATTAAAAAATATATATAATTTTCAACCAGATACCACAATTTGATGTCATAGCCACGACCACATTAGAAGATTACCTCTGCAGTAAGTTGTCTAGGATATATCACTACCTTGGAAATACAACCAAGGTTGGCCACACCTACAATATATATATTGTATTGCAGTTGCAGATAGGGAGTACAGAAAACAGACAAGATGATAACCTAGAATAGAATAGCAGGATGTTCATCTAACAGGCTGACATCCAATCCTACAAGGTGGCAATGCCATCAGCCATGACAATTGCGCTTAGGCCGGAGAGCCCTATCTCATCGTCTGAGGTAGAAGTCTTGTTTGTGATAGAGAACATAGATTAGAAAAAGAATAGATCATGTTCAAGTATTAATTCGTATAAAAAAATTGAGACATATAACATACTTAGATGACATCAAATATTCAGGACCAACAAACTGCAAACCATACGGAAGGATGGCACGACAAACAATAGGATGATTAAGGAGTAGAGGCCAAAAATAGAGCATTGATAGGTAGCACGTACAATAATCAATGCAATCAATAGTCAAAAAATAATACTAATCAAGATCAAGCGTCGTAAGTACATTCACCACTGTCAAAGAACTTGCGATACCACCATCAATGTTAATCCAATGTGGTAAATATCAACAGTGACTCAATCCGGTGTCGTACTATAATTACTTACAGTATGTAAAAATTAATTAAAACATATAATATGTTTATAAATCTAAATGTATGTTAGAATGGTTAGAAAAATTAATAAAAAATGGTTGATAGAAGAAACTTTATTTTATTTTATTTTTACTTGTTTTAATTATGGTATTTAAAAATTATAAGATCTAAATGATTAGAATGAAGCCTTCAAAGAAGGTGGGAGTCTAAGGATGAAAATTTAAGCTGGTAGGAGGCTAATCGGAAGGAATGAAAGCAAGGCATGGTCGGATGAAGGCAAAGAATAGAAAACTTCATCCCTATTGGTCAAATATTATATCCAATGGGCTTTGAGGACGCTGCCTATGACCTTAATAAGGGTTTTAGTGACTTCAAGGAAGGCATGAGGAGATTAGAAGCTAAGACTGTAAAGTTTAGGATTTTGACTACAATTTTTGTACAAAAATTAGAGGATTTGGAGTTAGGATAAAGAAGTTATAGCCATTTGAAGTTAAGGTGTCAATTTGAGACATATTGTTACTCTTTTGAGTATAAGAGAAGTTGTACGGTGGCTTTTGGAGATTGGAAGGCGCAACTAAAATAAAAATTTTAAGATCTACATCTTTTATGAAAGAAATGTTGTATTTGGAATTCATATGAAGGAGTTATAGAGAGTTGAAAGCAGTGCTTCTAAATCAAAGATAGTAAATAAGCGGTGTCATGTTGCAGCACGTTTATATAGTGAAAGGTATAGATAAGAGTAATTTATATTTAATACTTGATTATCTTAATTCAATAAGAACTTAAGATACTTAAGAAAAGGATTATGGAAGCCTCTTAGATTATTTTCTTGTTTTAATAGCTAACAGATAAAAGTTAGTTGTTAAAGTTTTCTTCTAGCCTATACAAACTCTATTACTGATTTTGAAAAGCCATAAGTTAATTAAAATAGGATAGAAAAGGAAAATAATTATTATAGTTGATACTAGAATTAAGTTGAAGATAGGATTTAACTTAAAAATCTTTAGAATTAGTTGAATTGATATCCAAGGAAAGCCCGGGTATGAGACAGGATTGAAATTGAACCTCTAAGGACAAAAATAACCACCGAAGGCAAGAAAAGGGAACATTTGAAGATCGGCAATTAAGATTGGATAGCTAGCTTGAAGGAGGTTCTAAGGGCATTTAGCTTGCAACCATAAGGTTTTGGAAGACTTAGCAATTGCTATTCAAAGTTAGGGTTTGTATTGGTGATTTGGGTTTTATATAAGACAATAATGGCTTGCATTGTTGAGTGATTCATAAAATTTGTGAAGCATCTATGGTTCAAAATTTGATATTGTCTAGATTGTTGGGTGTGCTAAGTGTATATAAAAATTTGTATTAATCTAGTGATGCAATTAGGAGATATTTGAGTTTTGATACAAAGGGTTGTTAGAAGTTGGCAGTTTAGGGTTGGATAGAGTTTCTGTGATAACTAAAGCTCCACCAATTGGATCAATGTAAATTTTGGTATGCTCATAGAAGACTTATAGATTAAGCTACACACCAAGTTTGAGCTGAAGTTAACGGTAAAAGAAGGAGAAATCACCACTGGAGTTTCTGCATCAATCTTCAAGTTGGCGGCCGAGTGTCATCAGTGTGCTTTTTGGGCGTTTTCTTGCAATCTGTAAGTTGAGTTGGGCTAAATTTTTTTGAGCAAGTAAAAGGCTTATACCAGCATTTGTGTGCAAAATTTCACACTAAGTGGATGGTTAGATTAAAAATTATAGCTTGTCAAAGCTCACTAATTAGGATTAGGGCTTATAAACAAAAATAAAAATTGCTTAATTATAAAGGAAACGAGGTAATTGGGGTATATATATGGTTGATTTTACTAAGAGGAGTGTTTTTAAACACTTTTGAATTGAAGCTTGAATTATATTTCTTATATATGGATGAAATTTATTAGGGTTTCTTGAGTATTTGCAAACAGTACTTTACCTTCTACAGCCAAGTGCCCGGTGCATTCCCAAACGAGACAACACGTAATACAACAGTGGTTTTATTCATAGTAATGATTGGAGCCATAACTTAAGTTTATAAATAAATTTTTGGCTCAAACTTCTTGGAGAATGTGATATTTTATGTTAAAAAGCTATACATACAAATTTTGTGGCATATAGTTTGTGAGATATGAAGAAATTTGTATGCCGGTGTATAAAGATAAGGGCTTGAAGCGACTTTTAGGATTTTCAAGATATCTCAAGATCCAAAATGAATTTGCAGTTGAAATTTGTTGTAAAGGTTGATAAAAATACATCAGTAGCTCATGTAAAATTTTACTATGTTTGGATGGTCGGATCAGGAGATATGTGGTGTTGAAATTTAGGAAAATTTCTACATAAGGATATATAAGGTTTTAGAGGATTTTACCATATTTTAGATGTTGTTGGTTATCTGAGGCTTATGTATTTGGTATAATTGCTCCAAAAGAGAAAAAATATATATAAACTTAGAGCTTTCTTTATTTTGAAGCTTGATTAAGAAATTAGTGGCAGCTAGAAGCCCAGCGCTTTCTTGAGGCAAACTCTCTCTACCCCGACATCTTGGTGCTTCCACTAAGAGAGCCTTAAGGCACTTATTTCTTCAACAAGTTAGAATTGGAGATCAAAATCCAAGGTTTGGATTATCAGGAGGTTTAAGTGCCTATGATTTATTCAAGGCATTTGCTCAATTTATGGAAGAAAGGCAACAGATACATGGAGAGGATAGGAGCACCACTAAGGCTTTACAAATTGTAGTGGACAAGGTTGGAAGGTCTGATATAATTTAATAACTTGTAAAAGTGAAAAAAAAAGATTGTGCAAAAAATTTAAAAATACCTTAAAAGAGTGGATGTGCTTGATGAAGATAATAAGATAATAGATATATGTATAGAAACAAGATTAAGAGATATTTTGGAAGAACTTATAGAGATTGAACAAGTAGATGAAGATCAAGTGGTGCAAGTACATTCAAGAAAAATCTACTCAATTATATAAGCATTTCAAAATTACAAAGTCAAAATTGATACTAGGTACAAAATTGTAGAAAGAAAAATAAAACTTGTAGCTATATTATTGTCTAGTAATTCAAACCACCAAATTCAATAAGCTTCAAAAGAAAAAGGCTTATAAAATCCTAATCAAATTGGCCATAAGTTTATTGAAAGTACATTCAAGAAATTGAGAGTAGGATCTATAATTTTTTTTTTTATCTATTGAAAAAATAGAATTTAATAATATGTTAAAGAAGAATGGAAAGGCTTTTACTTTTGAACCTTCAAAAATTTGATATGTGGATTTAAGTATTGTGGCACCAATGATTATATTTATAATTCTATATGCTCCTTGGGATTTAAGATCAATTTCGGTATTTAGAATATATCTATTTAAACTTATAAAACTTTTTTAAAAAAAAAGATATTGATGAAGATCTTAAAACCATCATTTATGCCATATTCTAGTTGTTGGTTTATAGTACCAAAGAAAAATGAGACTCTATGATTTATTCAAGATATATAGCCAATAAATCAAATAACCATTAGAAATACAAGGGTAGGATCAATTGTTGAAAAATTTGTTGAGGTATTTGCTAGTAGAGCCATTTATTTTGTTGAAAATCTTTATTTTAGATATGATCAATTTCAACTTACTAAAGGGAGTAAGGACATTACCACTATAAGAACACCTTTAGGATTATTAAAAATATATATATTACCATAAGATGCAACAAATTCAATTGCTCACATGATAAATGGAATAAACAAGATTCTCTATGATTTTATTTTAAAAAAATTATATCATTTTTAAATAATATTTTAATAAAATGATACATAGAACAAAAAAAAAGATATGATAGATCAAAAGAGATGTTATAAATTTGTATCTAGTCATATTTTGAACTATGATAAGATTTTATGTCGAATTGAAAAAATTCACTTAACATTATTAAGAGCTAAATCAATCTTTGGAGTTCAAGAAATTGTTATTATATGATATTTTTTTCAATGGTTTGGTCACAAATCAAACACTAATAAAATAGATGCCATTCAACAAATGAAAAAAGTTTGTAGCTCACAAACAAAAGTACAAAGATTTTTAAGAGCTTATATATTTTATTATATATAGATTCTACATTATGCACATGTAACAAATCTTTTTTATAATATACTATAAAAATAAAGAGGTTTAAATAAGAAAAGACTCATATAGAAGCAATGCAAAAGCTAAAGCAATTATTATCTTCTTTACTTATGTTGTATTATTGTACTATAATTGTTTATAGTATATAAAAATAAAATAAAAAATATAATATATTCATAAATCTAGATGTGTGTTAGAATAGTTAATAGATTAAATTAAAGAGAGTTGTTGTAAGAAACTTTATTTTTGATTTTTTTTACTTATTTTTATTATGGTATTTAAATTATATAGGACCTAAATGTTTAGTATGAAGCCTTGAGAGGAGTTGAGGCCCAAAGATAAAAAATTAAACTACTAAGAGGCTTATTTAGAGGGATAAAAATAAGGTATGGACAAATGAAGGCAAGGGATGAAGATCTTCATCTCTATTGGTCGATGGTCATGTCTAATAGACTTTCAACACGCTATCCACAACAAAAATAAGGATTTTGGAAACTTTAGAGAATACATTTGAAAATCAGAGGCCAAGATTAAAAAACTTATTTTTTATACTACAATTCTGGTAGAAAAATTAAGAGATTTGGATTATTTATGAGGAAAGAGTAGGTGCTTGGAATAAAGGTATATGAATTGTACCTGCTATTACTCTTTTGAGGATATGAGGAGTTGTATAAAAGCTTTTGAAGATTAAGAGGTGCACTTGGAGAGGTGATTTTAAGACCTATATCTTATATGGAAGAATTATTATATTTAGAATTTTTAAAAAGAAGATATTAGAAGTTGAAGAGAGCAAATCCAATTCTAAAGTAGTAAGTTGACCATTTTGTTGATGGTAATGATTTCTACTATATCTATAGCTTTAAGATATTTTTTTGTTTAAATTTTTTTAAAAAGATAAATTATTATATTAAAAAGCTATATATAATAAGTTTTCATGGCATTTGGATATTTATTTTGTGAGATATGAAGAATTTAGTACATAGATATTTATAAACAAGGATTTGAAATTATTTTTAGGATTTTGGTGATATCTAAAGATTGGCAACAAATTGTTGGTTGAAATTTGTTATAATAGTTGTTAAGAATACATTAGTATTTTATATAAAATTTAAATACTTGTAGATTGTTTAATTTAAAGATATGTAATGTTGAATTTTGAAAAAAAATTCTTTTAAGATTAATGAAGGATTTAGTATATTTTACTACATTTTAAAAAATTTAGAGTACTTGAGGCTTGTGTACTTAATATGATTGCTATTTTTAGAAAAAAATTTATACCAATTTGGAATTTCTATCTATCTTGACATTTGATTAAAAATTTAGTGATAGTTAGAAGTCCAATGCTTTCCAAAGGCAAACTTTGTCTACTTTAATAATATAGAATAAGTTATGAGAATAAAAAATTAATAATAATTTTAATTAATACTAGTCCAATAGCTATTGTTTAGATACTTGGACAAAATAATTGATTTGCTATATAATTTGGAACTAAAATATGAAGTGAAAGATAAAAATATTATCTATAAGAAGTAGTGACAACTATAAAAATTAAAAGAGATTATCTAATATGAGCATTAATAATAGTGGAAATAGATTGTTTATCATTATTGGAAATAACCACCAATTATAATGGCCTTGATATTGTTATGCTAAGATGAATTGCATATATTAAGTTTTTAAATCTTAAATTCAAATATATAATAGGCAAATATAATCCAATAATAGATATATTATTCAAATTTAGATATGAACAAGAAAAAGATTTGATTGATGATACAGAGGATGTAGGTACTACCTTCTATTTTAGAACACAATAAAGAAAGAATAAGCACCCAAAACCATTCATAGAAGAACTATATGAAGAAGAATAGATAGATATAGGATGTTATTTGCGCACGTTATGAAGGCAATTATGATAGAATAATGTTCATTTCAAGTAGATTAGATAGAAATCCTACAACTATCTTTTACAAGATAGATGCTTATAAAAGCAATATAAAAAGGACAGTGATATATGACAAAAAGTAATTTACAAGAAAAAAAATATAGAAACAATTGATCTAAAAATTCCATAATAGTTTGCGAGTCGATCATAGAGATATTTATGCCATCTTTAATGAACTTAAAGAAAAATATTGGTGGCATAATATGTATAGAAATGTGATGAAGTTTGTAGAATTGTGTAAAATTTATCAAATATATTGAGAGATTCAACACAGAGATGAATTGCATCTTATATATCCTCTAGTAATACAATATAAGTAGGTGGTGGATTTAATTACTATGTCTATGGGATTGTGGCAAATGCAATACTTGATTTTGGCATAAGAAGATTTATCTAATCAAGCAAAAGAGAGAGCTCTATAAACAAAATCTACTAAAAGAATTTATAGATTTCTACTAGAGGATGTGATTTGTAGATATGAATGTATTAAAAAGTTTACTTGTGATTCTAAGAAATAAGATATACATGAGGCAAGAGAATTTTTTAAAAGATGTAGAATCAAGCTTGTACTCACAACAACATATAATCTTAAAGATAATGCCAAATATGAGTGAGATCATCCTCTGATAGTTAAAGCCATTATTAAAGTATGTAAAAGAAAAGCAAAAAAATAGCCAAGATTATTATCATTTTCTCTATAGGTTGATTGTACTACTTATAATTTGATAACTAAATATATACTAATGGAATTGATATAAGGACAAAAGCCTATTCTGTTGATTAAAAAACAAATATATACTTGGAGTATTTTACTTTCATAAAATAATGTGTCTAAAAAAAAACTTCTTGCACTTTGAATTCATCAATTAAAAAAAAGACCTGAAGATATTAAAAAAATAAAAAATAAAAAATAATGCTAAAAAAGACACATTTAAAAAAAAAAGATAGATTTGATAAACAATACTGGTTAAGGCCAAAAGAAATTCAAGAAGGTGATTGGATTTTGATATATGCTAGTAGCTTAAATAACCAATATAGTATTCTTAAAAAAAATTTAAATTCTAATTTGGATCCTATTTGGTTGTGAATTTTCTAAATAATATCACATATATATTAAAGGAGCTAAATAGAACACACCTTAAAATTTTGAATTGTAAAAAAATAAATAAAATTTTTTAAACAACAAAGTCGAGACATAATACATGAAGATGTAGGAAAAGAGATTGATTTCTTTACAAATAAAGAAGAAAAATTGGATTTTAAAAAAGATATTGCTAAAACAATAATATGATATCAACCACAATTTTGGTTCTTTTTGGTGTATATCGATGGATGCACAAGTTCAAAAGGAATAAATGTCATTTTGTAATTTGGCTATTGTATAAAAATATTATATATATATATATATATATATATATATATATATATATATAATTTATTATGGAATTGAATGAGAGCCATATCAATGGATTTTTATTGATTACAAAATGTGATTAGATTATTAGTTTAGAAGGGAGCCATTTAAGAGGGCTATTATTGAGGTTTTTATAACCTTATTTTTTTTTTGATAGTAAATTTTGAGGTTGATTTTATATTAATAATACCTTTATATATTTTGAATCACCTTTATTATACATTGGTGACTCTTGAAATCTTGTTTTATTTTTTTTATTTGATATTTAGAATATATGTTATGTAAATCTTATTAAAAAAAGGATTAGAAAGGAGTTTTTAGTTTGAAAAGGAGTAGTTAGGCCATCTATGTGGATAAATAGAAATGGATAATAGAAATTTCTATTCCTATTGATAAAAAGTCATGCCTAATGGACTTTAATTAGGTTGCATGCAGTCTTATTAGGAATTAAGATTTTTTTTTTTATAGCATTCAAATATCAAAGTTAATGGTTAGGAAGTTTATATTATTTACTATGGTTTTGGTACAAAAATTGAGTAATTTGGAGTCTTTATGAAGGAGATATAGGCACTCAAAGTTAAGGATGAAGAAGATATTAGAAGTTGAAGTTAATACTTACAATCTAAGGGTAATAAGTGACCCTATTTAATCAATGGTTGTATTTTGAACTATATCTTAAGCAATTTGATAATTTTTTAACTCAAAACTTTCAAGTGTATATATTTTTATATTAAAAATCTATAAATATAAATTTGTTAATAGTTGAAAAAGAAAAAATCGTGACTAGAACTTCTACATCAACTTTCAAGTTGAGAGCAAAGTGACATTAATGCGGTTTTTGGATATTTTTCTACAATATTAAGTTGGATTGGGTTGAAATTTTTTGAGCATGTAAAAGACTTATAATGGTATTTTTGTATAAAATTTTGCATCAATTAGACAATTAAATTAAGAATTATAGCTTGCTAAAGTTCATTGATTAGGGTTAGAGCTTGTATAGAAAAATCTAAGTTGCCTAATTGTAAAAGTAATAAGGCAATTGGAGTTTGTGTTTAGTTGAGATTACCAAAAAGAATGTTTTTGAGGACTTTGTATTGACTTTAAGTACTTTTGAATTGAAATTCAAATTACATTCTTCTTATATAGATGAAACCTATTAGGATTTCTTGTATACTTGTAAACCACAACTTCACCTTTCACAATCAGGTGCCCAATGTATTTCCAAACAAGACAATATATAATACAATATAAGTGGTGAATCTATTATAGAAATTTGAGATGAAAGGTGTTAGATTGTATTTGTGGTTATTTGGAATTGATAGAGCAAGAAGACAAAAAAATTGAATTTGGAGTTTTTGATAGAGCCTTGGGTGGCGTTTCAAGTGGATCTTCAAGTAGAGCTTCAAATAGATTTTCTATTGATAGACAAGATATGTACTTAGATCCAAATACTACAAATATGTTTCAAGCATTTACATAATTTATACAGCAATAAAAAAAACAATGATTGCAAAGAGGCTTTGGCAATCAAAGCATTATAAGCAGTGGTTGCAAAGAGACTTTGGCAATCAAAGCATTACAAGCAGTGATTAACAAAGTTGATCAATTTGATGGAAGGAATATTTTTAAATATTTGAGATGTTATATATAAGAAATAGAATTGAATTGTATTTCTAAAAAGAAGATGATTCTATTATCTGAATTTACCATGATGCTAGAAATAAGAGAACATGTGAGATTAATTATAAGACAGTTTGAAAGTTCTTAGAAGACATTCTCCCACGCATTAAGGGATGAGTATTTTTTAGAAGACTTCAATTGAGTCACTAAGAAGTCAATTTTGAAATGGATTGAGTATCCTAATAAAAAATTACAAGCCACAAAATTATTAAGAGAATTTGAGAGATAGTATTTTTAATTATCAATAGTAGAGAAGGTAACATTGGGACCAAATAAGGTTAAATTGTTTCTTTGAGCATCTAATAGAGAATTGCAAGAGAAGTTAGAAATTCTTCTTGAGAATTTAAAAGAGGATGAAGGACTGACAACAAAATGAAAAGAAGTTGAAGAGGCAGTAGAATTGCATACAAAAAGGAAAAAGAGAAATGATAGGATTGGTATTTAAAGAATTGTAGAAGTATCTAAAGTTCAAGTGCCTGCTTCACAATCAATAGTACCTATTGTCCAACCTTCAATGACTACACCAAAGAAAGAAGATGTTACATAGATAGTATATGCAGAGACAATATCTATGTATTAGTCTTGGCAATATTTTATAGGACCTCTAATATGTGTCTAATTTGCAAGACAAGCTTTCTATATGTGCATTATGTACTTAGCTTGTTCTACAAGCTACCAATATGTGTGACATGTGGCTAACTTGTTGGCCAAGTTTTTAATCTGCCAATCACCTATAGACATGTATAAAAATGAAATGATGTCTATGAAGCTTCTAGGAAGCTTTTCTATAAGATATTATCAAATTTATCTACTTTTATGTATTTCTATCTATCCATATTAATTAGATAATTATTGGAATAAATCTTATATCCATGATAGATATAAAATCAACACCTTGATTTTGAATACTTATATCTTTTTCATAAAAATTCTAAATCAATTAATTTTTGCATCAAAACTATATCTAAGAATCTAAACTTCTTAACTTTAATCTTTAATATTTTAATGATTCTAAAAAAATAACCCTAATTCCTAATAAGACCTCATACAACCTCTTTAAAATCCACTAGGCATAACTTTTGGCCAATAGAAATAGAGATTTCTATCATCCATCTCTATTCATCCATATAGATGGTTTAATTATTCTTTTTAATATCAAGATTCTTTTCTAATCATTTTTTAATAGGATTTATATGATATGTGTTCTAAAGATCCAATAAAAAAAATAAAATGAGATTTCAAGGATTACTAATATCTAATAAAGATAATTCAAAATATATAAAAGTTATTATTAATATAAAATCAAGCTCAAAAATTATAATAAAAAAGATAAAAAATAAAAAATAAAAACTATATAAATCTCAATAATAGACTTTTTAAAAAAATTCCTTTCAAAAAAGTAATTTAACCATGTTTTGTAATCAACTAAAATCTACTAATATGGCTCTTATCTATTTATGTAGTAAATGATATTATATTATACTTAATCTAATCAAAATTAATCTAAATAAGTCTAAAGAAAAGAATAAAATTCTAAAATTAAATAAAGTCACATAGGCTATGCCTTGCTTGATGTGATATGGTACTTGATATCACCTCACATGATATTTCTTTGGTCAAGACTATTCTTTTAATTGAAAAAAATACTTGATCCAATCCTTATTCTTATGAAGAAGCTATGTTTATTTGGCTTATATGGCACAAAGGTTTGATGGTTACTATTAATATTATCAGTTTAAAAAATATGATGATGATTAAATTTTATATTTATTAAAAGAATATAATAAAAAATACTTATTTTAAAAATATATATATAAATTAAAATATTTTATCAAATATATTAATTATTTAAAATTTTAAATACTTAGTCACATTAAATATAGATATTTATACTTTTATTCATTAAATATGGTTTATATCATTCATTAATATTAAGTTGTATTAATTTAAATATTTATTATTTTATCTTTAAAAAATTATATATATATATATATACACATACACATAGATAATACCAATAGTATTATAAAATTAATAAGATTATTATAATATTTTATATATAAATATACAAATATATAAATAAGATTATTATAATATTTTATTATAATTAAAGATTTTATTTTATCAAATAAAATTAAATAATTTAAGTAAAAATATATTTTTTATACCTTTTAATTTATATAAAAAATTTAACATTTAAAATTTTGATATATAAATTAAAAGATATAAAAAATAATTATATAATTTATTTTAAATTATAACTTATTATACAACCAATATGTCAAAGACATGAATCTCAATAAAATCCTAAGGAGGCAATAGACTCATCTACCACTAAAAAATGAAGAAAGTAATGAAAGAAGAGATAGTTATAAGATAGAAAAGAATTAGAATGGCTATTGCCAAAAACAAAGAAACTAGAGAGTTTGGAACCAAGACTAAAATACAAGACAAGGGTTGAAATGATTGAGGATGATCTTAGTCTTGACTTCATATATATTAGCTACAAAAAAGGTCTTTTGGAAGCTTCCTAGGAATCATAAGGCTTGTGGCCCAAGCATCAATATATGTGTATATATATTTTTTAAAAGAAAGAAATAATAATCATAATAATAATTTAATAAAGTTTTTTATTTTGACTATATATATATATATATATATATATATTAAATATTTAAATTACTAATGATTTAATTTAAATCAGATGTTTTAAGTTTTTTATGCTATTATAAATTTATTAGAAAATATTACCAAAAATATTAAATTTCTTTATATATATATATATATATATATATTGTTAATATTTTAGAATGATTAGATGATATTTTAACAAAATTACATATAAAATAGAATAAATCAAGTTAAAAAAATTGAGTTTTTTTTAAAATATAAAAAAGTATAATATGTATGTTAAATATAAGAATTCTTTTGAGCCATAAACTCAAGAAGACTTTTAAAATATTAACAAGACTAAAATTAGATTTTTAAAAATAAATATTTGTACTTAGAAGTTTGAAAATTTTTCTACTAAATCTATTTATAGATATATACCATCCAAACATTTTATAAGAAAATTTAGGAATTTTAAATGGCTTTTTAAAAAATATACATATATGCACATATATTCAAAATTTTAAAAATCAAAATTATTGTTCATAATAGTGTTTGACATAACAATTTAAAATATGTGTAAAATTAGTACATTATAACCTTAGATTATATGACATGTGCACAATTGATGTATTATTATGTTTGCTAATATAAACTAATCCAAATATGCTAGATATGCAGTTTGTATGGTTGATTTAAATTAAGGGTGATGATTTGCTAAACCATACCAGTTAACAGATATGCGTCTTAAGGTTTCTGTCACTTCCTTGAAAAACATGATAATTCCAAGAAAGAAAATTGAGGAGATTCGATGGCACCACCAGACCCACAAGGAAGGAAGAAAACAAACTTTCAAAAACAATAAAAAAAAAAAAAAAAAAAAAAAAAAGTAACAATTGTTTTCAAGCCATAAAAAACAGAACCAGTATAAGTTTACTCCAACTGCCGACCATTATGGTAATGTAGCCGAAAATAGTTTATTTGTTTTTAGTGATAATGCCACGAGTGGCACCAATAACATTGCAAGTATATACGGCTACAGTACGCTCCCAGTATAGACCTCTTCCATATCAAAAGCTACCCCGCTGTCAAGCTGCAGATGTAGAGCAGCCACACAAGAGCGGCTCACTGAAGACTCATAAGAAGCTATCAAACATGAAAGAATGATCCTTTACCTATATTACATGATGAAAATAACACTTTCAAGTTGCTGGTATCAAAATTTTGCTCAGTGGAACCATTTTGCAAGCCTGAGCCATACCTACACATGACTCACTACTGTCGGACATTAGCTAAGTATATATGAAATTGTGGCTATAGCAAAAAGCATTGTCATGTCGTCTTCTCTTGCTGGCTCCCGAGGCTGTTGATGGAGGACCCACAAGAATCAATAAATCGGCAGACTCTGCAACTAAACCATGGATTGAGACGGAGGATGGCTGACTTACAAAGTTCAGTGTGAAGGAAAACACATTTTTCTCAGGCCTGATAGTATAGCTGCTGCTGTTTGCTCCGAAACTCTTGAGACGATCCTTTTTGGCTGGTAGTTCCTTGGTTTAAATCTGTTGCATTCCGTTTGGATTGCGTATTTTTCTCGGACTTGTTATGTTTATTTGCTTCCTCATGCCAGGTCAAATCTTGGATCTGCTTATCATCACCATCGTCATCATCGTCGTCATCATCATCGTTTGCTGCTATGCTTGGAGGAATAACTCCATCTACAAAGAACGAGTACAGCACAGAGATGGCTTTGGACCGTATCTCGGCCCACACTTCCTCGCTGTAGTCAGCACTGCGAGGAAGAATCAAGACGTTTGGCATCTCCCTCACCTGTTTATGATGAAGAAATATAACACTTAGTTAACGACGCATTGATTTCATTAGAAATGAAACATCATGCAGTGGGAAGAGGGAAGCGATTTGCAAAGTTGAAGACAGCAACGTACCCAAGCTTCGAGCCACTGTGGGCCTTCGATGCCGTCCAGGGCACAGCTAGCAACAGTTCCATTGATGAGAGCTTCCTTCATCGCATAGTCATCCAGCAGGTGACTGCTGCTTGTGTTCACCACTACCGCACCTGTCCAGCACTCCATCAAATGGAATTCCAAATCAGGACCTTGAGAGCACCACTTGAATAGAAAATTGAAATCATCAGATAAGTACCAATCTTCGAATAAAGACTTCGTTGAACATTCCATTTTGAATGTCAACTCAGGAACTCTACATATTGGGTTGGAAAAGGCCCCATAAGCACAAAGTTTAAGAACCTCGTTTGATATGCTGTAGACTGACAGCATTGAGCAGCTGTACAGTGTCATTGGTAAGTGCACAATGAAGTGAGACAATGTCACTGGAGGAGAGCAGCTCCTTCAAACTGTTTACTTTGTAGGCCCCTGCAGGAAATGCCCTCTTGCGCTGCTTATCTTTACCCTGCAATCATTGCTCAATTCTTCATAATCACTATATATCAATCATATATATATATATATATATATATATACACATTCCAGACGGTGCGATAAACATCATCTGCCAACATCTACATCTTCCAAAACCCCAATCGTCTCAGTTTCCTGTTGCCACAACTAAGATCGAGCACAAAATATTGGTATGCAAGAGTATTTTACCCCACAAATCCGGGCTTTGTTACATATTACAGATTTTCCCCTTAGAACTTCCAACTTAAGTGATACGCGCATAAAGCGATCAAAATCATGAAAACGGGACGTTTCGATCTATATCCACGGAACTGGTGCAGATCCACTCAGTCTTGCAATTTTATGTCGAGAAATAAAGTAAAACTTATAAACTAAAAGACGGGATAAGGACTGTCCATTACCTCTTCAGGATCAAAATACAGGACCTTCATTCTAAATGCAAGACTTCGACTTGCAACTGCACGTCCAGAAGCGGTGGCACCCACAATGCCGATGACCATTCCCTTGGAGCGACGCATTCCTCTACACGATGAGTGCATGGTACCCAGCCATCCTAGAGACGCATACCCGTGAGAGGCCAATACGTGTGTGTGCCTCAGGAGTCCCAGTAGCAAGGCCATCACTGTATCGGCAATCTCCTCTGCTCTACCACTGTCCACATGCAGTAATTGCAACCCTAATTCATTTGCCAAGGCAGAATCCACCATCTTGTCCATGCAGCTCAAAGTCAGAATCAATTGCCATGGCTGCAATCGCCTCTGCGCTGCTCGGGGGAGATAGGCTAAGGAATGAAGCAGAACAGCTGCTGCTGCCTCGATCCTACCCTCTGCTATCTGCGCCAGGCTCACATGCTCGATCTTTACCACTCCTTTGAGTGCCTCCGATTCCAAAGAGCAATCTGGTAGACAGTTGAGAGCAACCACGAGCGGCAACCTGGGTGCTTCATGCCCAACTGAAGAATTTGCTTCACAGTTCACCACCTGTGTAGTGACCGGCTTCACCCTGTCCCTCTTTCTTTCTGCCGCAGCGCGTTGTACCTTCCCCATTGCTCGGATATCAGTCAGAGTTTTTTTGTAGTTCCCCTCCAACCCGAGGGTTCAGTGTTCACTGCACTTGCATTTACTTTCCCAAATGTCGATCATGATATCAGGCCCTCCGCCGCTTGGAAGAACTCAATAAGACAATGATTCTTCAGAGGAATTACTTACAGCCTACCAATGAACAAAATTGCCAAAACCGCCTATACAACTGAGCATGCGAAATTTAAGAGGAAACCCCACATAAATAAATAAATAAAGAAATCACACAAAATACTGCGTAATCAGCATTACTACAAGTCTAATCGATGCTCACACTACTCACTCAATTTATTGCTACTGAAATCAAACAAACAACACATAATGCCCCTGATGCCCCAAAACTAAATACTGAATTCCTCCACTCAACTAAGCAACCAGAGGACAACAGACCCTAAAACCATCCACACCGTTGCGGCTTATTCAACATACACTGGCTCAACCCTTCGCATTTGATTGCATCACTAGTGAGCAAGAAAAAACTCACACCCAACCCAATGCCATAAGCAATGGTGGAACCAAAATGCCACTAAAACTGATTCATACCCGATAGGAGACAGTCATCCACATTTATCTTAGAACGCAGGGATTGCACCACACAGCAGCAATGAAGTCCATCTCCTACCATGCCATCGCCACAAAACTATGAGCACTAATTCAACTCCTACAAAAAAAGCTGGTTTGGCCATGGTGGGTGTTATGGTGCACCAAACGGGGTGGGGAGCGGGAACCCAAGCAAGACGACAGGACGCGGCTTCCGGCTCCCTGCGGCACGAACTCCAGTGCAACTCTTGTTGGCTGCAAAATCGATGCGTAGGGTCGAAGATAGGAACAGGATGCTGTCAGGCGCGAGAGCAATTCAAAGCAAAAGAGACGGTTATCCCATAAGGCCCACCCCTCCAGCGACACTCGCAAAGGGAAACTTTCGGTGGCTCAGGTGCTGCTGATGCAGCTCCGAAGCACACACTTTCAAGGCTCCTCTGGAATCGATCACACCGCTCTGAACATCACGAGTATATTTCTCTCAGCTTTTTGGTTCATTTGGTGATTGAGGCAGCCGTGCGACGCATTCATGTAGGAGGGTGCTGCCGACAGCATGTGCCTGGAGGCTGTAACAGGATCCAACCCCATACATTTGATGTTCCTTCGCTGACTGGCCTCTCATTTCTTATCATTACTGCTAAGTGGAGTCTGGCATTTTTTCTGCAGGTAGTTAACTATTTTTTGTCACCACGTCTGTGTCTTGTCAATGGTTTTGTTGGCTTGGCTTGAGGCGGCATTGGAGGAGTACATTGCTCACAGCGTTTCTGAACAAAATCTTTCCTCGAGGTGGATGCAAATTGGAAATGAACACAACCTTCATTTCCCAAAACATCTATTGCATGGGTTGGATCTATTATCAACGTCTCGGCTTCCCTGTCTACCCAGATTTTGCCAAATCCGAAAATGGTATAATTACTATTATTATTACTATTATTGCTCACTTCATATAAGATCCACTGATGTAAAATTCAGATCTTGAAGATAAAGTTGTGATCCAAAGACCCTATAATAGAATTCTTTTACAAAAGCCAAAGTAGCAACGAAGAATACGAAGCAAAAAGCAGCTGCCGACCAAAACCAGTGTCTTTTGGACGCTAATCGGACAATGAATGCCGAACCTTTCAATTAGCAAGATCGACTACTTCCGAAACTCACAACCCATGTTGAAAAATTTTGGTTAGGCAACATGTTGGAAACTGAAACAGCACAACAACAACAACAATGCTTGCTAGTGTTTGCTGCAAGCTCGAGTGTGAAGTGTAGGTGGTGGAGCATGAGGTGGTGATGAATGGCAGCGGCATAGATGATGAGTGAGCTCCATCAATGCAGAGCTGGCTCTGCACTTTGCTTCACCCGATTGAGCCTTTTTGTGAGGCAAATCATGGTCTCAGCAGCAACAGTTTCCTCGCTACCATTTCTGGATCAAATCCACGTGCACCTGCGGCTGCAAAGGGTGTTTGTCGAGGTGTGCCACCTGCTCCTGCAACTTCATGAGGTCGAAGCCTATTGATTGATTGATTGATTGATTGATTGATTTGTTTATTTCCTCCTGCAACATTAATAATAAAGGTTTAAAGGGTATTAAGCAGAAGAAATTATAAAATAAAAATGGGAACTTTTACATGGGAAAGTGAACTTTTACGTGGGACAAATGAATCAGTGCTCTTGTGGTGGATGCATCACTTGGTCTAAGCTAGGGATACAGAGAGTTTTTTTTTTTTTTTTTTTTTTTTTTAAATTTATTTATGTTTTTTTCTACCCAATGTTTTAGATTAATTGAAGAGTGGTTATAGATCATCTTAGGTCTTTATATTTTAGGGGTCACTAAAAATCAACTTTTGGATTGGATATTAGGGAGAATGAATACAAGAAATTACTATTTATTTAAATAAAGAGTTTGAATAAATTCAAAAATAATAATAATATGTATGTTTAATTTGGTGGCATGTAGCCTAAGGGAAGTCCACTTGCAAATGCAATGTTTTAAAATAATATGGTATAGGATTGAGCAATCAACATATAAGGTTAATAGTAATTATTACCACCACTACCTAATCTCAAATATAAAACCTCCTTATTATTGTGCACCTCCCTCATAATGTAAAAGAACTTGTTTAGTTTATGTTTTTCTATTTGAAAAGTAAAAATATTTATTTTAGGAAGAATTTGGTTCTTCACTTAGTACTTCTAAGTTTAGATGCAACAAGCAAGAGATAAATCCTATAGTCCATACTAAATCTTCTACTAATAATAACCTATTGTATAATATTTATTTTATGTTAAGTCTAGGGATTTGTTTGCGGCACCCTGCCTTAGGTATATGAGAAATCTAAAAGCAAGAAAATATAAAAGTAAAAAGCATATTTAAAAGCTTAAATTATCTTATCTTTTAGAATTTTTTTGGCTTGTGTACTATTAGGCCAAAATGTGGTATTTTAAAGTTTCATCTAGTTTTTATATTGATTCTTATCCTTATCATATTTTTAATTATCTATAATTTATCTTATACTTTTAAAAAAATATTTATAGTGATTTTTTTTCTTTTCTTTTTTTCTTTTTTGCTACATTTTATTAAATCATCTCAAATCAACTTCCTTACATAAAGGTTGTTGTATATCTCACCTTCAAAAATAAAGATATTATATTGAACTTACATAGTCTATTAGAAAGATTTGTTTTAGAAGTGACAAGTTTGAGCTTAAAAATATTTAATCTAGGAAGTGATTTGTTGAAAAAAAAATTACATTTTATTAAGAATGGATTCTATGGTCTCTAACACCTTGGATTAGATACCAAATTTTATATTAGAAACGTCTTGTAGTCTCAAATGCAATAAGCTTCACAAAAATTCTAAATTTTATATAAGATTATTTCTTATTTTAAAGCACAACAATACAAGAAAAAAAAAAAAAAAAAAAAAAAAAAAAAAAAAAAACAACAACAACAACAACAATAACAATGAATTTGTGTATTAGCTTTGTGATATCTTTATATTAATAAGTATCTTTTTATATTAAATTAATCTTATAAAGAATAATTTCTTTTATATTTTATTTTTTAATTAATATTTTTTAATTAAAAAATTAAAAAATCAAAAAATAATTATATTGATATTTAAATTTTTTCAAGTTCCAAGACTTATAGAAATTATTCTATAAAGAATTTTAAACTTTTAGTTGGCTTAGAGTCCTCTCTTAGTATACAATAGATTTGGAAGCAATTAAGTGTTGTCAAATTTTTTATTAAGTTTGTTGTATTTGTACATATTTAATTTTTAAAATAAAATATTTATATATATCTTTAAGTAAGATAAATTATATTATTATATCAAATTGATTTTAGCTCTATTATTATAATTATAAATATTTTATTATTATATAGAATATAAAATATCTAAAAGTATTATCTTATTATTAATAACTAATTTTTACAAATTAGAATAAAAAAGTTAAAAATTCCTTATAAAAAAATAGTTTATTTGAGGTTTAGAGCTTGCAATAAATTATTGATTGGAGGCATAGTTTGTATAAAAGAAAATATATCAATTTTATTTTATTTTTTTAAAAAATAAAAATAAAAATAATATATATATATATATATATATATATATAATTTTGAAAAATAAATTAAAATAAAATTACAATATATTTAAGGATTAAAAGTCATAACTATCAAATAGAATATTAATGGATTTGATATCTTTGGTATGTAGATGCTTTCATTAAAAAGAAGCATTTTAAAAAAAAATTAAAATTAAAAAATCACATATTTCTAATTTTGAAGAATTTTTTTCATAAGTATTTTATTGAAAGATTACTTCCAAAGTAAAGCAAGGGTCTTCAAAGTTGCTTGTGTATTATATTATAAAGTTATCTACATAAAGAATTGATTTTTATTTCACTATAACAAATTATTTTAACAAGTGCTAATTCTTTTAGGGAACTGCTAGGTGGACATCCCTCTTTTATTGCGTGGATATCCCTCATACCAAGCACCCTTGCATACACATAATTAAACTCTTATTTATATTAAAAAAAATTAGAATAAATTTATAATAAAGGATTTGAGTGTAATGACTTAAATCACTTCTTGTTTGTTTTTTTATTTTATTTTTGTTTTTTTTTGTTGATTAAATTTAACAAAATTTTATAATAAAATTTATGTAATTCTTTCATTCATTTTAAAAAGATTATTAAGTTTTTTAAAGAAATCTTTTATTATAAATTTATCCGAATACTCTTTAATATAAATAATAATTTTAATATGTGCATACAAGTGTGCATGGCATAGGGGGGGGGGGGTGTCCACCTAATGGTTCCCTTCTTTAAATACTTAAGTCTTGTCTTAGAACCTTTTAAGCTAATTTTGAATGGAAAAGAAGTATTTTATGTTACTTTTGAGTTTCAACCACAGACATGGCTATAAACAACTTCAAGATGGTTGTAATTTTTGTGATATAAAGCATGAAGATTATCCTATTTTTCTATATGTGAGATTTGAAATAAAATCAAATGAAACTAATTGGTTTCTAGTAGAGTATAAAGGATCTAGAGTTAATTGAGTTGAAACTAGATAGCTTGATCACCTTGATACTTAACAGATTTGGAGTATTAAGCATGGACAAGTTTTGCCAAGAAAAGATACAAAAAAGTTTTTTCTTTCTTATTTCAGCCCAACAAGGAGGACAACAGGAGTTGCACAGAAGGATTTGGACAAAACTGAACCCTCATATGCACATCCATCCATGCAACATTCCCACAACACAAGCACGGAAGTGTGTCCTGCCTGGCCCTCAGAGGCAAGCCGTACAATTTAATTTTAGATCCAGTAGACTGGTCAGAATGTAGCCCTTAGAGCCATGCACTGCTACTGGAGAATTTAAGACAAATCATAATGGATTTTTCAAAACAGGAGAGTAAGGACTAAAATCTACATCAGTCTGCCAAGAAGAGAACCCAACTTATAAACGGCAGAGAGAATGACGGGATCTTGAATTTTATGACTTGTAAAATCTAAGAGCTTCTTTCTTAGCCAGTAGCAGCTGCTCACCACAAGGCTACAGTCCAAACAATTGAAGTCACCGTATACGGCAATACGTCATCTTCTCGTTTGAATTGCTCCAAGAATTGGTGATTCCACCTGCATATATTATTCCAAGCTTCATCATTTTCGGGGTTCAATTTCCCCGATGAACAAACTAAAAGCAGACACAACACACATTAAAAAAAATAAAAATAAGATATACCAGGAGAAATGCTACGGAGATTTCACAACAATTGCATCGCACTTGTGCTTAGTTTTTGAACGGAATGGTACAATTCCGACCCGTAGAACCACAAAGATAACAACCAATTTTGGCCATCAATTACGAAAGCTCATTAAACAAGACAAGCTATTGAGATGCAAGTCTAAAGAAAGAGCTGCGTGATGGGGTTTTGCCAGAGCTACCTCTGGAGATATCCTGGAAAAGAAAGTGGTGTACAAAGCCTCCATCAGGAAAGCAAAGGAGGTCTGTGCCTGAGGAATAAACTGTTCTGTCTCCCCTAAGCAATAAGCACCATACAATATTGAGTTTAAGCATAGCTACATGCTTACCGAGTCCCTCACAACCAGATAACAAGCAGAATCAACCTGCAATTCTAACTCCGCCAGCATGAAGTTTGACTCTCAGATAGTACATACGGGACCAATGTCAAACTGAAAATCGAAATCAAGTTCAGAAGGTTATCCAAATAAATTAGGGCAATATCTGAAGAGGATTTTAGACTTTACAGATTCAGACTTCCAGCTCCTCGCTTAAAAATTTTCTTCCGTGATGAAAGCGACGCTCTCTCAACCCGGGCCTGTTTCATGCTGGAAGCATTGAGCAGATTCCACCTTTCCTTTTGGGAAATCGCACTGGCAAGCAAGCAAATTGCTGCAGCCATTACTGGACTGGCCTCACTCGTTCAAGGCAAAGTCTTGCTTCCTGTGCATATCTTCGATCCCATCACCTCTCGTTCATAAGCTAAAATGTCCAGCTTATTACGACCAGATCTGCCCACAACAAACATGTGAGATTCCTAAACTTCAATGATTTCACATGTGAGACAACACGAACCAAGCCACTAGGGTAACGGATGATTTAAAAGGTAAAAACGGTATTTGAACAACCTGAATTTTAGGTGGTTCAGCAATCCACCTCAAGGAACCACAAATGACTCAAAGAGAACCTGGCCATCAGCTTCAGCCTGCGTCCTTGAAACATTTAAGCGCTCTTCACTGCATTCTTGACCACTTCACTTTTTAGACTTAAGAAATGCGTTCATTCAGGTATCCAACTTGAAGAATGTGCGTCTCATATTGGCATCTAGCATCATACAGAAAGAACTAACCCATGCTGAATTTCCCTGGTGCTCATGCCTAGTGATGAAAATGAGGCAATATGGTCGCTGTAGTCAATAACTCCAATCATATCTCTCTGATCGGCTGGAGTGCCATAGATTGGTCCATCATTACCTTTAGATGATACCCTGATAATATTGTTTGCAGTTATTTTCCATGCCTACTGCACATACTCACGAAACTCGTCAAATCTTGAGATATCCACGTTCACTTATAATACCAAATGAAATCCGGAAAGACAAGTCCAGGCTTTCAGCTTTTATACTGCGCACTTTACATAAGATCAGGACAACAAGACGAAATTTAAACCAATGAATAATGCAGCTCCTGAAGGCTGTATAAATTTAAGAACTTGCATCTCCATAACACAAGGTGAGGCTCTCCAACATGAGCAAGAGGCAATGACACTCAGGTAAGATTGCCACACGAAGCTGAAAGGGAACTTCAAATTTCCTTGTTTGTACTTCAAATTATTTTTTCCTTGTAGGTGGCTATTTTGAGATGTGTAATACACTCAACTTAGGAATTAAGAATACTACAATTGTTGGCAATTTCAAAGTCTATATTGAAAATTCTACAAAAAAAAGCATATACTATAAAGTGCAAAGTTGAAGATAACTTATGGAGGTTGCATGCAGCAAAATTAACAACAAGTTTAGCATTTACAATGCACATGTATAACAATAATTATTCATGTACTAGACCTATGATTTTAAAAAAATAACCAAGCTATAATAGCATGGATAGCAAAAATAAAACGTAAGTGCTTTCAACAAATTGCAACATAGTAATAGAGTTTGTTAAAGATGTGAGAAGAAATCATGGTATTATGATTTCATATCAGTAAGTATAATATAGAAAGAGAAGAATATTTAATTAGTTGGTCGATATTAAAGAAGAGAGCTATGAATGCTTTTTATGATACTACATAGAGCTACTACAAGCAAACCTAGGAAGTACAATTGTTGCCATAGTTTGTAGAATGTATGATAAGCCTTGACATTTTGATTATCTTTTCATTGAATTTTATACATTGATCTTCAGATTTTTCCTCGAATGTTATCTATTAATTGGTCTTAACAAAATTCATTTACAAGGTAAATATCTAGAAGTTCTTCTATATGTAACTTCAATGGATAATGAAGGATCTTTATATCCAATAGCATTTATTGTTGTAGATATTAAGAGCAACAAGAATTTGAAATGATTTCTTGAATCACTTAAAGAAGCATTCTTATAATATCATATGATTGTTGAACGTATATTATACATAAATTTCTTTTTAAACTAATAATTTTTTTTTATTAAAGTTGTGTAATTAATCTTTTCAAATATTTTTTATAGTATTTGCATCTACTATCTCATTGAGAACTTTAGAGCAAAGATTAAAAATTTAGAGATGATAAATTTATTTTGGAATATAGTACATGTGGTTCTGTCCAATTTGGAGTAAGATGAGCTTACAAAGATTAGAATAATTTCAAAAGAGGCCGCTACATGGATCACACAATTGGAGCCAAATACTTAGAAATGATATTTTTTGAAGGATATTAACAAAAGAAAAAAATCTACATATTTACAAGATGATAGAAAGAATTTATAGCTAGCTTATGATTTAGTTCTTTGATCATTAAGATGTAGTTACTTCATAGACAATAATATTAACACCAAAGGCCAAAGATCAACTTCAAAAGATCATTCTTGCTTGGCAATATAATATTTGACATGCAAGTCACATTAAATATGAATGTATTGAAAATAAACTAAACTATATTATTAATTTGTAAAACAATACTTCTTGTTATTGTCATAAGATTTATTCTAATAGTTATCTAGATAATATGGATAGATAGAAGTAAATTAAAATAAATAAATTTTATAATATCTTATAGAAAAGCTTTCTAAAAACTTTATAAATACGGTTTCATCTTTTTTCATATTTTTAGGTGATTGATAGGTTGAAAACTTTGCCAATAAGTTAATTATGAGCTGCATATATAGATAGCTTATAAAATAAGTTAATTATGTGATATACATATAGGAAACTTATCTTGTAATTTTGACATGTGTCTTACAAATTTGACATGTGTTTGAGATCCTATAGAACGTTATCGTAATATATGCAATTTTGCTCAAGAATGCTCCGGGCACTTGGTTGTGGAAGACAAAAAGGAAATACACAACAAGAAGATTCTAACAACTCTAATAGAATCTTAAACAACTTCTATTAAATCTTAACAATACTAATCAAACTTTGATCCAATCTTTAAGCAATTACAAAAGAAGAGTAAATGAATCATATATTAATTATAATAGAAAATATCATATAAAATACTAAATTTAGAAAATACTAAAAATAGAATCTTAAAATCCTAAGTCATATCTTATTCAAATCCTAGGTCAAATCCTAGTCAAAACCTAAATCAAACCCTAAGTCAAACCCTAGCCAAATCCTAGTCAAACCCTGAGTCAAATCCTATTCAAACTGTGAGTAAAACCCTGAGTCAAATCCTATTCAAACTGTGAGTAAAACCCTGAGTCAAATCCTGGTCAAGTCCTAGTCCAACCCTAAGTCAAACCCTAGTCCAATCCTAAGTCAAATCCTAAGTCAATCCTTGGTCAAAACCTAAATCAAACCTTAAGTCAAACCCTGGTCAAATCCTAGTCAAACCATGAATCAAACCTTGTTCAAATCCTAAGTCAAATCTTGGTCAAAACCTAAGTCAAATCCTAAGTCAAACCTTGGCCAAATCCTAGTCAAACCCGAAAAACCATAAGTAAAACCCTGAGTCAAACCCTGGTCAAGTCTTAGTCCAATCCTAAATCAAACCCTAAGTCAAACCCTAGTCCAACCCTAAGTCAAACCCTAAGTCAAACCTTGGCCAAATCCTAGTCAAACCCTGAGTCAAATCCTGTTCAAACCGTGAGTAAAACCCTGAGTCAAACCCTGGTCAAGTCTTAGTCCAATCCTAAATCAAACCCTAAGTCAAACCCTAGTCCAACCCTAAGTCAAATCCTAAGTCAATCCCTGGTCAAAACCTAAATCAAACCTTAAGTCAAACCCTGGTCAAATCCTAGTCAAACCATGAATCAAACCCTGTTCAAATCCTAAGTGAAACCCTGGTCAAAACCTAAGTCAAATCCTAAGTCAAACCTTGGCCAAATCCTAGTCAAACCCTGAGTCAAATCTTGTTCAAACCGTGAATAAAACCGTGAGTCAAACCCTGGTCAAGTCCTAGTCCAACCCTAAATCAAACCCTAAGTCAAACCCTAAGTCAAATCATAGTCCAACCCTGAGTCAAATTCTATTCAAACCCTAAGTCAAACCCTAATCCAACCCTGAGTCAAACCTTGTTCAAATCCTAAGTCAAACCTTGGTCAAAACCTAAGTCAAACCCTACATCAAACCTTGGCCAAATCTTAATCAAACCCTGAGTCAAACCCTGTTCAAATCGTGAGTAAAACCTTAAGTCAAACCTTGGTCAAATCCTAATCCAATCTTAAGTCAAATCCTAAGTCAAACCCTAAGTCAAACCCTAGTCCAATCCTAAGTCAAACCCTAAGTCAATCCCTGATCAAAACCTAAATCAAATCCTAAATCAAATCCTAAGTCAAACCCTAAGTCAAACCCTGGTCAAATCCTAGTCAAACCCTGAGTCAAACCCTGTTCAAACCCTATTTAAATCCTAAGTCAAATCCTAAGTCAAATCCTAGTCCAATCCTAAGTCAAATCCTAAGTCAATTCCTGGTCAAAACCTAAATCAAACCCTAAGTCAAACCTTGGCCAAATCCTAGTCAAACCCTGAGTCAAACCCTGTTCAAACCCTAAGTCAAATCTTGAGTCAAACCCTGGTCAAATCCTAGTCTAATCCTAAGTCAAATCCTAAGTCAAACCCTGGTCAAATCTTGATCAAATCCTAGTCAAATCTTAAATCCTAAATCCTAAATCAAATCCTAAGCAAACCCTAAATCCTAAACCAAACCCTAATCAAGTCTTAAACCAAATTCTAACCAATTCAAATCAATCCTAGAGAAAATTAGAACCTCAATATCTGCTGATTAGATCGTTGATCTTACTTAAAACTTTGTATACCTTTCAATCTCTTAGTCAATAACAAGCACAACAAATTTAAAGGAAATTGAACTTACCAAATGGAAGAAAAACCCCAAAAACTTCTCAGGTGTTGGTCGGCCTCCTTCTCCAACCTTGATGCTGACCTTCTAGTGCTGATTTCTCCTCTTTTCACCATTCAATTTGTTTCAAATCACTCATGTGTATAGGAAAATAAGTCTATTATCCACACAAACAAAAATTACTCCAATCCAACTAGCACATTGCTCAAGATCTCAAAAATCCTAACAAATCCTCAAAACTTAATTTTTGAGATCTTGACCCACTTAAACCTCAATTATGTACAACCAAACTATTAGATTCAGCTCAAATTCATAGCACACATTAAAAACAACAATATCCAAAAATCCACAAATTTCCAGCTATAGATCTGCTACAAAACTTCTGAAATTGTCTAAAACATCAATCCTATTTTATTTCATAAAATCTCAAAATGCCGAAAAAAACCCTGATTTTGCAAAGCTATTACAAAGTCATATTTTCTCCAAATCACTCAAAACTAACTCCTATACAAAATCCTTCAAATCTTCTCTATAATCCCAATCTCTGATTTGCAAAAGCCCCTTGGATCCGCCGTAGGCATGCAGTTTTGTGCCTCAGGGTCTGATTTCAACCCCAGCTCATAACCGGTCCTTTCCGGGTATCTATTTCAAGATTTTTGTAGTAAATTTTTTTGAAACCTCTTCTTAACTCTCTCTTATATATGCCTATATCATTTTATTTTCCAATCTACTTTGTTTTGTCTTATTTATGGCCCTACAAAGTAAATAGAAGCTTATTTGTAAAAAGGGCAACATTAAAACCCATTAGTTTTACTCCCTTTTTATTATTATCTATTTTTTTTTAAGATAATTTGGTACAATATTTTGAAATGAGATCTTCTATAATATACTATTTCCACACTCTTTCACCTAGTAGTCGCGTTATATCACGACATCCACCCCCCCTGAACCTGTGTATCCTCCGATATGCGCCATCGGTTTTTTTCAATAGATCAATGTTTGATGCTCTTCATCTTGGTCAAATTCTTGATCTTTAATTTGTTCTTCTTCTTCTGTTTCAATATCCCTCAATAGATTTTGTTCTTCATCAAAATGTATATATATTTCCTTTTGTCTAAATAACTTGATTCGCTTACCTGCTATAGGTGTCTTTAATTGTGTCCCATCAAGTTTCCGTAATAAATATGTTCCATTGTCATAGACTTCTATCACAACATATGGTCCAAACCAATGCTTAGAAATTTTTTGTAATGTACTATGTTGGTTATCCAAACTATTATCATATACTAATACCCAATCACCTTCTTCTATCTTCTTAGGCCATAGTCGATGTGTTTTATCAAACCTTTCTTTATTCTTTTCCCTTGTTTCTTTCAACCTTCCTATTGCCACTTCAATGTCTTCAGGTCTTCTTTCCAATTATTGAATGCGTAATGCTAAAAGATCCTCTCTGTTAAGATCATCTTTTCAAGATAATATTCTCCATGTAGGCACTGTTTCTTCTATTGGCATAATTAGCTTTTGTCTATACATTAATTCAGAAGGCATATAACCGGTCACTGTGCTATGAGTTGTACGATCTTTCCATAATGCAAATGGTAGTAGTTTTGGCCATTGATGTACTTTGCCATTACATGCTTTTACTAACACCTTAACAATAGGTGAATGCCTATGCTCACTCTTCCCATTACCTTCTGGATTATATGCTGTTGTCAAAAAAAGTTTGATTCCCATTCTACCAAAGAGTTCTTTTGCTTCTTTTGCATCCAATTCACCTCTATGTGCCGTGATTTTTCCAATACAACCATAGCAACAAATAATATCTTCTAAAAGAAATTGACATACACTTTCAGTACTCTTTGTTCTTAATGCTTGTCCTTCAACCATATTTGATAAATCTTCATGTGCGAGTACCAAATATTTCATTTGTCCAAGTCCCATAGGCATTGCCACTAAATCCACTACCTACTTATAATGTAGTGCTAGAGAATAAGTTGGATGTAATTCATCTTGATGTTGAATGTTAGAATAGAATTGAAAAATTTCACATGATCCTATAAAATCAACCACATCTTTATATATGCCTTTCCACCAATATTTTTCCTTCAATTTAGTAAAACTTATCCATATTCCTTTATGCCCTGTCCACAAGCTCTCGTGAAACTCCTTGATAATCTTTTGTTGAGCTTCTAAATCACATATCACTTATTGTGGTACTTCTCTTCTTGTATTTGAATGCTTCCATAAATATCCATAGGCTTTCTTATGAATTTTCTTAAATTTTTGATCTGTCCAATCTTCTTGTCGCTTTAAAGTACTTAGATACTTTCCAATATCTTCCCATTTACCTTCATATGAGTCTTTTAAAAATAATTCCAATGGTACAGTCAAACATGCACGTTCTTCTTTTGATAATGCATTAGTATAAAAATTTACATCCTCATCATCTTCCATATCAATCATATCTTCTTCATCATAATACCTTGCCCTAGATAACATATCTGTAACTGAATTATCCTTTCCTGCAATGTCTTTAAACTCTGGATTCAATGATTTGATATATGCTATCCACCTTAACATAGCAATATCAGGAGTTGAACAACTTGTAATTATACCTAGTAAAGATAAACAATCTATTTCTATAACTACCGATGCACCAATCAAATACTCCTTTTTATTTTTCATGGCAGTTACTACATCCCATAATTCTCTTTTAATTTGTGCATATGCTCTTTATCTAATATTCAAAACCTTTGATCCAAACCGTACTACATATCTATTTCCTTGTTCATCGTCTTGTCCAATTGTCCAACCTATTCCAATTGGACTCGCATTAATTATTAATATTACCGGTCTTCTACATTCATAATTCACTTTCTTCAAAGTTGGAGGTGAAGAAAGAAATTCTTTCAATTTTTCCATAGCTTTTCTTTATTCTTCTTTCCATTGAAACCTTTTATTCTTTCTTAACAACTCATATAATGGATTTGCCACATGTGCAAAATGAGATATCCATATATGATAGAAAATACATGCTGTCATATTGCATTTACGTGCAGTATATAAAAATATTAAATATCTTGTATCTATTGTTAATATATGTGTGAGTGCTAGAGGTTATTTTAGAAGATATTATAAGGAGAGGATTTATTATAGCCACTTAGTTAGTGAATTAAGATGGCTATTTGTTTTGTTCCTACCTTATTTATATCCTAGAATAGACTCTTTTGTAATTAGAAGAAAAGTAAAGCTTGTTTTACCTTTCTTGTTTACTTTTGAGGTAGAATGGACCTTGTGAGGGATAAAAAAGAAGAGCATGAGAGTGAATAAGGCCCATCCAATAGGATTTGGCTGCCCATGTGAGCGTCTCATAGTCTAATATGGAAATAAAGGGAGATATACTCCTCTTGCTAGACCGAGGAAGAGGGGCAGTTTTGAATAGTGAACTTTGGAGAGAGATAGTTCCGTGGATATAGAAGCGTTTGTAATGAAAAATGATGTGTGTATTCTTCAAGTTGTGAGGATTCTAGAACCTACTCATTTGCTTGTTTTGGAATTGTGAGCAAAACATTATGCTTGTTTTAGTAGAATAGGGTTTGCTGCCACTCGACGAAGAGAGGCAGGAACTTCGAGCTGCTACTGCAAGTTTGATTTCAACTCTTTCTTAGTAAAATTTATAGAGAGTGTGAAAAATTGTACTAGCTTTCTATCAAGACATCTCTTGTAGCATTTGGAGTTGAAGAACAAAAGTTGTGAGCTTGAGAGTGGGAAAGGGTTTGCTGCCACCCAACGAAGAGGGGCAGAGACTTTGTTCAACCACCCAAGTCGGAAAATCTCTTCAATCTTTTTGATATTTTATATGCTTATAGTAGCTTGTGTAAGCTTTCTATAAAATCAAAAATCAATACATTTGGAGCTTTGATGAAAGTTTTATGAGCCGTGAAGTGTCAAAGAGGGCAAATTGTTGCTAGGGTTTGAAGAGTAGAATCAACTAGCTACAAAATCTGGAGTTTGAGAGGCATGCATGCGAAATTTTAGATCAAGTTAGATGATGGAGTGAGCTTTCTAAAAAGCTAATGCATGTCTAATTTGGAGAAGAAAAGTGATCACAACAAAGGCTGAAGTGAAGAGGAGCTTTGCTGCCTTTGCATTTGCTTGGAAATTTTAGCGCATATTTCTTTTAGCGATAACTTTTAAATGGTAAGTCATCTATTTGTGAAATTTTGATATGGTTTACAATGGATTATTGGCTTTCCATAGGCTATAAGCACGCTTGATTCGACCTTTGGATGAATTTTTAGTGATTCATTTAGTTTTAGCTTGTTGTATGACTTGTATTCCTCATATGTGGTTGTATTTTGAGGTATACTTGAATACATACACACTTTGCTTATACCTTTTATATAAGTATATATACTTGTATTTATATCAAGTATTTATATAAGTATTTTATAAGTATTATATATAATATTTATATAAGTATTTGTACAAGTATTATATCAAGGATTATACAAATATTATATAAGTATTTATACAAGTATTATTCAAGTGTTTATACTTTATATTTGTATAAGACTTGTATAAATATAATACAAATATAATTTGAAAGCTTGAACAAATATTGTGCAAGTATAGAAGATACTTGCACGGCTTCCTCTCATGTTCCCTGCTAGTTCTAGTAGCAGCTAGGAACCCGGCGTTTTCCCAAGGCGAATTCTCTCTACCTGACAACGCTCCTAAAAATCTTCTCACTTCTGTAGTGTTTGCACATTATTTCATCTTTTTAATAATATCAATTTTTTCAACACTCGGCTTACGTCCATATAATCCACACATGTGTCCAACAACTAGTATTTCATTTATCCCAAACATAGACTTTGTACCTGATAAGGTCAAGTGTACCTCTTCCAACCGTGATAAAATCTTTTCACAATCATTAATATGATCTGCAACAAATCTTCTACAACCTTTGTGATCCAATATTTTATCTTTTTCTTCTTTTGTACATCTTTTAATTGGAACATCATCTAAGAATGGCATAGTCTTTTCTGGTATAAATTCCTTCAATACTTTATTCATTCCATTCATCATATGAGCTACTGAATTAGTAGCCCCTTGAGGCAATGTATACATTTTTACCAAACCCAATGGAGTCTTCATAGTAGTTAAATCTCTACTTTGTAATGCCAATTGAAATTGATCATATCCTGAGTAAAGATCACCTATCAAATAGATTGCTCTTCCTGCAAATGCTTCTGCAAATTCATCCACAATTGGACTTGAACCCATATTTCTAATGATTACTTTATTTACAGGTTGCATATCTTGTATAAATCTCATTGTTCCATTTTTCTTTGGTATCGTAAACCATCGATTTGACTAAGGCACTATAGATGGTTCTAAAATCTCCATTTCAATCTTTTCATTGAGTAAGTTTATTAACTTGGATAAATGTGCTCTTGGTACTGGAATTGGTTGTAAATTCCATGGTTCATGAGGAACAGTAAAAATAACCATAGGTGCTACAATATTTAGATCAACACATCCAATTTCATGTGCTTCAAATGCAAAAGCCTTTCCATGTCGTGAAAGCATATTTCTAAAGCATTTTTCTTCACATTTTGTCAAAAATCCTTCACATCCAACCCTTTATCCATCTAATGCAGCATCCATAAATTTATGCCCTATCTTCTTAGGATCTCTCAAATTTGGTTGTGTAGATGCTCCTTTCACCTTCTCTTCACAATCTGATGGTAGTGGCAAAGCCACTGGTTTAATCTTTTTTGCCATTGATTTATACTTAGTTTCAACACATACCTCTTGGCGACTTAAATTTTTCATAAAGTTTTGAATTTCATCATAAAATTCTTTTGAACATACATTAATAAATTTATTACTTCCTTGTAATCTATATTGTAATAAATAATTTAATTCTCCCATAGTATCTGCAAATCCAACTTCTTCAAATGATCATGTTATAAATTCATCTTCAACCAATTCTCTATTTTCTTTCAAAGTTTTTTTCATATTTTTAACATAATGTTTATCTATTCTTTTCATCCTTTCTATAGTTTTAAAAGATAATACACCATCTTGTTTCAATCCAACAAGCCTAGTAGGTAATGCCATCTTTGTTAAATTCAGCGGGAGCATGTCTTCTTTTAATCCATTGCAATCCCGCTTTACAATGGTGTGTGGTAAAAACCCTCAAGCTCTTCAAAGTTCTCATTTGATATTGGCTTTTCTCTCAACTTATCACGATTTCTTTCATGATCAGCACAAACAGTTAAAAATTGAACTGCTTTCATTCCATCTTGGCTTTTTATTCTTGCATAGGCTGAACCATCTTCCATAACCTTTGTTTCCATTCTTGTGGTAGTAATAAATGGTTGTTCCAATATAATTGGATATGTAGACATATCTTATACAAAAAAATGTTCTTCATGAATGACATCTCCTATCATCACCTTTATATTTGAATAAGCTCTATACAATTCTCCCTTTGAATTATTTGCTGATCTTATCATCCATCCATGTTTAGTATCAATTGGCCATTTTTCCTTTCTATATAACTCTTTTGATATCAAGTTGATTTCAAAACCATGATCAATTAGTGCTACAATCGGCTCTTCTAATTCTCCTAATTTTATTAAAGTTTTTGTTGTAGCTCTTGTCCAAAGACTTCGAGAATAATGACTAGAAGCTTGAGTACTATCTTCTTTATTTATATACTTGACTCGTGAAACATCTCTAACCAATTGCATTTCAATTTCTTCATCTTCATCACTTCCCATTGCTTTTGTACCTTGTATATTTGATGTTATAGTATCACCAATAGATTATCTTTTTCTTTTTATTGTATCAATAATAACTTCATGAAATTCTCTTTTTGCAATTCCTAAAATCTCACCAATTGTAAATTCAACCTTTCCACTTAAAATCCGCTCCTCCAATATCCTTTTTAAATCGGTAGCAGCTTCTATATCTCATTGTAATTTATAAGCAAGGACCTTTCCCTTCTCTTTTATAAAATCTCTTTCCTTTGTAGGAACATTCTCTATTGTCTCTTCATGCATAGGATTTTTGTGTAGTCGTGCTTTTTCTCCTCTTGTAGTCCTTTTTGGTGGCCCTTCATTATTCTCATCTGTTCTTCTTTTTTCTTCTATTAATGCATCATGTTGATTTCTTGCAATATGAGCATGTACCGATAATCCATCTACAGGATCATTCCATCCAATAATTTGTCGAATGTCATTTCCAACACATTTTAAATCATTTTTGATAAAATTTCCTCTTTCAGCATAACTCATTGCACTTGTCCACAAAGAACTAGATTCTCCTGAAAGTTCAAGATTTATGCTTAAGCACTTACCTCGATTTGCTTCTATCCAATATGTTGATGCTTCATTGCTTGAGATTTTAAATGATTCTCTTGCAAGTGCCTTCATTCCTCCTTTACCAAAGTTTGTTTCCAATTTTTCTCCACTTTCCTTTAAATGTATCATACCATCTTTGAAAAAAACAACTCCTTTGCGTAGCGCCTCTGTAAAATCTTCACACTCCCTTCTTGAATGATCCACGCTATCACACTATATGCACTTGTGTACTATACCATCCATTTGTCCAAATTTTTGTCTTGTTGATACCTTTGATGATTGACCCTTTTCTTTAAGTTTTGCAAATTTTATTTATAAATCTTTCATCCCTCGTATGATTTCATCAATGCCCATTTCTTCTTTCTTTGATGTTACCATTGAAGGTTGAATCATAGGTGTAGGATGGTTTGTAGATAATTTTACCTTAGAAGCTTGCAATGGTCTTTGAATACCCACCCAATCTTTTCTCCTTTCTCTTTTTGCAAGTACTTCAATTGATTCTTCCACTTCTTTCCAATTTGATGTCAGTCCTTCTTCTTCTTCTTTATCTTCAAGTAATATTTCCAACTTCTCCTGTAACTCTCTATCAGCCGCTTGAAGAAAAAGCTCTACTTTGCTTGGATCTAATAATAGCTTCTCTTTCTTTGATAGATGGAAATATTGCCTTTCAAACTCCCTCAATAATTTTATCGCTTGAAGATCCTTCTTAGGCCTTTTAATCCATTCAAAAAATGTCCTTTTTGTAACCCAATCACTGTCTTCAAAAAAATATTCATTCTTTAATGCTTGAGAAAATCTTTTCCATGAATCTCCAGATTGTCCTATAATGGACTTCACATGACTTCTTATCTCCGGTATAGTAGCCAGTTCAAATAATTGAACCACCTCCTTCTCAGAAACACGCTTCAATTCCATTTCCTTAATATAACATCTTAAATATTTTATAATATTCTTCCTTTCAAATTAGTCAATCTTGTCCACAACTGCCTGTAATGCCTTATTTGCTATACCTTCCTTGCGATCTTTCACCTGTTGTTGTTGCATGAATAAAGCAAATGCTTCAAACATGCTTGTAGAGTTAGGATCAAAATACATACCTTGTCCTCCTTTGCTACCTCCACTTGCAACTCTACTAGAAGCTCCAATTGACACACCATCTATAATTCCTCCTTCAACTCTCTTGCCTTCCTTCTCCATAAGTCAAATAAATCCAAAAAATTTCCAATAATCTTCCACCTCAAGCTTTTCACGTTGGATTCACCAAATTATGTCGTAATATATGCAATTTTGCTCGAGAATGCTCCAGGCACCTGGCTAAAGAAGACAAAAAGGAAATACACAACAACAAGATCCTAACAACTCTAATAGAATCCTAAACAACTTCTATTAAATCTTAACAATACTAATCAAACTTTCATCCAATCTTTAAGCAATTACAAAAGAAGAGTAAATGAATCATATATTAATCATAATAGAAAATAACATATAAAATATTAAATTTAGAAAATACTAAAAATAGAATCTTAAAATCCTAAGTCATATCTTATTCAAACCCTAGGTCAAATCCTAGTCAAAACCTAAATCAAACCCTGGTCAAAATCTAAATCAAACCCTAAATCAAACCCTGGCCAAATCCTAGTCAAACCTTGAGTCAAATCCTGTTCAAACCATGAGTCAAACCTTGAGTCAAACCCTGTTCAAACCATGAGTCAAACCTTGAGTCAAACCTTGAGTCAAACCTTGGTCAAATCCTAGTCCAACCCTAAGTCAAACCCTGGTCAAATCCTAGTCCAATCCTAAGTTAAATCCTAAGTCAAACCCTAAGTCAAACCCTAGTCAAATCCTAGTAATAAGAATAAAGCATTCTTCACTCTTATCAATGCCTTTCTTGTTCTTAGTCTTATTTCAAGAATCACTATTCTTCTTGTCTTTTGAAATAATTATTTTAATTTAATATTATACCATCTTTAAATGATTCTTTATTCTTCTTAAGTAATATAAGAATATTTTGATACTTTGATTGTTTGTGTTTCATATCCTTGATAGTTTGATAAAAATGCTAATTTATGGTTTTTATTTTGTATTTTAGAAGTGAGTGGATTATCTCACTTCTATTTTGTGTTTGAAGGTTGTGAACTATCCACCTTTAAACTAACATTCTTTGCTTTTTTTTAAAAAAATATTCCTTAAAGAGAATAAATCATCCCTCTTTGTGGAAATTTTTATTTGACGTTAGAGATTATAGATTATCCTTGTTTAATTTAAATTGTGAATTTATTAAATTATCTTAATTAGAAGGAAAAATTATAAATGCTACTTTTAGCGTAAGTGAGAATAGATTTGCAACTATTGCAGATCTTTATAAGCTTCTCAATATTCTTAATGTGGAAATTTCATATATTACTAATATTAACTATAGAAGTACTATTCCTACATCTATGAAAGAAGTCCAAAGCCTTTATTATTGGAATAAAGAAAATTTGCCTCAAAAAATCATTGGAATTTCGGCTACCACTAATTTCTCAATCAAATATTGAGATAGATAAAAATTCCAAATTAACATAAAGTTGTCCCTAAAAAAAAATTAAATCAAGTGCATAAGCCTCAAGTATTCTAAAATCTCCAAAATGTGGCAAAATATACTAAATCCTTTATTAATCTTAAGGGGGATATTTTTTTAAAACTTCAACAGTACATATCTCCAAATTGGACTATCCAAAAGTATTCAAATTTTATATGGAGTATTAATATACTCTTAACTACTACCACAACAAGTTTTAACTATTAATTCATTGTTAATCTTTAGATATCACCAAAATTCTAATAGTAGCTTCAAATTCTTGTTTATAGACATATGTATGCTAAATTCTTTATACTCCACAAACAAAATACTCAAATGCTATGAAACTTTGATGGATAGCTTAACATAGTATTTTACCTTTTTAGATAAAAACTTTTAGACAAAAATTCGTCTAAAAGTTTAAGATATGGCAAAAATCATCACTATAAATAAAATGGTTTACTTACTACCTTGGAATTCAATTTGCTATCTTCAACTTTTAATATTTTCTTCTTCAAAACTCCAAATATAATAATTCCTCTATAAAAGATGTAGGTCTTAAAATCACCTCTTCAATTGCACCACTTAATCTCCAAAAGCTTTTGTAGAACTCCTTGTATCCTTAAAAGAATGATGATATGTATAATTTATACATCTTAAGTTTAAGTGCCTACTCCTCCCTCATTAATATTCTAAATCTCTTGATTTTTATACCAAAATTATAGTACAAAAATAAATTTTTTAACCTTAGTCTTTAATTTTCAAATGCCTTCCTTGAAGTTGCCAAAATCCTTGTTCTTATCACAAATAGCCTATTCAAAGTCTATTGGACATGACCATGAATTAATAGAAATGAAGATCTTCATTCCTTGCTTTTATTCGTCCATACCTTACTTTCATCCCTCTTATAAGCCAAAAATTTGTTGCCTTACATTAGTTTAGCTTAAAAATTTAGAGAAATTTGGAAAAATTGAAGATTTAGAATTAGAAGGATAAATTAAAGAGTTAGTGTGACTAATTAGTAAAAATAGTAGTTAGAGAGGAAAACAAATAAATAAAAAAAATAGATAAGTGGTAGTCACTATTCTTACATGAGAAGAGGGTTGAAATTAAGATTAGTGAGCAAAAGGAAGTAAAAAAAAAAAAAGCACAGACCTCAAAATAATTAGAAGTAAAAAAGATTTATTTAAAATAATAAATATTTTTGGATTTAGTATTTCTATATAAAAATGGGGTAGGAAAGAGCCTTAAATTAATTCCTTATAATCTTCCATAAGTGTGAATTTGAAACTTTAAAAAAAATTAAGAACAAACAAACAAAAAATACAAAAGCAAGTCCAATAGGTCCATTGACAACATGTCGTTGTGATTTGCCCAGTGTGGCATTTATTGGCATTGCTTTTGATCAATAATATCCTATGTTGGATTATAGGTATTACATGGCTATTTGACCGTACTCGAGGTGGAGTGCGAGTGCATTAGATTTGTAGGGCATGGCTATTAGTATATTTTTTTTTTAGAAGATTCACAAATCAATCACTCTAATTCAATAGTCTTTGTGATTGGGAAGGAGAGTTTAGTGGCCTCTTGGATCTTATAGTATCGAGTAAAGATCGCAGGTGGAGGTTGTGAATTTGTATCTAAGTTTGTTAAGAAGGTAGAGGAAAGTAAGCTAAAATGTTCAAATAAGTGCCATGTGAGGCAAGGTTGTTGGCCAAATCAATACTGAAGGTGGATTTTGGGATTGTTTTAAAAAAAAAGGTAATTTTGAGAGATGACAACTTATAGGATAATACGTGGTGCCAATATTGTGATGCACTTGCAGCAAGTGCATCAAAAATCAAATAAATATGTATAAAAACTATAGTGTAAACAGGGTTAATTTAGAGCTAGTTCTAAAATTTTAGTGTGAATAGGAAATCTTAAGATTCTAGGATATCAATTAAAAAATCTTAAGATTTCAAAGTATCAATTAGAAAATCTTAAGATTTTAGAGATATCAAATAAAGAATCTTAAGATTTTAGGATATCAATTAGAAAGTCTTAAGATTTTAGGATAATAAATAGAAAATCTTAAGATTTTAAAATATCAATTAGAAAATCTTAAAATTATAGAATATCTGAGATCCGGGTATCAGTTGGATATCATACAAGTATTCATTGAGTATTAGCTTATATTGGATATTGTTTGGACATTGGCTAAGCCACATATTTAAACCCTTTTAGGGTTGAAAATAAACACTTTTTTTCTCTCATTTTTTTTTGTTGGATCTTAAATGGATTTATTTTGCTCTGAGGGAATTTCTAAGAAAATCTGCAAGGAAATCTCAAGATATAAAGGGAATTTTTGAATAGGGAATTTATAGGAAATCTATGGAGAATCTAGGAGGATAATCAAGGATTTTGAACAAAAGATTTATAGAGAATCTATAAAGAATCTATAAAAAAATCTTAGGATATAAAGGGAGTTTTTGAATAGGAAATTTATAGGAAATTTTAAATAGAGAATTTATAAAGAATCTATAAAGAATCTGTAAGGATAATCAAGGATTTTGAATAAGAAATTTATAGAAAATCTATGGAATATCTACGAGGGAATCTCAAGATATAAAGGGAGTTTTTGAATAGAGAAGTTATAAAAAATCTATAGGAAATTTGCAAGGATAATCAAAGATTTTGAACAAGGGATTTACAAAGAATCTATAGAAAATTTGTGAGGAAATCTTAGGATACAAAGGGAATTTTTGAGTAGGGAATTTATAAAAAATCTACAAGGAATCTACAAGGATAATCAAGGATTTTGAACAAAGAATTTATAAAGAATCTATAGAAAATCTATGAAGAAATCTCAAGATACAAAGGAAGTTTTTGAATAGGGAATTTATAAGAAATCTATGGTGAATCTGCGAGGATAATCAAGGATTTTGAATAAGAAATTTATAAAGAATCTATAAAGAATCTATAAAAGAATCTCAAGATACAAAAGAAATTTTTGAATAAGAAATTTATAGAAAATCTATAAAATATTTCTAAAAAAATCTTAGGATACAAAAAGAGTGTTGATTAGAGGATTTATAGAGAATCTATAAAAAATCTATAAAAGAATCACAAGATACAAAGGGAGTTTTTGAGTAAGGAATTTATAAAAAATCTATTGAGAATCTGTAAGGATAATTAAGAATTTTGAATAGAAAATTTATAGAAAATCTATAAAAAATCTATAAGGATAATCAACGATTTTGAACAAAAAATTTAAAAAGAATTTGCAGGAAATCTATGAGGGTAATCAAGGATTTTGAACAAGAAAATTATAGAGAATCTATGAAAAATCTCTGGACGAAATCTTAGAAGAATCAAAAGAATTTCATACAAAGAATCTTTGAGAAATACAATGACATTGATAAATAGGATATTTAGAAGAAAACCATCTAGGATAAAAATAGAGATATTTCACCAATCCTCTTTTTCTTCACTTAATAGGCAGCCAAGATCTCAACAATTTCTTGAAGAGGGCTCTCTCTTTCACGATAATACTTGGTACTTCCAATGAGAGATTCTTCAAGGCTATTAAATATTAACAAAATGGAAGAAACAAGAAGATCTAGGAATGTTGAGGAGATGTTGAAGGCATTTTTTAAATATATAGAGAAGCAATCATATGGGCAATCAAAGATGCAGCATGTGCAAATGGAAGAAAAAAATGCTTCTAAAGCTCTACAATTTGTCATCAATCAAGCAAAGAGATTCTCAATAAGAAACATATCGAAGTATCTCAAAATCTATGTGGGTGAAATAAAAATATACCAAATTTCTTATAGACGGATGTGTTTGAATTTTATACTTGCTTGCATTCCTGAAGTCAAAAAAAGAATCAAAGGTTTATACAAAGATGATATAAACTCTTGAGATGAGTATGAAGAAATTTTAAGGGAAGAGTTTCTTGAAGAAGATTCAAGAAGGATGACAAAATGAACATTCTTGGAATGGATAGAATAACAACATGAAAAGCAAATAGATCCTAAATAATTGCTTGGAGAATTTGAAAGGAAAATTTTTCAGCTTCTTATAGCAGATAGGCAGTTACTTGATGACAGAAAGGTGGAGTTTTTTCTACAAGCGATTGATGGAGATTTACAAGATAAATTGTTTCTACTTTTGATTAATAGAAGTGGCAAGGGAGGCCTTATTAATGATTGGAAACAAGTTAAGAAAGCTGTGGCGACAATCATGGAGCAACGGAGGATAAAAGCTAAAAGAGGTATAGTTGTGGAGTCAAGAATGGCTCCTATTTCTATCCAAGTAGCTCCAACAATTTCTATTGATCCAGTATTAATTTCAAAAGAAGGTGTTTTTGATAAAACTCTTAAAGAACTTATCAAGGATATGAGAGTATTAAGGGTTAAGTTCAATCAATTGGAAAAAAAAAAAAAAAAAAAAAAAAAATTCTAAATTTTTGACAAAAATTTAGAAATGGGTGAAGCGGTATTGTAATAGAGAGAATTTGCCTCAAGAAAGCATTGGGCTTCTGACTGCCATTAATTACTCAACCAAGATCCAAGTATAATAAAAATCCCAAATTTATATAAAAAAGATCTTTATAGGACTATTACACTCAATACAAAAGCCTTATTTCCTCAAACCACTCAAAACATAACAAATGCTCTAAAACCCTCATTCTCCCGTAGGAAGGGAATTTTTGCTAAACTTCAATAATTCATAATTTTTAATTTAACTATTCAAATCTACTAAAAATTTACTTGAAGTACTGATGTAGTCTTTAAAACTACCACCACAAATTTCAACAGTTGATTCTATATTAATCTTTAGATATCACCAAAATCCTAGCAATAGCTTCAATCCCTTGTTTACAAATACCTATGTACTAAATTCTTCATATCTCACATACTAAAGGTCCAAATGCTATGAAAATTTAATATATAGCTTTTTAGCATAATAATATACTTTTTAAAATAATTTTAGACAAAATTTCGTCTAAAAACTCAAGATATGATAAACCCCATTACTATCAACAAAACAACCTGCTTATTGCCTTGGAATTCAATGTGATATCTTTGATTCCTAATATCTCCTTCTTTAGAATTCCAAACGTAGCAATTCTTCCATATTAAATATAGAGCTTAAAATCATCTCTCTAGTTGCATCTCTTGATCTCCAAAAGCTTTTATACAATTCCTCAAATCCTCAAAAGAGTGATAGTAGGTACTGTTTATATAGCCTCCTCAAAGTCTATTGGGCATGACCATTGACCAATAGGAATGAAGAACTTCACCCCTTGTCTTCATTCATCCTCACTTTATCTTCATCCTTCCAAATAGCCTCTTAGTAGTTTAACTATTTATCTTTAGGTCCCAACCTTCTCTCAAGGCTTCATACTAAATATTTAGGCTCTATATAATTTAAATCCCATAACCAAACTAAGTAAAAATCTAAAATAAAATTTCTTATACCAACTCCTTTTAATTTACTTTTTTAACCATTCTAACACATATTAGAATCTATAAACATATTATATATTTTGATTGGATTTTACATACTGTAAGTAATTACAATATGACAATGGTATATATATTGTGACAATGAGGACCATGACAAAAGGAATTGCTCAACCTACAAAGATGATTTGACAAAAGGAATAATCTTCTTCAAGGAAGACAAGGTAAGACTTACTACAACTAGAGAACCTATTGAATTAAATTTTGGCAAAGGTGGAATGAAGAAACTTTTACAAGGCTACATTGGGAGTTCTAGTGGTGCATCTATGGTTAAAGAAGAAGTACATACTCCGTTATTGTGGAAGTGGAAAATGTAGGGATTTCAACAATTCCTCGCAAGGAGGTTATGCTTAGGGATGCACATGTTATTAGGAAAAAAACTGGATGGAGTAATCCAATTGATGTTATAAGTATTAAAACTTATCCAGAAGTTCATGAAGAAAATGATGAGATCTAGGAGGCTATGATTGAGGTTAAAAGGGGCAGGATTGCACAAAAAAAAATAATTAGAGGAGTCCAATAGCAAGAAGCAAAACCAAAGGTTGATGGATAAAAATCAAGAGAAGCAAATCACCACTCTAATAGAGTCGAGGCCTTCTTTTTCCTATCTAGGTAAGAACACTATATTACCTTGGCAAAAATGGAAGAAAGAAAATGAGAAAGAAGATTCAAGGAAAGATAAGATTAAGAATCTAGTATTTAAATTGAAGTTGGATATTGAATCCTTTGTTGATATGAAAGATATTTTTGAAGAGAGGATTTTAGATGCCAAAATTGAATTTTCTTTAAAGAAGGTTCTTGATATAGCCAAGAAGAAATTTCATGAATTCATCATTGATGTCATTAAGAGGAAGAGGTAAATAACATCTGAAACAATGATGATGAAGGCTTTGGCAGATGCAAAAGATACAAAAGAAGAAAAAGAGATACAAGTATTTACCTTGTCTTATAGTAGTAAAGAAAAGATTGCACAAATTCAAGGGCACGAAAATTCTTGTATTAATGATATGAATGTATTTGAAAATAAGGAAGAATTTAGCAAGAAAAAGAGATTTAATACCCTTGATACTTCCACCAACAAAATGAATATGAAAGAAATTAAAGTAATTAGATGTGGAGTGGAGAAGGCCAAGGGTAAAGGATATAAACAAATAAAGGCCTCAATTTGTAAATATGAAAAGGCAGGAGTTGAAGAAAAGTCTATATTTTTTTATATATATTGAGCTAGAGCTACTAGAAAAGCAAAGGTGAAGATTAAAAATTATAAAGAAATCTATTTAGCATTAATTGATCATAGATCTAAAATCAATATAATGTCTAATAGTATTTATGAAAAGGAAATATGGCCTATTGACACCAACCATGGATGAATAATAAAGGCTACAAATAATGAGAGGAGTAAATTATATGGAGCATGTCTAGCAGTAAGGATAAGAATTAGAGATGTGGAGGTGGAGCAAAACTTCTTTGTAGAAGAATTTACTGCCTATCATATGATTCTTGGACAATCATATATTATAGCTATAAGAATGGAGACTAAGATGCTGGATGACAATTCATATTATGCAAAAATTAAGAGTTATGATAAGAAGAGGTCTGTACAATTTCTAATTGTAATAACTAATAATGAAAGAAACATAGAAGAATGAGAAGAAACCTCTTTGAAAACCGGTGATGATTTTTTGGACTTTTGAGGAGTATCCTTGAGGATGGGAGATCCAAGGATACAAATAAGTCCTTTAAATTTATACTTTCTAATATAGATAGGTTGAAAATGGATTTTTGGATTATACAAAATTTTGAGTTATGAAGTTTTCAAGACTTGAAGATTTGGATTATAAATATCAAAGATGTGTGAAAAAAAATCAGAAAAAGCTAAAAAATATGGATTTGATTTTAAGTGATGAATTTATCTTTGGGATGATTGATAAAGAAGATTTAGAAGAAGATTTGAACAGTATTTTAAAGAGCTTAGAAAACTTGGCATCTGGAGAAGGTTTGGATGAATATGAAGGAATATTTATGGATTTACATTCAAAGAAATTGTATGAGACAATTAGAAAATCTACTTCCAAATTGAAGATAATTAATAAGTATAGAATTGAATAAGAAGCAAGGATTAATATCAAATATAAAATAGTGGCTAAGAAGGTAAAATCAATTATTATGCAATTATTTCTTGATACTTTAGAACATATTGAAAAAACAGTAAGAGAATCAAGTCTTAGGGAACTAGGGAGGATTGATCACAAGTTTACTCGGGAATCACTGAATAAATTGAAGATTGGAGGAAGTAAATTTCTAAATGAAGAAGAAAGGGTGAAGTTTTTAGAGATGATATCTAAACATGGTAAGGCTTTTGCCTTGTATCAGAAGAAATTGGTTGTGTTGATTCAAGTGTAGTTGCATCAATGGTTATTTTTATTGTGCCTTATGTACCATGGAATTTGAAGCCGATTCCTATGCCAAGAGCTTTACTTCAAAAGTTGGTAGATTTACTGAAAGAAAAGGTGAGAATGGGGATCCTTGAACCTTCTATTGTACCTTATTATAACCATTGATTTACCGTACCTAAGAAGTCTAAAGCACTAAGGTTTATTCAAGATATGCAACCAGCTGACAAAATCACCATAACGAACATGGGTACTAGGCCAATTATAAATGAGATAGTTGAGGCATTTATAGGCCACTCTATCTATTCTATTGGAGACTTGTATTCAGGATATGATCAAATTAACTAGCTAAAGAAAGTAAGGATATTACTATAATGAAGATTCCATTGAAATTGGTGGGCATGTGTACTTTACCACAAGATGCTACTAGCTTAGTGGGACATATACAAAGTACCATGAACCAAATTTTAAGAGATTATATTTTGGATAAGACAATTTCTTTTTTGGATGATATTTTGATTAAGAGTTACATGATTGAAGACATGGATTCAAAATTAGATGAAGATGAATGCAAGGCATTTGTAAAAAAACACATTAATGATGTTGATTAAATATTGGCCAGACTTAAAGAAGTAAATTTAGTTCTATCTGTTGAAAAATTAAATTTTGAAGTTGATAAAATAATTGTGGTTGGACATTTGTGTGGCTCATATGGAAAAATACCTAATCCAGAGAAGATTGATGTAATTTCAAGTATGAAGCTATATAAGAATACAATTGAAATAAAAAGATTCTTGGGAGCCTATGGATTTTATCATATTTGGATACCTCATTTTGGATACATAGCAAAATCTTTATATAAGTTATTGAAAAAGGATAAGAGATTTTTTGGGAAACAAGAGTAAGATGAAGCCATGAAAGAATTAAAGGTGGTTTTGAAATTACCACCAATATTAAGAAATATAGATCATTAATGCAGAAGATCAGTGATTGTGACAATGGATATAAGCTCGATAGCCATTGGATGGACTATTAGACAAGATGACAATGAAGGTAACAGATTTTCTATTAGATTTGGAATTAGAATTTTTATTGAGAAACAAAGAGCTTATCCTCAAATTAAAAGAAAACTTTAGAGTGTTTTAACTGTACTAAAGATAAAAAGAAATTATTTGATTGGTGCAGATATAGTTTTGAAGACAGATTGTTTACTTGTACTAGGTACAATTTCAAACTGTTCGACTTCTGATATTGCTATGTTAAGATGGATAGTATATATCAAATCTATGAATCCTACCTTAATACATATTTTTTTTAAAAAGAACTACATTATAGATATGTTGTCTAAAAAAAGATATTCCTATGAAAAAAAATGCTCGTTTATGACAAGGATGAAAGGGTTGAAATGGATTATATATGCGTAGTGGGAACATTGGTTTATACTTGAGTACTTTAAAAAAGAAAAAAAGGTTGGACTAAGAAATATTTTAAAGATATTAGATACCAAACTTACGAATATATTTTGAAGGAAGGATCCTTGTGGAAGAGGCCCAAAAGAATGGATAGAATTCTTTTGAGGATGCTTGATGATGTTGACACTAAGCATTAAGTTTTAAGAGAATTTTATAATACATTATGGATTGGACACAGGGAAGTATGAGCTACCTTCATCAAAATTAAAGAAAGGTATTGGTAGAAAGATATGTACAAAGATGTAAAAGAATTTATATATTCATGTATAGAGTGTCAATTGCAATCAAAGATTAGACACAAAGATGGTTTATGCTCTACTTATCCATCTAGTATATACTTTCAATAGATGTTAGACTTGGTTATTATGCCAATTGGCATATGGGATATAAAGTATTTAATTTTGGCATATGAAGAATTATCAAATTACGTAGAGGGAAGGGCTTTAAGAAGTAAATCCACAAAATTAATATGTAGGTTTGTTTTGGAAGATATAGTGTGCTGTTATGAAAATATTAGAAGAATGAGGGCAGACAGGGATGAATTAGATGCAACAAGAGCTCATGAATTCTTTAAAGGGTATGAAGTTCAATTAAAGCTGACTACAACCTATAATTCAGAAGCTAATGGAAAAATTAAGAGAGGACATCCTCCTATTATTCAAGCTTTGATCAAGGCATGTAGAGGTAAAGCTAAACTTTGGCCTAAATTGCTATTGTTTGTTTTATGGATAGATAAAACTACACATAGTTCTATTACATCCTATATACCAATAGAGTTGATAATGGGATAGAAACCTATGATGCCAATTGAGGAGAGTGTGCATAATTGGATGTTCTTGGCTTGGAAAGATAATATTGACAGGGAAAGATTATTAGAGCTTTGAATCAAGCAATTGTAGAGGTTACTTGAGGATCATCAAAGGGCTATTGAAAAATTAAAGGATGCAAGGTTACAAAATAAGATCAGATTTGACAAAATATACAAGTTAAGATCAAATCCTATTCAAATTGATGATTGGATATTTATATTTGATAATACATTAGATTATCAATATAGTGTCTTAAGAAAGTTTTCCAGAAGATGATTTGAATCATATATGGTAACTGAGGTATTTGATAATACGATCTACTCTTTCAAAGAACTAGATGGGAGACCATTGAGATCTAAAATTGCTGCAAATGGCTTAAATTATTCAAAAAAAGAGATAGGCAAATTTATACTAAAGATATCCAAGAGTTAGAAGCTCAAAAATTAGATCAAGAACCGCTATTAGAAGAAGATTGAAAAGAAGAAGAATCGGAAGTAAATGAAACTGAAGAAGAATAAGGTGGCACATATCGGAGGATGTATAAGTTTAGGGGGGGTGGATGTCATGATGTACTTGTAGCAAGTACATCAAAAATCAAATAAGTATGTATAAAAACTATAATATAAACAGGATTAATTTAGAGCTAGTTGTGAGTCATCAAATTGACTCACTAATTGTTTTAGTATAAAAGAATACATTTAAGTGCTAAAATTATAATTATTAGATGAAGATGTATTTAGAAGATGCTAAGTAAAAGAAAATAATATTAATAGAGAAGAAATGGAGTCTTAGTAAGTCTTAGAGGCAATTATCTTAATTAGTTTAGTATTTTTTTTATAATTATAAGAATTAATATTTAGTTATAGAAACCAATGTCTACATTGGCCTTCTATCTTTATGTACCACTTATTGAATATATATAAATATTATTTAGTAAGTAGAAGAAGCATGAGAAAGAAATCTCATGTCTTTTTAGTTATTTATATAGAAAATATGATTTTTAGTAGATTTAAATTGATTTTATTATTATAAAAAATCACCAAGGTAGAATAAAATAGTTTTAAATTTATATTATTATTTTAAAAGTATTATAAGAATTTTTAGAATTTTTATCATTGATTTAGAATTGATTTAGAATTTTTTAGGATGTTTTAGAGCAATTTTGAAGATTTTGGTAAAAATAAGTTTTACCACCTTGGGAGCCATTATGAAGAATTAGAGTAAGATTTGAAGGCAATTCAAGGTCCCTAGGCTAATTGGATGTTTTTGAATACCATGGTAAAGTCAAAAATACAAAAATATTAGTTCTACTAGTAGAAAATAGGAGGACCAGCAGCTAGTATAGTCCTTGTAGGGAGGGAGGTGCACAAGTCCCATATAGGTTGTGGCACCTTAGATGTAGGTAGGAGGATAAGACTAAGGCCTTGTGGCCTCTCTATGACACCCATATACACTACTTGTGAGCCTTGGTGAGGTTTGAACTCTTGATCTCTTAAGCAAGTTATCCTTGAGGTAAAAATTACTCACTTAACTTTTCAATTCTTTACCTTTTATCTTTGAACTATTATAACTTATTCGTAGTAACTTGGATTTACATAATTTTTATATCATTAGAAAGATAAAATATATATCTACCTAAAAATATAATTTTTACTTTTTATTTTTATTTTTTACTAGGTAAAAATATAGTAAACAAATTATGACTAGTTTTGTAGTGTGTAATTATTCAATTGCACATATTTCATTTGTATTGTGTTATTCTTTTCTTTCATTGTTATTTATTGCTCCTTATATTTCACACCACAATTTATAAGCAACTTTTAATTGAGGCACCCTTACATTTTGGATTGAGGAGTGAATTTTATCCTCACATTACTTCTAAAATTTCAATGTGAACAAAGAATCTTAAGATTCTAGGATATAAAATAGAAAATCTTAAGATTCTATAGTATCAATTAAAAAATCTTAAGATTTTATGATATCAATTAAAAAATCTTAAGATTCTAGGATATCAAATAAAGAATTTTAAGATTTTAAGGTATCAACTAAGAAATCTTAGAATTATGGGATATTTGAGATTTGGGTATCAATCGGATATTAGGCAAGTATTGGTTGAATATTAGCTTATACTAGATATTATTTGGACATTAGCTAAGCCGCCTATTTAAATCCTTTTAGGATTAAAAATAAACACTTTTCCTCTCATTTTTTTTTGTTGGGTCTTAAATGGGTTTATTTTGCTCTAAAGGAATCTTTGAAAGAATCTATGAGAGAATCTCAAGATACAAAAGGAATTTTTGAGCAAGAAATTTATAGAAAATCTATGGAAAATCTATGAAAGAATCTCAAGGTATAAAGGGAATTTTTGAACAAGAAAATTATAAAGAATCTATGAAGAATCTATAAAAATAATTAAGAATTTTGAATAATAGATTTATAAAAAATCTATAGAGAATGTGTAAGGAAATCTCACGGTACAAAGAGAGTTTTTAAACAGGAAATTTATAAAAAATCTACAAAGAATTTGCAAGGATAATCAAGAATTTTAAATAAGAAAATTATAAAGAATCTATGGAAAATCAGCAAAGGAATCTCAGGATACAAAAGAAGTTTTTGAGCAAAGAATTTATAGAAAATCTATAAAAAATCTATAAGAATAATTAAGAGTTTTGAATAGAAAATTTATAAAGAATCTATAGAAAATCTATAAAAAAATCTCAAGATACAAAAAGAGTTTTTGAATAGAAAATTTATAAAAAATCTATGAAGAATCTTTGAAAGAATCTCAAGATATAAAGGGAATTTTGAACAAAGGATTTATAAGAAATCTATAGAGAATCTATGAGAAAATCTCAAGGTATAAAGGGAGTTTTTGAGCAAGGAATTTATAAAAAATCTACGGAGAATCTGTGAGAATAATTAAGAATTTTAAACATGAAATTTATACAAAATCTATGGAAAATCTGTGAGGATAATTAAGGATTTTGAACAAAAAATTTATAGAGAATCTACAAAAAATCTATGAAGATAATCAAGGATTTTGAATAAGGAAATTATAGAGAATCTATAAAGAATTTCTAAAAGAAATCTTAAGAGAATTAAAAGAATTTCATACAATGAATCTTTGAAGGAAACAATGGGATTGATAAATAGGATATTTTAAAAAAAACCATCTAGGATATAAATAGAGATATCTCACAAGTTCTCTTTTTTTTCACTTAATAGGCAGCCAAGATCACAGCGATTTCTTGAAGAGAGCTCTTTCTTTCATGACATCATTAGGAGTGACTATTATTTCAGATTTATCAAGCTTTTGGATAGGAGCTCCTTAAGATTTGACACTCCATGTTGTAGCAGCTCGGAGACATGGTGTTGAAGAATTGAGGTTTGAGAATTGGAACAAGAGTAGCAAATATCACAATGATTGTTGCTCTTGTGCTCTGAAGACTTTAGAGATTATTTTTAATATTGCTATGGATGTTGTATACATGTGTTATTTCTAAGATGGGATTTTGAGAAGTAGAGTCAAGTGGTTGCTATTGGTGATGACAACGATGTCAATAGGCAACACAAAGGAGATTTTAGTTGGAAAAGAGATGATTGTTGATGATTAGATAAAGCATTTATTTTTAACAAGTCTTGCCATAGATATATAATTAAAATTTGAGAAAATCAAGTAATGGATATTGACAGATGGACACACAGATAGAGTGGGCTCTATCAAAGGTCCACTTTAAGATGGTTTTGAATGATCTAGGATAGAATAGAAATGAATAAAAAATAATAATACGACATACACATTTCTATTCTCAAATTCAAGATGGACAAATATTGTCTCTTCAATTAATCACAATTATCTACTTCAAGTCGAGTTTTTCAGAGCAACACAGCTTTGGTGGTTTTTGAGACAAACTAGAGAGCCATTTCAAGAAGGCTATTGCAAAAGATTTGATTGTAGAGATCGATATACAATAAATTTGATGTTTTTTTTTGTATGAGATATCTCTAGAGCTTGCCAAAGGCTTGAAGAGCAAATAAAATGAGCCATTTCAAGATGAATCTTGATCTGATTAATAGAAGATTTATCGTATGCGGGACACTATAGTGATTCAGCAATAGAGACAATATTTGAATTTATTATTTCCAAAGAAGGCACAGCTAGGAGGTGCTTCATAGGAATGTGCGATGGTAATTTTTGGAAAAAATATTTGTGAAGGGCATGGTAATTGAAACTCATTTTGGAGGCAGAGATAGGGAGGTGAAACATATAGAATTACGAAAAGAAAGTTGTTTAATTGAAAAATTCAAGAAGTATGATGGGAAGGGGAGGCTTGAGCTAGCAGGGACTTCTCATGACGTGTTATGTGGAATAACATGTAAAACAACATTGATTGTCTTGATAAGAAGTGTCATGGAGATTTGAAATGAGTACAAAGTTCTGAGGACTTTGTAGAGATGTTTTAATTTTGGAGTATGGTGGATTGTGGCGGTCATTTACAATCACAAACAATAAGTGGGATACAGCTTAGGTGGTTATTGTGATGATCGAGGGCTATGAAAGGAGTAAGAAAAATCGATTGATTCTGAGATTTTTTTATACTGGTGTTCATCAAGCATGCTATTCTCTTGTAAAAGTTAGTATGATATTAGAACATAGAATTATTTATGCATGAAGTGTGGTTTTTTTTATTGATATTTTGAGATTTGTATATACTAGAAGGAGAACATATTCTAGATTTGTTGTAGACTAGACGTTGTCGTGGTAGAGAGAATTTGCCTCAAGAAAGCACTGGGCTTCTAGCTGCCACTAATTAGGCAATCAAGATCCAAGTATAATAAAACCTCCAAATTTATATAAAATATTTCTTTATAGGGCTATTATATCCAATACATAAGCCTTATTTCCTCAAATCTCTTAAAACATAACAAATGCTCTAAAATCCTCATTCCTTCGTAGAGAGAGAATTTTTTCCAAACTTCAATAATCCATAACTTTTAATCCAATTGTCTAAATCTACTTCAAATTTGTATAAAGTATTGATGCAATCTTCACAACTACCACCACAAATTTCAACTATTGATTCATTATTAATCTTTAGATATTGCCAAAATCCTAGCAGTAGCTTCAAATCCTTATTTACAAACACCCATGTACTAAATTCTTTATATCTCACAATCTAAAAGTCCAAATACTATGAAACTTTAATATATAGCTTTTTAATACAATAATACACCTTTATAAAAAGTTTGACATAAAAATTCGTCTAGAAACTCAAGATATGGCAAACTCCATCACTATCAACAAAATAGCCTACTTATTGCCTTGGAATTTAATCTGCTATCTTTGGCTTCCAATATCTCTTTTTTAAGTAGTTCAATTGTAGTGATTCTTCTACATTAGATGTAGATCTTGAAATCAACTCTCTAGCCGCTTCTTTTGATCTCCAAAAGCTCTCATATAACTCCTTCAATCTTCAAAAGAGTGACAATAGGTACAATTTGTACACCTTAATTTCAAGCGCCTACTCCTCTCTCATAAAAACTCCAAATCCCATAATTGTTATATCAAAATTTTAATCCAAAAAACAAACTTTTTAATTCTAGTCTCTAATTTTTTAATAGCTTCTTTGAAGTTGCCAAAACCTTTGTTAAGATTGCAAGGAGCCTCCTCAAAGTTCATTGAATATGGTATTTGACCAATAGGGATGAAATCCTAATTAGCTTAAATTTTCATCCTTAGGCTCTCACCTTCTCTCAAGGCTTCATACTAAACATTTAGGTTCTATATAAATTAAATCCCATAATCAAACTAAGTAAAAATTTAAAATAAAGTTTCTTATACTAATTCCCTTTAATTTACTTTACTAACCATTCTAACACATATCTAAACCTATAAACATATTATGTATTTTAAGTGGATTTTACATACTGTAAGCAATTACAGTACGACAACATCCTAGTAGAAGAATTCTTTTGGGCTTCATATGTGGTGGTTGGATACACATTCATGATACTACTAGAAGCTTTAGATCATTATATTAGCTTGTGAGTTTATTCTTTGTCTTATTTCAATGATTTTAGAGCCTGCAATCAAGAGATTGCTTAATTGGATAGAAATAGGATTATAGTAGGCTTTAAAGTTTATTTTCTTTAAAATTGTAGGAATATTGTCTAGAGATGCAATGTCATGATCTTCAAAGTTGAATAGTAGGTATAAAAAGATAAAACTATGAAAAAACAAATACATCTGATTCAGCTGGTATAATTTCCAAGGTATCATCTTCCGGATCTACAACAAGTGTGGTGGCAGCAATAGAGTGTCGGATTATTTATAAAGGTAGAGAGTAGTCATGAATGTGGAGAGATATTCACAATAAAAACTAGCAGAGAGTATCTAAATAGGAAGAGAGTATTTAGAACTAAAAAATAAATAAAAGATAAAAAAAAATTGAAAATAGCAAAGGAAAAGTTGTAATAGCAAAATTTGTAGCAAAAGAAGGAGACTAAAGCATTGAATGAATAACTTAAGGAATAAAAAAAAGACATATTAGAATTTCTTTATCTAGATTATAAATGCAATGAAGGTAGTGAGATCTTCCTTACACCTCCAAATAAGCCTTTTAATAGTTTAGTTTTTATCTTTGTATCCTAATCTCCTCTTAAGGCTTTATATTAAATATTTAGGTTCTATATAATTTAAATACCATAATCAAAATAAATTAAAAAAATCAAAATAAATTTTTTTATATCAAACCTCTTTTATTTATTTTATTAACCATTTTAACACACATCTAGATTTATGAATATATTATATGTTTTATTTGATTCTTATATAATATAAATAATTTTGGTATGACATCCACTTCCTTCAAACTTGCACATCTTCAGGTATAAACCACGTATTACTTTTTTTTTTATTTTTTTAAAAGTGCTTTGAATAATTCATAAGTTCTTTTACTTTATGTTTTTGATTCAAGTATTGAAGTAAAATTTCTTCAAGGTCTTTTATGTTGAACTTCTCATCTCTTTTTTTAAAGGCCTTGACCATCTTTCTAGCTATTGGAATTTTAATGATAGCTTTATCTAGCTCACATAAAGAATATGTGGCATTATCATGGACTATGACTACTATATATGGTCCAAATTATAATTTTATAAATTTTCTTTCAATACTATGTTGATATTCTAAATTACTATCAAAAATTAGAATTCAATTTCCAACTTCTATAGGCTTAGGCCTTAATCTATGAGTCCTATCAAACCTTTTTTTATTTTTCAATCTTATTTCTTTTAACCTTTCAGATGTTATTTGTAGGTCCTCAAGTAATCTTTCTAACTACTTAATTTGGAGCTCTAATAATTTTTTTTATTAATGCCATCTTTTTAAAATAAAAATATCCATATAAAATATATTTCTTTAGTTGGCATCATAGGTTTTTATTCTAATATCAACTCTACGGGCATATAATCAATGAGAATATTATAAATAGTCCTATTAGTTCATAAAGCAAATAAAAGAAATTTAGATTATTGAATTAGCTTACCTCTACATATCTTGATCAATGCATAAATGATAGGAAGGTGGCCCCTTTCATTCTTTCCATTGGCTTCAAGATTATAAGAAGTAGTCAATTTCAATTAAATTCCATACTTATTGAAGAATTTTTTTATTTCAACAATATCCAATTCTCCTCTATCAACTCTTATCCTTCCAATACTCTCATATTTGCTAAAGATGTCTTCCAATATAAATTTGCATATTGCTTCTATAGTCTTATTTCTCAATGTCTTTCCTTCAATAAAATTTAATAGTTCTTTTCTTGCCAAAATCAAATATTTGATGCTTCAAAATCTTCATGGTAAAGCTACTAAATTAATCATCTATTGAAAATGTATTGAAGGTGGATAAATAGGATATAATCTATCTCTATATCTAACCTTAGATTATAACCGATACTTTGTATATGAGCTTATAAAGTCTTCTACATCTTTTTATTAATACCTTTCTTTAATCTTGGTATATGTGGTCCAAACTCCTTTGTGTATCAAGGACATGAATCATGAAAGAATAAAATATCAATACACTCTCATATTATTCAAAAGAATAAAAAATCACTCAAAGATAGAATAATATTAAAACTAGGATGGCAATTGCTAAAAACAAGAAGGCTAGAGACTTTTAAAATAAGACTAAGAATAAGAAGGTGTTGACAAGAGTGAAGAAGGCTTTACTCTTGTTTCTATATATACTATCTATTTAAGAGTTATGTGGTGGTATTCTATAAGACCTCCAACATATATCTAATTTGCAAGATATGTGTCAAACTTCCAAGACAAGTTTTCTATATGTACGCCACATATTTAGCTTGTTCTACAAGCTATCAATATGTGCGATACGTGGCTAACTTGTTGGCCAAGTTTCTAGCCTACTAATCACCTATAGATATGTATAAAGGTGAAACTGCATCTATAAAGCTTCTATAAGTTATTATTAAATTAATTTAATTCTATCTATTTCTATTTGTTCATATTAATTAAATAATTATTAGAATAAATCTTATGTTTGTAATATTATTCTCTTTTTTAAAAATAAGTTCCACAAAGAGTAGTAATTATATGTTAAAAAAATCTAAGATGTATTGAATTATATTTGCTATATATTTTGATCTTTATTTCCTTTAAAGATAGTTAATAGGTCCTCTTAGCCATTGATAGTATTCCATACTAAGACGAGAGGACCATCCTAATATTTGATCATTGTTGAGGCCTTCATAACTTCTTTCAAAGAAAATGTTTGAAATACCATCAAGAGTAGTTCTTACCTTTAAAAGTATAACCAAACACCAAGACTCTTTTCTAAGGTTGTGATACCAAATACGTTATATCTTGCCATCTATCCAAAGAAGAATATGTTGTTCTTGAGGATTTTCATTTCTATTTAGTCATCTTGAAGGTTGTGATAGTTGTAATGTCTCATTTGATAAGTTAATAAATGATGGTTTTTAAGTTGAATTTGTTGATTATTGATTCTTTATCTTTTTGGCACAAAAAAATTCAAAGAAATAGCAAACAATGATATAAGATAGAATAAAATCTCTATTGAACCTACTTTGCTTTATAGCAAAGATTTTTTTGACTCTTCATCTTGGTTTTGATGGTGGTTGTCAATGAAACAAATTGACTTTTATTAATGTATTTGCCAGATTCCTAAATGGCTCCTATGTGCATTCACTAATATTGTATTTATGTCAATATATAAGATATTCTATTTGATTTTGATGCCATTTTAAATCTAATACCTCTTCTACTTCAAATTCTTCATTGTTGTCCACTTCTATAGGAGGCAGTGGCATTTGTCTTCTTCTTTATATATCCACTATCTGAAAGGTCAATAACAAGAAGTTTTTGATCTTGAATAAACATCACACAATTGTACAAACTCTTTAACAGCCTTTTATATTTGAGGCCACTAAAAATCTTTTCATATTAGTTCTAAAGTCTTATTATATTCAAAATATCCTGCTATAGGAAAGTTGTGTCAAGCTTCAAGAATATGTAGTCATGTTTCACCTTCTAAAATATATAGACATCTTTCAAAATACAGTAGATTATTGTTAAATTTGAATCTAGAAGTATTATGAGACTTAGATAAATTATTCTTAATATCATTAAAAAGAGGGTCTAAAGACATACTTGATTGGACTTACTTGAAAAAAGTTGAATCAATAGTTAATGTTGATTTCATTACTCAAAGATGAAATTGCTCTGATTTCAAAAGAATTATTTTTTATTGATCAAAAGCTGAATCTTTTTCTTTTGATACAAGATAAGAATATCTAAAAATTACATCTATCAAATCTTATTGTTTTTTTGACCAATAAGTGATAATGAATTTGAATCTTAATGAAGACATATTCCAATGAGTTTGACAATGATTCAAGATGGATTGTCGTATAGTAACACGGCCATTAGATGAAAGAGAGAGGAAATAATTATAATATATAGGAGCTCAAATAGAAATATTTAAGCAAATTTATTGTAAATTAAAGATAATAGAGAAAAAAATAAAAAAAGATTAAAAGACTAATATTGCCTTTTTATAGGAGAAGTTTCCACTTACTTTGTATGGCCATAAATAAAACAAAAAGAAGTATATTAGAAAAATAAATAATATAAGAACCATTAGAAAGGAATTAAGAATATATTTGAAGAAATTTTATTTCAAAAATCTTAAAATAGACACCCAGAGAGGACTAATTATAAGCCAGAGTCAGAATCAGACCATGAGGCACAAAACCGCATGCCTATGGCGGGCAAGAATTCTTTGGAAGATTGAAGGGTGGAATTAAAAAGAAGACTAGAGGATCTTTTATTGAGCATTGATTTGGAATGATTTGAGTTTGTAATGACTTTGTAAGGGCCTTGCAAAGTCAAGGTTGATTTTAGTGACTCTGATTTTTGTAAAGTATATTGAGGTTTATATTTTTGATCATTTCATGAGATTGGTTATAGATCTATACACAAGATTTTGTGGATTGGTGCATACAGTTGTGTTTGTAAGGTGTTGTAAATTTGAGATTGATCTAATGATTGGATCAAAGATTATTGAAGCTTATGTGGGTTGGAATCTTAGAAATTGGGAATTGAGGGTCATTTAGATTTTCTAAGATTTCTAGCAATCTACTACTTGAATCAAAAAGAAATTTTTGTGTATGTATAGAAGACTTAATTTTCTACATGAATGTGAAATTTAAAAGCAAGTGAATGGTGTAAGAAGGAGATATTGGTATTAGAAAATCAGCATTAAGGTTGGAGAAGGAGGTTGGCCAACACTTGATTGAATTTTTGGATTGAATTTCTTGCTTGTAAGTTTGATCCTCTTCAAATTTCATGTACTTGCTGAGAACTTAGTTTTTAAGAAGTGTATAAATTTTTATATAAGATCAATGGTTTAATCAATAGATATTGAGATTCTAAATTGCCCTAAGGTTAAAATAAGTTAGTTAGGATTTGTTTTAGGATTTGTTAGGGTATGACGAAGATTGACTAGGATTTAATTAGGATTTAGTTTAGGATTTGGCTAGGATTTGGTTAGGATTTAGATTAGGACTTGTTTTAGGATTTGTTAAGGTTTAATCAGGATTGACTAGGATTTGTTTTAGGCTTTGTTAGGATTTGACCAGAGTTGACTAGAGTTTAATTTAGGTTTGATTAAAGATTGTTTAGAGATTGATTAGAGAGGTTAGGACTAGTTATTATTATTTCTTTTTATCTTCTCTAACCAAGTGCCTAGGATATTCTTGAGCAAGACTTCACAACATACAACAGTGTATTGATATAAAATACTTGAGGTTCTTATGATCTGTGTATATAGTAATTGGACTAAAAGTGCCTTCTAAATAATGATACCATTCTTGAAAAGAATCCACAATTGCAAAAAATTCTTTATCATAGATTTTGTAGTTGATCTTTATTCCTAAAAATTTCTTAGAATGAAAAGCTATTAGATGGAATTTGTAATTTGTTTCGATTTGTGACAATATTGCATCCAAAGTAAAGTCTGATGTGTCTATTTTCATAAAAAATATCTTAAAAAAATTGACGCAATATAAGATTGGTGTAGAAATAAAAATTATTTTCAGAGCTTTAAATAATACTTTTTCTTCTTTATTCCATTTAAGTTTGTCCTTACAAGTTAAGATTATAAATGGAGCTATAACTTGAAAAAAAATTTAATGAAGATTCGATAGTAATTCACAAATCTCAAAAAATATTACACATTCATTATTATTCTTGAAATCTTCTAGTCCATGATTGTGTGGACTTTCTTAAGATTCATGTTGAGACCATCATTTAAAATGATGTATCCTAAGAAGTCAATTTGAATAATGTGAAATATACACTTTTCCATCTTGGCATATAATCCTGCATTTCTAAATTTTTATAACACAAGATAAATATAAAATTTATATTTTTTTATATTCTTAGATTAAATCAAAATATCGTCTAAATGGTAAATAATAAAATCATCAAAAGATTCACAAAAAAATATCATTTATAAGATGTTAAAAAGCAATTGGTACATTTGTAAGTCTAAAAAGTATGATATTATATTCAAAATATTTATACCTAGTTTGAAATGCAGTCTTTTATTTATCACCTTCTTTTATGCAAACCAAGTTATATATTCTCTGTAGATCTATTTTTATGTAGATCTTTGCTTGGCTAAGTTGATCAAGAAGTCATGAAATCAAAAGCAAAGAATACCTATTCTTGATGGTAATCTTATTAAGTCCTTAATAATCTACACACATCTGCAACAATCCATCTTTTTTTTTTTTTACAAATTAGATAGGAACTCCTATTGGAGACTTTGAATGGTGTATGAAGTTCTTAGTTAAATTCTTATTAATATATTCCTTCAATGCAGCCAACTTATTCTGTGATAAATTATAGATTAGTCCAAATGGTGGTTGAACTCCTTCTTGAAGATCAATTGAACAATTATAAAGTCAATGCTTTGAAAGAATATTTATATTTTTTTTTTAAAAAATATCTTTAAAATCTTAATACTAGCTAGGAATATCACTTGTAGTCTTTTCAGCATCCAAAATGGATGTAGCATATATAGTAAAAGATAATCTTTTTTTGTTATATATATGAAAGCTTTTATACCTACCAATAAGGATTTGAATGTACTAGAATCATGTATGTCTATTTGACTAACAGATTTTTGGATTAAATTACAAGAAAAATTAAGATTATGAGAGGTCCAATCTATTTGAAGATTATATTTTTTTAACCATAATAATCCTAAGATAATTAGGTTGGAAGAAAATTTAATTATATTAAATATTACTACACTATTATATCCCTTAGTTGCTATATTTAAAATAATACTCTCATAGATAACATCTCTAGAAGACAAAGAATAATTATCTATGGCTTCTACGTGTATGGATTTAGTTTTTTTGACTAGAAATATTTCTTGTTTTTTTACAAAGTTTTTGTTTATGAAACAAGTTAAGGCTTCTAAATCTAATAAAGCAAAGACTTTGTAATTTTTAGGTCCTAAAAACACATCTATAGTAAAATAAGGTAAAAGATTTAAAGAGAGAATAGAACCTTTACAAGGTATTGTATATGATTTCAAATACACAATTCCTATTGTAGTTGAAAAAACTTATTTTTCAACATATCATCTTCTTTAGTGACTATATTCTTCATTGTAATTATATTGCTTCTTTAGACAATATTAAATAGTATATTTTGCTTCTCCACAATATAAGCACAAATCTTCTCGACAATGTTGAGTCTTTTTTTGTTCAGTGAGAGATTTAAAATGTACAACATCAATTTGCATTGGATCTGACTTAGTCAAATAAGTTTCTAAAAACTTAGGAATTATTGTCATCAATTGATTCATTCTTCTCCAATTGAATCTATGTTCCTGATGCCTTTCAAATAATCAATCATTGTATGCAATGGCTTGAGCAATAAATTATTTCAAAAAATTCACTTTTGATATTATTAATAACAAATCTTTGATATTTTCCTTCAATCTATAACAAAATTGATTGATAAAGGCTTTATCATTCCACTCCATATTATAAGCAAGGTTTTGAAATTCTATAGCATTTATTGTGGCTGATTGTAATCTTTATCACAAAGATAAGAGCTTGGTCTTTGCTACCCTCTCTAAATCATTTTTTTCAAATGTGATCATAAATACTTCAAAGAATGAATTCAAATCATAAAGAAGTCGTAAATCTTTTTCTATCAAAGGTACAAATCAAAAAAGAGTACTTCTAGATAGAGGTGTGCTTATGAATCTAGCTTGAATAAATCCATTAGGATATTGGAGAGAATCTTTGCCTCTTTTATGCTTGTAGAAGCAAGGCTTCTTAGATTTTCTTGTGAAGCTAATTTACTTGTTTTTTTCAATTGTACAACTTCTTGGCGTAAGCTCTTATACCAAGCTTGTAAATAAGACTTTTATCTTTGACTTTTACCTTTATCTCTTTTCATCTTGGCATATAGTCCTACATCTCTAAATTTTTGTGACACATGATGAACATGAAATTCATGTTCTTATGAGTAAAGTAGATTAGAATGTTGTATAAATAATAGACAACAAAATTATCAAGAAATTTACAAAAAATATCATTTATAAGATGTTGAAAAGAAGTTGGTGTATTTGCAAGTCTAAAAGGTATGACATTATATTCAAAATACCGATATCTAGTTCAAAATGCAATCTTCTATTCATCACCTTCTTTGATATAAACCAAGTTGTATATTCTATACAAATTTATTTTTATGTAGATCTATGAAATAAATTGAGACTCCTAAATCTAATAAGATAAAAACTTTGTAATTTTTAGGTCTTAAAAATACATCTACTGTAAAATAAGGTGAAAGATTTGATAAGAAAATAAGACCTTTATAAGATATTATACATAATTTTAGCCACACAGCCCTTATTGTAGCTAGAAAAACTTGTTTTTTAACACATTATCTTTTTTAGCAACCATACTTCTCATTTTGTAATTGCATTGTTTTTTTAGACAATGTTGAGTAGTGTACTTTGCTTCTCCATAGTATAAGCACAAACATTCTTAACAGTGTCAAGTCTTTTTCTACTCAATGAGAGGTTTAAAACATATTGCATCAATTTGCATCAGTTTTGACTTAGTCAAATAAGTTTCTAAAAGCTTAGGAATTATTATCATCATTGACTCATTCTTCTCTAGCTGAATCTACATTCCTGATGCCTTTCAAATAATCAATTGTTACATGTAATGGCTTGAGCAATAAATTATTCTGAGGGATCTATTTTTGGCATTATTAATAATAAATCTTTAATATTATTCTTAAAATTGATTGATAAGGGCTTTATTATTTTACTCTATATTATAAGTAAGGTTTTGAAATTCTATAGCATATATTGTGGTTGATCATGATCCTTATTATAAAGATAAGAGCTTAGTCTTTGCTATCCTTTTTCAATTACTTTTTCTAAATGTGGCTATAAACACTTCTAAGAATGAATTCAAATTATAAAGAAGCTGAGAATCTTTTTCCATCAAAGGTGTAAAATGAAAAAGAACACTTCCAAATAGAAATGTGCCTATGAATCTAAATTGAGTAAATCTATTAGGATATTAGAAAAGATACAACCTTAGATATATCTTAACATGTTACAAAAATCTTTGAAATTTTGATCTTATTCTATCAAACTCCTCAATTATACTAATATTTACTTCTTTCACGCTTGTAGAAGGCTTCTTGAATTTGATTATAAGGCCAATTTACTTACTTCCCTTAAATGTACAATTTTTTGGTGTAGGCTCTGGACTTCTTCTATAGACGTAGGAATATTGCTTCTATGATTAATATTAATAATTTTTGAAATTTTCATCCTAAGAGTGTTAACAAGCTCTTGAAGATTTGTACTAGTTGCAAATCTATTGTTAATTCCACTAAGTGTAGCATCCATGATCTTTTTTTCTATCTTAGATAATTTAATAATCTCACAATTTAAATTAGAAGAAGATAATCTGCAACCTCTAATATCAAATAAAAATCTCTACAAAGAAAGGTGATCTACTCTCTTTCAAGGAAAAAAATAAAGGTTAGAAAGCAAAGAATGTTAGTTTAAAGGTAGATAGTCTACAACCTTGAAATGCAACAATAAAAGTAAAATAATCTGCTGACTTTTCAAATACAAAATAAGAAGAATGAATTCTTTACTCTTGTCAAACTGTTAAGGATATGAATCATAAAGAGATAAAATATCAATACATTCTTGAGTCACTTAAAAGAATAAAAAAATCTCTCAAAGATAGAATAATATTAAAATTAGAATGGCTATTGCCAAAAACAAGAAGACTAGAAATTCTTAAAATAAGACTAAGAACAAAAAAGATGTTGACAAGAATAAAGAAGGCCTCACATTTGTCTCTATATATACTATCTACTTAAGAGCTATGTGACAACATTGTATAAAACCTCTAATACGTTGTATAGCAAAAGTCTACTTTGGATAGACGTAAGGTCCCTCTTTACAATCAAGTTGGATCCAATATGTACAAACCTTCTTAATTTTTTCTTTTTGTAGTTACAAAATCATGTGTGTAATAAACCAATAAACCTGAAGCTTGAAAATTTATAAATCAAGATCCAGTCATTTAAATAAGTTTAAACTTTGGAAATATAAAATTTACTTTTTTAGTCATCTTCAGAAAAATTTTCAACTGTGAATTCGTTACCGATCACCAAATATCATCAAAATACTAGCAAGTAATTTTATAAATCAAAACCAAATTAGAAACTTAAAAATACATATTTTAAGATCCAGTTATTCAAATAAATTTAAAATTTGATAAAAAATAATTTATATCTTTGATCGTTGTCATAAAATTTTTGAACCATGAATTCATTACCGATTATTAGATATCACCAAAATATTAGCAAGTGACTTTAAAAGCCAAAATCAAATTGGAAACTTGAAAATTCATATTTCAAGATTCAGATGTATAAATAGGCTCAAAATTTGGGAATACAAAATTCATATCTTTGATCATTGTTACAAAATTTTTGAATTTTGAATTTATTACCAATCATTAGATATCACCAAAATATTTTATCAAGTAATTTTAAAAGTCAAAACCAAATTAAAAACTTGAAAATTCATATTTTGAGATCCAATCATTCAAATAAGCTCAAAATTTGGGAGCATAAAACTTACATCTTTGACCATCATGACACAAAATTTTTGATCCAAATTTGTTGCCAAACAACTGGTATCACTAAATCCTTGACAGGTACTTTTGAAAGTCAAATCCAAATCAGAAACTTAAAAATTCATATTTTGAGATCCAGCCATTCAAATAAGCTCAAAATTTGGAAGCATAAAACTTACATCTTTGATCATCATTATACAAAATTTCCGCTCCAAATTTGTTGTTAAATGACTGGTATCACCAAATCCTTAACATGTACTTTCAAAGTCAAAATCCTAGATATCCGAGAATAAAACCTGCCATTTCTCCCTAATCAAAGTCTCAATTGATATGAGATTTAAGACATAGACTCTTTATAATAAAAGTAATATGCACACAAGAAATGAGCTTCAAATTCATCTTGAAACTCAAGTTCTAGCTTAAAGCAAATCCTTCTATTTATCTAGCTTCTTCAAAATCCTAGTTTAGTTTGCTAATTTTAACTAGCTATATCTCACTCATTTTAGACTCATTTCTATCAATTCTTGATTGTAAAATATTTAACTTGAAGTCTAGTTTCTAATCCAATTTTTTGATTTCTTACTAGTATCTTAAAACTCCTAATATACCTAGAAAAGTGACAGTAGATATTATATTAGTAGCCTAAGTTCAAATAAGCATAACTCTCTCATCTAAGTTCCAAATCATGCATTTCTACTATCTAAATTCATGCTAAGAAGAAGCTCTCTTTGAATACCTCCCTGAACTTGACAAAAAATCCCATTTTCTTCTCTTCCGAGTTCGTCAAAGAAGTCGCAGCCAAGGTCTTTAAAGTCCAAGTCAACAACTAATAGTTTAAAGTTATAAAAATATCAAATCTAATCCTCCAATTTAGCACTATTAATGGCAACCAACTATTGACATCCAAACTTCAAGGAGGTTGCCCGAGAGTTTGTTAGGAATTAGGATTTTTTTTCGCAAGGAATCAAACATCAAAGGCTAGTATCATCAGGTTTAGGTTTTTGGATCTAAGTTAGATACAAATTTTATAAAATTTGCACTTTTTATGAAGAAGTTATAGGTGCTCAAAGTTAAGGTATTGATTTTGGACCTACTGTCACTCTTTTGGGTATAACTTATTGTCGTGTTATGGTTCAGCTACTATGTGAAAAAATTATACATGTATATTTAATATATAATTTACTACATAACTAAATGAGAGCCATATCAATGGATTTTTATTAGTTATAGGATGTAGGTAGGTTGCTAGTTTAGAAAGGATCTATTAAAAGGATTATTATTAAAGTTTATACAACCTCTTTTTTTTTTTAGTAGTGACTTTTGAAGTTAATTTTATATTGATAGTAACTTGTATATATCTTAAATCACCTTTGTTAGACATTGGTGATCCTTAAGATCTTATTTGCTTCTTTTATTTGATGCTTAAAGCACCAAGTATGTAAATATTATAAAAAGAAGGATTAGAAAAGGATTTTTAGTGTAAATTGTATATCACAAACCCAAAATCCTAATGCCACAAAATCTTTGTACATAGTCTTATGACATAAGCATATACACTCTTGAAAATTTTGAGCTAAAAATCTATCAAATTGTTTAAGATATAGCTCAAAATGTAACCACTATATAAGCGGGTCACTTACTGCCCTTAAGTTTGTAAGCACTGACTTCAACTCCCAATATCTCCTTTACCCTAGCTTGGATTTTATCTAGCCATACTTAAAAAATATAGCCGTAAAAGTTTTCTCTCCAATACTAGTTGCCGATTTTCAATTATTTTTTGTATATCCAAGTTATATACAAAAGAGTGACAGTAGGTCCAAAATTGACACCTTAACTTTGAGCGCCTATAACTTCTTCACAAAAAGTGCAAATCACACAAAATTTGCACCTAAACCAGATCAACTAGATGATAGAAATTTGTGGCATTAGGATGATAGAGATTTCTATCATCTAATTTTTGGCCTTGATAGAAATTATAATTTCTATCATTATAATTTTTGGCCAAAAATCATGTCCAATGGACTTCAAGGAGGCTGCTTGAAGGTTTATTAGGAGTTAGCGTTTTTTTTTCGAAGGGAGTCGAACATTAGAGGCCAGGATCATAAGGTTTAGGTTTTGAGATCTGGTTTAGGTGCAAATTTTGTGTGATTTGTACTTTTTATGAAGAAGTTATAGGCGCTCAAAGTTAAGGTATTAATTTTGGACCTACTGTCACTCTTTTGGATATAACTCGCGCATACAGAGAGCAATCAAAGATTAGCGACTAAGGTTGGAGAGAAAACTTTTTTGGCTATAATTTTTATACATGGTTTGATAAATTCTAAGCTAGAAAGAAGGAGATATTGGGAGTTGAAGTTAGTGCTTACAAACTTAAGGGCAATAAGTAACCCACTTACATAGTGGTTATAATTTGAGCTATATCTTAGGCAATTTGAAAGATTTTTAGCTCAAAATTTTCAGGAGTGTATATATTTATGTCACAAGACTATGTGCAAAAATTTTGTGGCATTATGATTTTGGATTTGTGAGATATAAAAAAAATAGTGCTTGGGTGTCTCTGAGCTGGGGTTTTAAGCACCTACTAGGGGTTTTGAGATATCGGACGATTGAAAATGATTTTATGGTTGATTCTTTCTTGTGGTGAAACTTAAGAAAATCATTTAAACTATAAAGTAATTTTTATAGAAATTAAATAGTTGAATCAAGAGTTATTGAACTCTAAAGTTCAATAAGAAATAAGTCTTTGCGTGTGAATAAAGTTTTGAAGGGTTTTTGTGGAAATTTGAACCCTTTTTGTACAAACCTACTTGAATACAAGAGGATTTATATACATAACTTCTCTTTTGTGAGATTGTTATATTATTTGTCTTTTTTATTGAAGACAAATTACTTTTTGAATTTTTGCCATCAAATTTCAAGTAAACTCTCCACAGCTAGGTATCCAGTGTATTCCTAGATAGAAGACCACGTCATACGACATCACGCTGTCATACTACATTTACGTGCAGTGTATAAAAATATGAAAAATCTTATATCTATTGTTAATATATGTGTGAGTGCTAGAGGTTATTTTAGAAGATATTATAAGGAGAGGATTTATTATAGCCACTTAATTAGTGAATTAAGATGGCTATTTGTTTTGTTCTTACCTTATTTATATCCTAGAATAGACTCTTTTGTAATTAGAAGAAAGGTAAAGGTTATTTTACCTTTCTTGTTGACTTTTGAGGTAGAATGGACCTTATGAAGGGTAAGAAAGAAGAGCATGGGGTGAATAAGGCCCATCCAATAGGATTTGGCTGCCCATGTGGGCGTCTCATAGTCTAATATAGAAAGAAAGGGAGATATACTCCTCTTGTTAGATTGTGCAAGAAGGCAGTTTTGAGTGGTGAACTTTGGAGAGAGATAGCTCCGAAGAGATAGAAGTGTTTGTAGTGAAAATTGGTGGGTGTGTTCTTCAAGTTGTGAGGATTTTAGAACCTACTCACTTGCTTGTATTGGAGTTGTGAACAAAAAGTTATGCTTGTTTTAGTAGAGTGAGGTTTGCTGCCACCCGACGAAGAGGGGCAGAAACTTCGAGCTGCCACTGCAAGTTTGATTTCAACTCTTTCTTAGTGAAATTTATAGAGAGTGTGGAAGATTGTGTTAGCTATCTATCAAGACATCTCTTGTAGCATTTGGAGTTGGAGAGCAAAAGTTGTGAGCTTGAGAGTGGGAAAGGGTTTGCTGCCACCCGACGAAGAGGGGCAGAGACTTTGTTCAACCACCCAAGTCGGACAGTCTCTTTAATCCTTTTGATATTTTAGGTGCTTATAGTAGCTTATGTAAGCTTTCTACAAAAACAAAAATCAATACATTTGGAGCTTTGATGAAAGTTTTATGAGCCGTGAAGTGTCAAAGAGGAAAAATTGTTGCTAGGGTTTGAAGAGTAGAATTGACTAGCTACAAAATCTGGAGTTTGAGAGGCATGCATGCGAAATTTTAGAGCAAGCTAGATGATGGAGTGAGCTTTCTAAAAAGCTATTGCATGTCCAATTTGGAGAAGGGAAGTGATCACAACAAAGGCTGAAGTGAAGAGGAGCTTTGCTGCCTTTGCATTTGCTTGGAAATTTTAGCGCCTACTTCTTTTAGCCATAACTTTTAAATGGTAAATCATCTATTTGTGAAATTTTGATATGTTTTACAATGGATTATTGGCTTTCCATAGGCTGTAAGCACGCTTGATTCGACTTTGGATGAATTTTTAGTGATTTATTTAGTTTCAGTTTGTTGTATAACTTGTATTCCTCATATGCGGTTGTATTTTGAGGTATACTTGAATACATACATACTTTGCTTATACTTTTTATACAAGTATATATACTTATATTTATACAAGTATTCTATAAGTATTCTACAAGTATTATATATAATATTTATATAAGTATTTGTACAAGTATTATACCAAGGATTTATACAAGTATTTATACAAGTATTTGTATAAGTATTATTCAAGTATTTATACTTTATATTTGTACAAGACTTGTACAAGTATAATACAAGTATAACTTGAAAGCTTGAAGAAATATTGTGCAAGTATAGAACATACTTGCACGGCTTCCTCTCATGTTCCCTGCAAGTTCTAGTAGCAGCTAGGAACCCGGCGTTTTCCCAAGGCGAATTCTCTCTACCCGACAACGCACACGGAGAGCGATCAAAAATCAAAAATTGGAATTTGAAAGGATACTTTTTTGGCTATGCTTTTTATATATAGCTTGATAAAATCTACATTGGGGTGAAAAAGTTATTGGGAGTTGAAGTTAGTGCTTGTAAGCTAAAAGCAATAAACGACCCTACTTAACTAGTAGATATATTTTGAGCTAAATCTTAAGCAATTTGATAGATTTTTGGCTCAAAATTTTCAAAAGTGTATATATTTATATCACAAGACTATGTATAAAAATTTTGTGGCATTAAGATTTTTGATTTGTGAGATATAAGGAAAATAATGCTTAGGCATCTTTGAACTAGGGTTTTAAGTAGCTACTAGGGATTTTGAGATATTGGAGGATCGGAAACGAATTTATAGTTGATTCTTTCTTGTAATAAAATTTAAGAAGATTATTTACGCTTTGAAATAAATTTTATAGAAACTAAACAATTAGATCAAGAATTATTGAACTCTAAAATTCAGTAAGAAATAAGTCCTTGCAGATGAACAAAGTTTTGAAGGGTTTTTGTAGAAATTTGAATCCTTTTTGTACAAACCTACTTGAATACAAGAGGGTTAATATATATAACTTTTCTTTTGTAAGAATGTTATATTATTTGTCTTTATTATTAAAGACAAATCACCTGTTGGATTTTTGCCATCAAGTTTCAAATAAACTATCCACAGTCAGCTATCCAATGTATTGCTAGATATAAGTTCATGCCATACAATAACGATTGGATCTGTGGAGATAGAATCAATAAAAATCTTATACCTTTTGAGGTGCATTGGTGAAATTTGTAGCCAATTTCTATGTGCACTCATTAATGTGTCAAAGACAAGAACTCGATGAAAGCAAATAAATATATAAAACTTCTATTAAGAAGAATAAAAAAATAGAAGTAAGGAAGTATGTGTATTAAAAGAAACTAGAATAGCTATTGCCACAAAACAAGAAAACTATAGACTCTTAAAACTGGACTAGAAGCAAGAAAGGACTTGATAAAAGTAAAGAAGGCTTCACTCTTGTCTCTATTTATACTATCTATCTAAGAGCTACATGGCGATATTCTATAGGACCTCTTACAAGTGTCTAATTTGTAAGACACATGTCAAACTTGCACAATAAGTTTTCCACATGTGCGCCACGTACTTGGCTTGTTCCACAAGCTATTAACATGTGCAACACATGGCTAGCTTATTCTACAAGCTACTAACATTTGCGCTATGTGGCTAGCTTGTTGACTAAGTTTCTAACCTACCTATCACCTATAGACATGTATAAAGGTGAATTCATATCTATGAAGCTTCTAGGAAGCTTTTCTATCAGATTTTATTAAATCAACTTATTTTATCTACTTCTATTGACCTATATTAATTAGATACTATTGGAACAAATCTTATGTCCATGATATTATCCCCCCTTCTAAGAACGAGTTCCACGAGGAGCGGTGATCATATGTTGAGGAAGTCCAAAATACATCGAATTGTGCTTGCCACATATTCTGATCTTTGTTCCCATTAAAGATAGTTGATAAGTCTTTTCAGCCATTGTTAATGTCTCATACTAAGGCAAGAGGACCACTGTGTTATTTGATCATTGTTCACGCCTTCATAACTCCCTTCAAAGAAAACATTAGGAACACCATCAAGAGTAGTTCCTACCTCTAAAAGTATTACCAAATATCGGGAGTCTCTTCTAAGGTCATGATACCAAACTTGTTGTATTTCACCATCAATCGGAGGAAAGACATGTCGTTCTTGACGGTCCTCATTTCTATTCCGTCGTCTTGAATGTTGTGATATCCATAATATCTCGTCCAATAAATTAGCAAACGAAGGTTCTTGAGTTGGTTCTCTATGTCCTTAATGTCATAAATACAAAGTAGTTACAAACAAAGATAGAAAGTAGAATGTTAACTTGCTTAGATCATGTTTCTTTTATAGAGGAGGTCCTTATCTTGGTTTTGATGGATGTCGTTGATGAAAAGCCTCTACTTTCTTTGCTGTATTTGCAAGATTCTTTGCTAGTTTCCATGTGCATTCACTAATATTGTATTCCCGTGGATATTTATCACAAGGGCAAATAGTCTTGATATTGTGACGAAATAATCATATCTTGTCCTCCATACTGAATTGTGGTTGTTCCTTATAATATGCATTGGCATTTATTTTTTGTCATTCTTGAGCTTCTTTTAATTGCACCTTCATTATTGCATGTAGCTGTGACAAATGATTTGCCAAATCTTTTGCTATTGGATTATCAACTTTTGAAAAATCAAAAGTATCAAGTCATGGGTAGTAACCATTATTGGCAAAGAAAGGTGTTTGTTGCATAGAAGAATATATTGTATTATTATAAGCAAATTCTACCAATGGTAAGAGAATTGTCCAATCATCTTGTTAGTAGTTGATGGTAGATCTCAAATATTGCTCCAAGATTTGGTTTGTATACTCTATTTGTCGATCAATTTGATGATCAAAAGCTGAAGATAGCTTTATGTCCACCTTTAAAATCTTAAAAAGTGTTCTCCAAAATCTTGACACAAATTACGTTCCTCTATCTGATATAATATCTTTTGATAATCCATGATAGCGATAGATGTTGTCAAGGAAGAATTTAGCTGTTTCTTCACTTGTGATAGATTTTATACATGATACAAAATGTGCCATCTTGGTGAAACAATCTACAATCACAAATATAAAATCATATGAACTTGAATTTGGAAGATCTATGATAAAATCTATAGAAATAGAAGACCAAGGTTGTTTTGGTATAGGTAATGGTTGGAGAAGTCTATAAGGTTGATGATGAGGAGTTTTTGGTCTTGAACAAATATTACACGATTGCACAAACTCTTTAACAGTCTTTTATATTTGAGGCCACCAAAAATCTCTTGAAATTAACTCTAAGGTCTTATTGTATCTCAAAATGTCCAACTGCGGAGAAGTTGTGATGAGCTTCAAGAGCACATAGTCGTACTTCATCTTTTGGGACGTATGAACGTCCTTCAAAATAAAATAAGTTGTCTTTGAACTCGAACTTTGAAGTATTATGAGATTCAAAAGAATTATTCTTAATATCATGAACAAGAAGATCTAAAGGCATACTTAATTGGATTTGCTTAAAAAATATTAAATCAAAATTCAATGTTGATTTTATTGCTTGAATATGAAATTACTTTGATTTTAGGAGGATCATTCTTTGTTGATCAAAAGCTGCATGTCTTTCTTTTGGTGCAAGATAAGATTGTCTAGAAAGAGCATCAGACAGACCTTGTTGTTTTTCTAGCCAATAAGTGATGATGAACTTGAATCTTGACAAAGACATGCTGCAACGAGCTTGACGACGATTTAGCATGTGTGCTGACATAAAGTACTCGAGATTCTTGTGATTTGTATATACAGTGACTGGACTAGAAGCGCCTTCTAAATAATAGTACCATTCTTGAAAAGAATCCACAATTGCAAGAAGTTCTTTATCTTGGATTTCACAATTGATCTATATTGTTAAAAATTTTCTGGAATAAAAAGCTACTAGGTGGAATTTGTTAGTAATTGATAGTAATTGGCAAATCCCAAAAAGCATTGCACATTTCTTATTATTTTTGGAATCTTCCAATCTATGATTGTTTGGACTTTTTTAATATCTATCATTAAACCATCATTCAAAATAATATATCCTAAGAAATCAACTTGAGTAGTATGAAATACATACTTTTCTATCTTCGCATATAATCTGGTATTTCTAAATTTTTGTAATACACAACGAATATGTAATTCATGTTCTTTTATGTCCTTAGAGTAGATTAAAATGATGTAACAGACAATAAAATCATCTAAAAATTCACAAAAAATATCATTCATGACATGTTGAAAAATAACTGGTGCATTTATGAGTCCAAAAGACATAACATTATATTCAAAATGTCCATACCTTATTCAAAAAATAGTCTTCAATTCATCTCCTTCTTTGATGCGGACCAAGTTGTACGTTCCTCATAGAGCTATTTTTGTATAGATCTTAGCTTGATTCAATTGATCCAGAAGTCCAGATATCAATGATAGAGGATATTTATTCTTGATAATAATCTTATTGAGCCCTCGATAATCTATGCACATCTGTAGTGATCCATCTTTTTTCTTTACAAACAAGATAGGAGCTTGTGCTGGAGATTTTGAATGACATATAAAATTCTTGGCTAAGTTTTCATCAATGTATTCCTTCAATTCAACCAGTTCATTTTGTGATAAGTTGTAGATTGGTCCAAATAGAGGCTAAGCTCCCTCTTTGAGGTCAATTGAACAATCATACAAATGATGTTCTAGAAGAATATTTACATTTTTTTTTTCAAAAATATCTTGATAATCCAGATATTAGCTTGGAATGCTATTTAAAGTCTTTTCACCCTCAAAAATGGATGTGGCATAAATAGCAAAAGTTGATCCTTCTTTTGCTACCTATATAAAAGCTTTTGCACCTATAAGTACAGATTTTATTATACTAGACTTATAGCTTTTCACTTGGTCGGCAGGATATTTAATAATGTTCTAAGAAAAATTAAATCTACAAGAATTCCAATCTATTTGAAGATTATATTTTTTTAGCTATAATAAATCTAAAATAATTAGATTAGACTAAGATTTAATTATGTTAAAGATTACATAGCTATTATGACCATCTATTGTTACTTTTATATGATGGATTTTATGAGTGACATCTCTAGAAGATAATGGATGACCATCTATAACTTCTACATGTACGGGTTTAGTTTTCTGTATTGAAAGTATTTTATGATTCTTAACAAATTGTTCATTTAGAAAATATGCTAAGGCTCCTGAATCTATTAAGACACAAGCTCTGTAGTTTTTTGGTTCTAAACATACATCTAATATAAAAATAAAAAAAAGTTTTTAAGGAGAGAATAAGACCTTCATTAGGAATTGTACAAGGTTCCAGTTGTACGATTCCTATTGTAGCTGGACAAATTTGTTTTCCGACATGTTATCTTCTTTAACAGCAGTACTCTTCATTTTTTAGTTGTGTCATTTCTTTAGGCAATATTAAGCAATGTGCTTAGATTCTCCACAATATAAACATAATCCTCCTTGATGATGCTGAATCTTTTCTTATTCAATAAGAAATTTAAAACGTTGTCATGTTGTAAATTAAAACATAGTGTGAAAGATATAAAGGAATGTGTTAAAATAAAAAGATTAAGATTAGAAGAAGAGAGGATGAAAAAGAAAAAGGGTTGTGGTTATAACCACATTATCTTGAAGGTTATAATATTTATCACAAGCTCAGGGATGATAGGTAGGCCAAACTACTAATTTCCTGCTGAAATTCCCACTAGCAGTACCAAGTCATGAAGCCAAGGAATTCTACAGTGAAGTCAAGTGGATTCGAACCCACGTCAACTCCAAAGTAGCTAAGAACTTAACCACACAAGCTTCTTTGACTTGGCAGTGAAGGATGTAGTTCTTTCTCTTTTATCTCTAATCTAATCTTAATTGTTTTTTCTACTTATTAGATTTTTTTTCTATTTTATCTTAGATCTACTTTACCTTTATTCTCTTCTATTTTAGATCTAAACTTAAATGTTGTGGGCTGAAATTAGAAGAGAAGTGGATAGAAAAAAAAAAATGGTAGTAAGAAGGTAGAATAGAAATTTACCTCAAAAGGTGAGATTCCTTCAAATTAATCCAAAAGAAAGGATTGAAGAGGTGGAAAGATATGGCTGAGGTGTCTCTTTGACCAAGGGAAGAAGGAAGACCAGGCCGGGAGGACAAGAAGGGGGTCGTGAAGAAGAAGAGGGGGTTCTTTTTGGAGAGATAGGGTTTCCTTTTGATAGGCAGTAGACGTTTTTGTGTGTAGAAGAAGCTTAGAGAGGATTTTAAGTGAAATTTTTTGTGGGTTTGTAGTAGACAAGATAAGGAACATATAGAAATAATTTTTATGTCTTTTGGTTAAGTATCAAGGGAGATATGAGTCGTCAAAGTTGCAAGTGTTTAAGACTAGGGCAGTGAGGTTTACTAAATTTCGGGCCTCGGCTCTTGAGAACCATTTGGACTTTAGAGGCAAAATTTGTTGGGGTTGTGTTTCTTATTGAGTTTACTACTTTGAATCAAAATCTTAAGTCAATATGATCTTTGAGCAAAGAGTTATGAGTGAAATTGTAACCGGATGTAGGTGAAAAGAGAAATAGAGTGAAAGCAGAATTGGGGTTTGTATGGGCAGAGTGTGTGTGTGGGTTTTTTTGGGTATGAATGAAGTTAGGGAGTGAATTTGAGTGTGAAATTTGATAGACGTGATCTAAGCAAGTTAAGAAAGAGATGAGGGTAAGTTTGATACTCATTTATCTTATAAAAAAAATGTTATGCTCTTTCAAAGTGATAGGGGTCTATTTCTAAGTCAGTGAAGTTTGGGGGAGCATATCTTTGTGATCAAAGTAGCATTTCGAGTAAAATTTGTTGGGGTTTGTAGATATATGAGTCTATTAAGTTGTGTAAAAAACTGATTGCTATTGGAGTTATGGTTAAAGAATTATGAGGAAATTTGTAGTCGGATCCAGAGTTGGTAGAAGACAGAATTAAAGGAGAAGGGTAGAGTCTATAACTCTATTTCCAAGAGGAGTTTTGGAGCAAAAATTGGAGGATGTTTACAACATAAAGCAAGCAACAAGCCTACCAAATTTCAATACTTGGGGTTTTGATAATGAGGAGCAATGAAGGTGTGAAGCAAAGGGGGTCCAGAATCAAAGGCAGCATAGAGGGGTTTCTTTGACAACATGGTTCTCTCCAACCACATGAGCTATAATCAAAAGGATTATGGGGTTTGCTTCTTTACTTCCTTAAGTACTTTGTGTTCAAATTTTACTTCAATTGATATGATATCCTAGGATTTATGGGCAAATTTGAAGGCGGGTTTTTAAAGGCAGAATATGGCAAGATTAATAAAGTATGTTTTTATGTAAAATCTTCAGTTTTATGAACATTATGAATCTCTTCTTGCACTTAAGAAATGAGAGGCACAAAAGACCCAGTGTTTCTTAGGGCTAAGACTCTCACCACGACATTTGGTGCTTCCACCGAGAGAGCTCTAAGGCTTCAAGATTTTTAAGGCAAGATGGGGGATAATAGAACCAGTGGTAGTCAAGCTCAAGGAGGTAGTCAAAACTTTGCAAAAGAGTTCTTTAGGGCCATGCAAATGTTTATGGGACAACAAGTTGCCAATGCAGCTGGACAAGGAGCTACAAAAGCTTTGAAAGCTGTTATTTCTAAGAATGAAAGATTCAATGGAAAGAACATTTTAAAGTTTTCAAAAAATTATACTTGTGAGATGGAAATCTATCAAATTTCAGAGGAGAAGATGATAGAGACATTTGACTTGGCAGTTGTACCAGAGATCAGAGATAAGGTGAAACATCTTCATCAAAATAATTTTGAGATTACTTGGGCTAAATTTGAAGAGAGGCTTCGAGATGAGTTTTTTAATGAAGATGAAGAAAGGATGTCCAAAAGGAATTTCTTTGATTGGGTGGAACAACAACCAGGTAACAATATGGGACCAATTGAATTGTTAAGAGAATTTGAAAAGAAATTTGGACAACTCTCATTAACAGAGAAGAGGATTCTTGAAGTGAAAAAATCAGAGTTATTTCTACAAGCTGCAAATGGAGCTTTGGAGGATAGACTATTACTTCTTCTTCAAGATGGAGCAGCTGAAGGAGGTTTTAGTACCAATTGGAGACAATTGGAGGATGCAGTATGTCTTATTGCAAAGCAACAGCGGGTAAAGGCTAGGGGATATGGAATAAAGATGGAAGCTTCAACACCACTAACTACAAGGACATCACCAATGATACCATCAAACTCTTCAAAGGGTAAGGCTCTGGATGAAGACACTCTAGAGGAATTGGTGAAGGGATTGAAGGAGCTGAAAGTGGAGATGAGTGCTTTAAAAAGAAGTACAAAGCCAAGTATCTCTCAAACTTCTGGTGGACAGAGGGGATATGTCATGAGGTGCATTTGGTGTGATGATTCTGATCATAAACGTAGTGATTGTGAATCATATGCTGATGCCATGAAGAAAGGCATCATTACCTTCAAAGATGGAAGGATTAGAGATGCATCTACAAATTTTCCTTTGGATACTAACTTTGCCAAAGGTGGAATGAAAAAGTTAATGGAAGATCGAATGATGAAGCCTAAGCCAAGAGATTCAGGTAATGCAGATTCTTATCAAATTGTGGCCTGGGAAAATAATATTGAAGCTCTATATCCTGAGAATCATGAGACTATGATTAGAGGAGCTCAGGCCATTAGAGAGAAAACAGGATGGAATGATCTAGTTGATGCAATTAGCATCAGAGCTTTTTTAGACAAGGAAAGGGAGAATGAAGACTTTCAAAATGTCTATGTGGAAGTAAAGGGAGGAAGGAATGTAGAAGATGAAGATGAAGAACCAATAAATAAGAAGCAAACACGAAAAGGTGGTGCTACAGGAGAAAGGACAAAAGAAGGCCCAACAATAAATCAACCACCACAAAATACCCTTTCATCTTCACAATCAAAGGAGGCATCAACTCCAAAGCAAAGGGTGGAAGATAACATGGAAAAGGGTAAGGACAAGAAGAAGGACATAGAAAAAGGTAAAACCAAAGGCCTTACTTATAAGCTTCAATCTGATATTGAAACTTCTATTGATTTGAAAGGAGTATTGGAAGGACGGATTTTGGATGCAAAAATTGAATTTACCTTACGGGAGGTCTTAGGAATTGCAAAGAAAGACTTCCATGAGTTGATTATTGATATTATCAAAAGAAAACGCCAAATGACAGTAGAGACAGTGATGACAAGTGCCATTGACACTTGTTTAACTAAAGAAGAGGAGGAAGAGATTGGCCAAGTGTTTTCTATTGAATGTAAGTCAAGCCTTGAAAGAATTATGATTGTGGAGGATGATAAGGTGAGTCAAGGGATTGAAGAAAAAGATGTAAATGATGGTATGCCTATTGATTTAGAAGAGGAGGTTTTAGACATGTTTTCTCTTCAACTTCAAAAGAAGAAGGAGGATACCAACCACAACATGGAGGAAAAAGAAGCAAAGGTATATGCTTATGCCACTTTTGATGATGGTGATGGAAAAAAAGGTGCAAAGGTTTTAGGATTTTCTCATCCTTATTGGGCTAGAGCTACTACAGAAGCTCAGATTAAGCTTGAAAATTTGAATGAAACAATCCATGCTTTGGTAGATCATGGCTCAGAGATTAATATCATGTCTAAGGCAGTATATGAGAAAGGAAAATGGCCTATAGATACCAATCATGGGTGGATATTAAGAGCTGCGAACAATGAAAAGGGAGGGTTGTTTGGAGCATGTCCTGCAGTGAAGACAAGGATTGGAAATGTGGAAGTAGAGCAGAATTTCTTTGTTCAAGATCGTGGCACATATCCAATTATTCTTGGTCAACCATATATTACAGCTTCAAGAATGGAAACTAAAGTGCTAGATGATGGATCTCACTATGCAAGGATTCGAAGTTGTGATGGAAGGAACTCAGTACAATTCCTTACAGTGAAGCCAGAAAGCAAGAGGCATAGAGATCAATTACGTGAAAAACCTTTTGATACTGAAGAAGGATTCCAGGATTTCTAGAAAGCACACGTGGAGAATGGGGGTCTGCGGGTGCGGGTAATATATTTACTAAGGTATTCCCCAATATATATAAGAATGGATATGGAATTTTGAGTTTGAGTGATCATAGTATCTTGAATTTCAAAGGTGTAAGAGTAATGGATTCTAAATATAAAGCCAAAATAAGAAAAATAGAAAAGAATTTTGAAAAAATGGGGATAATTTCACAAGAAGAAAATATATCGGGATTAATAGAATGGATTGGACTTCCGATTGATCTACTACATCAATTAGAAAGGTTGAAAAATATGGAGGAGGTTATGGATAATAGAGGTATTATAGTTGAAGTCAATGATCAATGCTTTTACAAAGAAATATTACATTTTATGGAAGACCATGGTGAAGACATTCATATCCGTAAGTGGAAAAATGAAGCTGAAGTGAATGCCAAGTATAAATCAGTAGCAAAGAAAGTAAAGCCAGTAGCAACTCAACTACCAAATAATTCTGAAGATTATTTCAAGCGAGCTGAAAAAGAGCCAGGATTAAGAAGTTATATAGGAATTGGACATCAATTCACTAAAGAAACACTTGACAAGTTGGAGATTGGAGGGGGTGAGTTTTTAAATAAACCTGAGAAGTATTTATTTCAAAGCATGCTTTTAAAACATGGAAAGGCATTTGCATCTAAACCTAGTGAAATAGGATGTGTTTATCCAAATGAGGTAGCACCTATGGTGATCTTTACAGTTCCACATATACCGTGGGATTTAAAACCCATTCCGGTTCCAAGAGCTTTACTACCAAAATTAATTAAATTGCTCAAGGAGAAGATGGAAATGGGAATTATAGAACCATCCATGGGTCCATATTCAAATCGCTGGTTTACGGTGCCAAAGAAATCTGGAGCATTAAGGTTTATTCAAGATATGCAACCTGCCAATGGTGTGACAATCAGGAACAAAGGATCTGGACCAATTGTAGATGAAGTTGCTGAGGCATTTGCGGGGCATGCAATTTATTCAATTGGAGACTTATATTCTGGATATGATCAATTTCAACTTGCAGCAGAGAGTAGAGATTTAACAACAATGAAGACTCCTTTGGGTTTGGTTCGTATGTGCACATTACCTCAAGGAGCTACCAATTCAGTGGCACATATGCAAAGTGCAATGAATCAAATTTTAAAGGAATTTGTACCTGAAAAGACCATACCTTTTGTTGATGATATTCCTATCAAAGGTTGTAAAGAAGAAGTGAAGGATACAACAATTGATAAAAATGGTTGTAGGCAATTTGTCAAACAACACATTGAAGATGTAGAGAAAATTTTGAAGAGACTTGAAGAGGTAGGTCTAACTTTATCTATTGACAAATCAAAGTTTGGAATGGATGAAATCATTGTTGTAGGTCATTTATGTGGAAGCTATGGTAGAAAACCAAATCCGGAGAAGATCGATGCTATTGCTAAGATGAAGCCTTGTAATAGTATAACTGAAGTAAGAAGATTTTTGGGGGCATGTATTTTCTATCAAATTTGGATTCCACATTTTGCCCATATATCAGAGCCTCTTTACAAACTCTTACGGAAGGGAAATAAATTCAAGTGGGAAAAGGATCAAAATGAAGCTATGGAGTCTTTAAAGAATATTTTAAGATCTCCATCTATTTTAAAGCAAGTTGACTATGAAAATGGTCAACCAGTGGTGATGATGGTGGATACTAGTCCAATTGCTATAGGTTGGGCTGTTGGTCAAGATGATATCAATGGAAGACGTTTTGCAACTAGATTTGGAGCAAGAATTTTGACTGAGCGACAACGAGCTTATCCGCAAGTAAAAAGAGAATTATGGGGAGTTGTCACAGCATTAAAGGCTGAAAGGAATTATTTAATTGGAGCAAATGTAGTATTGGAAGTTGATTGTTTACCTCTACTTGGTATGATTTCAAACTGTTCAATTCCAGATATTGCTATGTTGAGATGGATAGCTTTTATCAAATCTCTTAATCCAATTCTAGTACATATTAAAGGTAAAAAAAATGCTGTAGCAGATATGTTGTCTAGAGCTAATTATATTGGAGATGAAGAAATGATTGCAAAAGATGATGATGAAGATGACAACAGCAAAAGCTATAGCATTGTATTTGTTAACACCAACAAAAGAGAACATACAATTCTTCCTTTTAAGGAAGAATTATATGAAGGTAGATTGAAAGATGTTGGTTGGTATTTAAGTACTCTACAAAAGCAAGCAGAATGGTCAGAGAAGTATTTTAAGGAAGTTAGAAGACATTCCTATGAATATCTTTTGCGTGATGGATTTTTGTGGAGGAAACCAAAAAGAAAAGATGGGATTCCATTGAGAGTGGTTGGAGATTTATCCACAAAACTTCAAATTCTTAAGGAATTTCATGATACAAATTGGGCTGGGCATCGAGGCATTTGGGCAACATATACAAAAATCAAAGAAAGATATTGGTGGAAAGGACTTTACAAAGATGTGGAAGATTTTGTAAGTTCATGTATTGAATGTCAATTTCAATCAAAGATCCGGTATCGTGATGAATTGCATCCTACTTATCCTCTTGCTATTCACTTTCAATGGGTTATTGACTTAGTTACTATGCCAAATGGATTATGGGGAATGAAATACTTAGTATTGGCAAGAGAAGAGCTATCCAATTTTGTTGAAGGAAGAGCATTGAGGACCAAGCAGACTGAAAGAGTGTGTAGATTTATTCTTGAAGATATTTTCAGTCGATATGGATGCATAGGAAGAATGAGAGCTGATAGAGGAGAATTAAATGCTGCTGAAGCTAAAACATTTTTTGAAAAGCATGGAGTAAAATTAAAGTTGACAACTGCATATAATCCTGAGGCAAATGGAAAGAGTGAGAGAGGTCATCCTCCAATCATTCAAGCTTTGGTCAAAGCTTGTAGAGGAAATTCTAAAGATTGGCCTAGATTACTACCTTATGCTTTATGGGCTGACAGAACTACACATAGTACAGTAACAGGTTATATGCCAATTGAACTTATGTTGGGACAAAAGCCTATTATGCCAATTGAAGAATCAATTCCTACATGGTTGTATTTGTCTTGGGAAGATGGAATTTCTAGAGAGCGGTTGCTAGAACTTCGAATACAACAAATTGGTAAACTACCAGAGGCACATCAAAAAGCAATGGAAAGACTTAAAGAAGCAAGGCTTAACAATAAGGAAAGGTTTGATAAGACACATCGATTGCGGGTAAAGCCTATTGAAGAGGGAGATTGGGTGGTGGTTTATGATAGTACATTAGAGCATCAGCATAGCACTCAGAAGAAATTTGCTCGAAGATGGTTTGGACCATATATTGTTGTCACTGTTTATGAAAATGGCACTTACTTACTTCGTGAATTAGATGGAACTGTACTTAGAAATCCAATAGCAGGTAAGCGGGTGAAAACATTTCGAAGGAGGAGTGACAGGTTTTCATTTGAAAGCCTTGAAATGCTATCATCTACATCAATGGAGGATACAAATATCATAGAAACTGAAGATGAGGATGGAGAAGATGAAGAATGAATGGTGGCACATTCCGGAGGATGTGCAGGTTTGGAGGGGGTGGATGTCATGTTGTAAATTAAAACATAGTGTGAAAGATATAAAGGAATGTGTTAAAATAAAAAGATTAAGATTAGAAGAAGAGAGGATGAAAAAGAGAAAGGGTTGTGGTTATAACCACATTATCTTGAAGGTTATAATATTTATCACAAGCTCAGGGATGATAGGTAGGCCAAACTACTAATTTCCTGCTGAAATTCCCACTAGCAGTACCAAGTCATGAAGCCAAGGAATTCTACAGTGAAGTCAAGTGGATTCGAACCCACGTCAACTCCAAAGTAGCTAAGAACTTAACCACACAAGCTTCTTTGACTTGGCAGTGAAGGATGTAGTTCTTTCTCTTTTATCTCTAATCTAATCTTAATTGTTTTTTCTACTTATTAGATTTTTTTCTATTTTATCTTAGATCTACTTTACCTTTATTCTCTTCTATTTTAGATCTAAACTTAAATGTTGTGGGCTGAAATTAGAAGAGAAGTGGGTAGAAAAAAATGGTAGTAAGAAGGTAGAATAGAAATTTACCTCAAAAGGTGAGATTCCTTCAAATTAATCCAAAAGAAAGGATTGAAGAGGTGGAAAGATATGGCTGAGGTGTCTCTTTGACCAAGGGAAGAAGGAAGACCAGGCCGGGAGGACAAGAAGGGGGTCGTGAAGAAGAAGAGGGGTTCTTTTTGGAGAGATAGGGTTTCCTTTTGATAGGCAGTAGACGTTTTTGTGTGTAGAAGAAGCTTAGAGAGGATTTTAAGTGAAATTTTTTGTGGGTTTGTAGTAGACAAGATAAGGAACATATAGAAATAATTTTTATGTCTTTTGGTTAAGTATCAAGGGAGATATGAGTCGTCAAAGTTGCAGGTGTTTAAGACTAGGGCAGTGAGGTTTACTAAATTTCGGGCCTCGGCTCTTGAGAACCATTTGGACTTTAGAGGCAAAATTTGTTGGAGTTGTGTTTCTTATTGAGTTTACTACTTTGAATCAAAATCTTAAGTCAATATGATCTTTGAGCAAAGAGTTATGAGTGAAATTGTAACCGGATGTAGGTGAAAAGAGAAATAGAGTGAAAGCAGAATTGGGGTTTGTATGGGCAGAGTGTGTGTGTGGGTTTTTTTGGGTATGAATGAAGTTAGGGAGTGAATTTGAGTGTGAAATTTGATAGACGTGATCTAAGCAAGTTAAGAAAGAGATGAGGGTAAGTTTGATACTCATTTATCTTATAAAAAAATGTTATGCTCTTTCAAAGTGATAGGGGTCTATTTCTAAGTCAGTGAAGTTTGGGGGAGCATATCTTTGTGATCAAAGTAGCATTTCGAGTAAAATTTGTTGGGGTTTGTAGATATATGAGTCTATTAAGTTTTGTAAAAAACTGATTGCTATTGGAGTTATGGTTAAAGAATTATGAGGAAATTTGTAGTCGGATCCAGAGTTGGTAGAAGACAGAATTAAAGGAGGAGAGTAGAGTCTATAACTCTATTTCCAAGAGGAGTTTTGGAGCAAAAATTGGAGGATGTTTACAACATAAAGCAAGCAACAAGCCTACCAAATTTCAATACTTGGGGTTTTGATAATGAGGAGCAATGAAGGTGTGAAGCAAAGGGGGTCCAGAATCAAAGGCAGCATGGAGGGGTTTCTTTGACAACATGGTTCTCTCCAACCACATGAGCTATAATCAAAAGGATTATGGGGTTTGCTTCTTTACTTCCTTAAGTACTTTGTGTTCAAATTTTGCTTCAATTGATATGATATCCTAGGATTTATGGGCAAATTTGAAGGCGGGTTTTTAAAGGCAGAATATGGCAAGATTAATAAAGTATGTTTTTATGTAAAATCTTCAGTTTTATGAACTTTATGAATCTCTTCTTGCACTTAAGAAACGAGAGGCACAAAAGACCCAGTGTTTCTTAGGGCTAAGACTCTCACCACGACAACGCTTCTATATCCTTGGAGTTATCTCTCTCCAAAATTCATCACTCAAAAACTACCAAATCCTAGGTCTAGTAAGAGGAGTATATCCCCCTTTCCTTCAATATCAATCTATGAAACGCCCACATAGGCAGCCAAATCCTATTGGATAGGCCCTATTTACCCCATGCTCTTCTTTTTTATCCCTCATAAGGTCTATTCTACCTCAAAAGTCAAGAAGAAAAATAAAACAACCTTTATCTTTCTTCTAATTATAAAAGAGTTTATTCTAGAATATAAATAAGGTAGAAACAAAACAAATAGCCATCTTAATTCACTTACTAAGTAGCTAAAATAAATCCTCTCTTTATAATATCTTCTAAAATAACCTTTAGCACTCACACATGTAATAACAATAAATATAAGATATATAATATTTTTACACACTGCACGTAAATGTAGTATGATTATGTCATGATTTTTCAGCGGCATGACATTTTGGATACAATAAGACTTTGGAACTTATATCAAGAGATTTTTGGTGGCCTCAAATGTAGAAGGCAATCAAAGACTTTGTATAATCATGTGATATCTGCTCAAGATCCAACACTCCTCGTCATCAATCTTTTGGGCTTTTTTAGCCATTACCTATTCCAGAACAACCATGGTCTTCTGTTTCTATAGATTTCATCACAGATCTTCTAAGCTCAAGATCTTATGATTCTATATTTGTGATAGTAGATCGGTTCATCAAGATGGCACATTTTATGCCATGCACAAAATCTATCACAGGTGAAAAAACAACTAAGCTTTTCATTGATAATATCTATCGCTATTATGGATTATCTAAAGATATTATATTAGATAGGACAATTCAATTTGTGTCAAGATTTTGGAGAGCCCTTTTTAAGATCTTAAAAGTGGGCATAAAATTATCTCCAGCTTTTTATCTTCAAATTGACGGATAAACAGAGCGCGTGAACCAAGTCTTGGAGCAATATTTAAGGTGTACTATCAACTACCAACAAGATGATTAGACAACTCTTCTACCATTGGTAGAGTTTTCTTATAATAATATGATATATTTGTCTATGCAAGAAACACCTTTCTTTGCCAATTATGGTTACCATCCACAACTTGATACTTTTGACTTTTCAAAACTTGATAATCCAGCGACAGAAGATTTGACAAATTGTTTGTCAAAGCTATATGCAATAATAAAGGTGCAATTAAAAGAAGGTCAAGAATAATAAAAAATAAATGTAGATGCGTATCGCAAGGAACAACTACAATTTAACGTGGGAGACAAGGTATAGTTACTTTGTCACAATATCAAGACTACTCGTCCTTGTAATAAGTTGGACTATTGTAGACTTGGATCTTTTCCTATTTCTAAACAAATCAATCTAATTACATATCGATTATACCTACCAGAGTCCATGAAGATCCATCCTATATTCTACATGTCACTACTCAAGCCATACAAGACAGTGGATATACAAAGAAGAAGACAAATGCCACCGCCTTCTATAGAAATTAACAACGATGAAGAATTTGAGATTGAAGAGATTTTAGATTCAAGGCGGTGCCAAAATTGATTGAAATATCTTGTGCATTAGGGCGGATATGATATTAGTGAACGCACATGGGAGCCATCCAAGAATTTAGCAAATGCACCAATAAAAGTCAATACATTTCATTAATAACATCCGTCAAAATTAAGATAAAGAATGAAGAAAATCTTTGCTCTAAAGTAAAGCAGGTTCTATAGAGATTTCATCCTATCTTGTATATTGTTTGTTATTTCTTTAGATTTGTTCGTGCTAAAGAGATAGAGGATCAACAACCAGCAAATTCAGCTCAAGAGCCATTATTTGCTGATTTATTAGACGAGACATTATTATTATCACAACCTTCTAGACGACGGAATAGAGATGAAGATCCTCAAAAATGACATGTCGTTCCTCGGATTGATGGCGAAATACAACGTTTTTGGGTAGAGAGAATTCGCCTTGGAAAAACGCCGGGTTCCTAGCTGCTACTAGAACTAGCAAGGAACATGAGAGGAAGCCGTGCAAGTATGTTCTATACTTGCACAATATTTGTTCAAGCTTTCAAATTATACTTGTATTATACTTGTACAAGTCTTGTACAAATATAAAGTATAAACACTTGAATAATACTTATATAAATACTTGTATAATACTTGTATAATCCTTGATATAATATTTATATAAATACTTATATAAATATTATGTATAATACTTATAAAATACTTGTATAAACACTTGATATAAATACAAGTATATATACTTGTATAAAAGGTATAAGCAAAGTGTGTATGTATTCAAGTATACCTCAAAATACAATCGCGTATGAGGAATACAAGTTATACATAAGCTGAAATTAAATAAATCACTAAAAATTCATCCAAAGGTCGAATCAAATGTGCTTATAGCCTATGGAAAGCCAATAATTCATTGTAAAACATATCAAAATTTCACAAATAGATGACTTACCATTTAAAAGTTATGGCTAAAAGAAGTAGGTGCTAAAATTTCCAAGAAAATGCAAAGGCAGCAAAGCTCTTCTTCACTTCAGCCTTTGTTGTGATCACTTCCCTTCTCCAAATTGGACATGCAATAGTTTTTTAGAAAGCTCACTCTATCATCTAACTTGTTCTAAAATCTTGCATGCATGCCTCTCAAACTCCAGATTTTGTAGCTAGTTGATTCTACTCTTCAAATCCTAGCAACAATTTGTCCTTTTTGACACTTCACGGCTCATAAAACTTTCATCAAAGCTCCAAATGTATTGATTTTTGTTTTTGTGGAAATCTTATACAAGCTACTATAAGCATCTAAAATATCAAGAAGATTGAAGAGACTGTCCGACTTGGGTGGTTGAACAAAGTCTTTGCCTCTCTTCGTCAGGTGGCAGCAAACCCTTTCCCACTCTCAAGCTCACAACTTTTGCTCTCCAACTCCAAATGCTACAAGAGATGTCTTGATAGAAATCTAGCACAATTTTCCACACTCTTTGTAAATTTCACTAAGTAAAAGTAGAAATCAAACTTGCAGTGGTAGCTCGAAGTTTCTGCCCCTCTTTGTTGGGTGGTAGCAAACCCTATTCTATTAAAATAAGTATAATTTTTTTCTCACAACTCCAAAAAAAGGAAGTGAATAGGTTCTAGAATCCTCACAACTTGAAGAATACACCTACCAATTTTCATTACAAACGCTTCTATCTCCTCGGAGCTATCTCTCTCCAAAGTTCACTACTCAAAATTGCCTCTTTCTCTCGGTCTAGCAAGAGGAATATATCTCCCTTTCTTTCCATATTAGACTATGAGATGTCCACATGGGCAGCCAAATCCTATTGGATAGGCCCTATTCACCCCATGCTCTTCTTTCTTATCCCTCACAAGGTCCATTCTACCTCAAAAGTCAACAAGAAAGGTAAAACAACCTTTACTTTTCTTCTAATTACAAAAGAGTCTATTCTAGGATATAAATAAGGTAGGAACAAAACAAATAGCCATCTTAACTCACTAACTAAGTGGCTATAATAAATCCTCTCCTTATAATATCTTCTAAAATAACCTCTAGCACTCATACATATATTAACAATAGATACAAGATTTTTAATATTTTTATATACTGCACGTAAATACAATACGACAACGTGTTTCGTATCACGACCTTGGAAGAGACTTCGGATGTTTGGTGATACTTTTAGAGGTAAGAACTACTCCTGGTGGTGTTCCTAATGTTTTTTTTGAAGGGAGTTATGAAGGCCTCAACAATGATCAAATAACAGGGTGGTCCTCTCGCCTTGATATGGGACATTATCGATGGCTGAAAAGACCTATCAATTACCTTTGAAGGGAACAAAGATCAGAGTATGTGGCAAGTACAATTCGACGTATCTTGGACTTCCTCAACATGTAATCACCGCTCCTTATGGAAATCGTCCCTAGAAGGGAGGATAATGTCACGGACATAAGATTTACTCTAGTAATTACTTAAATAATGTAGACCAATAGAAATAGGTAAAATAAATTGATTTGATAATATCTAATAGAGAAGCTTCCTAGAAGCTTTATAGACGCAGAATCACTTTTATACATGTCTATAGGTGATTGATAGGTTAAAAACTTGATCAACAAGCTAGCCACATGGCGCACATATTGGTAGCTTGTGGAACAAGCTAGCCATGTGTCACACATATTGATAGCTTGCGGAACAAGCCAAGTACGTGGCGCACATGTGAGAAACTTGTCGTGCAAGTTTGACACGTGTCTTGCAAATTAGACATGTGTATGAAATCCTATAGAATACTGCCATGTAGCTCTTAGTTAGATAGTATTTATAGAGGCAAGAGTGAAGCCTTCTTCACTCTTGTCAACTCCTTTTCTGATCCTATTCTAGTTTCAAGAGTCTTCATGTTTCCAGTCTTTAGCAATAGCCATTCCAGTTTTCCTTTGAATATACATACTTTCTTATTCTTATTTTGTGACTTTTCTTTGATACAGTTTTCATTAGATTATACATCTTTTTTTAGTTTATGTCCTTGACATGAAAATATTTAGATGAATTTCAAAAATTATAAAAAAAATCAACCATAAAATTAGAATATAAAAATATTATAATCAATTTTTGATAAAGGCTTGTCTAAAAGAATTGAAGAAGATAATGTACTATTTTTAATTTTGATCTCTAGGTAATCATAAATTTATTACATTTAACTCAATATTCATAGTAAACTATTGGTTATGTTAATTGCTTGACTATATTTTTGTTCTGTGTAAGTAATGTAAGTAACTTGTAAAACTTGTGAAACTTGTGAAAAAATTTGTGAATGACCTTCTATTTAGTTCTTACACTTTATACTCATTCAAAACTAGCTTTTCTACAAAAAATATGTGCAGGATAAATCAAAACAACATTTTACATTTCAAAATACCAATGAATAAATGATGGGAGATTGGTATTTTAATTTTTCAAAAAAGAAAGAAAGAAAATAGGTTTCGGATTACTAGTGCACCACTGCAATGCATGAACCAGAATACCTTTAACCTTAAAACCTGGAAAATAAGAATGAAATTATACTCAAAATTTTGAGATACATATGAAAATGAAGCCGTTTTTTTCAACAGGGTTCGGGCCAGATAGTCATGCCTTTTGGATGAGAAACGGGGATGAGAAAATAGAATGCGAAAATAGGATGCGAATAGATGATGACAACTGGGATGAGAACTGAGGATGAAAACTGTGGACGAGCGTCGAGGATGAAGACTAGAGATGAAAAATATGGACGATCATCGTGGATGAAGATGGAGGATGAGAAACGAGGATGAGAAAGAAGGGCAGAGAGAGACATGCCCACAGTAAGCATGTGGGGAACGGGGAGAGGGAGGCTGGCAAGGGAAATGTGTTGAAGCTTCGTCGCTCACTTTCTAGGGTTTCGTGTTGCTGCTGCTGTTGCTGCTCTTGCTCTTGCTCTTGCCGCGCTTGGCCTTAAGCTCTCTCTCTCTCTCTCTCTCTACCTCTCTCCCTCGCTCGATTCTAGGGCTGCTGCTTCCTCCTCCCTTCAGCCTGGGACATGCACTGGTAGCGGGTCACCATCTCCGCTACCATGGATGCTGCTGTGCCCGCGGGTGACCAGACCATCTGGCTCGATGCCTCGGCGTTCCTCTCCTCTGTCTGCAATGGTACCTACTACCCCATTTCCCCGTGCCCTCGCCCGATTGTTCCATGTTCTGATTGCTTCTTCTCGGTCAGATTCTCGATTCTCGCCGGTAACAGCGAGGCGGATTGTTAGTCGTCTCAGAATTTCGGCCTTTCTTCTTACCAAAACTGTGGATTGTAAGAAGGGATGCTCTGTCTCCGGGTTGCTGTTGGTCGTGATTGCACTGGATAACAATATCGTGTTTCGCACTTTAAATTGAACGATTTGAGTTCGGTTTAATACTGATTGTCCGGATATCTAATGACCACTGGACGTCAGGTGCTTGTATTTTCTCCTGGCATTACACTCATACTCTCTGGAACCTCTGATCCTCTCTTGAGGGTGATGATGAGCAATATGGGTAATCTGCGTTAGTATGGCTCATGCTTCCCTCAGTGTTGAATGGTTCTTCCACTTGTGGACTGATGAAGCCATGTTACGATCAAATGAGCTTACTCGGTCATGCCAAACTATCAATAATTATACTTTACTCGTAATGCAGAACTGGGGGTTGGAGAGCTCGTCCATGGCGAAAACTTCAGATTGTTTGAGGCTATGTCAGCATTGGAGGTATTACTCTCTTACTGCACGAATTTTTGCCCGATAACTTCACAGTGATATTTTATTGCACCGGAAAAGTGCATTTTGAGTTTCAGTCATTCCTGTCCTGCCTCAAGAATCTGTTTTGACAAGTAGTGGGCATGAGGATTAAGAAAACTGGCTTTTCTTTACCCTGATAGAATTTTGTTGTTTGGACAAGATTATGGACCCAAAAATGGACGCAGGCATGGCCACCACAGGGTTCAAAACCTTTGAAGAGGCCATAGAAAGCGGCGCAGCTCCAATTGAGCTGACCATCCCGCAATTAGTGGATGTTTTTGACCATATTCTCGCATGTGAGGTATGTCTGATTTCCAGGTATCAAAGATCATACTTTTAAGAGTTAAATTTGGAACCTTGAATATGTCACGGAGGGATGTCTTCGTTGAGAATACTGCACATATCATGCTTTTGGCATATCAAATATTCCAGTATTGTGCGGTATGCCGCTACATATATGTAACAAGCTTGAATTCTGATTCTATAATCGTGAATTTTCGTTGGTTTTTTCCAGCTCTTACGTTTTGTAGCTATTGAAAAATGAGCTTGCCAAGGTTTTTCGAATTAAAACTACCTCATTCCCATTAGTTTACTATAGTGCGTTGTTATGGCAATTGTTTGGAAGTCAGAGATTTAGGTTTAATTCGAGTTAACTAGGAGTCGTGATATTACAGGCTACGTGGCAAAACGGTCATGCTCTTGCGCAGACTGTATTTTCTTGCCTTTACCTCTTGAATGTGGATCGAACAGCTCCGAATGCCTTGCTTCATGCGTTTTGCAAAACTACTCGAGCCTCTTGTAGCATGATACGAACAGCTATTGCACTGGCGGATATCCACGAGGTACCCATTGGTCTTGCTGTAAATTCATATGGTTGTTGCCCAAAACTCTAGGTTTTTCTACATCGTCCATTTGCAAAGCATCCTTGAGAATTTACAACATCGTGTCCGTCAGAGAGGTGCTACGAGATTTTTTTTTCGTCCCAGAATACACAATCTGAAACCCACTTCCTTCGGTGTAAATGTCTCGGTACTGTCTTGTCCGAGAAGAAATTGCAAGGTCTGAGGTTTCCTTGGCGTTTTCGTCTGGAATCAGCAGGAAGAAGATTTTATTACAATGGCATATGGTTTACCCGTTGAGGGAGAGGGCGACTCCAAGTGCCTGGCACTTTTGAACACAGTAGAAGAAGTTGTTGCTAGGCAACTCCGGGGATGCAAAGGTATCCTATCTACGAAAAAGAAGAGCCTTGAAGGTAGGTGTCCTGGTTACTGGGCTTGGAGCTACGATTTCTGCATGTTTGTTGTCCAATATAAGATATATATGTATGAAGCGGAATGGAGTTTACTCAAGACATACACATGATTTAGCTATTGTTTGAGTATCTCTTACGTGAGGTAGATCTGGCATGAGTAGTGTAATTTTTTTCAGTTGAGCTTTCCCTTCTCAGAATGACAGGTAAGAGTTGAATATCTGAGACTCGGGTCATGTGACATATTTTTTCTATTGGTAGCATTGTCTAGGAACAGAGAGATTCTATTTTTATCACATCACCTTACAAAAATCGTGGCTTTTTTGGGCTCGCAATTAATCTATTGTTAACTTGCTTGAGAGTCATGATATTCAGATGCTGAACCGTTGCAAGATGATCCTGCTCTTGAAGAGGGTTATTGCCATGCTATTTTATGCCGACTGCGGTTTCGTAAGGTAGTAATACTATATCCAAATTCTTAAAATTAATCATTTGTGCACCAACTTACTTTCCTTGTGATTGTAGTTCTTCCTAAAACGGTAGTTCCTGATTGTAACAGGCACTGTACCATATTTTGACCTACATGGACAAACCTCAAGGAAGAGGATTAGAAATGGTTCGTAAGCACATTGTAGCTGCTTTGTCTGAGCTGCAAAATATACGTTCTTCGTCGGCATTCCTATCTTTTGGGCAGGCCCCTGATTCAGCAGTTGAAAGTAAGGAACGAGGTTCAACTGCTTCCGGAAGAGTTGCTATAGGGTTTGATGAGTGTGTGAATCGAAGGCTATTAGCTCCTACTCCGCCTCGGTCAATCAGTATTCTCAGCTGGGAAGATGTAAGCAGTTCGCACCTCCCTTGAATTTGAAGAAATAAGTGCTGTTCATCTTAAAGACTTTGACGTATACCCGGTTTAGAAGGATTTACTCGTACTTACCTTGTGTTTTGTCTCAGACTTTAGCTTACTTTGAGAAGCTAGTACAAGACCTGGACCGTATCTGCTCTTTACCTATGACGCTTGGATTAGAGGAGATTCTGCATTTTGTGATGGATTATCAGAAATTAAAACCTGATCTTTTCGCACGGGCTAGGTTACAGGTACTCTCCGATACGATGCATCTCGCTCCTACTACTGTGTATGTTGTCGGTCCTTGAGTTTGGTTCATACCGCAGTATCTCAGTCTTAAGTACTTGGCTTCATCTAGAAATTTGTCCCTACCTCCCTGCGGACTTGGTTCTGTTGAGTGGCTTTCTGTTCTTAATTTATGCCAACAGGTCTAGATAGATCCAGAAGAGAACCCCTGTGGACGAAACAATGAACAAACTTTTTGTATATTTAAAAATATGTCTACTTGGAAAGCGCCTCATAGATGTTACAGTTGTAGATGTGAAATTTCATTTTCTTCGTGGATCAGATGAAGACGGCCGGAAGCAGTAGATATACACGGCAGCCAAAGCTGCTTTTGTGGTTCATGGTGAACAGTCACGGAGTATCAACTGGACTGTGCATCAGTGAGCTCAGAGTCCCGTCATTGCATGAGCTTTTCTTTTCTTTTCTTTTTTCTTTTATTTGTAAAAGCCAGCTGTGGCTGTCATTCTCCATCCCCCTAACAGCTCCTCAAATGACTATGTAGAGGAATTCCTCATGATAGTGTTGAATTTGCTTCAGCTGCTTCTACTACATGACGGAAAGCTGCTAGGGAGGGATCCATTGGCGATTGCATTGGTCAAAGTTTTCAATGTGCCTCAAAGTGTGATGGCAAACGATCACCAAACTCAGGCGTTCACTACCCAAGCTGCTCGAGTAAGTCTTTCAAAGTTGACATGGTCTAACAATTCTTATGATTTGTAACTTTGTTCCGAATTTTGTTCTTAATGTCGTCAATATAATTTAGAATGTTTGTCTGATTGTCTTTCTTGCAATCAAGCATGTTTGAAACTTTTCTTTAATTTCTTTAAGCAATTCAATTAATTTAATGAGATGGTTGGGAAGAGGAATTTCATGATCTGTTAAAGCTGCTATGATTATCTGTTGGTAGGAACGGCAACCAAACCATTGTAACTGTGAGGAGGAATGCTTATCAGAAGTATGTGTGATCGTGCTATATTTCCTACAGGTCACAAAACAATTATTGAAAATTATGTGCACTAATACAGCTTGGCAACGGCGCAAGCTTGGTAGAATATTGCAGGACTGGGGTAACTTGCTCCAGCAGGTACGATATTCTTTCTTATGAACCTTCTCTGTTTCACTATGTAAATGAATACCATTTAGGCTGTAGGTATCTTTTCGAAAATTGGTTATTGTTAAGCTGACATCAGATAGTTAGAGTAAGATTGCTTGGATAGGTTCTGTTGCTTAAAATATTTTAATTGCAGTAAGCCTGATGTTGTCCTTGCTACCTGCATAATAGTCCAAGGTGACTCGTGATGTTTCCATTGAAAGCAGTCAATTGGGGGATGAGGTAATTAACTTTGTGCACGTGATCTATTTGTTTGAGTAGCACTCAGTCTTTTTCACGGAAGCTCTTATAAAGTTGTGTGTGTTTTGCTGGAATCTTTTTATGAGTATCTTGTGATACCGTCTGCCGAGGTAGGTATGATGAATATAAATACTGGAAATAGTAGTCCCAGCTATGTATTATTGTAAAGCAAAGCATAATTTTGACCGAGCACGTTTATTAGTTTCCTGCGTTCTTGTATTTTTCTTAGTGCTGGACAATAATTTGGAATAGTTTCACTGAATATTTTTTATGTTATAGGATATTCTCGGGAGTTTATAACATTCCTTATGAGGTATTTACTGGGTGCAGGTTATTCAAACAGAGAACATGTTGACAGCGTGGGTAGCAGAGCAGACATGCTGGGTTGTATGTCAATTCCTGATGTTGGGATTTCAGTTGGATCTTTACTCATTAAGCGAGTTTTGCATGGTGTACTGGTGCGTTAAGTCTTGACATTGGTCATAAATGTAATTATCCGCTCAAACTGGTAACTTAACTGGTAACTTAACGATTTTGAATTCCTGTCGAATGTATAATAGCTAGCTAAAAATTGAATACCTGGATGGTACCAGGTACTTGGATCACGTGTTGCTATCGACTTTACATTACAAGCTTGCTAAGGAGAGTCAAACGACGTCTGCGACAGATTCTCCTGATTCAGGTGCTTTTTCTGTGACCGTTCAAAGTGTAGAGTCGTCTATATGTGTATTTATCAAATATTTTAAGACTTTTTCGAAGTACGTGATGATGTTCAGACGCTTTAAACTCTCTGTGTATCGATATAAGTTTGAATTTGGTGAGGACTATTTGTTTTAGTGTGTTTGTAGGACAAATTAGTCTAAGTTGGGTAAGTAGTAAGATAATAGAACAAGGTCGAAGAAAGAAGGGATGCAGAGAAATCCAGATTAGCTCAGACAGGACTAGCAGGGAGGGAGCGATGACGGTTGGGGTTGCTTCCATAGGCTTACACGGAAGGCATCACTTGCTCTGTTGAATTTTTCATCATCAGTCAAAAAGAAGGGGAAGAAGAAGAAGGGACCTGCATCTTTGAAGCAGCCTAGAACACCGAAGGATGGCAAATTCATGTATTCAATCCACCTACTGCAGTGCTACAGCGACCTTTGTAAAGGATTTATATGGGTTTGTACCGTGTTCACATTCCTGTATTTTTTTTCCTTTCTTTCTGATGTTCTACTATGTTCGCTCTATTAGATTTATATTTGTTGAAAAGCAGAGGCAGTGCTCACCAACAGCTGCCTCCAGTTTTCGTTTTAAGTTTGAGCATGAGAGCATCTACTTGTGAGTTTTAATCACATCAATTTCATTCACGCCCCTCTTAGTTTTCAAATACACCTGAACTTGGTTGCAAACCCTTCATCTTCACATTTCGCGTTTTGTTCCAACAGTACTTTATTCTTGGTTGATCAGATGTTGACAGCATTAACGCGAGATCGCAAGCTCCTTCACCGGGAAACGATATTTAACACTGAGCAAGAGGTAATGCTTCTATGAAAGTGAGCATGTTTCGGTTTTAGGAGATACTCACATGTTGCCGCTACGAATTGGGAGAATTAATTGGGGACGAGCAATGCTCCCTCATCTAACGTATTTATTCCTTTGTTAAATCCTGAGATCCTGTTGCCATGTGTTAAGAATTTTGTGCCTTCTAGATTTGTTTTGAAGGACAAGGTTAAGAACTAATACGTTGGAAATTTGTGTGGTGGTTTTGGACATCAGAGGTTCTTCCAGAGGTTCGATTTGCTGCATAAATTAATGATTCCAGCGCCTATGTCTTATTTTCACTACAAAGACAGCACCAGCCAGATGCATATATCGGTACGACACACCCGTAAAGGGTTCAGTGACGAAATTATGATGGGCGTCAAATTTGTGTCATTTATTCTCAAGGGTGGTATCTTCTGCTATTTTGATTTTTTTTTCTTGAGAAATATTGACTTGACTAAATAGACGATCATGTCTTTGAAAATATGTGGGTGGTAATTATAATTCAAATTTAGAAGTAAATCTAACGGCAGCCATCTTAGCTAAGATGGCTGAATTGCATCCTTTGCTTCATTTTTGGAGATGTTTTTGTGGCAGGTCAAGGAGCTTTACCAACTGTCGTATGACCATTTTATGGCTGTACAACAACATTTGCAAGAACTCGGCGCATCAGCAGCCAAAGCCTCTGAGCTTTCTGCAGTGAGTCGTACGCAGTTGGCGCTTGAGGTCAAGCAAATGGAACAAGTTTCTCTAAGAAACCGTGTAGCTCTGCAGATAGTGCATCAGGTTGGTCCGGGAGATAACCTTCGAGTTTCCTTCGAGTTTTCTCAGCATCCCTGCTTTCCGGTTGCTGTGGTGAAAAAATCATAATGTGACCCTTTGAAGAGAATAAATTGCAAGGTTTTGATCTCCAGATTCAAATAATATATAGTTTATTACATAGATCTGTTGACATGCTTTTATCTCTTGGTGGATGTAATCTGGCTGTGGTATATTTGTATGAAAGTGTTCTGCAACCAACTATTTCAGTTGGTATGAGACGTATAATTCTTAATCTTCATAGAATCTAGGATTAACATCGTAGAAATTCGGAAACGGAGTAAAATGGCAAGAGCAACGTACCCAATATGTCGCACCGTATATCTGGTGCTATTGTTGCAGTATTTCATTATTCGTAATCCCCCAATTGGCTTAAACCATCAGTTAGACACTAGTATTTTGATATAGTATTTACCGTTGTCACCACAATACATTCACAGATGAGGTTTGCAAGACTGCCGTGTTCGCAATATTAAACATGAAAAGCAAGTAAGTAGGACAAAAGAACAACGAGAGAAGAATAGAACAGAAGCCAAAAAAAAAACCACCCGTTGCCAAACAGAGTCTGACGCAATTGTGTGCAACTCTGGCAGATCCTTGTAACCTGTAGCGTTTAAATGTGAAACGAATGATCAGAGACTATTTCAGATTGGCAAAATGTTCGTGAACCTTGTCGGACCACAAAACTTTCTTTTTAAAACACGAGGTTCTGAGCAGAAAGCCCCAATCCACAACCAAGTTCAATGTATAAGCACCGACAGTTGAACTCAGCCCACAATCTCGATCTCGGGATGCGATGGCACTGGAATGCAGAAAGGTCCTTCTTACTCAGGAGATTCGCACCCCTAATCCCGGGATATATATCCTATACCCGTGGAGAATTACAGGTCACGCCCATGCATGCATTCTAGAACAAACATCCTAATTCCGTCTATAATGGGACGACTTTGAACCTGGGCTCTCCCTCCCGATCTGCGCCGTCCACTTCTATCTCGCGATCGCTGCGGGACCCAGCTCATACATGCATGTGAGTCATTTGAATAATAGCCGTCGATTAGGACCACGGGGTTCGGATCTGGTCCGTCGACTGGTGCACGTCCCAGTAGCAGGCGGGGTAGGGGATTCCATGAGGGATTCGCAGGGCCTCCGTTGCAGGGGGTGGGTGGTGGGTGGGACAGGACGGGACGGGATGGGGGCCATCACCCAAGGTGCCCAGCCCGGGTCAAAGCTGCTTGAGATTGCATGGAGGAGAGGATGCATTTCTTGGGAGCCAGGCTGACTAGATTCCGCTTCGGCGAATTTATCCAGCTGGGATTGTCCTTTTAGTCTAGTTGGCAAGTGGGTTACTGCTCCTCTGGCTATTCTTGGCTTCTGCTGTATCACTTAAGCGATTCTGTGCATGGTGATGAAACCAATCCCCATTCAAGCCAAACCTGTGGAATTGAACGACAATGAGCGCGTGGTAAACATTTCACATTTATCTCGGGTAGGTTTTATTTTATTGACCAGGTTCGGTGTTCAGATCGTACACCAGTAGCATAATGAAAGGGGACACTGGTGGGTAGGAAGCACAGGAAGGAAAGTTATGTGAAACCCCGTTGCAAAGCTGAATGTCGTGAGGTGTCAGAATCTCACCGCCGGTGGATTATTGTTTTACCTCCAGAGGTGCTTCGCAAAACCCCATAGACCATGTTATTCATCTATTTCGTAGGTAAAACTCATCCATCCTGTATCGTGCGTGGAGGTCATCTCTTCCAGGTTTAGGGTTTTACAGGATGGTGGTGATGCTGGGTTCTGGAAGATCCTCTGTTCACACTACGTCAGGTGGGCTATGTAGGATGAGGTCAGCAGGCAAGCACTGTTTAAGGAATGGACTCAGCTCAGGGCGGTTGACCACTAGATCTGAGAAGTCCACTTGCTCACATGGCAACTGCTTTTCAAGCAATGACTCTCTCATGAGTTATTGTTTTGTTTTGTTTTATTTTATTTTTAATGATTTGTTTTATCTTTCTGTTCCTATAATACATTTATTCGTACATCTTTAACTTATGCTGTTATTTGTAACCTCATCATTCAGCTGGTCACAAAACTACACCTGTTACAGAATTAGGTGAGTTCATTTACATAGAAACAAGGAAGTAGCAAGTTCCAACAATGGAAAGAATGGATTTCACCAATGTATTTTATTTGCTAGAGCATGATGTTTGTGCTTATCTACAAAAATTAGTTAAAACTGCCTGTAAAAAAGTGTATATATTTTTTCATTTAAGTGCAAAATAAATAAATCGATACATAAATAAATAAATAAATATGTTATGATTGTAATATATGATGTGTCATGAGGTGATGTTGATTACTATTTCATTCACAGAATTAATTTTTGCAATTTATTTTTTGCAAACATGGTGAGAAGTGTAATATCGTGTTTTAGCAGCTGGGGTGGACACAAAAGACAGCCGGGTGGAGCTGGCAGAGTGTAAGGGAAACAGACGAATGGTCCGGGCAGCGATGGAAACCGCAGGTGGAGAGGAGGGCAGAGGGGAGACAGGGTTCATCCAGTAACTCGTTCATCCTTACGAGGAGGTTTTCATCCATGGAGCCGTCTCCGTCGTACCCGTCGTCGTCCTGGAAGTCGTTGTCCGTCTGCAGAGGGCAGTCTCGCCCCCGCTGAGCTGGCCCAGGCTTCTTTGTCGCGTTTGCTTCTTGCAGGTGCAAGGTCCCTCGACGTGCGAGCCAATACGGGCTCCATCTCCACGTCGTGCCACTACCGTTCTCCAGGCCGCATGCATTCCCATTCAAATGCTAGTGGTTCCTGCTCGCTACCAGCTTGTCGAACCTCGACGTCTGTTGTGTGTGCGTCTCTCTCTGTGTGTATACATAACATATATGTATATACGCATATGTGTCTGTGTGTGTAGAATTGTGTCTGTATTTGAGTGCTTTCGGGTCTCTCTCTTCCTTTCATCTTTCTCTTCTTCTTCCTCTCCTCCTGCTCAACCTCGATCATTTTTTTGAAATCTAAGAAGCTTAAATTATGCAAATTTTGATTGCACTTGGTTTTGGTCTGGTTACACTAGCGGAGGGATGGAGGGGCCGTGATTGAGTAGAGAGATTTGTTGCATTGGTGAAATGTTTCGTATAAGTATAGGGGAAGCAAGATCTAAGTGCGAGTCGCGTGTTGTGATTGTTGAGGTTTATTAGTTATGATGTGTAGAAGTCGGAGGCTGATTTTTTTACGCAATGATGATCCAATTCCTGATGTTCTTATTTTTATTTGATTTTTACGTAGTCTTATTTATTGTGTTATAATCTGAAAAGTGACTGTATACTGAGCTCCGACACAAGGTCGCAGAGCTGTGATCATCGGTGCATTGCGAGATAGTGTCAGGAGAGACTAGTTGGTGACACAATCAAGAGAAGAATCATCATGAAAAGCTAGGGTCTGTTTCGTCAAGTGGGAGAAAGAGGCCGGCGTCTTGGTGCAGCTGATTGCCTTCTGGTGAAGCTACAGGAGGTTCATGCACCCTTCATGTTGTCCCGACAGTCTCCCACAGTGGCTAAAACTGCTGTACGGAACAGTTGTTAGGAGAACCTTCGTTTCTCTCTTCAATCGCCCAGGGACCACAATGCTTAGCTCGGTGGGGACCACACTGCGTAGCCTTGTGGGGACCACTATTTAAAGATAATAAGTCTCAATTAGTGCATTCACGCATTCGCAACAGGAAGCTGCAGGTAAGATAACGTCAATGCTATGGTTCAGAACCCTTGTCGGTCGGCGACTAGGAGAGGCTCACTCGCCGCTCATGCTAGCCTTGAAGATACAGTACGCTTACTTTTACTGGAGCACAATCTCTCCTACTGCTAATCATTATAGTCAAATAGAGTACCGGGAAATATTCGCGAGGAACACTAATAGTTTGGTAGAAGAGCCATCGCGCTTGACAAGCCTGTGGAGCCACAACTGCTGCCTTTATGCTTTTCTTTGGAAAGTGACTCAACTGAAAGGCCGCAGCCATGATGATCTGATCAGCCGATTGGCTGCTTTTTGTCGACTTGCGTGGGTGCACCGTGTTCAGAAAAGTTCACAGGACATCAATCTGAAGAGGGCAGGTGATTTAGTTTGATGGTTAATTTCACGTTGATGTCTGTGGTGCTGCTGCTGAGCCTGACCTTCATGTTGCTGGTGCTTCCGATCGTCCTGCCGCCGTTGCCTCCCCCGCCCCCGTTCCTGATGCTTGTCCCGGTGGTCATCTTCATTTTGCTGATGCTCATCGCCTTCGTGCCCTCCGGGTTCAATGCTATCGTCGTTTCGTACGTGTGATTTTTGGTAAACCCTGCCCTCACAAGTTACTTGTTTTACAACATATTCTGTCTTCATTAGAAATCGTATTCTTTTCAAAGATGTAAAAAAAACAGTGTTTCAATATTTGCGTCGATAAGTTGAGTCGATCTTGCAGAGCTGCAATCGGAAAGTTGGAAAATCACGAGCACAACCATTTAATTCATATCTCGCATTACTGTAGACTCAACCAGAACCTTAAAAGACTCCGCATTCAGTATCGTTGGAGAGGCTAAACTTCTATGTACTGTTAGACAATTAGACTTAGCGATCTGTCACAGACTATGTATTTGATAAGTATCTATTGTCTGGCCTTGAGGATGCTCTCTTGCAACCAAATCACATAAATGCTTGTGTCGAAGTGCCTGCATGCTGTGGGGCTAACCCACACTTTCGTTGCATTCACTATGTCGAGCTGTTTTTTTTTGCTTGCCATTACTTGATGCGTGAACCAGAAAATCGAGTAGTAACCTTTTAAAATTTGTCCTCCCTGCATGGCTTGATGATTAAGTATATTCCATTTGTGGTTCTAGATCAAAGATCAATAACATGTTTCAATTTGTTACATTGGAAGATCGCATTTCAGACGTTTACAGGGTTGTGTAATCTATCTATCAATCCTCAAGTAGATGGAGACAAGTAACAAATACCAGGTGCAATCGATGAGCAAGTCAGGGATGCTGACTAGCGTACTTTTGCTAGCAACAATTACAGCATGCATCAAGGAAGCTTCAATGAGGTATTTTTATTCTGATTTTTTGTCAATTTCTGCACTAGGTAGTACATATTGTGTCTTGATTTAAGCTTGGCTGTAGATGGTTAAAACTCGTGTAAGGCTTCAGACAGTCAGCGTCTCGAAGACCAAACGGAAAAGGATCTGACGGATTGCTCAAAGATCTTTGGCTTGCAGGCACTAACTAATATCAAAAGATTGATCTCTGCTCGTTATTTTTCTGTAACGAGGAGTGTTTTCCTTGGATTATAGCCCTTTGTTACGCGAAATCTGAGTCTCCAGATCCGCAATCTCATGATGAGATTAAGAATTCAGGATAATTGAGGGGCTCACCAACATTTGCTTTTGTGCAGATATGCTGATTATCAGCTGGAGCATATCGAGAAGATGAATTGTACACTCAGAGAAGAATAATATGGCTCGGTAAATTGTTTCTCCTTCCAGTTTATAATTATAACCCGATCGCTTGATTCTGCAATAACCACGTACTTTCTAAATGCTTGGCAACTTCAAGTAAGCTTAAATGCTCTCGATCTGAGGCGTCACCATGACTATCGTGCGTTAGAAATAAGTAAGAAATAAACTAAATAGATTCCATTTTGTTCGCAGGATGGTAAAAGATCAGGATTTATGACGATATCGACTCCCTTCTGCTGGTTTTTTTAAGGTTGTTTAAATCTTGGCATTCCACAGAATGGAACTTTATTATGTTGCAGAGCTTTTGGAAAGCTTAGCGCCTATCAGCTTCAACCATAAGCCTCACCGACGTGCTCCTCCTTGACGGACACACGGAAACTTCAATAATACACCATTCTTTCAATTCCTTTCTTTGCCTTTAAGTCTGCGGTATGAATCAGTAATATTGTTTGCAGACTCGTGGACTTGCCAAAAGCAATGTGAACTATACATCTCTTGCGCTTAGAAAGTTTTGAGGGAACCAGAGCAATTTGAAAGTTACTCGCTTGCTGAAGTTGCATGCCCTGCCCAAGAAACACTAGTGTCTGAATTTCGACTACCACCAGATGTTCATAACTAACATTGTCTACAGGAAGTTACTTTTACGTTCACACGGATAGTATGTCGTAATTTTCTTTACTGGAAGCGAATGTATGCTAACTTAGATTGACGAGATTTTAATTTATGTTCTATAAGTTACGAGCTTCTGAGTTTTAAATCTCATAACCAAGTAGAATAGGGCCCTTCAAAGCGCATAGATTCATGGATATTCATCAGATTTGGACGTATGTACAACCGTGATTGGGGGATCTCAATTAACAAATATTGATGTGGGTATCATATGATATTAATTTTAGTAAATAATAGATGTTGAAGTTTTGAATTATCCGTTTACTGTATTGGAGCAGTTGGAGGTTCAGGAACATGCAGCGGCGGTAATGCTCTCAGCATTACTAAGGTGCCAGATTTATTTTGACCGAAGAGGAATTAGGAAACAGTTGAGGCCATTAAGAGCAGCTTCGCGAACAATGTTTTCACAATTTCTGATTTATCTGTATCGTTTTGTACTTTATTGTTTATCATCATGCCGGTAACCCTTGGAACAGGCCTCAGGAACCTGCAGAGGCATCGAAAACTGTCTGAGAGTTGTGGAATTCTGGGAGGCTGCCGGGGCAACAAATAAAATAGCTGCATTTCAAGGGTGATCAGTTTCAACACCCTGCAAAACTGTTGTTAAACTTGAAAAAGTGGTAATAACTATCTCATCAATCTCTCTTCGGATGATGGCTACCTAATGTCATAACTTGTATTCTGATGTTTTCATGTGAAAGGCTGATCAGTTCGGTTTTGGTTGATTATAATTGAACCTTGGTTTTCCTTAAGATTACATGCGTAATTATATATTACCCTTGACTCCATATTTGATTTCACTAGCACATGCAAGACAGCTTACTATTGTAATTGTTAAGGTGGACACAACACTGTAGTTGAACTGCATGTGAATTAGACATAAACCCACACAGATTCAGTTTGGTAGGGCAGAGTCAACCCTCGATTAAGATGGTAACATGACCTTATTTGAGGGGTGAGCAGCAGCAGGATCTGGTAGAGTTGAGTGATTTCAAAGCCTAAAACCTTGTCCTCGAGACTGTTAACCTTGCTAGTTTTTGGAGTTAGTCATGGGTATTTTATTGGAACTAGGGCAAAGCTGCAAGCTGTTTGTACTATTGGAATTTTGACCACTGTAAAATACTTATTATCAAAGACAATGAAGCAGTGAGCCTTGTAAACAACTTGCTGAGCACAGCCAAATGTTTGTTAACGAAGGAACTGATATTGAAGGCCAAGGACTCCCCCATACAAGATATTCGGAGTGTCTCAAGAACCAAAAAGGCATACGCTGCGAAGGCTGAGTTTTTGTGTGTTGCACAACACTATATGGATACAGTAGCTGCTTTATCCAGTCAGCCTCTGTTTTCTCCTTTGAATGCTGTATCAGTAATTATCAGTTTCACAAATGCTTAGCACATCATTTCCTCATAAAAACTCTCTTTCCTCAGCTGCAGACATCAAGATAGAACGGACAAGGATAACCTGTCTATATTGGAGGATGTGTCTGTATTGAACAAAACTGGCGATCCCTGTTCTAAATATTTGATTTCCACCTACACCACATCACATTCAACTAGTCCTTGATAGCTGTGTGTCTGCATATGGTACTCAACAGACGAAAGTAGCGTGCTCTATGGTTCCAAATAAGTGCCATCAGTTTCTTCTGCACCATGGCACAAATTTGTCTTCACTTTGAAGGCTGAGAACGTACAGACTGTGGATGAGGTTGACTTGGATCAGGAATGAAGCACTAGCTCTCTGGATGAGTAAACAGTCATTTGTACATTATACTGTGTACTCCCTTGAAGGCCCCATTTTACAGTTTATTGTTCTCTGCTTTCACAACCCTTGTAAAAAATGGTATTGTCTCTATACAGGTCAGAGAGGTCTTTCAAATTAGATTCTGTGCACCACGTCAAAAAGGGTTCTGCAAGGGGGCATGCAGGCCAGAGCTGGTATTGGAACAAGGAGGCATCGAATGAAGCGCTGTAGTATTGAAATTGTCTTGGGTCTGACTTCCAACCATCTCATTAGTAGTAAGCATAATATTCAGTTTCCAGCACAATTTCCCAAACTACACCTCTCTTGGAAACCAACACAAACAAACTTTTCAATGCAGTGCAGAACCCAACTGTAGATATGGAATAAATAAAGTGGAAAAATTATTTGGAACAATGTTGGCTTAAGATTGCAGTTTGCTTATTGAGCTCTAGCTGGCTGAAGTGTTGTTTGATGATATCATTAATTAGCCACAATATAGCATTTCATGATCCTATATATAATCAGACTTTGTTTGTTTATAGATTAAATAAACTATTATTACTACTCTTTTATGTTTTTGTGAATACATGCTATTATAACGTGTTTAGTATTTGATATTTGATATTTCTTTCTTATATATTTTAAAATAATAAATCATCAATGCTGGTGGTTTAAAAATGGACATTGGTAATATCTAGATTTTTTATGATTATTATATATAACAAAAAACTACAAAAAATAAACACTTTTGGTAATTGACATTTTTTTTAAAAGAATTATCTTTCTAAAGAAAAGTTATTAAATGAAAAGTTATATATATATATATATATATATATATAACATTGTATAACTTGATTTGTATTTTTGGTAGATATTAGTTCTTTATTTTTTCAAATTTCTTAAAAGTATATTTAAAATTTGATTAGATGTAATCATAAAAGACTACTTACTACAAATTCTAAAGTTTGTATTTAATGATTATGTTTAATTTAACAAAATATATTAACAACTTTGGATGCCATTAAATGATCTATTATTTTAAATGTTGAGTGAAAGAAATAAACTCACTTTAAAATACCATATTAAAGACTTCATTTCATATTAATAATCTAATTAATTTTAATCATGATTTAATTTTAACCAACTTAGGATGCATGTTGAGTAGTAAAATTTTAGGATCAATTGTTCTAATTTTTTATAATTTTTATTCTATTTAATGACACATGTAATGTTTAATTCTAATTTAAGTTTAATTTGTAATTAATAATATGTTTTTAAATGTATTAAAGAAAGACTAAAAGACATTAATAAGGTGTGTAAATAATATTTTGGAATTATGACATTTAAAGTTTATAGTTACAAAAGAAATCTCATTAGTGGTTCATACAACTATTTAAGAAGATCTCATTAAAGCACTAGTATTTATTTTCATATATCATCAATATTTGACCTAGTTGGTGTTTGTACATTATACAAGCAAATAATAATTCTATAGAAGATTTTTGTCATATTTATGATACTTTATTAAATTTAAACAATGTCTATTTGGTTTACAACAATACATCTTTTTTGTATATAGTCTAAAATGGATAATGCTTATATTACTTGTAAAAATGAGGCCATATATAGTTTTATTGCTACTACTATATATATATATATATATATATATGTATATATATATATATATATATATAAGCTAATTATACAAACATCTATTTCTAATAAGTATGTGGTAATATTACGTAGAGCCTTAACTACCATCTTTGAGATTTCAATGGCAAATCTTATATTACATAATGTAGTACACCTACAGAATACAAATGCACAAACAATCACACAAAAAAAAAAAAAAACGAAGAAAGAAAATATAAGTTTTACAATTGTTATGATAATGATATATGAATACTTTTCAAAAAATACTTTAGAACATTACAAAAATAACAGACTTGACAAGTCCTTCTCTATTTCAAGCAATAATTTTTAGTACGAAAAATAAATAATTAGCACAAAATAGCATAAATAAAGATAATCATGTACATTATGATTATGAGTTTGTAAAAATATACAAAATAAAAAATTATTAGAAATTCAAATTGAACACTTAAAAAGTTATCAAATAATATCAAAAAGCTAAAACAAATGTGCAACATGTAATAATATCATACATGAAGAAGAAAATAATTTATTTATATATATATATATATATATGTATATATACACATATACTGATGTATGTAAACAGTAAAGATTTGAGTGAAAAACACAATAATTAACTTTGTCAGGTAATATTGTTATTTATTTATTTATTTATCAGAAGGGAAATAAGATGAAGAACCAATGACTGTTTACCGGCAAACTTGAAAAGTTGTATCGTACGTAGAAAAGCACAAGTGTCGACAACTTCTCAAGGTCATACAGGAAAAGAGGAAATATCCAAGCCAAATTGAATGTTTCTCGAATACAATATGGATTGCATATGCCGTAGATGTACAGAAGCTATGAGTCAGACAACAATGTACACAAGGTCTGGTACAGTTGTGAAGTATATGGCAACACACATTGCGGCGAAACATGTAGCTCAGCGCCGAGATAGATTTACTGATCGATATGAACACATCGGGTTATAACTAAACTAAGCTGTGTTTATAACCGAGTGTTTTGACCCGTCCAAAATGTGACAAACCTCCTCACCTGTCTGATTCATTAGTGAAACCAATTCGCACATGTACACCACTCTGACCAGCTTTTTTGAAATATATGACTATTGATGAGCAAGACCTCTCACAAAGCCAAAAAAACTTACAAGAATGGAGAACTGGGAGAACCCAATGTGATATGAAGCAGCGCACAGACATGCAATCCAGGAGTTGAACCTTAGGTGCACAATTTGCAGTACCACCTGAAATGTGCGAGCCAGGAGACATGGGATCAAATTGCACCTCACGGACCACCAAGGACTGCATTCTCCACGTCCTCTCTGCTCAAGGCATAATTGAATTTCCGGTCAACGTCTCGGTCCAAATTACCAGGCCCAGATTTAAGGTACCTGCAAGTCCATCACGAACAGCTGAAATAATGTCGCAACTTTTACTATAAGTCTGCAGCACCTCCGGAATGCAACATCGAGGATTGAAGCTAACCATGTGGTATTTGATAGATTGCACCAAAGACAAAACCTACCTGATGTACAACTCGGTCTAGTCAAGCGACAATTGGGCATGCCAGTCAGGCCGCTCAATGATCCACACTGCTCGATCGGCTTCACTTTGCATAAAGCCGAGATCCTGTAGCCATGCTTCAATAGTCGGGAGGCTGTGCGAGTACAAAGCGACTTTCTTGCCTGGGAGAAAGTTACTCCTATTCATTGTTGCCATTGCAGACGCTGCAACAGACGGTAACCTTAGAGTTTGCAGGTTGTTGTTGGCGGACCATACCTTTCCTGTAATCATTATCAAACCAACCTCGGTCAATCCTAGCAGCTTGTGAGTATACATCCGAGGTTCATCGTTCATCAGTAACTTAGAAGATCAAGACGAAGTTCCAAGGAAGAAAATATAGAATCAAGACACAATGAGGTAGAACATACCTCTTCGAAGACGAAAACCAGCTCCTGTCAGTTGCAGCGATGGCTTACATCCACCAATAGTGCTTAGTCGGCGAAGAGTTCCACAGCATTGTACTAAACTTGACGTTGCCAGCAGTACTGCAGACCCAGACGTCATGGTTGAATTCTTAGAAGAGGCAGTAAAGTCGTTAGGTCATTCCTTTGGTCAGGCAGCATCCATTTCGCAGATGTACTCGCGCTACTGTCAACTCAAGGCATCAAACAATAATGTTGAAAATTCTTCACCTGATGTGCAACCCTAACTTGGAAGATTGTTTCCCTCTCGCAAATTGCAAACTTGGCGCCCACTATCGGTAGTTATCAGTGATCTAGAATGATGCGAACTTCGGCAGTAATCCCATCGCAATCATGTCAAGTTAAAGGGGACACTCTCTGATCAACTAAAATATGTTGAAGGTTCCTGCAGTCACTAATGCAACTCCGGAACTATTGTTACGTTTGTCCAGATGATCAAGTATCACTGAACACGTGCTCATCTTGCCCTCCTTGTCAAGGAATAGGCTACGAGACCCGGAAGTCTTCTATGATAACTCGAAAATTTACCAATTATATATAAATTCCACGAAGATTTTCACCAGACACCTCAGAGGAACATGATGCTCAAGTTTCTCATCGTCCTTCTAATCCCAATCTTCTACAATTCACCCTTCTATACGAACACTGACGTCACAAAAAAGCCTGTACAATCGAGCAAACTGGAAAAAAGCAGCAATATCAACCCTGAAGCCCAAGAACCCAATCCGTGAAGTTTGAGATTCCGCTCTCGGAGGAACAAAAATGAAAGGACCTTCTCGGCCCACGTCAATCTAGTGCACTTCATACCCCAAAACCTTTCGATTGGAAATACGGAGTTACGCGACTGACATTGCAAAACAAAGATTATCACTCGGCACGCAAAGAGCCGTGAGTCAATCCGCATCCCAATCCTCAACGCCACAAACAAACAAACAAGAGAATTCTACACAACCTAGTGCTGTATCAAACCAAAATCACATCAAATCGAGACCCGGAAACACCACCGCCCACACGACACCCACATCTCCATCTCCCAAACCCTCAAAAATTGCCACCTCGGCTACAAATGCGCGAGCTGCAGTAACAATGCGCGCGCGCACACACACACACACACACACACACACCAGCGGCGGCGGCGTCGAAACGAAGCCAATTCAAAGGGGTTGGTTGGGTATACCTGATTCGCCAGCTCCGGATGCAGAAACTGCGGGAGACGGCCACACTTGGCACTCACAGTGGATCAGACAATCCCGCTGCATTTGCATTGCTGAGGGAGGGGCTGTGATTTGCAGCCGCGACGACGAATTTGCAGCTCTTGCTCCGCGCGTGCTCTGAATTCGTCCCCTCGGTCCTCGTCCTCGTCCGCCTCCACAATTCAAATATCTTACTCCGCCTCGGGTGCTCCGCGCACATCAGACCTCGAGGGGTCTTCATGGAGATCCATGGAATTGTGTTCTTTTTAATGAATGAAAAAAACATCTGAAAATAATAAAAATCTAATAAAATAGACAAATGCCATTTCAATTATTGTAATGACGCTTAGTAAATAGATAATTTTTTAAAAATACTCTGAATATATATAATATATTTGTTGTTTAGCATATTTTAAACATTTAAAGACAAAAAAATATTCAAAAGTAATACAATAATAGTTCACAAGATGTTCAATTAATTATCTTTTTTTTTTTTTTTTTTTTTTTGGTTTTTTCAAAAAATTTAAAAATTATAAAAATTTAACATTGAATTTTTTTTTATATTTTATATTGTAGTTGTTTATTGAAAAAAGAAATGAACATCTGGAATTTAAATCATTTGACAAAGAACCTAATTTGTTTATTTTGGACTTATACATTTTTAAAGTAAAAAGAAACAAGACTACATATGTAAATAACCAATTATTTATACTTAATATACTCAAAAAGAAAAAAAAATATATTTTTCTTTAAGTCTTTAAAATAATAAAATCAATGAGATTATTAAGTATTTAACTTCAAGATTATTAATTTTTAGTTAGTGGTATAAAAAGAGAGAGAATATCATATAATTATATATAGTCTCTATTCTAATTTTTGTCCTAATATATGCAAAGCTTTGATAGAATTGAGACATCTAAATCCCATCTTGTACATAAAACCAATATCTTTATCTTCTTAATTATAAGATCTCTCAACAAATTTATATGGTTATATATATATATATATATATATATATATAATATTAAAGATATTAAATAAATCATAACATTATTTTTTAGATTGGATGCTCTTATTAAGAAAAAAGAGATTTTTTTTTTTTTTTTTTTTTTTTTTTTTTTTTAAATTATTATTTTATCAACAACAAGAACTCGATGAAAGTAAATAAATATATGAAACTTCTATTAAGAAGTATAACAAAATAGAAGTAAGGAAATATGTATATTAAAAGAAATTATAATGGCTATTGCTACAAGACAAGAAAACTATAGACTCTTGAAATTGGACTAGAAGCAAGAAAGGAATTGACAAGAGTGAAGAAGGCTTCACTCTTGTCTCTATTTATACTATCTATCTAAGAGCTACGTGGCGGTATTCTATAGGACCTCCTATACGTGTCTAATTTGCAAGACTTGTGTCAAACTTGTATAATAAGTTTTCCATATATGCGCCACATACTTAGCTTGTTCCGTAAGCTACCAACATGTGCGATATATGGCTAGTTTGTTCCACAAGCTACCAACATGTACGCCATGTCGCTAGCTTCTTAACCAATCACCTATAAACATGTATAAAGGTGATTCCACGTCTATGCAACTTCTAGGAAGCTTCTCTATCAGATATTATCAAATCAACTTGTTTTACCTACTTCTATTGGTCTATATTAATTAGATAATTATTGGAGTAAATCTTATCTCTATGATATTATCCCCTCTTCTAGGGATGAATTCCACGAGGAGCAGTGATTACATGTTGAAGAAATCTAGAATACATCAAATTGTGCTTGCCATATACTCTGATCTTTGTTCCCTTCGAAGATAGTTGATAGGTTCTTTCAGCCATCAATAATATCCCATACCAAGGCGAGAGGACCACCCTGTTATTTAATCATTGTTGAGGCCTTCATAATTGCCTTCAAAGAAAACATTAGGAACACCATCAAAAGTAGTTCCTACTTCTAAAAGTATTACCAAATATTGGGAGTCTTGTCTAAGGTCATGATATCAAACACGTTGTATTTTGCTATCAATCCAAAGAAGGATATGTCGTTCTTGAGGGTCTTCATCTCTATTCCATCATCTTGAAGGTTGTGATAGTCGTAATGTCTCGTCTGAGGACAAACAAAGGTTCTTGAGTTGAATCCGCTGGTTGTTGGTTCTCCATCTTCTTAACGTCACAAATACAAAGAAGCTACAAACAATGATAGAAAGTAGAATATTATCTTGCCTAGATCATGTTTTTTTTATAAGAAAGGTCCTCATCTTGGTTTTGATGGATGTTGTTGATAAAAAGCCTCTACTTTTCTTGTTGCATTTGCAAGATTCTTTACTAGTTTCCATGTGTATTCACTAATATTGTATCTACACTAATAAATAAGATATTCCAACCTATTTCGGCGCTGCCTCAAATCTAAGACTTTTTTCACTTCAAATTCTTCATTATTATCTACGTCTATAGGAGGAGGTGGTACTTGTCTTCTTCTTGGTATATTCACTATCTTGTATGATTCAAAAAGAGATACGTGGAATACAGAATGAATCTTTATAGACTCCAATAGGTATAATCGATATGCAACTGCATTGATTTGTTCAGAAATAGAAAAAGGTCCAAACCTTTGATAGTCCAACTTATCACAAGGACGAGTAGTCTTGATATTGTGACAAAGTAACCATATCTTGTCCCCCACGTTGAATTGTGGTTCTTCCTTGCGACACGCATCTGCATTTATTTTTTGTCATTCTTGAGCTTCTTTTAATTGCACCTTCATTATTGCTATAACAAATGATTTTCCAAATCTTTTGTTGTTGGATTATCAACTTTTGAAAAATAAAAAGTATCAAATCATGGGTGGTAACCATAATTAGCAAAAAAAAGGTGTTTGTTGTGTAGAAAAATGTATTGTATTATTATAAGCAAATTCTGCCAATAGTAAGAGAGTTTTCCAATCATCTTATTGGTAGTTGATGGTACACCTCAAATATTATTCCAAGACTTAGTTTACACATTCTGTTTGTCCATCAGTTTGAAGATGGAAAGTTGAAGATAGTTTTATGTCCACCTTTAAAATCTTAAAAAGCATTCTCCAAAATCTTGATACAAATTACGTCCCTCTATCTGATATAATATCCCTTGGTAATCCATAATAGTGATAGATGTTGTCAAAGAAGAGTTTAGCTGTTTCTTCACGTATGATAGATTTTATACATAGTACAAAATGTGCCATCTTGGTGAAACGATCTGTGGTTATGAATATAGAATCATATGAACTTGAATTTGGAAGATCCATAATGAAATCCATAGAAATAGAAGACAAAGATTATTTTGATATAGGTAATGGTTGGAGAAGTCCGTAAGGTCAATGACGAGGAGTTTTCAATCTTGAACAAACATCACACGTCTGCACAAACTCTTTAACAATCTTCCATATTTCAGGCCACCAAAAATCTTTTGAAATTAGCTCCAAGATCTTATTGTATCCGAAATATCTAGCTACAGGGAAGTTGTGATGAGCTTCAAAAGCATGTAGTTGTGCTTCACCTTTTGAGATGTATAACCGTCCTTCAAAATAAAGCAAGTTGTTCCTAAACTCAAACTTTGAAGTATCATGAGATTTAGAAGAATTATTCTTAATATCATGAATAAGAGGATCTGAGGGTATACTTAATTGGATTTTCTTGAGAAACGTTAAATCAACAGCCAATATTAATTTTATTGTTCGAATATGAAATTGCTCTGGTTTCAAGAGGATTGTTCTTTATTGATCAAAAGTTGCATCTTCTTCTTTTGATGCATGATAAGATCGTTTAAAAAGAGCATCAAACAGACCTTGTTGTTTTCTTAGCCGATAAGTGATGATGAACTCGAATCTTGATAAAGACATGCTCCAATGAGCTTGACTATGATTTAACACGCATATTGATATGAAATACTTGAGATTCTTGTGATGTGTATACACAATGATTGGATTAGAAGCGCCTTCTAAATAGTGGCACCATTCTTGAAAAGAATCCATGATTGCAAGAAATTCTTTATCGTGGATTTTGTAATTGATCTCTGCTGTTGAAAATTTCTTGGAATAAAAAGCTACTGAGTGGAGTTTGTCATTTGCTCCCATTTGTGACAATATTGCACTTAAAGCAAAGTCTGATGTTTCTGTTTCCATAAAAAATACTTTGGAGAAGTTAATGTGATACAAGATTAATGCAAAAGTAAAAGTTATTTTCAATGCTTCAATTGATGATTTTTCTTTTTTACTCTACTTGAGTTTGTCTTTACAAGTTAGACGTGTAAGTGGAGCTGCAACTTGAAAAAAATTATTGACAAAGATTCGGTAGTAATTAACAAATCTCAAAAAGCATTGCACATCCTTTACTATTCTTAGAATCTTTTAATCCATGATTGTGTGGACTTTCTTAGAATCCATCACAAGACCATCATTTCAAATGATATATCATAAGAAATCAACTTGAGTAGTGTGAAATACACACTTTTCAATCTTGGTGTTGTCGTGGTAAAAGTCCGCTTCAGATAGATGCAAGGTCCCTCTTTACAATCAAGTTGGATCCAATATGCACAAACTTTCTTAAATTTTTCTTTTATAGTCATAAAACCATGTGTATAATAAATCAACAAACTAGAAGCTTGAAAATTTATTAATCAAAATCGAGCCGTTTATATAAGTTCAAATTTTGGAAGCATAGAGTTCACTTCTTTAGTCATCTTCACGAAAATTCCCAACTGTGAATTCATTACCAATCACCAGATATCATCAAAATATTAGCAAGTAATTATATAAGTAAAAACCAAATCAGAAACTTGAAAATTCATAATTTAAGATCCAATTATTCAAATAAGCTCAAAATTTGGGAAAACATAATTCATATCTTTGATCTTTGTTACATAAATTCTGAACCATGAATTCATTGCCGATCGTTAGATATCACCAAATCCTTGGCAGATACTTTTAGAAGTCAAATCTCAATCTAAAACTTGAAAATTTATAATTTAAGATCTAGCCATTCAAATAGGCTCAAAATTTGAGAAAACATAACTCATACCTTTGATCTTCATCACATAAATTTTGAGCTATGAATTCATTGCTGATCGTTAGATGTCACCAAATCCTTGGCAGGTACTTTTAAAAGTCAAAATCCTAGACACCTGAGAATAAATTTGCCATTACTCCCTAATCAAAGTCTCAATTGATATGAGATTTTAGACATAGACTCTTTATAGTATAAGTAATATGTACATAAAAAATGAGCTTCAAATTCTTCTTGAAACTCAAGTTCTAGCTTAAAGCAAACCCTTCTGTTTATCTAACTTCTTCAAAATCCCAATTTAGTTTGCTGGGTTTAACTAGCTATATCTCACTCATTCTAGAATCATTTCTATCAATTCTTGGACATAAAATGTATAGCTTGAAGTCTAGTTTCTAACCCAACTTCTTGATTTCTTGCTAGTATCTTAAAACTTCTAATATACCCTGAAAAGTGACAATAGGTGTCATATTAGTAGTCTAAGTTCAAACAAGCATATCTCTCTCATCTAAGCTCTGAATCATGCGTTTCTACTACCTAAACTCATGCCAAGAAGAAGCTCTCTGTGGATACTCCCCTAGATTTGCCAAAAAACCCTGTCTTCTTTTCCTCCGAGCTCGTCAAAGAAGTCACAGCCAAGGTCTTCAAAGTCCAAGTCAGCAATTAATAGTTTAAAGTTTTAAAAACCCCAAATCTAATCCTCCAAGTCAGCACTATTAATGGTAGCTGACTATTGACATCCAAATCTACTATTTATCCTTGATAAAATCCTAAATTCAATCTCAAAGTCAAAACTCTTTATATCTATAAATATAACCCTGAATCTACTAAAATCTAAGATTGGAAAAAAGATAAAAGAAATAAAAGAAAGTTTCAAGGCTAGATCAAAGTTAAAGTTAAGATTAAAGATAAGATAAAATTTTAGCCAAAGAAAAAGAAAGAAAGTGAGAAATTTTTCCTAAACTATATAAAAACTTAGATTGGTAAGAAGAAAGAAAGAACTTAATAAAATTTTGAAGAAAAGATAGTTAAGTTAGGTTTCTATATATGGATGTATTTACTTCATGATAGTATATAATCCGGTGTCGTGGTAGAGAGAATTTACCTCAAGAAAGCGCTGGGCTTGTAGCTGTAACTAAATACTCAACCAAGATCCAAAATAATAAAACCCTCAAATTTATATAAAAGTCTTTATTTTAGGGCTATTACATCCAATACATAAGTTTTATTTCACAAAAATATTCAAACTATAATAAAATATTCTAAACCCTCATTCACCCATAGGAGGGGAATTTTTCTTGAACTTCATCAACCTATAACTCTTAATATAACTATTCAAATCTATTAAAATTGTACATGAAGTACTGATGTGCTCTTAACAACTAGCACAACAAGTTTCAACTATTGATTGTTTATCGATCTTTAGATATCGTAAAAATTGTAACAGTAGTTTCAAACCCTTGTTTACAAACACCCATGTACTAAATTCTTTATATTTCACAAATCCAATGTTTAAATATTATGAAACTTTGATGTATAGCTTTTCAACACAAAGATTCACCTTTTTGAAAAATTTTAAATAAAAATTTGTCCAAAAATTCAAAATATGGCAAAATCTATCACTATGAATAAAACAGCCTATTTACTACCTTGGAATTCGATCTGCTGTCTTTGACTCCCAATAACTCTTTCTTCAAAACTCCAAATGTAGTAAAAAATTTTCTTTATCAGATATAGATCTTGAAACCTCCTCTCGAATGGCCTCTCTTGATCTCTAAAAGCTTTTATATAATTCCTCCAATTCTCAAAAGTGTGACAGTAGATACAAATTGCACATCTTAACTTCAAGTGCCTACTTCTTTCTCATAAAAATTCCAAATCTCTCAATTTTTACATCAAAATTATAGCCCAAAAAAACAAGCTTTCTAATCTTAGTCTTTGATTTTTGAATGGCATCCTTAAAGTTGCCGAAACTCTCATTCTTGTTACAGGCAGCCTCCTCAAAGCCTATTGGGTATGACCATTGACCAATAGGAATGAAGAACTTCATCTCTTGTCTTCATTCATCCTCATTTTGTCTTCATCGTTCCAAATAGGCCTCCTAGTAATTTAATTCTTCTTCTTTGGATCCCAATTGCCTCTCAAGGCTTTATACTAAATATTTAGGTTCTATATAATTTAAAAGCCATAATCAAACTAAGTAAAAATCTAAAATAAATTTTCTTATACCAACCCCTTTTAATTTATTTTACTAATCATTCTAACACATATTTAAATCTATAAACATATTATACATTTTGAGTGGATTTTATATACTGTAAGCAATTACAATACGACATCGGTATCTCTAAGTTTTTGTAATACATGACAAACATATAATTCATGTTCTTTTACGTCCTTAGAGTAGATTAAAATGTCATCTTAGTTATAGACAACGAAATCATCTAAAAACTCACAAAAAATATCATTCATGAGATGCTGAAAAATAGGTGGTACATTCGTGAGTCCAAAAGACATAACATTATATTCAAAATGTCTATACCTTGATCAAAAAGTAATCTTCTATTCATCTCTTTCTTTGATATGGACCAGGTTGTACGCTCCTCATAGATCTATTTTTATATAGATCTTAGCTTGATTCAATTGATTTAAAAGTCTAGATATCAATGATAGAGGGTATTTATTCTTGATGGTAATCTTGTTGAGTCCTTGATAATCTACGCACATCCGTAGTGATCTATCTTTTTTCTTTACAAATAAGATAGGAGCTCTTATTGGAGATTTCAAATGATGTATAAAATTCTTGGCTAAGTTTTCATCAATGTATTCCTTAAGTTCAGCCAGCTCATTTTGTAATAAGCTGTAGATTGATCCAAATGGAGGCTGAGCTCTCTCTTTGAGGTCAATTGAACAATCATACGGACGATGCTTCGGAAGAATATTTGCATTCTTTTTTTAAAAAATGTCCTAATAATTCATATATTGGCTTGGAATGCCACTTAAAGTCTTTCCACCATCAGAAACGGATGTGGCATAAATAGCAAAAATTGATCCTTCTTTTGTTGCGTATATAAAAACTTTTGTATCTATAAGTACGGGTTTTACTATACTAGATTTATAGCTTTTCACTTAGTCGGCAAAATGTTTAATAATGTTCTGAGAAAAGTCAAGTCTACAAGAATTCTAATCTATTTGACGGTTATATTTTTTTAGCCATAATAAACCTAAAATAATAGGATTAGATGGAGATTTAATTATGTTAAAGATTACGTAGCTATTATGACTATCTATTGTTAATTTTATAGGATGGGTTTCATAAGTGATTTCTTCAAAAGATAATGGACAATCATCTATGACTTCTATATGTACAAATTTAGTTTTTTGTACTAAAGATATATTACGATTCTTAATAAATTGTTCATTTAGAAAGCATGCTGAGGCTCTTGAATCTAATAAGATAGAGACTCTATAGTTTTTTGGTCCTAAATATACATCTATTATAAAACAAAGAGAGGATTCTGAGGAGAGAATATGACCTTCACTAGGAATTGTATAAGGTTCCAGCTGCACGATCCTTTTTGTAGCTGGACAAATTCATTTTCTATCATGTTGTCTTCTTCTTCCAAATGTACATTTTGTGAGGACGTTGATGTTGCCATTAAATAATAATGTTGAGGCTCTCTTGTACGACTCTTAGATCAAAATTCAAAAAGTCGATTGTCAAACTTCACAGCAAAATCAATTGCTTGACTCAATGTTTGAGGATCGGATAAATTGAGCATTAATTTTTTTACCTCATATTGTAATCCGTAGAAAAATTAGTTGATAAGTGCAACATCATCCTACTTGATATCAGTTGCTAGTTGTTGAAATTGTGAAGCATATAATGATAGTGATTGATTGCCTTATTGTAGGATACGAATCTTGTTGGTTGTAGTATGGATTGCATCATGTTCTCCATACATAGATCAAAATTTTGGTAAAAATGCCTCCAAATTATGCAATATTGAATTACATCGTTCAAAAAAAGATGAAAACCATGATAAAACAGAACCCAAAATTAACATTATAATAAATCTAACTTGAGATCCTTGCGTAGGATAACTGTGAGGTTGAAGTTCAATCACCAATTGTACCCGATTGATGAATCTTCAAAACTTAAATCTTGTGCCATCAAACTTTTCAAACAAACTAATTTTTGGTTCTCTAATGTTTGAACGGTGCTCCATCATAGATGAGATAATATGATTTGGTGTAGATATTGACGCAGCTCCAACCATCTCTATATCTTCACTTCTTACTAATCTTGTTGCTTCTTGTGGTGATAAACTGAGTTGATGCATTGCAAGCATTAGTTCTCTTATTTTCTTTTGTATTTGTGCCATTGCACTCTTCATTTCAGCAAGCTCTGCTATGATAATATAATAGAAAGGAAGGTATCTACTCTCACTTTAAGAAATGCAAAATAACACACTCAAAAGAAAAAATTCTAAAAACAATATCAGTTTAGAAGTGGGTACTCCACAACTTCTAATATGTTTATGTTTTATCAAAAGAAAGGGGTAATCCACTCTTAATCAAGAAAGACAAAGCTGTGATATTGTATGTGTATTCTTGTCAATCTATCAAGGATAAGAACTTGATGAAAGTAAATAAACATATGAAACTTCTATTAAGAAATATAACAAAATAGAAATAAAGAAGTATGTATATTAAAAGAAACTAAAATGGCTATTGCCACAAGACAAGAAAACTATACTCTTGAAACTGGATTAGAAGCAAGAAAGGAGTTGACGAGAGTGAAGAAGGTTTCACTCTTATTTCTATTTATACTATCTATCTAAGAGCTACATGGCAGTATTCTATAGGACCTCCTACATGTGTCTAATTTGCAAGACTTATGTCAAACTTATATGACAAGTTTTCTATATGTACGCCACGTACTTGGCTTGTTCCATAAGCTACCAACATGTGCAATACATGGCTAGCTTGTTCTACAAGCTATCAACATGTACACCATGTGGCTAGCTTGTTGACCAAGTTTCTAACCTATCAATCACCTATAGACATGTATAAAGGTGATTCCACATCTATGCAACTTCTAAGAAGCTTCTCTATCAGATATTATCAAATCAACTTGTTTTACCTACTTCTATTGGTCTATATTAATTAGATAATTATTGGAGTAAATCTTTTGTCTGTGACATATTTTTACTTTGGAACTTTCAAATAATTTATGTTATTGTAAGAACTTTTATAATAATCTAGAATACAAAAATGCTTTCCTTAGTTGAAAGACTATTTTCTTCTTAATGCTATACAAAAAAAATACTAACACAAAATTAAATTCAATAAAAAATTAGTTTTTTTTTTTTTTTTTTTTTTTTTTTTGTTGAAAATGACTATAATGTGATTATTTAGAGTTATTAAGAATACATGATATATTTTAATACTTAAGAAATTACATAATTTTAAAAATATATGTTTTTTATTTCTTGTATTATTAATATTGAGTTTTTTTAAAAATAACCTTTTAACTACTTATAGCAAACTGTTTGTTTCAAAATTGATAAATTTGGTTATGATTTTTAAATATTTTTATGTATGTATATGTTTGATGGTATTATCACTCAGTATTACAGTTAACATCAAATAAAAATTTGTACTCATTTCTATACTTGTGGCAATTTATCAAAGCATTGCACATTGACTAAGTACTTTGAGCAAGATCAACCTCATTCTCTATCTGTATATGAGGAATCTAAACCGTAGTGGCTCACCAACTTTCACCGACGCCACAAACACTGGCTTCCCTGCGTCGAATCGACAAGGCGATCTAGCGAAGCTTCGATTGATAGATCGATCAACGGATCGATGCATCGGAAAGCGGAGCAACAGTGCGATGAAGAGGGTGATTTCAAGGTCTGATTTTCTTACTGTTGCGTGGAGTACGGTTTGCGGGATCAGAAAGCAACGAGAGACTCGTTAGGTGCAGCCTCGACGACAGACTCGGACTGTCAAATGAGTGATGGAGACGATTCAGAGCTGGCGCATCGAGATGGCGTGCCGCACTGGCACCCTTCGAAAGCAACGCTGACGTCACTCACTGGTTGTACGCTTTGGAGCAACAACAGCGACAGATGGAAGAACATGCTGGAGACTGGTAGCGAGAGATTTTGGCGTTGTCGACAGGCTACCAGCTCAACGTGACATTCCGCCTGACCCTGATTCAGAAGTTGCTTGACAAGACAGGTGCATAAATTCAGTTGAGATGTACAGGTTCGAATCTTACGTCCCTCGGTCGTCGATCGGGAATCTGCCTCGACGGCTCTGTGTTGGGGCAACAATTATTTTCTGTAATTGGGGGAAAAAGAATCAACCGTCGATTGGACTGGTTGCTAGTTGCTATTTGCGATGGTGACTAGAAAACTACATTGGTTTTGATTGTATGACGATCCCCTTCGTCTTCGAAAGGAATCTTGGTTGTTTGTGTTGCTCAGCAGTGGACGTGGTTCAAGGTTTTCTGTCGAATCTGGGCTCGAACATCAACCCCGGCAGAATTTCGTCCGTGTTTCCGAAGCTCGATTCAATCATCGGTAGAGTGATCCATTGATGGGTCGTCATGTTAAACATGATAATTTTGTGGGGGTCCACGTCCTCGAACTGAGGAGGGAAACAGTGGGGGTCAGTCCCCACGAGAACCATCACATCGTCGGAGAGATACAACGCCGTATTCTCGTACTTGTGCAGCTCCCTAGGTAATGCACAATATTTTTGCCACTCGGCCCCTAGACTCTGCCAGATGCCCTCCTTCCGCGCCGCGTTGCTGCACATGAACAAGCTCCCCCTGCTCTCTAAAATCCAGCACTTGTCCTCGTAACGGTTCAGAAAAGAACTCTCTCGGAGCGTGGACGGATACACCAGCCTCTTCACGCTCTTGGATCTCTTGTCCATGGTGGCCAGTCCGAGGAACTCGTCCCCCCTGAACAGATTGTACCAGGATCCTGTCTGCGGAGGGACAGCTTCAACGAGACGCCACGCGTTCGGTTTCGAGTCATAAATCTCGAAAACTAAGGCGCCCGTGTCCTCGCACACACCAACGAGAGTGATGGAATAATGGTCGCGGCCCACAGACATCTGAGTAAGAGTTGGCAACTCGTAAAGGTTAAGGTTCGGTGGCAGCAAGCGCCATGTCGAAGTTACGGGATTGCCAACCAGGACTTCGAGGGTGCCTCCAGGGCTCGTATCCGAGACGTAACATATGAGCCCTCCGACCGCTGCAAACGGCCCGCTGAAGTTCAGCGGCGAGGGGAAGGGTCCGACAGGAAACTTGCACCATTCCTGTGCTGGAGTGTCAAAAACCCACGCCTCGTGTTTGTGACAGGAAAGACTCGGTCCGCCTCTGTAGAGAGCAAAGCGGCCTTGTTTTTTATCCACCTCTCCATTGGAGAAGAAATTTACTGACATCCAGAATTTGGAGAGGATGCGAACTCGAATGAGGCTCTTGAGAGGCAGCTTTGTGAACACATGGTGTAAGACGCTGCCAGGCATACTACTCCAAATGGCTGGATCAAGCTCTATCTCTCCGGAGGGATCCTGCGAAGCGCGAGATAGTTGTGCATTGACTCCGAGTTGACGTTTCTCTCGACTGGCAAACTCGTTGTGCAAGCTCCGATCCATACGCACTACCTCCATGGCGAAGATGACAAGTCGTGCTAATCATCACCCAATCCTCAGTAGAATTGAACTACTATTTCCTCCCCTTCTACAGTTGATACTGCCGACCCCAAATTCCTGGCTCTTCAGAGGGCATTACAAGAACAATCACGAAATTCCTTAAGAAACACTCAACAATCCTTAACTTCGTGTCATGTCCGAAGACCTTCAGGCCGATTGGTGAGGAATCAAGGTTGTCCTTGAAAGCTAACAGTTAAAAATTCAAGCCACGGAAAAGCCCCACTACCATTAATTCAACCTCAAGAGCTGAAAACAATTCTACGCCACGATCAAGTCGAAGAGTGCAGAATCAAGCCAGATTTATACAAGAAACCGTTGAAGAGAGAGAGGGGGGGAGAGGGGAGTCGGAGAGGGCTAAGACTGCTGCAACGAAAAGTGCTGGCCGAGTCATTCGCGATCAATCAGACCAGATATACTCAGACTGAAAATGTCTTCACTGAAAATGTCTTCGCCGCAATGACGAGAGTTCCGGTTGCCAACTTCAAAGCTTCCTTTCCGGTATGACACAGCATGTCAATTTAAAAACAGAAAAACAATATTTAAAAAAATCTAAAAGTCTACTGAAACTTTACAGTCATTTCTTCAGCCCAGCCTCAGAACTCACTCAAAGTTACCAAACAATCACTTAATCTCAAAGAGTAATAACTGATTCTGTAGTTGGGGTCTAGATTGAAATCCAATCTCGATGAGCATTCCAAACGTCTCATGTCATGTCATGTCAGCCTCTGCTTCGTCGCGTGCCCATTTCGCCACAGAAATCATCAACAGGTACGGCGTTGAGCTGCCTCGATGTCGGAGACATTCTGACACGATGTCAACATAGTGGGCTCAGAACCCACCCGACAGAGCAATGTGCTCATGCACCCGCACGGTCACGGTGGCCATAGAAAAAGGGGGAAAAAGAAGGGAAAAAGAAAAGGAGAAGAGTATGAGGTAAAAACAGCGGGAGTCCAAAAGGGGAAGATTCCTCGCAGTGTTTTTGTAGCAGTAAAGATAGCTTTGGTGTTGATGGTGGTGAAGTCCTCGAAGTGAGGTGACATGCCCTTCAGAATAGTTCGGCAAATGTGGGTTGCACCCACCAATCAAGCATGAACTGGGTCAGCCAAGCAAGCAAGCAAGCAAGAGAGGCATCCTGTGGGGCTGCCAACCGGGACACCCACAATCCTTTACGCTAATATTTCCAACTCAGCATCCAGGAAGACAAAGATAACATATCTATATATATATATATATATATATATATTGTATGTGTGTGTGTGTACGTTCATTCCCCTTCAATACATGTAACTCAAAGAAAGTGATGTCCCCATGTTCTTTACACAGATATTTCTGTGAAGTGATGTGAAAAAGTAAGGCATGTTGCATGTGTGTATCAAACATTTAGAATATCAATTCTTTATTTTTATGACATTTGTATTTTTTCCAAAATTCCTTTTGTTTTGTTGGAATATGCTTTTGATGAATTAGAGTTGGTTTGATATTCTTCTTTGATAGACAAGTCTGTTTTTGAACTTATCTTGATGTGGTGAAATGGTTTTTGAGCAACATTGTGTTGGTATTTTAGATTTTGAGTATACAGAATTATTACCATGTATTTATTTATTGATTTATAAGTAAAATTTTAAATTCAAAAAACTTGAAATTCAAAGTTTTAATTTTAAAAGATGTATTTTATAGTATTGATACATACTTCAATACAGTTTCTGAAAACATATAGATATATATATATATATATATATAGCACCAAAACAAAGTTTGAATTCAAATGTCTGATATTTGAAATGAAGAAAAATGAAAATTTCATTCTATTCACTTTTCTTTAAAGAATACTTGCAACACTTAGTTCTCATAGGAAGGCATTCCAATCACATTGCATGCTTGACATACCCTTAAAGAAGGAATGCAAATGATTTTTAGTAATAGGTGGCAAACTACATTCTTTAAGAAAGATGCTTGTTGTTATTATTGTTATTATTATTATTATTATTATTATTATTCTTTAGCTTGGAGATTAATATGTGAAATCATTAGATTATAAGTAAATAAATAAAACTAAAAAGATCATGAAAATCTGAATTAAAACATACTATTGAAGTTGCCATTAAATAATTCTTAATTATATTTAATACAAAAAATCATATTCAATGCACATAGGATTTTAATATATATATATATAGTTAGTTAGTTAGTTAGTTAGTGTGTCATTACTAAGCTCATACTACTACATATGGAAATGTACATAATGCCAATATTCTACAATATATTTAAAAATATTTTTGAATATATTATTTCAGTTAAATATATCTGTGACACAGAATGCACAATGTAAATGAATAATAAATAAATAATCACCTTAATCATCATTGATGAATAGTCATAATAAATTTTGCATCATATTGTTCACCATATTTTCTAATTAATTATGTTAAAAATGATTGGCTTACAAAAATGAGTGCAGAACTAAAATTTAGTTTTTTATTATCAAATAATAAAAAATAAATAAATAATTTAAAAATGTTAAATATTTTAATATTAAATCATAAAATCTATTTATGATTTTTCCATCGTCTTGCACGTCACATAACTGCGTTCGGTTTCCTATCCCGGTATCATCAGAAGAGTGGTTTCGATGTCCAGTTCGATGAGCGACATGAGCCTGAACAGGTGATGGTACTTTGTTTTTGAACTCGTTCGGCACCAAGTATTTGTGGTGGTTGATACTAGCTACCCAGGGACAGGCTGCTCCATCTCACTAGGAGGCTTCGAGGTGAAGTTATACACCTATTATTCTTAACGTACCTGCGATTGGATTGAATAACACTATATAGATATTTGTCGTCGGTGCCTGAGGGAGACATCACGGCAATCGTGTCAACTCATAATGTGTGTCAGTGACATGGAAATCTCGCTTGCAAGTTCAGTGATGAGCGTAGCGAAATGGTGACTGCCAACGCAGTGGAGAAGTTTTCCAATTTTTCTTGCTCAGGTAATTAAATCCCAGAGTAAGAATAGGAGCACGTCGTTCTCGGTTAAAAAATACTCATTTTCCACGTTACTTGCATTGCATAGCAAGGTATATATATACACATTCAGGAGCTACGGTACCCTTCTATTTCAGTTGCAGAAACTAGATTGCACACAACTTATGCTTCCAACTAGCACACATCAGTCTCACTGTACTGCATTCACTCAAAAGGGACGGATCACTGCAGGCACAGAAGGTGGCGGTTGAAGCACTGTCATCTTTCGAAGATTCGTGCAGCGCTGCTGAACTTGGTGACATGGTTCATGGATTCTCTAATTAGAAAAGCAACGTAACCTCGGCATCCGGATTTGCGGGACACTCTGAAGTTGATTTCACAGGCAGTAATATCTGAAGATTTTCGGCTCGTCTGTTCCCAAAGGATGTATGTGTGTACGGGACTGAGATGAAAACTAAAGGTGCTGCGCGACAAATTCAAAGGAACATGAACATTGATTCGGGAGGTGGTCATGTTCTGTTGAGTGTTTCCCTGGGAAACTTTAGTCATTGAACTGCACATTAAAAGTATATACGCTGGCTTTCCTAATCAGTTCACGTTTTCCTAAGCGAACAAGACTGGTTCGGATGTTGAAGTAAAATGCTGTACGCACTACATTTTGTCATGTACACGTTTGTACTTTGAGTACATGCCGGTATTCACAGTACTAACATATAAGCACCTCTTCGGTCAAAGAGACAGATGGTGAAAATCAGCACGAGCTCAACGTCTAAGACCTTTATTCAACTCAGATTCGGAAGAAAGAAATTAAAAAAACGTTAGGGCTCTGGGTTCTCATGAGTCATTCTCCTCGGTTTGTTTCTCACATGTACGCAGCTTGACTGAGCATGTAGAGGTTGTTTCTCCATGACATCTATCCTCTGGAACGTGGGCTTTGCCTTCTCGTGGCGATCGAATTAGGTTATCGAGCGCATTGTCTCTTCTTCCAGTTCGGTCGTTGAAACTTGTTTTAGACGATACCTTTGGTGCTACTATCATGGCGAAGGAATTATCGGCGACTTCATGAGCACCACGACCCAATTGCAAGCCGAGCACCGAAGCACACTGAATTGAACCGAAGAATCAATTGCTTACTAAAACCAAATTGCGCAATGAAAACGCTCCATCCAACCCTTCACGTCCCAGATACCAACTAGACATCCACAGGCCTGCTTCAATTCAAGTGTCACTTACCAAAGCGACGAGAGTATTCTCACATTTTTGAGCGAGAGTGACTGGTGACGTGGGAATGGTTCATGTCATCAGAATAACATGTCTTCTCGGCACTGGATACTTTTTCTAGGCGCAGCTCAAGAGATTTAGTATCTAGATAGCGCACATGCGTGTTCGTAAAGCACAACATCAACCTGAGATCAGTAAACTATCCAACTGTCGTATTCAGATACCGCACATATGCTGAGATTGCATCACTCGTTCATTCAAGACGCAGCGATCTCGGCTTCGGTGTAGCTTTGTAAGGGTCTCTGGAACAATCTGCATTTGGATCGCATTTCTGAAACTCGGAAGCTCATGAGTCTGCTTGTCAAGATGGTTGTACCCACATTCTGGTCGACACGTCCGTTGCGATGTTCTGCGCCGTCATCGATGAGCATACCTGGATGGGTGAATTAGGATTTAGGGTTTGGGTTTTACAACAATGTATGCTTAGAATCATACTTTGTGTCTTTCTTGAGTCCATGAGTGTAAGTTTCAGTGCATTTTTAACTACATTGTTATATGCTTTTGCTACATTGGTTTTCCTTTGGCCATTTGAACATACGCTCGTGGTTTTGTAAAATTAAATTTCATGTTAATGCATTTGTTGTTAATTAGATTCCAAGATGATGAGGTGTATGCCACATGCTGTTGTAGTTCTGTATCAAGCTTATTTTTAACTAGTGTTTGAAGAGATAAGATATGAATCGCATATTTTTTGTTAGATTGTGAAATGAATTTTATTGGTTTCTTACCAATTGCATTATGTAATTTCTTGAAATAAAATAGTGATGCATTATAAAGAATGAAAAATACACAAGATATGTTATTAGTATAAATATTTTTTCATATCAAATGTGATATAAAGTTTATTTATTTACATAAACTCTACTTTACATTTGTATTCTTTATATTTTGAGATTATATGAAAAAAGTGTAACATGAAATAAGTGTTTATTAAATAAATCATGTTTTTGAATCAATGTAAGATTTTTTTAAAAATATCATAAAAACTTGTTTATCAAACTTCTACAAAAAACTGTAAAAAGTTCTTAATTAGGTAATATAAAATGTTCTAACAATAATTAAAAAAAAGGGACTTTAAATAATTATTTCAATTATATTGATAATCCTTAAATTACTATTATAATATTTCTAATCTAAAATTGTATTTCTAATGTTATGAATCTTAATAAAATTAATCTTAAATTTTTTATAAAAAACCTAATAATAAAAATAAAAATAAAAATAAAAAAAACTCCATCAAAATTATCTTGCATACTTATGATTTCGTTTTGTAATAAATTATGTATACAAATAAGATAAACTTCTTATTAGATATGTCTGATATGTACTTCTACCAACTACTTGTTGTGGATTTGGATTTTAGGTATTGCTTAAAAATTACACATTAAATTTATATTTTGGTTAAAAGATTTTAAATAATAAAATAATATTAAAAAAATAAAAAGTTGATTTTACATACTTTTTCCTCTTAAAATTAATTTATCTTTATACTTTACATAAGTATATTAAAATAAAAGAAATAAAATATTTTAAATGAGAAATCCTAGTAGGTAATACTATGTATATAAATCTTACTTAAATTTTTCTCTTTCCTCTCTTATCTTGTATTAATTTATTAAGATTAAGAAATTTTTATTTTTATTTTTTAAAACTTCATTACCAATTCTTTCTAGTTGTTTTAAAAAACAATAAGTTGTTTTTTTTGCACAAAGTATTCATAGATTTAAGAATATAAAAGATTAAAAAAATATTAAAAATTTATAAATACAAATATATATATATATATTTTATGGTTACTACTATTTTTTAATAAAAATAAATTATATATTTATATAAAATATACATCTTAATAACTATAGCTTTTAAAAATAAAAAATATTTCTTTGAAATACTTTTAAAAGAGTCAATTTTTTTTAAATGTAAAATTTATTAAAATATTTATTAAAATGGTAAAATTAATTAATTAATTAAATCAAATTTATTTATTTATTTATTTTAAGATATTACAATTAAAACTTAATAAATTTGGTGGATTTTATATATCTTATTTAATTGATTTAAAAATATTTTTTTATATTTTTGCAAAAGTTGAATTATAATATATTAATTCAAATAACTAAATTTTAAGAATGAAAAATTTTAATGCTACAAATTAAATGTTATGTATGAAGATATGTTCATTTAATGCCTTCAACAATCTAATAATTGCATTTTATAAAACTATATCTGTAATATGGTGTTATGATGTATAAAATTCTATTGTTAATTAGTGTAAGCACTATGCATGATATGTATACAATTAAATCATTATAAATATTTTTAATAGGAGCTAATAAATATATTGAAAGATATTATATATGTATTGTATATATATGCATATATAAATATTAGGGCTCTTGTGTTGTTTTGGGAGTAATATAATGAAGCAAATTATTAATGTATAATAATTTATAACATAACAATAAATACAAATAATATAGTCAAGAATCACATAAATATATGATTTATTAATACTATTAAAAATAATAAAATAAAATAAATTATATAGGTTGTGAATCTAGGTCAAAATCAGATTCTAAGGTACAAAATTATATGCCTACAGCAAATAGAGAGTTTTTTTTCATAGATTAGAGAATTAGATTACAAAACAAATTTGAGAGAATTTGTTAAAATATTAATTTTGAGTGATTTGGATAAATATCATTTTTGTAAGAGCTTTACAAAATTAGGGTTGTTTTGGATGACTTTGGATTTTGTAATGTAAAAAAGAGTTTACAAATTTGAGTATTTTGTAAGTTTGATTATAAATGTGTAGGTAAAAATTTTTAGATTTTTTATTATAGTTGTAATAAATACATGCTATAATTTTAAGCTTGATCAAATAATTTAATATAAGGTTGTTGAACTTCAAGTGGGTTAGAGTCTATCAAGGACATGAACTAGAAAAAGATGCATAATCTAATAAAAACTGTATCAAAGAAAAGTTACAAAATGGAAATAAAAAAGTATGTATATTCAAAGAAAATTGGAATAGCTATTGTCAAAGACTTGAAACATGAAGACTCTTGAAACTAGACTAGAACCAAGAAAGGAGTTGATAAGAGTGAAGAGGGCTTCACTCTTGCCTCTATAAATACTATCTAACTAAGAGCTATGTGGCGGTAGTTTGTAGGACCTCATACACGTGTCTAATTTGGAAGACACGTGTCAAACTTGCACGACAAGTTTCTCGCATGTGCGCCACGTATTTGGCTTGTTTCACAAGCTACCAACATGTGTGACACATGGCTAGCTTGTTCTACAAGCTATCAACATGTGCGCCATGTGGCTACCTTGTTGACGAAGTTTCTAACTTACCAATCACATATAGACATGTATAAAGGTGATTTTGCATCTATAAAGCTTCTAGGAAGCTAGTCTATTAGTTATTATCAAATCAACTTATTTTACCTACTTCTATTGGTCTATTATTATTTAGATAATTTATTGGAGTAAATCTTATATCCGTGACATTATCTCCCCTTCTAGGGACGAGTTCCACGAGGAGCGGTGATTACATGTTGAGAAAGTCCAAAATACATCGAATTGTGCTTGCCACATACTCTGATCTTTGTTCCCTTCGAAGGTAGTTGATAGGTTCTTTTAGCCATCGATAATGTCCCATACCAGGGCGAGAGGACCACCCTGTTATTTGATCATTGTTGAGGCCTTCATAACTTCCTTCAAAGAAAACATTAGGAACACCATCAGGAGTAGTTCCTACCTCTAAAAGTATCACCAAACATCGAGAGTCTCTTCCAAGGTCGTGATACCAAACACATTGTATTTCACCATCAATCCGAGGAAGGGCATGTTGTTCTTAAGGATCTTCATCTCTATTCCGTCGTCTTGAAGGTTGTGATAGTCGTAATGTCTCGCCCGGTAAATCAACAAATGATGGCTCTTGAGCTGAATTTGCTGGTTGTTGATCCTCCATCTCTTTAGCACAAATAAAATCCAATGACAAACAATGATACAAGGTAGGATGAAACCTCTATAGAACCTGCCTTACTTTATAGCAAAGATTTTCTTGAGTATTTATCTTGGTTTTGATGGATGTCATCAATGAAATGTATTAATTTTTATTGATGCATTTGTTAGATTCTTTGATGGCTCCCATGTGCATTCACTAATATCATATCCGCGCCAATGCACAAGATATTTCAGTCGATTTCGGCATCGCCTTGAATCTAAAATCTCTTCAACCTCGAATTCTTCATTGTTGTCCACTTCTATAGGAGGCGATGGTATTTGTCTTCTTCCTTGTATGTCCACTGTCTTGTATGGCTCTAATAGTGACACGTGGAATACAAGATGGATCTTCATAGACTCCGGTAGGTATAATCGATATGCAACTAGATTGATTTGTTCAGAAATAGGAAAAGGTCCAAGCCTACGATAGTTCAACTTATCACAAGGACGAGTAGTCTTGATATTATAACAAAGTAATCATACCTTGTCCCCCACGTTGTCGTGTTGGAGCATGTTTATATAGTAAAAGGTATAGATAAGAGCAATTTATATTTAATACTTGATTATCTTAGTTCAATAGGAACTTAAGATACTTAAAAAAAGGCTTATAGAGGCCTCTTAGATTATTTTCTTGTTTTAATAGCTAACAGATAAAAGTTAGTTGTTAAAGTTTTCTTCTAGGCTATACAAACTCTTTTACTAATTTTGAAAAGCCATAAATTAATTAGAATAGGATAGAAAAGGAAAATAGTTATTATGGTTGATATTAGGATTAAGTTGAAAATAGGATTTAACTTAAAAATCCTAAAATTTAGTTGAATTGATACCCAAGGAAAGACCGAATATGAGATAGGGTCGAAATCAAACCTCTAGGGACAAAAACGACTGCCGAAGGCAAGAGAGAAGGACATTTGAAGATCGGCGATTAGGATTGAATAGCTAGCTTGAAAGGGGTTCCAAGGGCATTTAGCTTGCAACCATAAGGTTTTGGAGGACTTAGCAATCGCTATTCAAAGTCAGGGTTTGTATTGGTGATTTGGATTTTTATATAAGACAATGATGGCTTGCATTGTTGAGTGATTCGTAAAATTTGTGAAGCATCTACAGTTCAACATTTGATATTATCTGGATTGTTGGGTGTGCTAAGTGTATATAAAGTTTTGTGTTAATCTAGCAATGCAATCAGGAGATATTTGAGTTTTGATACAAAGGGTTGTTGGAAGTTGGCAGTTTAGGGTTGGATAGGATTTCTGTGATAACTAAAGATCCACTAATTGGATCAACGTAATTTTTGGTATGCTGATAGAAGACTTGTAGGTTGAGCTACACACCAAGTTTGAGCTGAAGTTAACAGTGAAAGAAGGAGAAATCACCATTGGAGTTTCTGCATCAATCTTCAAGTTGGCAGCCGAGCATCATTAGTGTGCTTTTTGGGCGTTTTCTTGCAATTTGCAATTTTTATATAAGACAATGATGGCTTGCATTGTTGAGTGATTCGTAAAATTTGTGAAGCATCTACAGTTCAACATTTGATATTATCTGGATTGTTGGGTGTGCTAAGTGTATATAAAGTTTTGTGTTAATCTAGCAATGCAATCAGGAGATATTTGAGTTTTGATACAAAGGGTTGTTGGAAGTTGGCAGTTTAGGGTTGGATAGGATTTCTGTGATAACTAAAGATCCACTAATTGGATCAACGTAATTTTTGGTATGCTGATAGAAGACTTGTAGATTGAGCTACACACCAAGTTTGAGCTGAAGTTAACAGTGAAAGAAGGAGAAATCACCATTGGAGTTTCTGCATCAATCTTCAAGTTGGCAGCCGAGCATCATTAGTGTGCTTTTTGGGCGTTTTCTTGCAATTTGTAAGTTGGATTAGACTAAGTTTTTCTAAGCATGTAAAAAGCTTATACCAGCATGTGTGTGCAAAATTTCACACTAAGTGGACGGTTTGATTAAAAATTATAGCTTGTTGAAGCTCACTGATTAGAATTAGGATTTATAAACAAAAATAAAAATTGCTTAATTATAAAGGAAATAAGGTAATTGGGGTATATGTAAGATTGATTTTACTAAGAGGAGTGTTTTTAAACACTTTTGAATTGAAGCTCGAGTTATATTCCTTATATATGGGTGAAACATATTAGGATTTCTTGAGTATTTGCAAACAATATTTTACCTTCTACAGCCAAGTGCTTGGTGCATTCCCAACCGAGACAACACGTAATACGACATAAGTAGTGAACCCGACGTGAAAGTTTGGGGTGGAAGATATTGGCTTTTGTTGTGATTATTTGGAATTAATGGCACAAGAAAATAAAAAAGTGGATTTTAGAGCTATTGATGGAGCTTTGGATAGAGCTTCAAGTGGATCTTCTAGTGGAGCTTCTTCTGGTGGACAAGGTATGTATCTAGACCCGAACATTGTAAATATGTTACAAGCTTTTACATTAATTATGCAACGGCAACAAGAAAAGGATCAAAAGGAGGCTTTGGCAATCAAAGCATTATAAGCAGTGGTTAACAAGGTTGACCAGTTTGATGGGAAGGACATATCTAAGTATTTGAGGTATTATATGCGGAAAATGGAATTGAATCGAGTCTCTGAAAGGGACATGATTTTATTATTTGGACTTGCTACAATACCAGAGATAAGAGAACATATGAAATCAGTTACAGAGCAATTTGGAAGTTCTTGGGAAGAATTCTCTCATACGTTGAGAAATGAATATTTCTTAGAAGACTCTGATCGAGTCACTAAGAAATCATTTTTGGAATGGATTGAGCGTCCTAACAAGAAATTGCAAGCTACTGAATTATTAAGGGAGTTTGAAAGACAATATTCTTGATTATCAAAAATAGAAAAGATAACTTTGGAACCAAACAAGGTTGAGTTATTTCTTCAAGCAGCAGATGGAAAATTACAAGAAAGGTTGGAGATTTCTTTTGAAGATATAGAAGAAGATGAAGGATTAACAACAAATTGGAAGAAGGTCGAGGATGCAATAGGGTTGTTGGCAAAAAAGAAAAGGAGGAAGGACAGAGGAGGTATCCAAAGAATGGTGCAGGTACCTAAAATTCAAGTGCCCACTTCACGGTTGACGGCACCTATTGTTCAACCTTCAACAACTATGTCAAAGAAAGAAGATATGGGGATTGAAGAACTTATACGTGGAATGCAAGATCTTCAAATTAAATTTGCAAGGCTTGAAGAGAAGACTTTGGTAATGAACTCAAAATCTGCTTTTAAGCAAGGGTATGTACAAAGATGCATCTGGTGTAATGATGATTTCCATTCTCGAAAGGATTGTGGTGAGTTTAATGAAATGGTCCAATAAGGCATTGTTTTTGGAAAGATGGAAAAGTGGCGTTAAAAGATACTGGTGATATTTTCCAAACCAACTTTGGTAAGGGAGGTATGAAAGCGTTGGTTAAGGATTATTTGGCAGCGAATGGGATTGCAGTAATGGAAATTGCAAGTTATGGTACTAGAGTGGATGATAATGCTAAGCAAGAATTTTTTGGAAATATTGAACCAAGTGGGGTTTGATCTTCTGCCATTTCTACAATGCATAAGAAGAAGATACCACGAAAAGCTTTATTAAGAACTGCTGTAATAATTTGTGGAACTACGGGTTGGAAGGATCCTGTAGAGGCTTTATCAATACATGCCTATATTGCTAAAAATCAACATGAAGCCTTGATAGAAGAAAAGAGAAGACAAGATTCTAACGATACAAGAGAAGGAAATTCTTCAAAAAGACAGATTTGGAGAGATAAGGCTCGTGAGATGGCATCACAGGAATTACTAACAAAGGATGCTTTAATATCTTCAAAAGAAAAATCAAAAGACTTAGGAGAAAAAGGTAAGTCAACAGCTTACAAACTTCTCTCTGATATTGAAGCAGCAACAGATTTAAAGGGAGTGCTTGAAGAACGTGTCCTTAATGCTAAAGTTGAATTCTCATTGAAGGAAATATTGGGTATTGCAAAGAAAGAATTCCATGATGTCATTATTGATAGTATTAAGCAAAAGAGGTAATTAATGGATGAATCTGCATCAAATCATGCTATTGATGCGCACATATGTGAGGATGAAGAAGATGAAATTGGCAACTATTATAAACAATCAACAAATGGAGGAAGGAATTATAATCAAAAAGCACGTTTTGATGATCCAAGTGATAAGGAGAAAGAAATTTTGAGTCATTATACTCAAAAGCATTGGGCTAGAGTAACTACAGAGGCATTAATAAAGATTGGAGATATGGATGAGCCAGTTGTAGCCTTCATTGACCATGGTTCAGAAATAAACCTTATGTCTAAGGATCTTTATATGAAATAGAAGTGGCCAATTGATATGGAGCATGGATGGATAATACGAGCAGCTAATAATACATGAGGTGAGTTGTATGGTGCTTGTCCAGATGTAAAGGTTCGGATTGGTGATGTTGCAATGGAACAAAATTTATTTGTTCAAGATGCAACAACTTATCCTCTTATATTGGGACAACCGTACATTATTGCGACTCGAATGGAGACAAAAGTCCTTGATGATGGATTAGCTTATGCACGGATTCGTAGTGAAGATGGAAAAAAGGCAGTACAATTTTTGACTGTTCCTCCAAATCATAAACGTAATCGAGACAAATTGAGAGAGAAACCATTGTCAAGAGTCGTTGAAGAATTTACGGATTTTTGAGGAGTACCACTATAAAGCGGGATTATGGAGGTACAAAAGGGGAGGTACTCTTGCAAGATATATGTACCTTTGATGCAGGATTTATTAGCATTTTTTAAAATGGGAGTGTTATGTATAAGAGGATTGAGGATTTAAAATGAAATGGCAGAAAAAGATTATGTGCTATTGAAAGAGAATTATATGGATTAAAAACATTAGAAGATGATGAAAAGATTATTGGTATTTATGAAGAAAATGGATTGGAAGATCCTTTAGAACTGATTACATCTATTGGATTAGGTGATGATGATAAAATTATACAGATTCATTTGAAAGAAGTTTATGATATGATTGAATCTTTTCAAATGCCAAAGGTTATGGTTGAAACAAAATACAAGACAGTAGATAAGAAGGTAAAATCCGTTGCTGGACCTTTGCCAAAAGATTGTAAAGAACAAGTAGAAAGAGCTTCAAGAGAAAAGAGCTTGAGGGATCCAAGAAATATTGGACATAAGTTTATTGAAGAAACTTTTGAAGAATTAAAGATTGGTTTTGATAGTTTCTTATTGCCAGAGGAAATTGTATTCTTCAAAGAAATGCTAGCAAAACGAGGTAAATCATTTGCCTTTGAATCTCATGAAATTGGGTGTGTGGATCCAAATATTGTAACTCCTATGGTTATTTTCACTATACCACATGTACCTTGGAATTTGAGACTAATTCCAGTGCCAAAGGCACATTTACCAAATTTGATAGAATTATTAAAAGAAAAGATGAAGATGAAGATTTTAGAGCCTTCTTTTGCACCATATTCTAGCCGATGGTTTACAGTGCCTAAGAAAAATGGATCATTACGATTTATTCAAGATATGCAGCCAATAAATGCAATGACTATCAAAAATGCAGGAATTGGACCGATAGTAGATGAATTTGCTGAAGCATTTGCAGGAAGGGCAATTTATTCAATAGGTGACCTGTATTCCGGCTATGACCAATTTCAACTAGCAAAAGAAAGTAGAGACATGACAACAATGAGAACTCCACTTGGATTGGTTAAAATGTGTACTCTTCCTCAAGATGCTACTAATTCAATTGCACATATGATGAGCGGGATGAATAAGGTATTGAGGGATTTTATTCCCGAGAAGACTATGCCTTTTTTAGATGATGTTCCTATTAAAGGGTGCAAAGAAGAAGACAAGGATGAAACTTTAGATAAAAGAGGGTGTCGCAAGTATGTTGTCAATCATATACAAGATTGTGAAAAGATATTGACTCGGCTTGAAGAAGTTCATCTTACATTATCAGATATAAAATCTATATTTGGAGTACAAGAAGTTGTAATTTTTGGACATTTATGTGGATTTTATAGAAGAAAACCAGATCCAGCCAAAGTTGATGGAATAAGAAGAATAAAAGAAGATTACAATTCTTTAACAGAGGTGCGTAGGTTTTTGGGTGCATGTGTGTTTTATCGTATTTGGATTCCTTACTATGCTCATATAGCGGATCCATTGTATGAATTATTACGCAAAGATTATCGTTTTAAATAGGAAGAAAAGTATATCAAAGCAATGCAGATATAGAAGGAATTATTAATATCACCTCCAGTATTGAGAAAAATTGATTATAAGTGCAATAGACCAGTAATTCTTACAGTGGATATTAGTCCAATTGCCATTGGGTGGGTAGAGGGTCAAGATGATTCAAATGGACATAGATTTGCAGTTCGATTTGGAGCTAAGGTTTTAAGTGCACGCCAACGTGCATATTCCCAAGTGAAAAGGAAATTATGGGGAGTTGTTTCAGCTATGAAAGCTGAAAGGGATTATTTAATTGGGGCAACAGTAGTGGTGGAAACAGATTGTTTGCCTTTGCTTGGAATGATTACTAATTGCACAACTCCAGACATTGCAATGTTAAGATGGATTGCTTATATCAAGTCATTAAATCTGGAGTTTAAGCATGTTGCAGGAAAGGACAATTCCGTAGCAGATATGTTATCTCGAGCAAGATATAATTAAGAAGATGAAATGATAGAGGATATTGATGATGTGGGTACTAAATTTTATTCAATTTCACAATTGAACAAAGAAAATAAGTCATTTCATGAAGAAAACTATGTAGGAGATTTATTAGATATTGGATATTATTTGAGCACATTAACTAAGCATGATAATTGGTCAGTTGAAGAATTTAAACAGATCAGGAGAAAAGCATACAAGTTCATATTACAAGGAGGATTTCTATGGAAGAGGCCAAAATCAAACATTGGTATGCCACAACGAGTAGTAGGTATCAAAGAAGTTCAACAAGAATTACTCAAGAAATTTCATGATAGTTTATGGGCAGGGCATAGAGGAATTTGGGCTACTTTTGCTAAGTTGAAGGAGCGATATTGGTGGAAGAATATGTATCGAGATGTAATTTCATTTATAGAATCTTGTGTGGCTTGTCAAATGTATTCGAATATACAACATCGAGATGGGTTGCATCCAACATATCCTTTGGATATTCATTTTAAATGGATTGTGGATTTGGTTATTATGCCAATGGGACTATGACAAATGAGGTATTTAGTTTTGGCTCGTGAAGATTTATCAAACCAAGTGGAAGGCAGGGCTTTAAGGACAAAGTCTACAGAAGGAATTTGCAGGTTTCTACTTCAGGATGTTATTTGCCGCTACGGATGTGTGGAAAAGATCACTTCAGATCATAGAGAATTAAATGTACATGAAGCTCGTGAATTCTTCAAGAGATGTGGAGTTAAATTATCATTAACCACAGCTTATAATCCAGAAGGGAATGCAAAGAGTGAACGTGGACATCCACCAATTGTAAAAGCCTTGGTTAAAGCTTGCAATGGAAGAGTGAGAGAATGGCCTTGACTTCTACCTTATGCATTATGGGCTGATCGAACAACACATAGTTCAGTGACAGGATATATGCCAATGGAACTCATGACAGGTCAAAAATCTATTATGCCAATTGAAGAACAAGTGCCAACTTGGAGTGTACTATCTTGGAAAGATGGACTAATAAGAGAAGAGTTACTGACTATTAGAATTCGACAGCTTGAACAAAGATCAGAAGATGTGGAACTAGCATTAAAACGGTTGCAAAGGGCAAGGCTAAAGAACAAGGCTTGGTTTGATAAATGACATCAATTGAGGCCTAAAGCAATTGAAGAAGGTGATTGGGTACTTGTTTATGACAACAGTTTGGATAACCAGCATAGTACCTTACGGAAATTTTCAAAACGTTGGTTTGGATCCTATGTAGTGGTAACAGTTCAAGACAATGCCACATATTTATTGAAGGAATTGGATGGTACAAGGTTGAAGATACCTATTGCCGAGAAGCGAGTAAAAGTTTTCAAAAGACGAGATGGAGAAATAAACGTGGAAGATCATATTGAAGACATCAATGACTTTGAAGAAGACAATAATATTGAAATAGATGATGAAGTAGAACTTGGTGTAGAAAATGAAGAGATGGTATGATGCCAACTATGACATATGCTTCATTGGCGCATATTGGAGAATGCGTTGATTTAGAGGGGGTGGATATCATGTTGCAGCACGTTTATATAGTAAAAGGTATAGATAAGAGCAATTTATATTTAATACTTGATTATCTTAATTCAATAGGAACTTAAGATACTTAAAAAAAGGCTTATAGAGGCCTCTTAGATTATTTTCTTGTTTTAATAGCTAACAGATAAAAGTTAGTTGTTAAAGTTTTCTTCTAGGCTATACAAACTCTTTTACTGATTTTGAAAAGCCATAAGTTAATTAGAATAGGATAGAAAAGGAAAATAGTTATTATGGTTGGTATTAGGATTAAGTTGAAAATAGGATTTAACTTAAAAATCCTAAAATTTAGTTGAATTGATATCCAAGGAAAGACCGAATATGAGATAGGGTCGAAATCAGACCTCTAGGGACAAAAACGACTGCCAAAGGCAAGGAAAGGACACATTTGAAGATCAACGATTAGGATTGAATAGCTAGCTTGAAAGGGGTTCCAGGGGCATTTAGCTTGCAACCATAGGGTTTTGAAAGAGTTTGCAATCGCTATTCAAAGTTAGGGTTTGTATTGGTGATTTGGATTTTTATATAAGACAATGATGGCTTGCATTGTTGAGTGATTCGTAAAATTTGTGAAGCATCTACAATTCAAAATTTGATATTATCTGGATTGTTGGGTGTGCTAAGTGTATACAAAGTTTTGTATTAATCTAGCAATGCAATCAGGAGATATTTGAGTTTTGATACAAAGGGTTGTTGGAAGTTGGCAGTTTAGGGTTGGATAGGATTTCTGTGATAACTAAAGATCCACTAATTGGATCAACGTAATTTTTGGTATGCTCATAGAAGACTTGTAGGTTGAGCTACACACCAAGTTTGAGCTGAAGTTAACAGTGAAAGAAGGAGAAATCACCATTGGAGTTTCTGCATCAATCTTCAAGTTGGCAGCCGAGCATCATTAGTGTGCTTTTTGGGCGTTTTCTTGCAATTTGTAAGTTGGATTAGACTAAGTTTTTCTAAGCATGTAAAAAGCTTATACCAGCATGTGTGTGCAAAATTTCACACTAAGTGGACGGTTTGATTAAAAATTATAGCTTGTTGAAGCTCACTGATTAGAATTAGGATTTATAAACAAAAATAAAAATTGCTTAATTATAAAGGAAATAAGGTAATTGGGGTATATGTAAGATTGATTTTACTAAGAGGAGTGTTTTTAAACACTTTTGAATTGAAGCTCGAGTTATATTCCTTATATATGGGTGAAACATATTAGGATTTCTTGAGTATTTGCAAACAATATTTTACCTTCTACAGCCAAGTGCCCGGTGCATTCCCAACCGAGACAACACATAATACGACAACGTTGAATTGTGATTGTTCCTTGTGATACGCATCTGCATTTGTTTTTTTATCATTCTTGAGCTTCATTTAATTGCACCTTCATTATTGCATGTAGCTCTGACAAATGATTTGCCAAATCTTCTGCTGCTGCATTATCAACTTTTGAAAAGTCAAAAGCATCAAGTCGTGGGTGATAACCATAATTGGCAAAGAAAGGTGTTTGTTGCATAGAAGAATCTATCGTATTATTATAAGCAAATTTTGCCAATGACAGAAGAACTATCCAATCATCTTGTTGGTAGTTGATGGTACACCTTAAGTATTGCTCCAAGATTTGGTTCACGTGCTCTGTTTGTCCATCAGTTTGAGGATGAAAAGCTAAAGATAACTTTATGTCCACTTTTAAGATCTTGAAAAGGGTTCTCCAAAATCTTGACACAAATTGAGTTCCCCTATCCAATATAATATCCTTAGCTAACCCATGATAGTGATAGATATTATCAATGAAAAGCTTAGCTGTTTCTTGACCTGTGATAGATTTTATGCATGGCACAAAATGTGCCATCTTGGTGAATCGATCTACTATCACAAATATAGAATCATAAGATCTTAAGCTTGGAAGATCTGTGATGAAATCCATAGAAATAGAAGACCATGGTTGTTCTGGAATAAGTAATGGCTGAAGAAGTCCAAAAAGTCGATGACGAGGAGTCTTTGATCTTGAGCAGATATCACATGATTGTACAAAGTCTTTGACTGCCTTCCACATTTGAAGCCACCAAAAATCTCTTGCTATAAGTTCTAAAGTCTTGTTGTATCCAAAATGTCCTGCCGCTGGAAAATTATGACGTGCTTGAAGAACACCTAAACGTGCTTCTTCTTTTGGAACATATAGACGTCCTTCGAAATATAGTAGATTGTTCTTGAACTCAAATTTAGAAGAATCATGAAACTTAGAAGAATTATTCTTGATATCGTAAACAAGAGGGTCTGAGGACATACTTGATTGAATTTGCTTAAGAAAAGTTGAATCAACAGTCAATGTTGATTTTATTGCTCAAAGATAAAACTGCTCTGGTTTCAAGAGAACTGTTCTTTGTTGCTCAAAAGCTCCATTTCCTTCTTTTGGTGCAAAATAAGAACGTTTAGAAAGGGCATTGGATGAACCTTGTTGTTTTCCTGGCCGATAAGTCATAATGAATTTGAATCTTTAAAAAGACATACTCCAATGAGCTTGACGACAATTCAACATGCGTGTCGACATGAAATACTTGAGGTTTTTGTGATCCGTATACACGGTGATTGGACTCAAAGCGCCTTCTACATAATGATGCCATTCTTGAAAAGAATCCACGATTGCAAGAAGTTCTTTGTCGTGGATCTCATAATTGATCTCGATTGTTGAGAATTTTCTTGAATGAAAAGCTACTGAATGAAATTTGTCATCTGTTCCCATTTGTGACAAAACCACATTCAAGGCAAGGTCTGATGCGTCTGTTTCCATAAAAAATGCCTAGGAAAAATCTACACGATACAAGATTGGTGCAAAAATAAACAATGTCTTTAAAGCTTCAAATGCTGCTTCCGCTTCTTGATTCCATTGGAATTTGTCTTTACAAGTCAAACATGTAAATGGAGCCGCAACACGAGATAAGTCTTTGATGAAGATCCGATAATAATTGGCGAATCCCAAAAAGCATCAGACATCTCTTACCGTCTTTCACGAAAATTCTCAACAATCGAGATCAATTATGAGATCCACGACAATGTTTACTATTTTGACTTTCTTAAGATCCATCATGAGACCATCATTTGAAATGATGTATCCTAAGAAATCAACTTGAGTAGTATGAAATACACACTTTTCCATCTTGGCGTACAATCCCACATTTCTAAATTTTTGTAATACTTGACAAACATGTATTTCATGTTCTTCAATGTTCTTAGAATAGATCAAAATATCATCTAGGTAGCAGACAACAAAATTGTCTAAGAACTTACAAAAAATATCATTCATGAGATGTTGAAAAGCAGTTGGTGCATTCGTAAGTCCAAAAGGCATGATATTATATTCAAAATGTTCGTACCTGGTTCAAAAAGTAGTTTTCCATTCATCTCCTTCTTTGATGCATACTAGATTATATACTCCTTTTAGATCTATTTTTGTATAGATCCTAGCTTGATTCAATTGGTCGAGGAATCTTGATATTAGAAGTAATGGATATCTATTCTTGATTGTGATCTTGTTGAGTCCTCAATAGTCAACACACATCCGCAATGATCCATCTTTTTTCTTCACAAATAGAATTGGAGCTCCTGTTGGAGATTTAGAATGACGTATGAAATTCTTGGCCAAATTCTCGTCAATATACGCCTTGAGCTCAGCCAATTAATCTTGTGATAAACTGTAGATTGGTCCAAATGGTGGCTAAATTCCTTCTTTAAGGTCGATTGAACAATCATATGGACGATGCTCTGGAAGAATATCTGCATTTTTTTTCTCAAAAACGTCTTGGTAATCTTAATACTGACTTGGAATGCTACTTGAAGTCTTTCCATTGTTGGAAATAGGTATAGCATAAATGACAAAAAGTGATCCTTCTTCTGCAGTGTGCAAGAAAGTTCTTGCACCTACAAACGCAGGTTTAATTCTACTAGACTTGTGATTTCTTACTTGATTAACTATATTGTTAGCTATACTTTTAGAAAAGTTCAGAGTATGAAAAATCCAATCTATTCAAGGGTTGTGTTTTTCTAACCATGATAGACCTAGAATAACTAGAATAGAAGGAGATATAATTATGTTAAAAATTACGCAACTATTATATCCATTTACTACTACATCTAGAGGAAGTATTTCATGAGTAATATCTCTAGAAGATAAAAGACGACCATCTATGACTTCTATGTGTACGGGTTTAGATTTTTGTACTATCTGTATTCTATGGCTTTTAGCAAATTCTTCATCTAAAAAACAAGGCGAGGCTCCCGAATCTATTAAAGCAGAGGCTTTGTAATTATTAGGTCCTAAATACACATCTATTATAAAACAAAGAGATGGTTGTGAGGAGAGGATAGGACCTTCATTAGAAATTGTACAAGATCCCAGCCGCACGGTCCTTATTGTGGCTGGACAAACTCGTTTTTTGACATATTGTCTTCTTTGACAATCGTACTCCTCATCTTGTGGTTGCGTCGTTTCTTTGGACAATTTTGAGCAGTGTGTTTAGGTTCTCCACAATACAAGCATAATCCTTCTTGACGACGTCGAGTCTTTTCTTGTTCAGTAAGCGGCTTGAAACGTATAGCATCAATTTGCATGTCCTCGACTTCTGAAGGTACATATTGAGAAGTCATTGGTGCTGCCACTGAATTATAATGTCGCTGAGGTTCTCTTGCACGACTTTCAGATCTAAATTTGACAAGCCGATTATCACACTTCATCGCAAAGTCTATTACTTGATTCAATGTTTGAGGATCGGATAAGTACAACATCAATTTCTTCACTTCATATTGTAATCCGTAGAGAAACTGACTGATGAGTGCAGCATCGTCCCACTTGATATCGATTGCTAGTTTTCAAAATTGTGAAGCATATAATGTCACTGATCGATTGCCTTGTCGTAGGATACAAAGCTTGTTGGTTGCAACACGAGTTGCATCGTGTTCTCCATATATAGATCAAAATTCTACTAAGAAAGCTTCTAAATTATCCAATATTGGATCACGTCATTCCAGAAAAGATGAAGACCAAGATAAGGCAGAACCTAAAAGTAGTGTATCAATAAATCTGACTTGTGATCTTGGAGTTGGAAGACTTTGTGGTTGCAATTCAATCACCAGTTGGACTTGGTTGATGAATCCTCAAAATTTGGATCTTGTGCCATCAAATTTCTTAGGTAGACCAATTTTTGGTTCTCTGGTGCTTGGACGATGTTCCAATGTAGGAGGAATTATATGGCTTGGTGTAGATGTTGAAGCAGCTTCAACCATATCTATATCTTTATTATTTGGTAACCTTGTTGTTCCTTCTAGAGGTACAGTGAATTGATGCATTGCAAGCATCAATTCTCTCATTTGCTCTTGCATTTAAGCCATTGCACTCTTCATTTCGGCAAAATCGGCCATGATAACACTTCAAAAAATATATAATACTACTTGAGATAAGTAACAGGGAGAACAGAGAAAACACTAGGAATAATATCAGTTTAGAAGAGGGTAATCCGCAACTTTTAAAATGCTTGTGTCTTATCAAGAGAAAAGGGGTAATCCACTCTTAAATCAAGACAATACAAAGCTATGATATTATAAGTATACTCTTATCAATCTGTCAAGGACATGAACTAGAAAGAGATGCATAATCTAATAATAATTGTATCAAAGAAAAGTCACAAAATGGAAATAAGAAAGTATGTATATTCAAAGAAAATTGGAATGACTATTGCCAAAGACTTGAAACATGAAGACTCTTGAAACTAGACTAGAACCAAGAAAGGAGTTGATAAGAGTGAAGAGGGCTTCACTCTTACCTTTGTAAATACCATCTAACTAAGAGCTATGTGGCGGTATTCTATAGGACCTCATACACGTGTCTAATTTGGAAGACTTGTGTCAAACTTGCACAACAAGTTTCTCACATGTGCGCCACGTACTTGGCTTGTTCCACAAGCTACCAACATGTGTGACACATGGCTAGCTTGTTCTATAAGCTATTAACATGTGCGCCATGTGGCTACCTTGTTGACGAAGTTTCTAATCTACCAATCACATATAGACATGTATAAAGGTGATTTTGCGTCTATGAAGCTTCTATGAAGCTAGTCTATTAGATATTATCAAATCAACTTATTTTATCTACTTCTATTGATCTATTATTACTTAGATAATTACTAGAGTAAATCTTATGTCCGTGACGGAGTCTCAGAAATTTGGTTTTGAAGGTTAGTGAGGGTTTCTCAGGTATTTAGCAATCTATTAATTAGATTGAAGTGAAATTTATTTTTATAGATAGTAGACTTGATTTTTTATTTATATATGAATCTTAAGAGCAATTGAATGGTGCAAAAGAAAGATATGTGTGTTAGAAGATTGGCATCAAGGTTGGAAAAGGAAGACTACTTATACCCAAGTTGAAATTTGAGCTTAACTTCTATTTGGTAAATTGGATCTCTTTCAATTTTTTTGTGCATATTTTTAACTTAGTTGTTGAAAGGTGTGCAAAATCTAAGAGAAGATCAATAGTTAGATCAATAGTTATTGTGGTTTTAATCTGCTATAGGATTTATTAGGATTTGATTAAGATTCAATAAGGGTTTGATTAGGATTTGATTAGGATTTGTAAGGATTCATTTAAGATTTGGTTAGGATTTCATTAGGATTTAGATAGGATTTTATTAGGATTTATTTAGGATTTTAGTAGAATTTAGCCTCATGAAATGGATAGAAAAAATATAATTTGGTGGCGATTGATTATGTAATAAAATAGGTTGAGGCAGTGGCAACAAAAATTGATAATGCCAATATAATAGTCACATTTTTATATGAAAATATTATCACTGGCTTTGGATGTCCCAAAGAATTTGTTAGTCATTAAGGAACCCACTTTATTAATGCTACGATTGTAGCCTTGACAGATAAATATGAGATCAAACATCAAAAAATAATCCCATATCACCCTCGAGCTAATGGGTAGACTGAAAAGACCAACAATATTTTGTATAAAGTTTTAACTAAGACTGTGTTTGGTACAAAATAGATTAGGATATAAAATTATTTACAGCTTTGTGGGCATATCATACTAGATATAAAATGACTATCAATTCCACCCTATTCCAATTAGTATACAAGCAAGAGGCAATATTGCCAATTGAATTGAAAGTTCACAGTTTAAAAATTGCATTGGATGAATTGCTTGGTGACAAAAAATCCCTTTAATTTTGGTTAGTACAATTGAAAAAATTGAATGAAGTTTAGATTACAACTCTTTTGACTATAGAAGCTATACAATATTGCTGTAAGAATTATTATGATAGTAAATTATATTTCAAATCTTTTTTGTCCAATGATATAGTGCTTCTTTATGATAGTTGATTTCACAATTTTTTGGAGAAATTCTAAGTCCGTTAATATAGACTGTATTAAGTAGCGGTGTCATACTGCATTTACGTACAATATATAAAAATATTAAAAATCTTGTATCTATTATTAATATATGTGTGAGTGCTAGATATTATTTTAGAAGATATTATAAGGAGAGGATTTATTATAGCCACTTAGTTAGTGGATTAAGATGGCTATTTGTTTTGTTCCTACCTTATTTATATTCTAGAATAGACTCTTTTGTAATTAGAAGAAAAATAAAGGTTGTTTTACCTTTCTTGTTGACTTTTGAGGTAGAATGGACCTTGTGAGGGATAAGAAAGTAGAGCATGGGGTGAATAAGGCCTATCCAATAGGATTTGGCTGCCCATGTGGGCGTCTCATAGTCTAATATGGAAAGAAAGGGAGATATATTCCTCTTGCTAGACCGAGAGGAGGAAAAGTTTTGAGTGGTGAACTTTGGAGAGAGATAGCTCCAAGGAGATAAAAGCAATTGTAATGAAAATTGGTGGGTGTGTTTTCCGAGTTGTGAGAATTCTAGAACCTACTTACTTGCTTATTTTGGAGTTGTGAGCAAAACATTATGCTTGTTTTAGTAGAATAGAGTTTGCTACCATCTGATGAAGAGGAGTAGAAACTTTGAGCTGCTACTGCAAGTTTGATTTCAATTCTTTCTTAATGAAATTTATAGAAAATGTGGAAAATTGTTCTAGCTTTCTATCAAGACATGTCTTGTAGCATTTGGAGTTGAAGAGCAAAAGTTGTGAGCTTGAGAGTGGGAAAGGGTTTGCTGCCACCCGACGAAGAGGGGCAGAGACTTTGTTCATCCACCTAAGTCGGACAGTCTCTTCAATCCTTTTGATATTTTAGGTGCTTATAGTAGCTTATGTAAGCTTTCTACAAAAACAAAAATCAATACATTTGGAGCTTTGATGAAAGTTTTATGAGCCGTGAAGCGTCAAAGAGGGCAAATTGTTGCTAGGGTTTGAAGAGTAGAATCAACTAGCTACAAAATCTGGAGTTTGAGAGGCATGCATGCAAAATTTTAGAACAAGTTAGATGATGGAGTGAGCTTTCTAAAAAGCTATTGCATGTCCAATTTGGAGAAGGGAAGTGATCACAACAAAGGCTGAAGTGAAGAGGAGCTTTGCTGCCTTTGCATTTGCTTGGAAATTTTAGCGCCTACTTCTTTTAGCCATAACTTTTAAATGATAAGTCATCTATTTGTGAAATTTTGATATGTTTTACAATGGATTATTGGCTTTGCATAGGCTATAAGCACGCTTGATTTGACTTTTGGATGAATTTTTAGTGATTTATTTAGTTTCAGCTTGTTGTATAACTTATATTCCTCATACGCGGTTGTATTTTGAGGTATACTTGAATACATATACACTTTGCTTATACCTTTTTTACAAGTATATATACTTGTATTTATATCAAGTATTTATACAAGTATGTTATAAGTATTATACATAATATTTGTACAAGTATTTGTACAAGTATTATATTAAGGATTATACAAGTATTATATCAAGTATTTATACAAGTATTGTACTAAGGATTATACAAGTATTATATCAAGTATTTATACAAGTATTTTATAAGTATTATATATAATATTTATATAAGTATTTATACAAGTATTATACCAAGGATTATACAAGTATTATATAAGTATTTATACAAGTATTATTCAAGTATTTATACTTTATATCTGTACAAGACTTGTACAAGTATAATTCAAGTATAACTTGAAAGCTTGAATAAATATTGTGTAAGTATAGAACATACTTGCACGGCTTCCTCTCATGTTCCCTGCTAGTTCTAGTAGCAGCTAGGAACTCGGCATTTTTCCAAGGCGAATTTTTTCTATCCGATAGTGGAAGACTTTCTTAATAATTTAGTTTAATTGAAAGATTTTATGGATACTCAATTTACCACACGAATCAATGGAAATTGGTTACAACTTTATTGTATGTAAATTCGGGGCAGGTTTCAAAAATAGAAGAGAAGAAGGAATACAATACATGTTTATGATAAGATTATCTATATTATAGATGCATGACAGTTAGAAAAGATGGTTGATGGTTAATTTTAGATACTATTGTCACTTAGTCAGGAAAATCAGATGTGAGGTTACGGTACAGTGGATTAAGGATTGTTGATTCAGAATCCGAGTAAAACGTTAGGAGTGGGGCACTTAGTCAAAGTTTTTGAATATTATTTTGTGAAGCGTACGTATTGGAGTGTAGAATTTCTATCAGTAAGCAAATATAGTATTAGCATGAACAAGGAGTGAGAAATAAACCATATTCCACAATATCGATGAAAAGGTCGAAGAGAGCTTTGGATAGAAAGGAAAATATTCAAAACATGGGAAGTAAGAATAATTTGGAGTCGCCATCCTTAGTGGTGATCACCAACATAGAGCTAATGAAGTTGGAAATATGTTGGTTCCCACGAAGGTAGAGAGATTTTAGAAATACGCAATTATATACATTTTTGCGTAGGATAGATAGTTTGCCGCCAATTGATGTAGAATTGGTGGCAGAATATATAGCAAATTACAACCCAGAGGATGGTTTGAGTGTAATAAAAAAAGAATAATCTATATTGATGAAAGTATCTTACAGATGGTACTATATCTATCGATTGATGAGCTTGCGATGGACGTCAAAGTGTCTAGTGATTTTAGACTAGAGAGCTGTTTTAAAGGAAGTATGTCATCATTGGATAAAAATTAAGGTTGGAAGGTGGCATGGTCGCTTATACCGAAGCTTATAGAGTGAATGCAGTTTGTTTAGAAGTGGCTAGGCTTGAACCGACATACCACATACATATCCAAATGGTTATTATTTGTTGCAATAGGAACATTGGAAGGAATAATATTTAATTGGATAACATTCATAGCAACTAGAATCCATGCAAAGATAGTAGCCAAGCGGAAGATGGGGAAGTTTGCATCTTTGCTTTGCTCCAATTATGTACATTTTATGATTGTATACACGTTGAGTCAAACATCTCCAATAATGGAGAGAAATATATCCTCTCTAATACCTCAATGGTGTATTTGGAGTTTGACGGCACCGATAGCTAGTCCAGGGATAGTGGTGCATGAAGTCGGGCAATCAAGTCGATCAGGAGGCTATCCCAGTGATTATACTTAGGCGGGATCTAATTCGCTCAATAATCAAGATAGTGATTGAGATTCTAATTTCGACTACCAAAACATAGGAAAGAAAGAACCTCATAGAAATAATATTGGATCAAATTTTCTAATTGCAACTTATAGTGAGTAAATTGGAAAGAAATTTAAGGCAATAATTGGAGGCGAGCAAAAAAGAGATAATGGAGAAAAGTCACAAAATTGTGGAACAAGCTTGCATTATCAAAGAAAAGGCAAAATCCAAGTTGCTATTGGAGCAAAAATTAGCAGAGGAATAAGAAGCTTGGGCAAAAGACAAAGAACGCATTCAACAAGTCTTGAATGACCAAAAAGAAGAATTGTTATAAAATCGTAGGACATGGAATTTGGAAAGAGAGGAGGTGAAGTATCAATTGAAGGCGGAATGTGAGAAGGCAGCGATATTGGAACAGAAAAAGTTGAAATTGGGTGACCAATACAAAATTGAAATAGACAAGTTACGGGCAAAAATTGATACCTTGAAAGTTGAAGTGACAAAGTTGGAGGGCGATTTAGCTAATATTGATTGGCCATAAATATTTACCTCACCAATTTCAAGTATTGATAAAATAGAAGAGAAGATGAAGCAACAAGAATGCCAATTGGAAGCAAAAGATGCCAAGATTTTGCAATTGGAGGCTCAAGTTTGGAAATTGGGAGTGTACAAGAAGAATTTATCAGCCCAATTGAAGAATAATATAGTGGATTTATTGGAGGAGGACGAGGACTTAGCATTAGAAACAGACTCAAAAGAACCTCTTACAGAAAATCCTCAAATTGGACAATCGAAAGAGCCAATTTCATAAATAAAAGTGTTTTTCTTACCAATTCTATGTTTGTTAGGGTACTGCATAATTAGAAGTGGGACTATGTAGAATAGATAGATAGTCTTGGATGGTAGAGTAATGATTAAAAATTCATAAATTGGATGATTAATCCATTAGCTGGCCAACATAGACAGTAATAAAAGAAAGTTAATTGAAAAAGCGGTTAAGGTAGGAGAGATGACGATTGATATCTCAATTTTTAATATAAAGAAAATAAAGAAGAAGAAATCGAGACCCAATTGTGAGAGTCAAGGGTTGGGATAAGCTTGGTGCTACCTCTTTCTTTTGTTTTTTTTTATGTTAGAGTGTAATAGAGAATCCGGAATACATTTTGATTGATCTTATCATATAAATTGTGAAGTACAATAAAAATACAGAAAATTCAATTCATATATAGATGAGTAAAAAATTGAAATCATTTAATGATTGAATTTGGTGTAGCAAATTGGCAGCCAAAGATGGAACATATGGATATAATTTGATTGTGAATAAGAATGTTGTGCCGTATTGGCTGTGAGAGTTTTGCGGTGAAAGAGAATATTGGAGAAATGATTAGTTTTGGAAGAGATTATTGGTGAAAAGTTATTTCTAGTAATTGGAATGTAAAGCGATTGTATACAATCTGTTAAGACAATACAATATTGCTTGATATCATTATGAAATTAGAGAAAGACAGGAAAATACAATAGGAGAATTATGTAAGAGAATATTATAAAGTATATTCTTGACTGTATAGGAATAGGAAGATGAAGAGGACAGGATTATTTTAGAGCGTTTACATATTCATCAGACTTTGCCATTCAAAAGCGGTTAATTATGTGATCCTAACAGATGTATTTCATGCATTTAGTCTTTCTCCGTGTTCAAATCATCCTTTACACGTTTACTCTAGGCAATATTGGAAGAACAAATAAAACAAAAAATCACAATTTGGTTAAGATTTTATTAAGATTTGGTTAGGATTTAAGATTTGAATAGGATTTGACTAGTATTTGATTAGAATTTGACTAAGATTTCATTAGAATTTTTTTAAGATTTGACTAAGATTTGATTAAGATTTGATTATAATTTGATTATAATTTGATTATAATTTCTATTTTTTAATATTTAAAAAAAAATCTATTTTAATATCTCTTTGGATTTTATATTAATATTTCTTTAAGATTTCTTTGTTATTTTTTTATAACTTTTTTAGAAGATCTTTAGGATTTTTTGTATTTCTTTTATAATTAATTAAAAATCTAGTTGAACTTATCTAATGGTTGAGTATATTTATTATTATTTAATTATAATTTATATATAATTCTATTAAAGAGATTAAGATTTGTTATTGTAAATTTTTTTTATCTTCTACAACCAAGTGTCTGGTTCATTTTGAAGCAATACTTTACGTAATATAATAATGCTACACTAATAAAATAATATATTATATTCTCCGTTCTTGGACAATAGGTTCTATTGATCCTCAAAAAAATCCCCTATGGCCTTGAGCTAGTACCCATGTTGTTAAAACATTCCATTCAAAGATCTGATCTTCATTGCAACCTTCAAAATATCCTCTAAATAAGATTTCAAGCTGAAAAGGATTTACCTTCTCAAACTCAAGCAATATCATTAAAGCTCAAGCATTAAAATTGAGACTTTTATAGTTAGATATTACTCCTAATGGCTCCAACCATGGTCGTACTTGGTGTTAAAATATATTGTCTTCACTTTGTTTAATTGAAGGGTATAAAAATTGCACTGATTTGTTTAAAGCTTACATAGAAAGTGAATCTTTCAAATCTAATTTTGCTAAATCTTTTAATACTTGAAGATTGGATATGGTGACTGACTTGCTTCTACCACTCTATTCTATCTTGGAACAGATGACTATATACTAATAAAGATTTTAGCTTAACTCTTTCCATCTTATAAGTATTTCTTGGATCCAATTTTCACTAAGAAGATATCATCAAACATATTTGGATTTGTGAAGATAGAATTGATGAAATTCTTGTACTTTTTGAGGTGCATTGGCAAGATTTTTGGCCGGTTCTCATGTGTGCTCATTAATATCATAGCTGTACCAATGAACAAGATATTCCAATTTATTCCATATTTATCATAAATCTAGTATTTTTTTGACCTCATATTCTTTATGATTTTTTCTTTCAATACTAGGTAACAATTGTTATATTCTTCTTGAAATATATGACTCTCTAAAAGGCTACAAAAAAAGATATAGAAAATTGGATGTACTTTCATAGAAGATGGTAGTTCTAAATTATATGCTATTGGATTAATTTGCTTCTGGATGGAAAATGGTCCTAACCTTTGATAGTTCAACTTATTGCATGGCCACTTGGTCTTGATGTTCCATTAAAGAAGCCATATTTTATATACAATATGAAAAGCAAGTGATTGATTGCTAAATTTATCTCCAAATGCTTTGTAAGCATCTTGAATTGCTGTCAAGGACATAAATCATATAAGAACAAAATGTCAATATACTCTCATGTCACTCAAAAGAATAGAAAATCACTCAAACATGGAATAATGTTAAAACTAGAATGGTTATTGTCAAAGACAAGAAGATTAAAAACTCTTGAAAGAAGACTAAGAATTAGAAAGGCATTGATAATAGTGAAGAAGGCTTTATTCTTGTTTCTATATATACTATCTACCTAAGAGCTATGTGGCAATATTTTATAGGACCTCCAATATGTATTCAATTTATTAGAGATATGTCAAACTTACAAGACAAGTTTTCTATAAGTGTACCATGTATTTAGCTTGTTCCACAAGCTACCAACATATGCAACACGTGGCTAACTTGTTGGCCAAGTTTCTACTCTATCAATCACCTATTAACATGTATAAAGATGAAATTACATCTATGAAGCTTCTAGAAACTTCTTTATAAGATATTATCAAATTAAGCTATTTTTATTTACTTTTATTTAAATAATTATTAAAATAAATCTTATATCTATGATATTATTTACCCTCTCCTCTCTTCTAGGGATGAGTTCTACCAAGAGCGATGATTATATATTGAAGAAGTCTAAGATGCCACATACCATGATTTTTATTTCATTTGAAGGTAGTTAATAGATTCTTTTAGCCATTAATAGTATCCTATACCAAGATAAAAGGACTATCCTAATATTTGATCATTGTTGAGGCCTTCATAACTTCTTTCAAAGAAAACATTGGAATACCATTAAGAATAGTTCCTACTTCTAAAAGTATTATCAAACATCGGGAGTCTCTTCTAAGGTCATGATATCAAATAAATTATATCTTGCCATCAATTCAAGGAAGAATATGTCATTTTTGAAAATCTTCATTTCTATTCCGTCATCTTAAAGGTTGTGATAGTTATAATATCTTGTCTGGTGAGTCAACAAATAATAGCTCTTGAGCTGAATTTGTTGGTTGTTGATTCTCTATTTCTTTGGTGCCAAAAAATTTAAAGGAATAATAAACAATGATACAAGATAGAATAAAATCTCTATTAAATTTATTTTATTTTATCTACTATCTTGTATGGCTCAAGCAATGATACAAGGAATACAAAATAGATCTACATAGATTTTGATAGGTGTAATCAATAAGCAATTGAATTGATTTATTCTCAAATTAGAAATGGTCCAAGTCTATGATAATCTAGCTTGTCACAAAAACAAATAGTCTTAATATTACAACAAAGTAACCTTATCTTATTGTCCATATAGAATTGAGATTATTTCTTGCAATAGACATGTGCATTGATGTTTTGTAGTTCTTGAACTTCTTTTAATTATGCCTTCATTATTATATGTAGTTCTAACAATTGATTTGCCAAGTCTTTTGCCAAAAGATTATTAATTTTTAAAAAATTAAAAGTTTTAACTTTTAAATGATAACTATAATTGGCAAAAAATAGAATTTATTAAATAAAAAAATATACCAAATTATTATAAGGAAAATCTGCCAATGATAAAAAAATATTTTCTAATCATCTTGATGATAATTGATGGTACATCTCAAATATTGCTCTAAAATTTAATTTATCCATTCCATTTGTTTATCAGTTTGAAGATAGAAAGCTAAAGATAGTTTTATATCTATTTTTAATATTTTAAAAAAGGTGCTCTAAAATCTTGATATAAATTGCATCCTTCTATTTGATATAATATCCATTAATAATCTATAATAGCAATAGATATTATTAAGGAAGAGTTTAGTTGTTTCTTCACCTTTGATAGATTTTGTATACAATATAAAATATACTATGTTGGTAAAATGATCTACAATCACAAATATAGAATCATATGAACTTGAATTTGGAAGATCCATGATAAAATCCATAGAAATAGAAGACCAAGATTATTTTGGTATAGATAATGGTTGAAAAAATCTGTAAGGTTGATGACAAGGAGTTTGTGATTTAAATAAATATCTAATAATAGTATAAATTCTTTAATAGCCTTCTACATTTGAGGCCGCCAAAAATCTCTTGATATTAGCTTCAAAGTCTTATTATTTCTAAAATGTCCTATTGTAGGAAAGTTGTGCCAAGTTTTAAGAGCACATAGTTGTGCTTCATCTTTTGAAACATATAAGTGTTCCTCAAAATATAGTAGATTGTTCTTCAATTTGAATTTGGAAGTATCATAAAACTTTAATGGATTATTTTTAATATCATAAATAAGAATATTTGAAGATATATTTGATTGGACTTACTTGAAGAAAGTTGAATCAATAATCAATATTGATTTCATTATTCAAAGATAAAATTGCTTTGATTTCAAGAGGATAGTTTTTTGTTGATTAAAAGTTGAATCACTTTTTTTTAATATAAGATAAGAATATCTACAAAGAACATTGAACAAACTTTATTATTTTCTTAGCTGATATATAATAATAAATTCAAATCTTAACAAAGACATACTCCAAAGAGCTTGACGATGATTCAACATGCATATTGACATGAAATACTCAAGGTTCTTATGATCTATATATACGGTGATTGGACTAGAAGCACCTTCTAGATAGTGAAGCCATTCTTGAAAAGAATCCATAATTGTAAGAAGTTCTTTATTATGGATTTTGTAGTTGATTCTACTACTGAAAATTTCTTAGAATGAAAAGCTACTTAATCGAATTTGTCATCTATTCCCATTTGTGATAATACAACATCTAAAATAAAGTTTGATGTATCTATTTCCATAAAAAATGCCTCAAAAAAGTCGACATGATATAAGATTGGTGCAAAAATAAAAACCATCTTCAAAGCTTCAAACAATGCTTCTGCTTCTTTATTCCACTTAAGTTTGTCCTTACAAGTTAAACATATAAATGGAGTTATAACTTCAGAAAAATTCTTAATAAAGATTTTATAATAATTGAAAAATTTCTAAAAGCATTGCACATCCTTTATTATTCTTAAAATCTTTCATTCCATGATTATTTGGATTTTTTTAGAATCTATCTTGAGACCATCATTCAAAATAATGTATCTTAAGAAGTCAGCCTGAGTAATGTAAAATATATACTTTTCTATCTTGGCATATAATCCTATATCTCTAAATTTTTGTAATACATGACGAACATGAAGTTTATATTCTTTTATATTCTTAGAGTAGATCAAAATGTCATCTAAATAGCAAGCCATAAAATCATCAAGAAATTCATAAAAAATATCATTTATAGGATGTTGAAAAGTAGTTGGTACATTTGTAAGTCTAAAAGGCATGGCATTATATTCAAAATGTGTATAATTAATTCAAAATATAATCTTCCATTTATTACTTTTTTTTTTTGCGGACTAAGTTATATGCTCCTTGCACATCTATTTTTGTATAGATTTTTACTTGACTAATTTGATCAAAAAGTCTTAAAATCAAAAGTAAAAGATACCTATTCTTAATGGTAATCTTATTAAGTCTTCAATAATCTACACACATCTGCAACAATCTATTTTTTTTCTTCATAAATAAGATAGAAAATCTTGTTAGAAACTTTGAATGGTATATGAAGTTCTTAGCCAAGTTCTTGTCAACATATTCCTTCAATGTAGCCAATTCATTTTGTAATAAGTTATAGATTGGTCCAAATAGTGGTTGAATTTTTTTTAAAGATTGATTGAACAATCATAAGGTCAATGGTTTAAAAGAATATTTTTTTTTCAAAAATATCTTTAAAATCTTAATACTAGCTAGAAAAACCACTTGTAGTCTTTTTAGCATCAAAAATGGATATAGCATATGTAACAAAAGATGATCTTTCTTTTGTTGTATATATGAAAGCTTTTGCATCTATCAATAAGGATTTGGATATACTAGAATTATGTATATCTACTTGACTAATAGATTTTAGGATTAAGCTATGAAAAAAATCAAGGTTACAAGAAGTCCAATCTATTTGAAGATTATATTTTTTTAATCACAATAATTATAAAATAATTAGATTAGAAGGAAATCTAATCACATTAAATATTATTATACTATTGTATCTCTTAGTTGCTATATCTAAAAAATTAATCTTGTGGATAACATCTCCAGAAGATAACAAATAACCATCTATGACTTCTATGTGTACACATTTAATTTTCTTAATTAGAGATATTTCTTATTTTTTGATAAAATCTTTATCTAAAAAATAAGCTAAGACTCTTGAATCTAATAAGACAAAGACTTTGTGATTTTTAGATCATAAAAATACATCTATTATAAAATAAGATAAAAGATTTGAAGAAGAAATAGGATATTTATAAGGTGTTGTATAAGATTCCAGCCGTATGGTCCATATTGTAGCTGGAGAAACTTGTTTTCTCACATATTATCTTTTTAAGTAACCATACTTCTCATTTTGTGATTGCATTGTTTCTTTGGACAATATTAAATAATGTGCTTAGCTTCTCTATAATATAAGTATAAACCCTCTTAATAGCATCAAGTCTTTTCCTATTTGGTGAGATGTTTAAAATGTACCATATCAATTTGTATGTATTTTGGTTTAGTCAAGTAAGTTTATGAAAACTTAGGAATTTTTGTCAATAATTGATTTGTTCCTCTCCAACTGAATCTATGTTCTTAATACCTTTCAAATAATTGATTGTCGCATGTAATAGCTTGAGTAATAAATTATTTTAAAGAATCCACTATTGACGTTATTAATAACAAATCTTTGATATTATCCATCAATCCATAACAAAATTGATTGATAAGAGCTTTATTATTCCACTCTATATTGCAAGTAAGGTTTTAGAATTTTGTAGCATATGTTGTGGTTGACTATGATTTTATTGTAAAGATAAGAGTTTGATCTCTGCTACCTTTTTTTGATTATTTTCTCCAAATGTGGCCATAAACACTTCAAAGAATGAATTTAAATCATAAAGAAGTTGTGAATCTTTTTCCATCAAAGATAGAAACTAAAAAAGAGCACTTTCAAATAGAAGTGTATCTATGAATTCAACTTAAATAAATCCATTAAGATATTGGAAAGGATGCAATTTTAAATATAACTTGACTTGTTACAGAAATCCTCAAAATTTTGATCTTGTTCCATCAAGCTTCTTAGGCATACTAATCTTTGCCTTCTTAATGATTATAGAACCAAGACTTTTTGGATTTGATTGTGAGGTCGATTTACTTACTTCTTTCAATTGTATAATTTTTTGGTGTAAGCTCTAGACTTCTTCCATAGATGTAAAAATAGTACTTCTATGATTAATATTAATAATGCATGAAATTTTTATCCTAAGAATATTGACAAGGTCTTGAAGATCTGTAATAGTTATAAATCTATTCTCACTATTGCTAAGTATAGCATCTATGATCTTTCCTTCTATTTTAAATAGCTTAATAATTCCACAATTCAAATTAAAAGAAGATGATTTGCAATCTCTAAGATCAAATAAATTTTTTAATAAAGAAAGGTAATCCACTCTCTTTCAAGAAAAAAATCAAGATTAGAAAATAAAAATATTAATTTAAAGATAAATAGTCTGTAGCTTTTAAATATAATAATAGAAGTGAAATAATCTACTCATTTTTTAAACACAAAATAAGAATAATGAATCTTTAGTCTTGTTAAATTGTCAAGGATATAAATCATAAAAGGACAAAATATCAATATATTCTTGTATCATTCAAAAGAATAAAAAATCACTCAAAAATAGAATAATATTAAAACTAGAATGGCTATTGTCTAAGACAAGAAGACTAAAAACTCTTGAAATAAGATTAAAAATAAGAAAGATATTGACAATAGTGAAGAAGGCTTTATTCTTGTCTCTATATATACTATCTATCTAAGAGCTATGTAGCAACATTCTATAAGATCTTCAACATGTATTCAATTTGCAAGACATATGTCAAACTTGCAAGGTAAGTTTCCTATAAGTGTACCACGTACTTAACTTGTTCCACAAGCTACCAACATATACAACACATGGCTAACTCGTTGGCCAAGTTTCTAACCTATCAATCACATATAAACATGTGTAAAGATGAAACTGCATCTATGAAGCTTTTAAAAAGCTATTCTATAAGATTTTATCAAATTAACCTACTTTTAGTTACTTCTATTTAAATAACTATTGGAGTAAATCTTATATCCATGATAGCTACTTGTAATTGAAGCTTCAAGGTTGTTTAGTATTGTGATAGATGCTTTACAAATCCTTCAGCTGCTAGATTGTTGTTCTTTAACGTATTCCATAGATTAAGTTTTGAGTGATATCTATAGTTGGTATAATATATTATTTACTAAATTGAAGCATGAATAATATTATTATATATAAACTTTACTAATAATAAATATAAGATCTAATCATCGTATTGATAGTTGATGTTGTATTATAAATATTGTCCAAAACTTGGTTAACTCATTTTGTGGCTGTTAGTGAGAATAACAAGCCAAAGAAAGTTTAATATCCACCTTCAATATTTCAATAAAATATTTCTAAAACTTAGATATGAACTAAGATCCTTAATCAAATATGATATCATTCAATAGGCCATGATATTAATATATATTGTCACGAAAGAGCCTTGTCGTTTCTTCACTAAAAGCAATCTTCTTATAAGGAATGAAATAAGCCATCTTTGTGAGTAAATCAACCACCACAAGGATGATATTCAATGAATTGAATGGTAGTAGATCTGTCATGAAATCTATTGAGATAAAAGACCATGATAGTTTTGAAACTAATAAGGGCTGTAATAGTCTATAAGGATGATATTAAAGATTCTTGGACCTTGAATAGATGTCACAAGAAAGTGCAAAGTCCTTCATATCCTTCCACATTTGAGGCCACTAAAAATCAAAAGAAATAAGTTCCAAGGTCTTATTAAATCTAAAATAATCCGCTATTATGTAGTAATATGACCATTAGGTGAAAGAAGAAAGAAGTGGTTATATTACAAAAAAGCTCAAATAAAAATATTTGAGAAAATTATCTTAAAAAAATAAATAATAGAGAAGAAGGTAGAAAAAAATCAAAAGGTATTAATGCTACCTTTTATAGAAATAACTTCTAATTGCTTTGTATGGCCATAAATAAGACAAAATAAAGTAGATTAAAAAAAATAATAATATAGGCATCTTTAGAAAAGAGTTTAAAATAGGTTTTAGAAAAATTTACTATAAATTTCTAAGAATTGATACCCGGAGAGGGCCGGTTATTAACTTGGATCGAAATCAGACCTTGAGGCACAAAACAACATGCCTACAGTAGATGAAGGGCTTTTTGGCAGATCAAAGAAAGAAATTAGAAAGAAAACTTAAGAGATTTTGCATAGAATTTAATTTGGAGTGATTTGGATCAAAACTGACTTTGTAGGAGCTTTGCAAAGTCACGGTTGTTTTGGGCAACTTTGGATTTTGTGAAATAAAATAGGATTTATATTTTGAGCAATTACAAAAGTTTTATAAAAGATCTATAGCTAAAATTTTGTGGATAAATTGATATTATTTTTATCAATTTGTCCTACAATTTTTAGCTTAATTTAATAGTTTATTTGTAAGTAATTGAGGCCTAAGTGGATTAAGATCTTGGGAATTGGATTTTAAGGGTTAGTTAGGATTTTGCAAATTTTGAGCAATTTGCTAATTGGATTTGAGTGAAATTTATGTTTGCAGATAGAAGACTTAATTTTCTACATATATATGAAATTTGAGAGTAATTGAATGGTGAAAACAAGAGGTTTAGGCACTAGAATATTAGCATCAAGATTAGAGAAGGAGGCTAGCTGACACCTAAGCAGATTTATAAGTTTTTCTTCTTTTTGGTAAGTTCGGTCATCTTGAAACTTGATGTGTTTGTTATTAACTTAGTTGTTAGGGCATGTATAAATTTTCAATCAAGATTAATGATTTATTTGGTAATTATTGAGGTTCTAAAATTACCTTAGGAATTATTTAGGATTTGGTTAGGATTAGGTTAGAGTTTAAAGTTTAGATTTAGGATTTAGTGATTGATTAGGATTTTATTAGGATTTTATTAAGATTAAGATTTAGATTTAGGATTTAATATTTGATTAGAATTTATTAGGATTTGATTTAGGTTTTGACTTAGGATTTGATCAGGGTTTGACTAAGGATTTGATCAGGGTTTGATTAAGGATTTGACCAAGGTTTGATTAGGATTTTAAGATTTTTATTTTTAATATTTTCTAAAATTACTATTTTATATGTTATTTTTTTTATGATTAATGTATGATTCATTTATTTTTCTTTTTGTAAATTCTTTAAGATTGGATCAAAGCTTGATTAAATTTTTTAAGGTTTAATGGAAGTTATTTAGGATTCTATTAGAGTTTTTAGGATCTTGTTGTTGCATATTTCTTTTTTATCTTCCACAATCAGGTGCCAGGAGCATTCTCAAGCAAGACTTCACGTATTACAACATAATTTGGTGAATCCGATGTGAAAGCTTGAAGTGAAAGATTATTGGGATTTTTTTGATTTTTTTGACTTATGGAGAAGGAAGTCAAGAGAGTTAAAGGAGGAATTATGGATGGTGCATCAATTGGAGCTTCTAGTGGAGTTGCAAGTAAAGCAACAAGTGAAGGTAGCAAAGGTGGACAAGATATGTATTTTGATTCTAACTTTGCAAGCATGTTTGAAGCATTTGCTTTATTCAGGCAACAACAAGAACAACAAGTGAAAGATTGCAAAGAAGATATGGCAAATATGACATTATAGGCAATTGTGGACAAGATTGATCAGTTTGAAGGGAAGGATATTACGAAATATTTAATGTGTTATGTTAAGGAAATGGAATTGAAGTGTGTCTTTGAGAAGGAGATATTTCAATTATTTGAACTCACCAAATTATGTCGTAATACATGAAGTCTTGCTTGAAAATACTCCGGGCACCTGGCTATGGAAGATAAAAAGGAAACACGTAACAACAAGATCCTAATAACTCTAATAGAATCCTAAATAAATTCCATTAAATCTTAATAATATTAATCAAGCTTTGATCTAATCTTAAAGAATTTATAAAAAAATAAATAAATGAATCATACATTAATCATAAAAAAAAAAAACATATAAAATAATAATTTTAAAAAATAATAAAAATAAAAATCTTAAAATCCTAATCAAACCTTAGTCAAATCCTAAATCAAACCTTGATCAAATCCTAAGTCAAATCTTGATCAAATCCTAAGTCAAATCTTGATCAAATCCTAAGTCAAATCTTAATCAAATCCTAAGTCAAGCCTTGATTAAATCCTAAGTCAAATCTTAGTTAAACCTTAAGTCAAATTGTAATCAAATCTTAAGTCAAACCTTGGTTAAATCCTAAATCAAACCTTAATTAAATCCTCAGTCAAATCCTAAGTCAAAATCTAAATCAAATCCTAATCCTAATCAAATCCTAATCAAATATTAAATCCTAAATCTAAATCCTAATCCTAATGAAATCTTAATGAAATCCTAATCAATCACTAAATCCTAAATCCAAATCCTAAATCCAAATCTTAAATCCTAACCAAGCCCTAAGTAATTCCTAAGGTAAATTTAGAACCGCAATAGCTACCAAATAAACCATTGATCTTGATTGAAAATTTATATATATCTTAATAACTAAGTTGACAACAAATACATTAAATTTCAAGAAGATCCAACTTATCAAAACAAAGAAAAACCTATAAATCTGCTCGGGTGTCAGCCAGCCTCTTTCTCTAATCTTGATGCCAATATTCCAGTGCCTAAACCTCCTGTTTTCACCATTCAATTGCTTTCAAATTTCATATATGTATAGAAAATTAAGTCTTCTATCTGTAAATTTTAAATTTCATTCAAATCCAATTAGCAAATTGCTCAAAATCTGCAAAATCCTAACTAACCCTCATAACCCAATTCTTGAGACTTTAACCTACTTAGACCTCAATTACTTATAATTAAACTATTAAATTAAGCTTAAAATTGTAGCATAGATTGACAACAAGAATATCAACTTATCCACAAAATTTTAGCCATAGATCTTCTATAAAACTTTTGTAATTTCTCAAAGCATAAATTCTATTTTATTTTATAAAATACAAAATTGCCCAAAACAACCCTGACTTTGCAAAGCTCCTACAAAGTCAGTTTTGATCCAAATTACTCAAAATCAAATTCTATGCAAAATCTCTTAAGTTTGCTTTCTAATTTCTTTCTTTGATCTGCCAAAAAGCCCTTCATCTGCTGTAGGCATGGTGTTTTGTGCCTTAGGATCTGATTTCAACCCAGGTTCATAACCGGCCCTCTCTGGGTATCAACTCTTAGAAATTTGTAGTAAATTTTTTTGAAACCTATTTTAAACTCCTTTCTAAAGATGCCTATATTATTTATTTTTCTAATCTATTTTGTTTTACCTTATTTATGGCCATACAAAGCAATTAGAAGTTATTTCTATTAAAGACAGCATTAACATCTTTTGATTTTTTTCTACCTTATTGCTTCTCAAATCGATAAGTAATATTAAAATAAAATTGAAATAATCACATATTTCATCAAGCTTAGCGGTGATTAATAATCCAAGTTGATATAAAGTATTTTAAATTCTTAAGATCTATATATATATATATATATATATATATATATAGTTATAAGATACATTATTCTTTTAAAAAAATAATGCCATTTTAAAAAAGAATCTACAAAAGCAAAAACCTCTTTGTCGTAGTTTTCATAATTAACTTTGGTAATAAAAAACTTTCAAGAATAAAATGCAATAGGATGGAGATTATTATCTATACTCATTTGTAAAAGTACAACCCCTAGTACAAAATCCAAAGCATCAATTTCTATATAGAATGCTTTTGTAAAGTTTCGATGCACGAAGATTGGAGCTGTGATAAATGCCATCTTGAAGTCTTAAAATACCTTCTCTATTTGAAGCCTTCATTTTAACTTATCTTTGCATGTCAATTGAATAAGCGGGGTAGCAACTTGAGAGTAATTTTTGATGGAGATCCAATAGAAGTTAGCAAATCCAAGAAAATATTGTATATCTCTCATAGTATTTGAGATGGCCCATTGTATAACCATCTCTACTTTCTTGGAATCTATCATCAAATCCTTAATAGATACAATGTATCTCAAAAATTCCATCTTTGGTTGATGAAATATACATTTTTCTAGCTTGGCATATAAACCTATATCTCATAGCTTTTATAATATCAACTTTACATGCTCTTCATGTTATTCTAGATTTTTTGAATAGATCAAAATGTTATTAAGATAGATCACCACAAACTTATCTAGATGCTTTTAAAAGATTTTATTTATTAAATACTAAAAGATAACAATGTTGTATGGCATGATCTTCATATCTAGAAATATACTAGATACTTGGCTATAGAGAATTTACTTACAACTTATTGACAAGATTCTAATAAGTAATTTGTCCTTAATAAAAAGAATAAATAATATGATAATATTACAAAAAAAAAATTATATTAATAAAACTTCTTGTATTTAAATAGGTTTGTATATAAAATCCTTCTATGATATATGAAAAAATCTTAACATCTTTTTCTTTATAGAACCTCAAATAACCAATTGATGATAAGTTAGATTGCTAATAATTTTTTAAAAAAATCTATAATTTCCTTCCAAAAATCCATCTTCATATTAAAATTTTATTATAATTTTATATATCTATTTTTCTACCTCTGTAAAACCTTACCTCTTATAAAATCCCTTTAATTTGTATAAAAGGCTCAAATTGCAATAAAAACCTTCAATAGCTTATTCTTAAAAGATTTCTTTCTTTCCAAATTTTAGAATTCAATAATTCTTGATTCAACTATTCAATTTCTATAAAAAAAAATTTAAAATAAAGATAATATTCTTAAGTTTTATTATAAAAAAAATCAACTATAGATTCACTTTTAATTGTCCAATATCTTAAAAATCCTAGTAGGTGTTTTAAACCCTAACTTATAAATACCTAAGGATTATTTTCTTCATATCTTACAAATCCAAAATCTTAATCCTACAAAATTTCTATATATAGACTTGTGACATAAACATATATACTCTTGAAAATTTTGAGCCAAAAATGTATCAAATTGCCTAAAATATAGCTCAAAATATAACTACTAGTTAAGTAGGGTTGCTTACTGCTTTTTGATTACAAGCACTAACTTCAATGTCTAATATCTCTTTTATTTTAATTTAGATTTTATCAAGTTATATACAAAAAATATAGCCAAAAAAATCATCTTTTCAATCTCAGTTGCCAATCCTCTATTCCTTTTTGTATGCATGAGTTATTTCCAAAAGAGTGACAGTAGGTACAATTATGACACCTTAATTTTGAGCACCTATATCTTTTATGTATATAAGTCAAAATTACACAATTTTTACACCAAAATTATAGTCAAAAATCCAAACTTATTGATCTTAGCCTTTGATGTTTAAATATTGTTGAAAAACAAATCCTAATTCTTAGTAAGCTCTTAAGTAGCTTCCTTGAATCCCACTAGATATGAGTCATAGCCAACAGGAATAGAAACGTCTATCATCCATCTCCATTCATCCACATGGATGGCCTAACTACTCCTTTTTACACTAAAAACTCCTTTCTAATCCTTTTTTTTAATAAGATTTACATAATACATGTTCTAAATATCAAATAAATAAAAAAAAAAAAAAAAGATCTCAAGAATCACTAATATCTAACAAAGATGATTCAAAATATATATAATCTATTATTAATATAAAATCAACTTCAAAATTATTTTAAAAAAAAATAAAAAGATTATATAAACTTTAATAATAGCCTTTTTAAATAGATCTTTTTTAAAATAATAAATTAACCATATTTAATAATCAATAAAATCCATTGATATAGCTCTTATTTAGCTATAAAATAAATTGTATATTAAATATATATGTACAATATTTTTATATGGTAGCCAAATCACAACATGACAATGGATACTTTTCTTAATTCAAAGGATATGATATTATATTCAAAATGTTCATACCTTATCTGAAATGCAATCTTTTATTGGTTTCCCTCCTTAATCCGTATCAAATTGTATATTCTATAAAGATCTATCTTAATAATATATCTTGGCTTGGCCAAGTTGTTCCAAAAGTAATGAAATTAACAGTAATAGATAACAATTCTTTATTGTTATATTATTCAATTCTCAATAACCAATGTACATATGTTGTTGCATTGTAAATTAAAACATTGTGTGAAAGACATAAAAGAATGTGTTAAAATAAAAAGATTAAGATTAGAAGAAGAAAGGATGAAAAAGGGAAGGGATTGTGATTCATTCTTTTTTATCTCTAATCTAATCTAAGTTGTTTTTTTTTACTTGTTAGGTTTTCTTCTATTTATCTTAGATCTACTTTATCTTTATTTTTTCCTCTCTTAGATCTAAACTTATATGTTGTGGATTGAAATTAGAAGAAAAATTGGTAGAAAATTAATAGTAAGAAGAAAGAATAGAAATTCATCTTGGAAAGTGAAATTTTTTCAAGTTAGTCAAAGAAAAAAAGTTGAAGAGGTGGAAAGACATGAGCTGAGAGGTCTTTTTGACCAAGAGGATAAGGAAGACTAGGCATAGATGACAAGGGAGGAGTGAAGATGTAAAAAGAAAGAAAAATAGAATAAGAAGAGAGGGTATTTTTTTTGTGTATAGAGAGAGTTAAGAGACGAATTTGAGAGTGAGATTTAATAGACATAATCTATGTAAGTTACAAAAGAGATGAGTGTAAGTTTGACACTCATTTGTTTTATATATTAGACGTTATGCTCTTTCAAAGTGACAAGGGTCTATTTCCAAATCTATGAAGTTTGAGGGAGCATATCTTTGTGATTAGAATAGTGTTTTGAGCAAAATTTGTTGGAATTTGTAGATATATAAGTCTATTAAGTTGTGTAAAGAATTGATTGCCATTGAAGTTGTATTCGAGGAGTTATGAGGAAAATTGTGGTCAAATCCAAAGTTGTTAAAAGGCAAAATTAAAGAAGAAGAATGAAGCCTATAACTCAAGTTTAGAGAGAATTTTTAGAATAATAATTAGAGAATTTTTACAACATAAGACAAGCTACAAGTCTTCCAAATTTCAGCACTTAGATCTTCTTTAATGAAGAGCAATGAAGAAGTGAAGCAAAAGGGGTCTAGAAGTGAAGGCTGCAAGGAGGGATAACTTTGACAATGTGGTTCTCCCTAACCACAATAGTTATGATCAAAATGTTTTTGGTATTTGCTTCCTTACTTCCTTAAGTAGCTTGTATATAAATTTTGCTTCAATTGATATGATATCCTAGGATTTATGAGTAAAATTGAGGGCACGTCTCCAAAGGCAGTATAGGTTAGGGTTCAGAAAGTATGTTTTTTTTAATGTAAATTCTTCAAATTTTATGAATTTTTATGGATCTCATTTTGCAGTTGATTAACTAGAGGTACAAAAGACCTAGTGTTTCTTAGGGCTAAGACTCTCACTCCAATATTTGGTGCTTCTATTGAGAGAACTCTAAGGCTTCAAGATTTTTTAAAGCAAGATGGAAGATAATAGAACCAGTGGTAGTCAAGCTGAAGGAGGTAGCCAAACCTTTGCAGAGGAGTTCTTGAGGGCCATGCAAATGTTTATGGGCAATAAGTTGCGAGTACAACTAAACAAAGAGCTACAAAAGCTTTGAAAGTTATTATTTCTAAAAATAAAAGATTCATTGGAAAGAACATTTCAAAGTTTTTAAGAAATTATACTTGTAAGATGGAGATCTATCAGATTTTAAAAGAAAAGATGATAAAGACATTTGACTTAGCGGTTGTATCAGAGATCAAAGACAAGATAAAACATCTTCATCAAGATAATTTTGAAATTATTTGGGCCAGATTTAAAGAGATACTTTGAGATGAATTTTTTGATGAAGATGAAGAAAAGATGTCCAAGAGGAGTTTCCTTGATTGGATGGAATAACAACCACATAACAACATGGGATCAAATCAGTTGTTAAAAGAGTTTGAAAAGAAGTTTGGACAACTCTCACTAACAGAGAAGACGATTCTTGAAGTAAGAAAGTCAAAATTATTTCTAAAATCTGCAAATGAAGCTTTGAAGGAATTATGATTGTGGAGGATGATAAGATGAATCATGAGGTTAAAGAAGAAGATCTGAATGATGATATGCTTGGTGATTTAGAAAAAAAAGTTTTAGATATGTTTTCGCTTCAATTTCAAAAAAAGAAGAACTCTACCACCCACAATATAGAGGAAAAAGAGACAAAGGTACATGCTTATGCCACTTTTGATAATGGTGATGGAAATGAGGGTGAAAAGGTTTTAGGATTTTCTCATCCTTATTAAGCTAGAGCTATTACAAAAACTCAGATTAAGCTTGAAAATTAAAATGAAACAATCCATGCTTTAATAGATCATGGCTCAGAGAGCAATATCATGTCCAAGGCAGTGTATGAGAGAGAAAAATGGCCTATTGATACCAACCATGGATGGATATTGAGACCTGCAAACAATGAAAAGGAAGGATTGTTTGGAGCATGTCCTACAATGAAGACAAAGATTAGAAATGTGGAAGTAGAGCAAAATTTCTTTATTCAAGATCGAGACACATATCCAATCATTCTTAATCAATTCTACATTACAATTTCAAGAATGGAAACTAAAGTGCTGGATGATGGATCTCACTATGCAAGGATTCAAAGTTATGATGAAAAGAACTCAGTACACTTCCTTACAATGAAGCCAAAAAGCAAGACGTATAGAAATCAATTACGTGAAATATCTCTTGCTATTGAAGAGGGATTCTAGGATTTTTAGAAAGCACACGTGAAGAATGGAGATCCACGGGTGCAGATAATATATTCACTGAGGCATTCTCCAATATATATAAGAATGGATGTGAAGTTTTGAATTTAAGTGATCATAGTATTTTGAAGTTCAAAGGTGTTGGTATAATGGTTTCTAAATATAAAGCCAAAATAAGAAAAATAGAAAGAAATTTCAAGAGAATGAGATTAATTTCACAAGAAGAAAGTATTTTTGGCTTAGTAGAATGGACTAGATTTTCATTTGATCTACAACATCAATTAGAAAAGATGGATAAAATAGAAGAGGTTATGGATAATAGAGGTGTTATAGTTGAAGTCCATGATCAATGCTTTTATCAAGAATAATTGCATTTTATGGAGAATCATGGTAAAGACATTGATTTCTACAAGTGGAAAAATGAAGTTAAAGTGAATGCCAAGTATAAGTCAGTAGCAAAGAAAGTAAAGCTAGTAGCAGCTCGACTACTAAATAATTTTGAAGATTATTTCAAGCGAGCTAGAAAGAAGCCATGATTAAGAAGTTATACAGGAATTGAACATCAATTTACTAAAGAAATACTTGGAAAGTTACAGATTAGAGGGGGTGAGTTTTTGAATAAATCTAAAAAGTATTTATTTTAAAGTATGCTTTTAAAACATGGAAAGGCATTTGCATCTAAACCTAATGAAATAGAATGTATTTATCCGAATGAGATAGCAGTTATGGTGATCTTTACATTTTCACATATATTGTGGGATTTAAAATCCATTCCGATGTCGGGGTAGAGAGAATCTGCCTCAAGAAAGCGCTAGGCTTCTGGCTGCCACTAATTACTCAAGCAAGATTCAAGTATAATAAAACCTCCAAGTTTATATAAAAGAGATCTTCATAGGGCTATTATATCCAATACATAAGGCTAATTTTCTCAAACCACTCAAAACATAACAAAATATTCTAAACCCTCATTCCCCCGTAGGAAGGGAATTTTTCCTAAACTTCAATAACCCATAACTATTGATCCAACCATCCAAATCTACTCCAAATTTAAAAAGAGTACTGATATATTCTTCACAACTATCACCACAAATTTCAACTATTGATCCATTATCAATCTTTAGATATCGCCAAAATCCTAGCAATAGCTTTAAACCCTTGTTTATAAACACCTGTGTACTAAATTCTTTATATCTCACAATTTAAAAGTCCAAATGCTATGAAACTTTGATATATAGCTTCTTAGCATAATAATACACCTTCTTAGAAATTTTGAGACAAAATTTTTTCCAAAAACTTAAGGTTGCAGGCAGCCTCCTCAAAGCCCATTGGGCATGGTATTCGACCAATAGGGATGAAGTTTTCCATTCCTTGCCTTCATCCGACCATGCCTTCATTTCATCCCTCCCAATTAGCCTCCTACTAGCTTATATTTTCATCCTTAGGCTCCCACCTTCTCTCAAGGCTTCATACTAATCATTTAGATCTTATAATTTTTAAATATCATAATCAAAACAAGTAAAATAAAATAAAGTTTCTTCTATCAATCCCTTTAATTTATTTTACTAACCATTCTAACACATATCTAAATTAATAAAAAAATTATGATTTTTGAGTGGATTTTACATACTGTAAGCAATTTCAGTACGACAACGTAGAGTTCGTAATAAAGAAATTTATGAGGTTAGTTTGAATCCCAATCCAGGAGCACCAACTATCGATGTATCAATTGATGGTGTTGTCATTCCTGGAGTTCAAGTGGATGGTGGCTCTAGCGTGAACTTAATGAACGCTGTCGTGTTGTGACACGATTATATAGTGAAATTATGATTAAAAATGATTTTTCAATTAATACTCTATTATCTTAGTTCAAAAAAATTTCAACATATTTTAACAAGGTTTTTATGAGAGTCTCTTAGTTTATTTTCTTCACTTAATAGCTAGTAGATAAGAATTAGTTAGTAATTTTACCTTCTAGGTTGTAGTAATTCTTTTACTACCTTAAAAAGGCCATAAAATAATAAAAATATAATAAAAAAGATATATCACTAGCATGATTGACATTAGGGTTAAGTTGAGGGTAGCTTCAGGCTATAAAATCCCTAGGATAGGTTAGATGGATACCCAAGGGTTGGCCGTTTGTAGGACAGGGTTGAAATCAGACCTTTGGCTATTAAAATGGCTGCTTAGGACAAATCAAGAGTCTTTTGGCAAATCGAAAGATAACATTAGAGATAAGACTTAAGAGATTTTGCACAGGATTTAGTTAAGAGTAATTTGGATCAAAAATGACTTTGTAAGAGCTTTGCAAAGTCAGGGTTGTTTTTGGCAACTTGGGATTTTGTGAAATAAAATAGGGTTGATATTTTAGACAATTTCAAAGGTTTTGTAGCAGATCTATGGTTGAAAATTTGCGGATTTATGGATATTGTTGTTGTTAATGTGTGCTATGAATTTGAACTCAATCTAACAGTTTAATTGTATGTAATTGAGGTTTAAGTAGGTCAAGGTCTTGGGAATTAAGCTTTGAAGGTCAATTGGGATTTTTGAAGTTTTGAGCAATTTGCCAGTTGGATTGGAGTGAGATTTGTGTATATGAGTAGTAGACTTGTTTTCCTATTCACATACAAAATTTGTAAGCAATTGAACGGTATAAAAGGGAGATTTAGGTACTGGAATATTGGCATTAAGATTAGAGAAGGAGGCCGGCCATCACCTATATAAATTTATGGGTTTTTCTTCTTTTTATTAAATTAGATCTTCTTTAAACTTAATGTGCTTATTTTTAACTTAATTAATAAGGTGTGTGCAAAATTTCAATCAAGATCAATGATTTATTTGGTAGTTATTAAGATTCTAAAACTGCCTTAGGATTTTCTTAGGGTTTGGTTAGGATTCGACTAGGATTTAATTAGGATTTGTTTTAGGATTTGACCAGGGTTGACTAGGGTTTAGTTAGGGTTTATTTTAGGGTTTAATTAAGGTTTGATTAAGAATTATTTAGAGATTGATTAGAGAGGTTAGGACTAGTTTTGTTGCATATTTCTTTTTTATCTTCCACAGCGAGGTGCCCGGAGCACTCTCAAGCAAGACTTCATGACATACGACAATACGTCGATACAATGGAGGAGTTGGATTTAAATCAATTATTACCCACAACATTGGTATTGAGAATGGCAAATCATAGTAGGGTAAAACCAATGGATATCTTATGCAGTATTAATATCGTAATCGCGGGAATAACGTAAAAAATTGATTATATTGTTTTCCAATTATAGAATTCTATTTTATCATATCCAATATTATTGGGTCGGCCGTGGCTATATCAAGCCAAAGCTAGGAAAAATTGGGGCTATTGTCATATTGTAAATGGTTATAATGTGTAAAAACCAAATAAATTACTTAATAAGTTCTAGTGTGATCTAGCATGGTTAATAAACTAATTTAGATAGAGTTGATAGAAACTATATTTGATTGTTTTTTTTTTTTTTTGCTACAGTGTTTAAATTATATAGAACCTAGATATTTAGTATAATGTTCTAAGAGTTGAAATTGGGCCTAAGGATGAAAATCCAAACCACCAATATAAAAAAAATGAATGGATGAAGAGTAGGAATGGGGGCCTTCACCCCCATTGGCCGGTGGTCATGCCCAATGGGCTTCTAGGGGCTGTCTGCCACCTTCTTGAGGTTTGTAGCAACTACGAGGCAAATATTCGAAGATCTAGGATTATAATTAGAAAGATTAGGTTTTTAGGTATAATCTGAGTGCAAAAATTAGGCAATTTAAAGTTGGGATGAGAAAGATATAGTTGTTTAAAGTTAAGAAGAAGATTTGGTACATATTGATGCTCTTTTCAAGATATATGGAGTTGTACGAGAGCTTTTGAAGATCAAGAGGTGCGGTTAAAAAGGCGATTTTAAGACTTACACTTTTTGTGAAGAAATAATTACTTTTGAAATTTGGATGAAGGAGATATTGTGGGTTGAAGTCAGATTATCCGATTCCAAGGGAAATAAGTTTATTATTTGTTCATAATGATGGTTTCAACCATATCTTGCTCTCTTGGACGAATTTTTGGCTCAAAATTTCTAAAGATGTGTATTATTTTGTTAGAAAACTATATACCAAATTTCGGGGCATTTGGATACTAGAGTTATGAGATATGAAGAATTTTGCATGCAAGTGTCAATAGTGAAGGGTTTGAAACTACCATAACATTATCAATGATATCTAACAATCGGCAATGATTCTACAGTCAAAATTTGTTGTTGTAGTTGTTAAAAATACATCAATACTTATTGGAAAATTTGAGCTAGTTTGGACAGTCCGATTAGGAGATATGTACTGTTAGGTTTCAGATAAAATCCTTCTCAAGGTTAAATAAGGTTTTAGTATGTTTTACCAAACTTGGGTGCTCTTGTGCATCTAAGATTTTTGTATGTGATGTAATTGGCCCTAAAAAGGCAAAATATATATATATAAATTTGAAGTTTCTCTCATCTTATAACTTGTTTGAGAAAATTAGTTGCAGCCAGAAGCCTGGTGCTTTCTTGAGGCAGACCCTTTCTTCTTCGACATCGTGGAACGTTAACTATTGGAGAGGGTAGTGACAAGATTGTTTTACAAATGTACCCAGTTCAATATCATGGAGAGTTTCAAATTATGGACACAGAAGCAACATCTGATGATGAAGGCCAATTTGAGGCAGAGTATGACGAAGTTAATAATGCGATGCAAGTTGATAAGGACCTACTTCACATGCGGAAGCAAGGCGTGTTATACCAGTATGGAAGACCAAGGGAATATTTTTTGTATCAGGAGGATGCAGCAAATTTTGACAATGTCATTGCGGACTAGATGAATAATTGCGTAGTAAATGAAGTCGGTACATTGGAACCAGAATTGGGTAAGTCCAATTTGCCAGACCATATGAAGGATTCAGAGCAAGAGGGGCAAATCAAACCGGGAGTTAATGAGGAACCTGTGTACCAATCCATTAACTTGGGCTCTAATGAAACAGCATAGATTATCAAAGTATATACCAGTATTACAGGTACATATTTGTTTAATTTGAAAGAATTCTTTCTAAATCATAAATCTGCTTTTGCTTGGTCGTATGCAGATTTAAAAGATATTCTTGCCGAAATTTGTGAGCATCGAATTATCTTAGAGGAAGATGTTACACCAATTCGTCAAAGACAATACTATCTTAATTCAAGATATTCTCTCATGATCAAGGAGGAAGTTGATAAACTTTTAAATGTGGGCTTCATATATCCAGTCCTGTATAGTGAATGGGTTTCACCAATTGTGATAGTACCGAAGAAAAATGAAAAAATCCATATTTGTCAAGACTTTCGTAAATTAAACATGGCTATCAAGAAGGATTATTTTCCTTTACCTTTTACGGATACTATACTGGATGCAGTAGCTTGGCATGAATGTTATTCTTTTTTGGATAGATTTTCGAGTTATAATCAAATAAAAATTACAGAAGAGGACCAATTGAAGACTATTTTTATTATAGATTGGAGCACATTTGCTTATAAAGTAATGCCATTTGGATTATGTAACGCCCTGGCCACATTTCAAAGGCTAATGACGCTGTCATATTGCATTTATGTGCAATGTGTAAAAATATTATATATCTTGTATCTATTGTTATTACATGTGTGAGTGCTAGAGGTTATTTTAGAAGATATTATAAGCAGAGGATTTATTATAGCCACTTAGTTAGTGAATTAAGATGGCTATTTGTTTTGTTTCTATCTTATTTATATCCTAGAATAGACTCTTTTATAATTAGAAGAAAGATAAAGGTTATTTTAATTTTTTTATTCACTTTTGAGATAGAATAGACCTTGTGAAGGATAAGAAAGAAGAGCATGGGATTAATAGGACCTGTCTAGTAGGATTTGGCTGCCCATGTGGGCATGTCATAGTTTAATATGGAAAGAAAGGGAGATATACTCCTCTTGCTAGACCTAGGGTTTGAATAGTTTTGAGTGGTGAATTTTGGAGAGAGATAGCTCCGAGGATATAGAAGCATTTGTAATGAAAATTAATAAGTGTATTCTTTGAGTTGTGAGGATTTTAAAACCTACTCACTTTCTTATATTGGAGTTGCGAGCAAAACATTATGCTTGTTTTAGCAAAGTGAGGTCTGCTACTATTGAAAAGTGATGGCAAAAACTTTGATCTGCCACTACAAGTTTGATTTCAAGTCTTTCTTAGTGAAGTTTATGAAGAGTATGAGAAATCATGCTAGCTTTCTATCAAGACATTTCTTGTAGCATTTGGAGTTGGAGAAGAAACGTTGTGAGCTTGAGAGTGGAAAAGGGTTTGCTACCACCTGACTAAGAGGGGTTGAGAATTTATTCAACCACCTAAGTCGGAAAATCTCTTCAATCTTTTTGATATTTTAGATGCTTATATTAGCTTATATAAGCTTTCCATGAAAATAAAAATCAATATATTTGAAGCTTTCATGAAAGTTTTATGAGCCATGAAGTGTCAAGAGGGCAAATTATTGCTAGGGTTTAAAGAATAGAATCAATTAGCTATAAAATCTGGAGTTTGAGAGACATGTATGCAAAATTTTAGAACAAGTTAGATGATGAAGTGAGCTTTTTAAAAAGCAATTGTATGCCTAATTTGGAGAAGAGAATTAATCACAACAAAGGCTGAAGTGAAGAGGAGCTTTGTTGGCTTTGCATTTGCTGGGAAATTTTAGTGCCCATTTTTCTTAGCCATAACTTTTAAACGGTAAGTCATCTATTTGTAAAATTTTGATATGCTTTACAATAGATTATTGGCTTTCTATAGGCTATAAGTACGCTTGATTTTATATTTGGATGAATTTTTAGTGATTTATTTAGTTTCAGCTTATTATATAACTTGTATTCCTCATATGCAGTTGTATTTTGAGATACACTTGAATATATACACACTTTGCTTATACCTTTTATACAAATAAATATACATATATTTATATCAAGTATTTATACAAATATTTTATAAGTACTATATATATTATTTGTATAAGTATTTGTACAAGTATTATATCTAAGATTATATACTATTTTATATAAATATTTATATAAGTATTTATATGAGTATTATACAAATATATATATAAGTATTATTCAAGGATTTATACTTTATATTTATATAAGTCTTGTATAAGTATAATACAAGTATAATTTGAAAGCTTGAACAAATATCGTGCAAGTATAGAAGATACTTGCACGGTTTCTTCTCATGTTCCCTATTAGTTCTAGTAGCAGCTAGGAACCCGGTGTTTTTCCAAGGAAAATTCTCTCTACTTGACAACGTAAGCGTTTTAGGACTATTTACGATTGTCGATGGAGATATTTTTAGATGATTTTTACACATTCAGTACGACAACGAATCATTTGGAACGTCTTAATAACTATTTGGACTAATGTAATAAATATAGAATATCTTTGAATTTTGAAAAGTATCAATTTAGCATACCATCAAAAAAGCTTTTAAGACATATCATTTCCGTGGTTGGTATTGCTACTGACCGAGATAAAGTTATTTATATATTGGCTTTACCAAAGCCAGAAACAGTGTCTGGTGTTCGTGGTTTCGTAGGCCATATCAGCTATTATAGGCGATTCATTCATTTATTTGCAGAAATATGTCAACTGTTAATGAATCTCTTAAAATAACCGCCATCGGATGGATCTAGTTCAATTTGGACTAAGGAATGTACAGTTACGTTCAAGGAGTTAAAACAAAAATTGGTGTCAGCACTAGTATTTGTTACACCTTGTTGGACAAAACCCTTTCATATTTATGTTGATGCCTCGAATGTTGCTATTGGATCCGTGTTAAGCTAGAAAGATGAAAAGGGTTTTGATCATCCCATCTATTATGTTGGTCAACAATTTTTTACTGCAGAACAAAATTACACAATGATTGAACGGAAAGCCTTGGACATGATCTATTCTGTCCAAAAAATTTGGCATTATTTGCTTAATTACCTATTTGTGTTTCATGTCGATCATGATGCTCTTAAATATATGATTAATAAATCTCAATTGAGTGGATCCATTGCTCGATGGATGTTACTCCTTGAAGAATTTAATTTTACTATTAATGTTTAACTAGGAAAGAAACATGCCAATGCAGATCATTTATCTCGATTGTCCAATATATTCGGTAACGAACCTATTAATGATGCACTTCCTGATGCAGAATTATTTGTCGTCGACGTGATCACTCCAGAATATAGTGAATTGATCCAATATCTGACATTTCAGACATTTCCACCTACATATAGTGAGAAACTTAAGAAATGCTTGATTTTGAAAAGTGCATCATATACGATGATTGGAGATGCCTTGTATAAGCAAGGGAGAGATGGAATTCTACGCTGTTGTATTTTTCAAAGTGAAGTATGTATCATATTAGAAGAATGTCATTTGAATAGTTATGGAGGGCATTTTGCCGGTGACAACACTATCCACAAAGCTTTAATGGCTGGATATTGGTGGCCAATAATGTTCTCACATGCACACCAATATGTCCAATGTTGTGATCCTTGTCAACATATTGGTAGACCTATTGGAACTTTTGCCATGCCGTTGGTACCAATTTTAGCACAAACACTATTTGAAAAATGGTGTATTGATTTTGTAGGACCAATTGCACTAGCCTCGGGTAATGGATAGAAAAGATATATTTTGGTAGCGACTAATTATGTGACAAAATGGGTAGAGGCAATGGCAACAAAAATTGATAATGCTAATATCGTAGCCACATTTTTATATGAGAACATTGTCACTCGATTTAGGTGTTCCAAAAAATTGGTTAGTGATCATGGAACCCACTTTATTAATTCTACAATTGCGGCTTTGGCATATAAATATGAGATCAAGTATTGGAAGACAACCCCGTATCACCCTTGGGCCAATGGGCAGACTGAAAGGACCAATGATATTTTGTGCAAAATTTTAATTAAAACAGTATCTGGTGTAAGAATGGATTGGGATACAAAATTGTTTGCAACCTTGTAGGCGTATCGTATTCCATATAAAGTGACTACTAGTTCCACACCATTTCAATTGGTGTATAGAGAAGAAGCAATATTACCAATTGAATTGGAAGTTCCGAGTTTACGAATTGCATTGGATGAACATCTTAGTGACAAGGAATCTCTCCAAAATCGATTAGCACAATTGGAAAAATTAGATGAAGTTAGAACTACAGCTCTTTTAACTATGGAAGCTACACAACGCCACCGTAAGAGTTATTATGATAGTAAATTACATTCTAAATCTTTTATGTCCAATGATTTAGTACTTCTTTATGATAGTTGCTTTCACAATTTTCCGGGAAAATTCCAAGTCCATTGGTATGGACCTTATCAAGTAATTGAAGCCTTTCCTAATGCTTCAGTTCAATTGGAAGATTTTATGGATACTCAATTTACCACTCGAGTTAATGGCATCCGTTTACGACTTTATTTTATATAAATCCGGGACGGGTTTATAAAACTGGAAGGAAGAGGGTGTACCTGTTCGTGATAGCTTACCTTTATCGAAGGTGCATGATGGTTAGAAAAGACGGTGTCATGATGTAACATGATTATTAGGTGAAAGAGTGTGGAAATAGTATATTATAAAAGATCTTAGTTCAAAATATTGTAGCAAATTATCTTAGAAAAATAGATAATAGTTAAAAGGAAATAAAACTAATGAGTGTTAATACTGCCCTTTTTACAAATAAGCTTCTATTTACTTTGTAGGGCCATAAGTAAGGCAAAACAAAGTAGATTGAGAAATAAAATAATATAGGCATATATAGGAAGGAGTTAAGAAGAGGTTTCAAAAAAATTTACCACAAAATTCTCAAAATAGATATCCAAAAAGGACCAATTATGGGCTGGGGTCAAAATCAGATCCTAAGGCACAAAACCACATGCTTATGGCAGATCCAAGAGGCTTTTTTAGATCGAAGTTTGGAATTAGAGAGTGAACTTAAGAAGTTTTGTATATAAGTTGATTTCGAGTGATTTGGATAAGAAATGACTTTGTAATAGCTTTGCAAAGTCAAGCTTGTTTTAAGCAACTTGGGATTTTGTGAAATAAAATAGGATTGATGTTTTAGGCAATTCTAGGAGGTTTGTAGTAGATCCACAGCTAAAATTTTGTGCATTTTTGGATATTGTTGTTGTTAATATGTACTGTAAATTTGACTTGAATCTAATGGTTTTGTTGTACGTAATTGAAGTTTAAGTGGGTTATGGTCTTGGAAATTAAGTTTTGAGGGTTAGTTAGAATTTTTGAGATCTTGAGCAATTTGCTAGTTGGATTGGAATAAACTTTGTTTGTGTGGATAATAGACTTGTTTTTCTATATACATGAGTGATTTGAAACTGATTGAATAGTGAAGAAGGGAGAAATCAATACTGGAAGATCAACATCAAGGTTGGAGAAGGAGGCCGGCCAACACCTGAGAAGTTTTTAGGATTTTTCTTTGATTTGGTAAATTCGATTTCCTTCAAATTTGCTGTACTTATTGTTGACTAAGAGATTGAAAGGTGTATAGAGTTTTAAATAAGATCAACGATCTAATCAACAGATATTGAGGTTCGAATTTTTCCTAGGGTTGATTTGAATTGGTTAGAATTTGATTTAAGATTTGGTTAGGATTTGATTTAGGGTTTAGGATTTATTTAGGATTTGATTTAGGATTTAGGATTTGATTTAGGGTTTGATTTAAGATTTAGGATTTGATTAGGATTAGGATTTGATCAGGGTTTGATTTAGAATTTGACTTAGGTTTTGACTTAGGGTTTGATCTATGGTTTGAATAGGATTTGGCTTAGGATTTGATTTAGATTTTGATTAGGATTTGACTACGGTTTTACCAAGGTTTGACGTAGAGTTTTAAAATTTCTATTTTTAGTATTTTCTAAATTTAATATTTTATATATTATTTTCTTTTATGATTAATGTATGATTCATTTACTCTTCTTTTTTAATTTTTTAAAGATTGGATCAAAGTTTGATTAATAGTGTTAAGGTTTAATAAAAGTTGTTTAAGATTCTATTAGAGTTGTTAGGATCTTATTGTTGTATATTTCATTTTTAACTTCCACAGCCAAGTGCCCAAAGCATTCTCGAGCAAATTTGCACGTATTACAACATAATTTGGTGAATCCGAGGTGAAAAGCTTGAAGTGGAAGATTATTGGAAATTTTTTTTAGATTTATTTGACTTATGGAGAAGGAATGCAAGAGAGTTGAAAGAGGAATTATGGATGGTGCATCAATTAGAGCTTCTAGTGGAGTTGCAAGTGGAGCAACAAGTGGAGGTAGCAAAGAAAGACAAGGTATGTATTTTGATCCTAACTTTCCAAGCATGTTTGAAGCATTTGCTTTATTCATGTAACAACAACAGGTAAAAGATCGCAAGGAAGGTATGGCAAATAAGGCATTAAAAGCGACAGAATTATTCAGGAAGTTTAAAAGGCAATATTTCCATCTATCAAAAAAAAAGAAGCTATTACTAGATCCAAGCAAAGTAGAGCTTTTTCTTTAAGCGGTTGATACAGAGCTATAAGAGAAGTTGGAAATTTTACTTGAAGATAAAGAAGAAGAAGAAGAACTGACATCAAATTGAAAGGAAGTAGAAGAAGCAATAGGAGTACTTACAAAAAGATAAAGGAGAAAAGATAAGGTAGGTATTCAAAGACCATTGCAAGCTTCTAAAATAAAATTTCCTACAAACCATCCTACACCTATGATTCAACCTTCAATAGCAACATCAAAGAAAGAAGAAATGGGCATTGATGAAATCATACGAGGGATGAGAGATTTGCAAATAAAATTTACAAAACTTGAAGAAAAGGGCCAATCATCAAAGGTATCAATAAGACAAAATTTTGGACAAATGGATGGTATAGTACATAGGTGCATGTGATGTGATAGCGTTGTCGTACTGTAATTACTTACAGTATGTAAAAATTAGTTAAAATATATTATATGTTTATGAATCTAGATGTGTATTAGAATGGTTAGTAAGTTAAATTAAAAATGGTTGATAGAAGAAACTTTATTTTATTTTATTTTACTTATTTTAGTTATAGTATTTAAAAATTATAAGATCTAAATATTTAGTATGAAGCCTTGAGAGAAGGTGGGGACTTAAGGATGAAAATTTAAGCTAGTAAGAGGCTAATTGGGAGGGATGAAATCAAGCCATGGTCGGATGAAGGCAAGGAATAGGGAACTTCATCCCTATTGGTCGAATACCATGTCCAATGGGCTTTGAGGAGGCTGACCGCGACCTTAACAGGGATTTTCGGCAACTTCAAAAGGGGGATTCGTAATTTCAGAGGTAGGGTTATAAAGTTTAGCATTTTTGGTATAGTTTGAGAGGAAATTTTAGGCGATTTGGAGTTAGGGTGAAGAAGTTATACTTGTTCAAAGTTAAAGAGTGGATTTCATACATACTGTCACTCTTTTGGGACTTCGCGGAGTTGTATAGAGGCTTTTGGAGATCGGACGGTGCAGTTGGAAAGGTGATTTCAAGATCTACGTTTGTTACGAAGAAATTCTTAAGTTTTGAGTTTAGACAAAGGAGATATGAAGAGTTGAAGACAGCGCATCCAATTCCAAGGCAGTAAGCACACCGTGTTGTTAATAGTTATGCTTTGAGCCATAACTTGAGTTTTCAGACGAAATTTTGGCTCAAACTTCTTGGAGAATGTGACATTTTGTGTTAAGAAGCTATACATACAAATTTCATAGAATTTGAGCTTATAGTTTGTGATATATGAAGAAATTTGTATGCGGGTGTATAAAGACAAGGGTTTGAAGTGGCTGTTAGGGTTTTCAAGATATCTCAAGATCCGCAATGAATTTGCAGTTGAAAATTGTTGTAGAGGTTGATAAGAATACATCAGTACTTCTTGTAAAATTTTACTATGTTTGGACGGTCGGATCAGGAGATATGAGATGTTGAAGTTCAGGAAAATTTCCACATAAAGATATATAAGGTTTTAGAGGATTTTATCACACTTTGGATGTTGTTAGTTACTTGAGGTTTATGTATTTGATGTAATTTCTCAAAAAAGAAAAATATATATATATAAACTTTGAGTTTTCTTCATTTTTGAAGCTTGATTGAGAAATTAGTGACAGCTAGAAGCCCAGCGCTTTCTTAAGGCAAACTCTCTCTACCCCGACAATGTGGATCATTCAAGAAGGGAGTGTGAAGATTTTACAAAGGCGCTACGCAAAGGAGTTATTTTTTTTAAAGATGGTATGATACATTTAAAAGAAAGTGGAGAATAATTAGAGATAAACTTTGATAAAAGAGGAATGAAGGCACTTACAAGAGAATCATTTAAAATCTCAAGCAATGAAGTATCAACATATTGGGTGGAAGCAAATTGAGGCAAGTGTTTAAGCATAAATCTTGAACTTCTAAGAGAATCTAGTTCTTTGTAGACAAGTGCAATGAGTTATGCTAAAAGAGAAAAATTTACCAAAAATGATTTAAAACGTGTTGGAAATGACATTCGACAAATTACTAGATGGAATTATCTTGTAGATGGATTATCGATACATGCTCATATTGTAAGGAATCAACATGATGCATTAATAGAAGAAAAAAAAAAAAAAAATGAGAATAATGAAGGGCCATCACAAAAGACTACAAGAGGAGAAAAAGCACAACAACACAAAAATCCTATGCATGAAGAGACAATAGAGAATGTTCCTACAAAGGAGAGAGATTTTATAAAAGAGAAGGGAAAGGCCCGTGCTTATAAATTACAATCAGATATTGAAGCTGCTACCAATTTAAAGAAGGTATTGGAGGAGCGGATTTTAAGTGGAAAGGTTGAGTTTACAATTGGTGAGATTTAGGAATTGCAAAAAGAGAATTTCATGAAGTTATTATTGATATAATAAAAAGAAAACGACAATCTATTGGTGATACTATAACATCAAATATACAAGATATAAAGGCAATGGAAAGCGATGAAGATAAAGAAATTGAAATGCAATTAGTTGGAGATGTTTCACGAGTCAAGTTCTTAAATAAAGAAGATAGTACTCAAGCTTCTAGTCATTATTCTCGAAGTCTTTGGGCAAAAGCTACAACGGAAATTTTAATAAAATTAGGAAAATTAGAAGAGCCGATTGTAGCACTAATTGATCATGGTTCTGAAATCAACTTAATATCAAAAGAATTATATAGAAAGGGAAAATGGCCAATTGATACTAAACATGGATGGATGATAAGATCAGCAAATAATTCAAAAGGAGAATTGTACGGAGCTTGTCCAAATATAAAGGTGATGATAGAAGATGTCATTCATGAACAACATTTTTTTATACAAGATATGTCTACATATCCAATTATATTGGGACAACCATTTATTACTACCACAAGAATGGAAACAAAGGTTATAGATGATGGTTCAGCCTATGTAAGAATAAGAAGCCAAGATGGAATGAAAGCAGTTCAATTTTTAACTGTTTGTACTGATCATGAAAGAAATTGTGATAAGTTGAGAGAAAAGCCAATATCAAATGAGAACTTTAAAGAACTTGAGGGTTTTTACCGCATACCATTATAAAATGGGATTGCAATGGATTAAAGGAAGAGATACTCTTGCTAAATTTAACAAAGATGGCATTACGTACTGGACTTATTGAATTGAAACAAGATGTTGTATTATCTTTTAAAACTATTGAAAGGATGAAAAGAATAGATAAATGTTATGTTAAAAATATGGAAAAAACTTTGAAAGAAAATGGAAAATTGGTTGAGGATGAATTTATATCAAGATCATTTGAAGAAATTAGATTTGCGGATATTATGGGAGAATTAAATTATTTATTACAATATAAATTACAAGGAAGTAATAAAATTATCAATGTATGTTCTAAAGAATTTTATGATGAAATTCAAAACTTTATGAAAAATTTAAGTCGCCAAGAGGTATGTGTTGAAACTAAATATAAATCAGTGGCAAAAAAGGTTAAACTAGTGGCTTTGCCACTACCATCAGATTGTAAAGAGAAGGTGAGAGGAGCATCTACACAACCAAATTTGAGAGATCCTAAGAAGATAGGGCATAAATTTATAGATGCTATATTAGATGGATTAAAGGTTGGATGTGAAGGATTTTTGACAAAATGTGAAGAAAAATGCTTTAGAAATATGTTTTCACGACATAGAAAGGCTTTTGCATTTGAAGCACATGAAATTGGATGTGTTGATCCAAATATTATAGCACCTATGGTTATTTTTATTGTTCCTCATGAACCATGGAATTTACGACCAATTCCAGAACTAAGAACACATTTATCTAAGTTGATAAACTTATTCAATGAAAAGATTAAAATCAAGATTTTAGAACCATCTATAGCACCTTACTCAAATCGATGGTTTACGGTACCAAAGAAAAATGGAACAATGAGATTTATACAAGATATGCAACCTGTAAATAAAGTAATCATTAGAAATATGGGTTTAAGTCCAATTGTGGATGAATTTGCAGAGGCATTTGCAGGAAGAGCAATCTATTTGATAGGTGATCTTTACTTAGGATATGATCAATTTCAATTGGCATTACAAAGTAGAGATTTAACTACTATGAAGACTCTATTGGATTTGGTAAGAATGTGTACATTGCCTCAAAAGGCTACTAATTCAATAGCTCATATGATGAATGGAATGAACAAAGTATTGAGAGAATTTATACCAAAAAAGACTATGCCATTCTTAGATGATGTTTTAATTAAAGGATGTACAAAAGAAAAAATAGATGAGACATTGGATCAGAAAGGTTGTAGAAGATTTGTTGCAGATCATATTAGTGATTGTGAAAAGATTTTATCACGGTTGGAAGAGATACACTTGACCTTATTAGGTATAAAGTCTATATTTGAGATAAATGAAATACTAATTGTTGGACACATGTGTGGATCATATAGACGTAAGCCGAGTATTGAAAAGATTGATATTATTAAAAAGATGAAAGAATGTGCAAATACTACGGAAGTGAGAAGATTTTTAGGAGCGTGTATTTTCTATCATATATGGATACTTCATTTTGCACATGAGTTGTTAAGGAAGAATAAAAGGTTTTAATGGAAAGAAGAACAAAGAAAAGCTATAGAAAAATTGAAAGAACTTCTTTCTTCACCTCCAATTTTAAAGAAAGTGAATTATGAATGTAGAAGACTAGTAATATTAACAGTTGATACAAGTCCAATTGGAATAGGTTGGACAATTGGACAAGATGATGAACAAGGGAATAGATATGTAGTACGATTTGGAGTAAAGGTTTTGAATATTAGACAAAGAGCATATGCACAAATTAAAAGAGAATTATGGGGTGTAATAATTGCTATAAAAAATAAAAAGGAATATTTGATTGGTGCATTGATAGTTATAAAAACACATTGTTTGCCTTTACTAGGCATGATTACAAGTTGTTCAACTCTTGATATTGCTATGTTAAGGTGGATAGCATATATCAAATCTTTGAATCTAGAGTTTAAACACATTGCACGGAAAGATAATTCAATTGCAAATATGTTATCAAAGGCAAGATATTATGATAAAGAAGACATGATTGATATAGAGGATGATGTCGGTACAAATTTTTATACTAATGCATTATCAAAAGAAGAAGGTGCATGTTTGATTGTACCATTGGAATTATTTTTAAGAAATTCATATGAAGGTGAATGGGAAGATATTGGAAAGTATCTAAGTACTTTTAAGCGACAAGAAGATTGGACAAATCAAAAATTTAAGAAAATTTGTAAGAAAGCCTATGGATATTTTTTACGTGATGGATATTTATGGAAGCATCCAAAGAGAAGAGGAGAAGTACCACAATAAGTGATATGTGATTTAAAAGCTCAACAAAAGATTATCAAGAAGTTTCACAAGAGTTTGTGGACAAGGCATAGAAGAATATGGGCAACTTTTACTAAATTGAAGGAAAAATATTGGTAAAAAGGCATATATAAAGATGTGGTTGATTTTATAGGATCATGTGAAATTTGTCAATTTTATTCTAACATTTGACATCGAGATGAATTACATCCAACTTATCCTCTAACACTACATTATAAGTGGGTAGTAGATTTAGTGGCAATGCCTATGGGACTTGGACAAATGAAATATTTAGTACTTGCGCGTGAAGATTTATCAAATATGGTTGAAGGACAAGCATTAAGAACAAAGAATACTAAAAGTGTATGTCGATTTCTTTTAGAAGACATTATTTGTCGCTATGGTTGTATTGGAAAAATCACGATAGATAGAAATGAATTGGATGCAAAAGAAGCAAAAGAACTCTTTGGTAGAATGGGAATCAAACTTTCTTTGACAATAGCATATAATCCAAAAGGTAATAGAAAGAGTGAGAGTGGGCATTCACCTATTGTTAAGGCGTTAGTAAAAGCATGTAATGGCAAAGTACATCAATGGCCAAAACTACTACCATTTGCATTATGGACAGATTGTACAACTCATAGCATAGTGATTGGTTATATGCCTTCTGAATTAATGGACAAAAGTCAATTATGCCAATAGAAAAAACAGTGCTTACATGGAGAATATTACCTTGGAAGGATGATCTTAATATAGAGGAGCTTTTAGCATTATGGATTCAATAATTGGAAAGAAGACGTGAAGACATTGAAGTGGCAATATGAAGGTTGAAAGAAACAAGGGAAAGAAATAAAGAAAGATTTGATAAAACGCATCGACTATGGCCTAAGAATAAAATATATTGAGGGGTATTGAAACAGAAGAGGATGAACAAATTAAAGATCAAGAATTTGACCAAGATAAAGAGCGTCATACATTGATCTATTGAAAAAACCAATGGTGCATACCAGAGGATGTAGAGATTCAAGGGGGGTGGATGTCATGATGTAACATGATTATTAGGTGAGAGAGTGTGGAAATAGTATATTATAAAAGATCTTAGTTCAAAATATTGTAGCAAATTATCTTAGAAAAATAGATAATAGTTAAAAGGAAATAAAACTAATGAGTGTTAATACTGCCCTTTTTACAAATAAGCTTCTATTTACTTTGTAGGGCCATAAGTAAGGCAAAACAAAGTAGATTGAGAAATAAAATAATATAGGCATATATAGGAAGGAGTTAAGAAGAGGTTTCAAAAAAATTTACCACAAAATTCTCAAAATAGATATCCAAAAAGGACCAATTATGGGCTGGGGTCGAAATCAGATCCTAAGGCACAAAACCACATGCTTATGGCAGATCCAAGAGGCTTTTTTAGATCGAAGTTTGGAATTAGAGAGTGAACTTAAGAAGTTTTGTATATAAGTTGATTTCGAGTGATTTGGATAAGAAATGACTTTGTAATAGCTTTGCAAAGTCAAGCTTGTTTTAAGCAACTTGGGATTTTGTGAAATAAAATAGGATTGATGTTTTAGGCAATTCTAGGAGGTTTGTAGCAGATCCACAGCTAAAATTTTGTGCATTTTTGGATATTGTTGTTGTTAATATGTACTGTAAATTTGACTTGAATCTAATGGTTTTGTTGTACGTAATTGAAGTTTAAATGGGTCATGGTCTTGGAAATTAAGTTTTGAGGATTAATTAGAATTTTTGAGATCTTGAGCAATCTGCTAGTTGGATTGGAATAAACTTTGTTTGTATGGATAGTAGACTTGTATTTCTATACACATGAGTGATTTGAAACTGATTGAATAGTGAAGAAGGGAGAAATCAACACTGGAAGATCAACATCAAGGTTGGAGAAGGAGGCCGGCCAACACCTGAGAAGTTTTTAGGATTTTTCTTCGATTTGGTAAATTTGATTTCCTTCAAATTTGTTGTGCTTGTTGTTGACTAAGAGATTGAAAGGTGTATAGAGTTTTAAATAAGATTAATGATCTAATCAATAGATATTGAGGTTCAAATTTTTCTTAGGATTGATTTGAATTGGTTAGAATTTGGATTAAGATTTGGTTAGGGTTTGATTTAGGATTTAGGATTTGTTTAGGATTTGTTTAGGATTTGATTTAGGATTTAGGATTTGATTTAAGATTTGATTTAAGATTTAGGATTTGATTAGGATTAGAATTTGATCAGGGTTTGATTTAGGATTTGATTTAGATTATGACTAGGATTTGACTAGGGTTTCACCAAGGTTTGACTTAGGATTTGACTTAGGGTTTGACTAAGATTTTGACCAAGGTTTGACTTAGGATTTGACTAAGATTATGACTTAGGATTTAATCTATGGTTTAAATAGGATTTGACTTAGGATTTGAATAAGATTTGACTTAGGATTTGACTAAGATTTGACTATGGTTTGAACAAGGTATGACTTAAGATTTTAAGATTTTTATTTTTAATATTTTCTAAATTTAATATTTTATATGTTATTTTCTTTTATGATTAATGTATGATTCATTTACTCTTCTTTTATAATTTCTTTAAGATTGGATCAAAGTTTGATTAATAGTGTTAAGGTTTAATAGAAGTTGTTTAGGATTCTATTAGAGTTGTTAGGATCTTGTCGTTGTGTATTTCCTTTTTATCTTCCACAGCCACGTGTCCGGAGTATTCTCAAGAAAATTTGTACGTATTATGATAACGGTTGATGGTCAGTTTTGGATCCTAATACGAACAAGTCAGGCAAATCAAAAGTGATGTTCTAATACACTAGATTAAGGATTGTTGATTCAGATCCCAAGTAAAAGATTAGGAGCAGGGCACTTAGTGAGAGTTTTTGTTAGCATTCTGTTTTGAGCTTGGTTGTCCGAATATATGCTTATTGGAGTGTAGAATTTTTTGTAGTCAGAGAATAACGATTAGTATGAGCAAGGAGTACGTAGTCAACATTATATAATATTGATAGAAAGGTCAAAGAGAGCTGCGGATAGAGAGGAGAATGTTCAAAATGTGCGAAGTAAGAATAACTTGTAACCACTGTCCCTAGTGGTGGTCACCAACATGGAGCCAATGAAGTTGGAAATCTGTTGGTCCCCACAAAGGCAGAGAGATTTTAGAAATGTACACATGTATGTGTTTTTGTGAGGATCGAATAACTTACTTCCAATTGATGTAGAACTAATGGCAAAGTCTATAAAAAATTACGACCCAGAGGATGGTTCGAGTATAATATAAGGGAGAATAATTGGGATTAATGAGAATATCTTACACAAGGTATTATATTTACTAGGTGAGTTAGCGGTAGGCATCGAAGTATTCAGTGACTTCAGACCGAAAAGTTACTTCAAAGAAGATATGGCGTCCTTTGAGAAGAATCAAGGCTGGAAAGTGGCGCACGCACTTATTCTAGAGCTTGCGGAGTGGATGCGATTTGTTCAGAAGTGGTTAGGCTTGACTTGGCATACTACATATATGTCGGAACACTCTAATTGGAATACTTGAAGGCATGGTGTTTAATTAGACATATCTATGCAGAAATGGGAGCCAAGCAAAAAACGGATAAATTCGCTTCTTTGCTATGCTCTAACTATGTGCACTTAATTATTCACATATATTAAGTCAACCAGCAGTGGAAAAAAGTGTACCTTTTCCAATGCCACAACAAGATATGCAGAATTTACTAGTTAGTCCAGGGATAGTGGTGCACGAAATTGGCGAATCAAGTAGATCGCAAGAATAGGAGGCTATCCCGGAGACTATACTAGGACGCGCTTCAATTTGTAGAGTGATTGAGAGGGTGGTTGAGGCTCCAGTTTTGAACACCGGAATATAGAAGGGAGGGAACCTCACGGAAGTAATATTGGGTCAAATTTCCCAATTGCAGCTTACCATGAGTCAGTTGGAAGGAAATCTAAGACAACAATTGGAGTCGAGCAAGAAGGAGATAATAAAAAAAAGCTGCTGAATTGTAGAACAGGGTCACCTTATTAGGGCAAAGATGGAATCCAAGTTAGTATTGGAGCGGAAGTTAGTGGAGGAAAAGAAAAATTGGGTGAATGATAAACATCGCATTCAAAGAATCCTGAATGGCCAAAAGCAAGAATTAATAGAAAATTACAGGATATGGGATTTGGAATGGAAAGTTTTGAAGTGTCAGTTGCAAGCAGAATGTGAAAAAGCAACAAAATTGGAACAAGAAAAGGTGGAATTGGGAGACCAATACAGAATTGGAACAGATAAGCTACAGGCAAAAATTGGTACATTGAAGGGTGAAGTGGGAAAATTAGAGGGCGATTTGGCCAATGTCATTTAGCCATAGGTATCTGTTCCATTAGTTTCGAGTATTAATGAGCTAGAGGAGAAGATGAAGCAACAAGAGCGCCAATTAGAGGTGAAAGATGCGAGGATTCTACAATTGGAGGCTCAAGTTTGGAAATTGGGAGCGGATAATGAAGATTTATTAGCGCAGTTGAAGAGTAACCATGTGGATTTATTAGAGGAGGATGAGGACGTGCCATTAGAGTCAGACACAAAAGAACCTCGTACAAAGAATCGAAGAGCATCCCACTCCCAAGAGCCAGCTTTTTAACAAAAGTTTTTTTTTACCAATTTGGTGTTTGCGAGGGCGCTGCACAGTTAGGAGTGGGGCTATGTAGAATGGATATGAATTTTAGGATTTACAATACATAGTTTGTAGGATTAAGAATAGGCAAGAAGCTGATGAATGGCCAGTTTAGAAGGTAAAATGGATGAAGAAGTTAGAAAAAGTAGTTGTCATTGGTTGTGTAGCAATTAACACAAATTGGGATAAGTATAAATTGATTTGATATAGAGGAGTCAGGGCCAGATTGTGATAGTCTTGAGCTGAGGTAAGCTTGGCGCTACCTCTCTCTATACTTTTGATAGGCTATAGTGGAGGATCCGGATTCTATTCCGAAGGGTTATACCATATCAATGATGAAGTATAGTTATAAAACAAAAAAATTTATACATGTGGATGAGTAAGAAATTATAATTGTTTGATACATGAATTCTTTGTAGTGAATTGGAGGTCGAAGCCGATTATGTCAATGAAGTTTGATTGTGGATAAGAGTGTCATGTCGTATTGATTATGAGAGTTGAGTGGTGAAGGAGAATATTGGAGAAACAATTTGTTTTGAAAGACGTTCTGGGTGAAGAATTATTTCCAGTGATTGGAGAGAGAAGTGGATATATGTAGTCTATGGAAATGGTGCAACATTGCCAATTGTTGTTATGAGCTCGGAAGAAGACAGAAGATTATAGTAGCAGAATTGGTGGAGGATTGTGTCATGAAGTTTATCTTTAGTTGCAAAATAGCAGAACCAATAGAGTGGATGGCATTATTTTAAAAAGCGTATACGTGTGCATTGGACTCTAATGTTCAAAAGGTGATTAGTTGTATGATCCTAATAATTTAACTCAGTGCAGATAGTCTCTCCTTGTGTTCAAATCTCCTTTTACAGATTTATTCTAGGCAATATTGATAGAGTAAGTGTGATGAACGAGAACAACAATCATGAATTGGAAGATTCTAAAGACAAAAAAAGATGTCCAATATTTTTTAGAATTTTTCAATTATTATCAGATCTTCATCAAAGACTTCTCTCAAGTTGCAGCTCTACTTATACATTTGACCTGTAAAGACAAACTCCCATGGAATCAAGAAGCGGAAGCAGCTTTTGAAGCTTTGAAGATATCGTTTGTTTCTGCACCAATCTTGTATCATGTTGACTTTTTCAAGGTATTTTTTATGGAAACAAATGTATCAGATTTTGCCTTGGATGCGATTTTGTCACAAATGGGAACAGATGACAAACTTCATCTGGTAACATTTTATTCAAGAAAATTCTCAACAATCAAGATCAATTATGAGATCCACGACAAAGAACTTCTTGCAATTGTGGATTCCTTTCATGAATGGTGTCATTATTTAGAAGGCGCTTTCAGTCCAATCACTGTATATATGGATCACAAGAACCTCGAGTATTTCATGTCGGCACGCGTTGTCGTGTTGTGACACAATTATATAATGAAACTATGACTAAAAATGATTTTTCAATTAATATTCTATTATCTTAGTTCAACAAGAAATCAACATATTTTAACAAGGTTTTTATGAAAGCCTCTTAGTTTATTTTCTTCACTTAATAGCTAGTAGATAACAATTAGTTAGTAATTTTACCTTCTAGGTTGTAATAATTCTTTTATTGCCTTAGAAAAGCCATAAAATAGTAAAGATATAACAAAAAGGATAAATCACTAACATGATTGATATTAAGATTAAATTGAGGGTAGGGTTGGGCTATAAAATCCCTAGGATAGGTTAGATTGATAACCAAGGATTGGCCGTTTGTAGGACAGGGTCGAAATCAGACCTTTGGCTACTAAAACGGCTGCCTAGGGCAAATCAAGAGTCTTTTGGCAGATCAAAAGATAGCATTAGAGAGAAGACTTAAGAGGTTTTGCATAGAAAGTAATTGACAATGATTTGGATCAAAACAAACTTTGTAAGAGCTTTGCAAAGTCAGGGTTGTTTTGAGCAACTTTGGAATTTGTGAAATAAAATAAGGTTTATGATTTGGGCAACTACAAAAGTTTTATAGACGATCTATAGCTAAATTTTTGTCATTTTTTGAATATTATTGTTGTTAATGTGTGCTATGAATTTGAGCTCAATCTAACGGTTTAATTGTATGTAACTAAGGATTAAATAGGTCAAAGTCTCGGGAATTAAGCTTTGAAGGTCAATTGGGGTTTTTGAGATCTGGAGCAATCTACTAGTAAAATTGGAGTGAAATTTGTGTGTGTGCATCATAGACTTGTTTTTCTATGTACATACAAAATTTGAGAGCAATTGAATGGTGTGAAAGGGAGATTTAAGTACTGGAATATTGACATTAAGATTGGAGAAGGAGGCTGGCCGTCATCCATGCAAATTAATAGATTTTTCTTCTTTTTATTAAATTAGATCTTCTTCAAACTTAATATGCTTGTTTTTAACTTAATTAGTAAGGTGTGTGCAAAATTTCAATCAAGATCAACAGTTTATTTGGTAGTTATTGAGATTCTAAAACTACCTTAGGATTTTCTTAGGGTTTGGTTAGGATTCGACTAGGGTTTAATTAGGGTTTGTTTAAGGGTTTGACCAGGGTAGACTAGGGTTTAGTTAGGGTTTATTTTAGGGTTTAATTAAGATTTGATTAAGGATTATTTAGAGATTGAATAGAGAGGTTAGGACTAGTTTTGTTGCATATTTCTTTTTTATCTTCCACAGCCAGGTGCCCGGAGTATTCTCAAGCAAGACTTCACAACATATGACAACGTTGTCGTGAAGTAAATACATCCATATATAGAAACCTAACTTAACTATCTTTTTTTAAAAAAATTTATTAAGTTCTTTCTTTCTTCTTACCAATCTAAGTTTTTATATAGTTTAGGAAAAATTTCTCACTTTCTTTCTTTTTCTTTGGCTAAAATTTTACTTTATCTTTAATCTTAACTTTAACTTTGATTTAGCCTTGAAAACTTCTTTTATTTCTTTTATCTTTTTCCAATCTTAGATTTTAGTAGACTCGGGATTATATTTGTAGATATAAGGAGTTTTGACTTTGAAGTTGAATTTAGGATTTTATCAAAGATAAATAGAGGTTTGGATGTCAATAGTTGGCTGCCATTAATAGTGCTGACTTGGAGGATTAGATTTGGGGTTTTTATAACTTTAAACTATTAATTGTTGACTTGGACTTTGAAGACCTTGGCTATGACTTCTTTGATGAGCTCGGATAAGAAGAAGACAGGGTTTTTTGGTAAATCTAGGGCAGTATTCATAGAGAGCTTCTTCTTGGCATGAGTTTAGGTGGTAGAAATGCATGATTCAGAGCTTAGATGAGAGAGATATGCTTGTTTGAACTTAGGCTATTAATATGACACCTACTGTCACTTTTCTGAGTATATTAGGAGTTTTAAGATACTAGCAAGAAATCGAGAAGTTGGATTAGAAACTAGACTTCAAGCTATACATTTTATATCCAAGAATTGATAGAAATGATTCTAGAATGAGTGAGATATGGCTAGTTAAAACCAACAAACTAAACTAGGATTTTGAAGAAGTTAGATAAATAGAAGGATTTGCTTTAAGCTAGAACTTGAGTTTCAAGATGAATTTGAAGCTCATTTCTAGTGTACATATCACTTATACTATAAAGAGTCTATGTCTAAAATCTCATATCAATTGAGACTTTGATTAGAGAGTAATGGCAAATTTTGTTCTCAGATGTCTAGGGTTTTGACTTTCAAAAGTACCTACCAAGGATTTGGTAATATCTAACGATCCGCAATGAATTCATAGCTCAAAATTTATGTGACAAAGATCAAAGGTATGAGTCATGTTTTTCCAAAATTTGAGCTAATTTAAACAATTGGATCTTAAATTACAAATTTTTAAGTCTCTAGTTGAGGTTTGACTTTCAAAAGTATCTGCCAAGGATTTGTTGATATCTAACAATCTGCAATGAATTTGTAGCTCAAAATTTATGTGACAAAGATCAAAGATATGAGTCATGTTTTTCCAAATTTTGAGCTTATTTGAATAGCTAGATCTCAAATTATGAATTTTTAAGTTGCTGATTGGAATTTGACTTTTAAAAGTACCTACCAAGGATTTGGTGATATCTAACGATCTGCAATAAATTCGTAGCTCAAAGTTCATGTGACAAAGATCAAAGGTATGAATTATGTTCTCGTAAAATTTGAGCTTATTTGAATGGCTGGATCTTAAATTATAAATTTTTAAGTTTTTGATTTGGTTTTTACTTACAAAATTACTTGCTAATATATTTGATGATATCTGGTGATTGGTAATGAATTCATAGTTGAGAATTTTTGTGAAGATGACTAAAGAAGTGAACTCTATGTTTCCAAAGTTTGAACTTATTTAAATAGTTGGATTTTGATTTATAAATTTTTAAGCTTCTGGTTTGTTGATTTATTATACACATGGTTTTGTGACTATAAAAGAGAAATTTAAGAAAGTTTGTGCATATTGGATCCAACTTGATTGTAAAGAGGGACCTTGCATCTACCCAAAGCAGACTTTTGCCACGACAGTGTGTTGATTCGTCGTCAAGCTCGTTGGAATATGTCTTTGTCAAGATTCAAAATCATTATCACTTATCCGCAAAAAAAACAACAAGGTTTATCCGATGCCCTTTCTTGATGTTCTTATTTTGCACCAAAAGAAAAAAATATAGCTTTTGAGCAATAAAGAACGGCCCTCTTGAAACCGGAGCGATTTCATCTTCAAGCAATGAAATCAACATTGACTGTTGATTCAACTTTTTTTAAGCAAATTTAGTCAAATATATCTTCAGACCCTCTTGTTCATAATATCAAGAATAATTCTTCTAAGATTCATGATTCTTCTAAAATCGAGTTCAAGAATAATCTATTATATTTCGAAGGATGCCAATATATTCTAGAAGGAGAAGCATGTTGTCACGTTGTAAATTAAAACATAGTATGAAAGATATAAAGGACTGTGTTAAAATAAAAAGATTAAGGTTAGAAGAAGACAGGATGAAAAAGAAAAGGGGTTGTGGTTATAAGCACATTATCTTGGGGTTTACAATATTTATCACAAGCTCAGGGATGATAGTTAGGCCAAACTACTAATTTCCTGCTGAAATTCCCACTAGCAATACCAAGTCATGAAGCCTAGGATTTCTATAGTGAAGTCAAGTGGATTCAAACCCACGTCAACTCCAAAGTAGCTAAGAACTTAACCACACAAGCTTCTTTGACTTGGCAGTGTAGGATGTAGTTCTTTTTTTTTTATCTCTAATCCAATCTTAATTGTTTCTTTCTACTTGTTAGGTTTTCTTCTATTTTATCTTAGATCTACTTTATCTTTATTTTCTTCTATCTTAGATCTAAACTTAAATGTTGTGGGCTGAAATTAGAAGAGAAGTTGGTAGAAAAATGGTAGTAAGAAGATAGAATAGAAATTTACCTCAAAAAATGAGATTTCTTCAAGTTAATCCAAAAGAAAAGATTAAAGAGGTGAAAAGACATGGTTGAGGTATCTCTTTGGCCAAGGAAAGAAGGAAGACCAGGCCAGGATGACAAGAAGGGGTCATTAAGAAGAAGAAAGAGGGTTCTTTTGGAGGTGCATAGGATTTTTTTGATAAGTAGTATATATTTTTGTATATAGAAGAAGCTTGAAGAAGATTTTAAGTGCAACTTTTTGTGGATTTGTAGTAGACAAGATAAAAAACATATAGAAATAATTTTCATGTCTTTTGGTTAAGTATCAAGGGAGATATGAGTCGTCAAAGTTACAGGTGTTTCAAACTAGGGCAATGAGGGTTACTAAATTTTGGGCCTCAGCTCTTAGGAACCACTTGGACTGTAGAGGCAAAATTTTGTTGGAAGTTTGTTCCTTATAGAATTTACTACTTTGTATCAAAATCTTAAATCAATGTGATCTCTAAACAAAGAGTTATGAGTGAAATTATAACCGGGTGTAGGTGAAAAGAGAAATAGAGTGAAGGCAGACTTAGGATTTGTATGGGCAGTATGTGTGTGTGGATTTTTTGGGTATGAATGAAGTTAGGGAACAAATTTGAGTGTGAAATCTAATAGATTTGATTTAAGTAAGTTAAGGAAGAGATAAGAGTAAGTTTGATACTCATTTGTCTTGTAAATAAAATGTTATGCTCTTTCAAAGTGATAAGGATCTATCTCCAAGTCAGTGAAGTTTGGGGGAGCATATCTTTGTGATCAGAGTAGCATTTTGAGTAAAACTTATTGGAATTTGTAGATATATGAGTCTATTAAGTTGTGTAAAAAATTGATTGCTATTGGAGTTATGTTTAAAGAATTATGAGAAAATTTGTAGTCAGATCCAGAGTTGTTAGAAGACAGAATTAAAGGAGAAGGGTAGAATCTATAATTCTAGTTTGAAGAGGAATTTTGGAGCAAAAATTAGAGGATGTTTACAACATAAAGCAAGCAGCAAGCCTACCAAATTTCAATACTTAAATTTTTGTTAATGAGGAGCAATGAAGGTGTGAACTAAAGGAGGTCTAGAATCAAAGGCAACATTGAGGGATTTCTTTGACAACATGGTTCTCTCTAATTACATAAGCTAGAATCAAAAGGATTATGGGGTTTGCTTTCTTACTTCCTTAAGTATTTTTTATTCAAGTTTCGCTTTAATTTATGTGATATCCTAAGATTTATGGATAAATTTGAGGGCAAGTTTTTAAAAGCAAAACATGTTAGGATTAATAAAGTATGTTTTTATGTAAATTCTTCAATTTTATGAACTTTATGAATCTCATCTTGTACTTGAGAAACTAAAGGCACAAAAGACCTAGTATTTTTTAGGGCTAAGACTCTCATCACGACAATATTTACGTGTTCTTCAAGCACGTCATGATTTGTCAATGGCAGGACATTTTGGATACAACAAGACTTTGGAACTTATATCAAGAGATTTTTGGTGGCCTCAAATGTAGAAGGCAGTCAAAGACTTTGTATAATCATGTAATATCTACTCAAGATCCAAGACTCCTTGTCATCGATCTTTTAGGCTTCTTCAACCATTATTTATTCCAAAACAACCATGGTCTTCTGTTTCTATGGATTTCATCACAGATCTTCCAAGCTCAAGATCTTATGACTGTATATTTGTGATAGTAGATTAGTTCACCAAGATGGCACATTTTGTGCCATGCACAAAATCTATCAGAAGTGAAGAAATAGCTAAGCTTTTCATTGATAATATCTATCGCTATCATAGATTACATAAGGATATTTTATTAGATAGGGGAACTCAATTTGTGTCAAGTTTTGGAGAGCCCTTTTCAAGATCTTAAAAGTGGACATAAAGTTATCTTCAACTTTTCATCCTCAAACTTACGGACAAACAGAATGCGTGAATCAAGTCTTGGAGCAGTACTTAAGGTGTACCATCAACTACTAAGAAGATGATTGGACAGCTCTTCTGCCATTGGCATAAGTTGCTTATAATAATATAATATATTCTTCTATGCAACAAACATCTTTTTTTGCCAATTATGGTTATCACCCATGACTTGATGCTTTTGACATTTTCAAAAGTTGATAATCCAATGGCAGAAGACTTGACAAATCATTTGTGAAAGCTACATGCAATAATAAAAGTGTAATTAATAGAAGGTCAAGAACGACAAAAAATAAATGCAGATGCGTATCGCAAGGAGCAACCACAATTCAACGTGGAGGACAAGGTATGGTTATTTCGTCGCAATATCAAAACTATTCATCTTTGTGATAAATTGGACTATCGTAGACTTGGATCTTTTCCTATTTCTGAACAAATCAATCTAGTTGCATATCAATTACACCTAGTGGAGTCCATGAAGATCCATTTTGAATTCCACGTGTCACTAATCAAGCCATACAAGACAGTGGATATACAAGGAAGAAGTTAAATGCCACCGCCTCCCATAGAAATGGACAACGATGAAGAATTCAAGATTGAAGAGATTTTAGATTCAAGGCAGTGCTGAAATTGACTGGAATATCTTGTGCATTGATATGGATACGATATTAGTGAACACACATAGAAGCCATCCAAGAATCTAGCAAATACATCAATAAAAATCAATGCATTTCATCGACGACATCTGTCAAAGTTAAGATAAAGAATCAAAAAAATCTTTGCTATAAACGAAAGTAGGTTCTATAAAGGTTTCATCCTATCTTGTATATTGTTTTTTATTTCTTTAGATTTATTTATGCTAAAGAGATGAAAGATCAACAACTAGTAAATTCAGCTCAAGAGCCATCATTTGAAAATTGACCACATGAGATATTACGACTATCACAACCTTCGAGACAACATGATAGAGATGAAGACCCTCAAGAACAACATGTCCTTCCTTGAATTGATGGCAAAATACGACGTGTTTGATATCACGACCTTGGAAGAGACTCCTGATGTTTGGTGATACTTTTAGAGTTAGGAAATATTCTTGATAGTATTCCTAATGTTTTCTTTGAAGGGAGTTATGAAGGCCTCAACAATGATGAAATAATAAGGTGGTCCTCTCACCCTCGTATGGGACATTATCGATGGTTGAAAGGACCTATCAACTACCTTCAAAGGAAACAAAGATTAGAGTATGTGGCAAGCTCAATTTGATGTTGTCGTAATACCTGCAATTTTACTTGAGAATTCTCCGGACACGTGGCTGTGGAAGATAAAAAGGAAATACACAACAACAAGATCTTAATAACTTTAATAGAATCCTAAACAACTTATATTAAATATTAACAATATTAATCAAATTTTGATCCAATCTTAAAAAAATTACAAAAGAAGAGTAAATGAATCATACATTAATCATAAAAAATAAAAATATATAAAATATTAAATTTAGAAAATATTAAAAATAAAAATCTTAAAATCCTAAGTCAAACTTTATTCAAACCCTAATCAAATCCTAGTCAAACCTTAAATCAAACCCTGTTCAAATCCTAAGTCAAACTCTAAATGAAAACCTATTCAAAATCTAAGTCAAATCCTAAGTCAAATCCTTTTCAAACCCTAAGTCGAATCTTGATCAAACCCTAATCAAATCCTATTTAAACTTTAAATCAAATCCTAGTCAAATCCTATTCAAATCCTAGGTCAAATCCTAAATCAAAACCTAAGTCATACCCCAAGTCAAATCCTAGATCAAATCCTATTCAAACCATAGGTCAAATCCTAAGTCAAAATCTAAGTCAAATCCTAAGTCAAATCTTGATCAAATCCTAATTCTAATCAAATCCTAAATCTTAAATTAAATCCTAAATTAAATCCTAATTCTAAATCAAATCCTAAATCCTAAACCAAACCTCAAATCCTAAACCAAATCCTAACCAAATCTTAAATCAAATTCTAACCAATTCAAATCAATCCTAGGAAAAATTAGAATCATAATATCTATTGATTAGACTATTGATCTTACTTAAAACTTTGTACACCTTTCAACCTCTTAGTCAAAAACAAGCACAGCAAATTTGAAGGAAATCCAACTTATCAAATAGAAGAAAAATCCTAAAAACTTCTCAGGTGTTGGCCGGCCTCCTTTTGCAACCTTGATGCTGATCATCCAATATAGTTTTTTCCCTTCTTCAGTGTTCAATCAGCCTCAAATCACTCATGTGTATAGAAAAACAAGTCTACTACCCACATACACAAAGTTAACTTCAATTCAATTAGCAGATTGCTCAAGATCTCAAAAATCCTAACTAACCCTCAAAACTTAATTTTTGAGACCTTAACCCACTTAAACCTCAATTACGTACAATTAAACTATTATATTCAGTTCAAATTCACAATACACATTAATAACAATAATAGCCAAAAACCAACAAATTTTCAGCTGTGGATCTACTGCAAAACTTTTGAAATTGCCTAATACATCAACCCTATTTTATTTCACAAAATTCCAAATTGCCCAAAACAACCGTGACTTTGCAAAGCTATTACAAAGTCATTTTTTTTCCAAATCACTCAAAATTAACTTGTATACAAAATCTTTCAAGTCTACTCTCTAATTTCATTTTACAATCTGCAATAGCCTTTCTAATCCGCTGTAGACATGCAATTTTGTGCCTCAGGGTCTGATTTCGACCCCTAGCTCATAACAGGTTCTTTCTGGGTATCTATTTTGAGATTTTTAGGATAAAATTTACTCACACCTCTTCTTAACTTCCTCTTATATATGCCTATATTATTTAATTTTCCAATCTACTTTGTTTTGCCTTACTTATGGCCCTACAAAGTAAATAGAAGCTCATTTGTAATAAGGGCAATATTAACACTCATTAGTTTTACTCCCTTTTTACTATTATCTATTTTTCTAAGATAATTTGCTACAATATTTTGAACTAAGATCTTTTATAATATACTATTTCTATACTCTTTCACTTAATAATTTCATAACATCATGACAACATATCCTGGACTTCCTCAATATGTAATCACCGCTCCTCGTGGAACTCGTCTCTAGAAGGGGGGATAATATCACAGACATAAGATTTATTCTAATAATTATCTAAGTAATATAGACCACTAAAAGTAGATAAAATAAGTTGATAGAGAAGCTTCCTAGAAGCTTCATAGACGTGGAATCACCTTTATACATGTCTATAGGTGATTGGTAGGTTAGAAACTTAATCAACAAGCTAGCCACATGGTGCACATATTGGTAGCTTGTGGAACAAGCTAGCCATGTGTCACACATGTTGGAAGCTTGCGAAACAAGCTAAGTACGTGGCGCACATGTGGGAAACTTATCATGCAACTTTGACATGTGTCTTGCAAATAAGATACGTGTATGAGGTCTTATAGAATATTGCCATGTAGCTTTTAATTAGATAGTATTTATAGAAGTAAGAGTGTAGCCTTCTTTACTCTTGTCAACTCCTTTCCTGGTCCTAGTCTAGTTTCAAGAGTCTTCATGTTTCTAGTCTTTGGCAATAGCCATTCCAGTTTTCCTTTGAATATATATTCTTTCTGATTCTTATTTTGTGACTTTTCTTTGATACAATTTTTATTAGATTATACATCTTTTTTCTAATTCATGTCTTTGATACTAACCACAATAGCTATGATCAAAATATTTTTGGGATTTGCTTCCGTACTTCCTTAAGTACCTTGTATCCAAATTTTACTTCAATTGATGTGATATCCTAGGATTTATGAGCAAAATTGAAGGCAGGTCTCCAAATGCAGAATAAGTTAGGATCCACAAAGTATGTTTTTTTTAATGTAAATTCTCAAATTTTATGAATTTTTATGGATCTCATCTTGCACTTGATTAACTAGAAGCACAAAAGACCTAGTATTTCTTAGGGCTAAGATTCTCATCTTGACAACGTCAAAGGACATACTTTGTATTAGTTTATACATTTAATTTTAGACAATTAGTATGTGACATCAATTGGAACAAAGAAGTCCTAATGAGCCAATTTTATTGGGGATTAAGAGATGATGTGAAGGATTTGTTATTGTTGCTTCCAAATCCATAATTGCTTAATGAAACCATTGACTTAGCTATAAAATGTTATAATTGATTATTTCAATGTCAGTAAGATCAACATTTATGGACTTCAACAAGACAACACGCAATTTGGCATACCCCTAATACATCAACAAGCATTTTGAATTCACACTCACAAGTAAAAGATATGCAATTTGATGCAGTATAATTTAAACCTTTTAATCCATAAAAAAAGAAGCATTGGATGGAAGAAGATCTATGCCTATATTATAGCAAGGAAGGCCATAAGATTAACAATTGTCCAAAAAAATAAAATCAACATATTACTAAAATCAATAGTGTAATTATTTAGAAAAACGATAATGTTCAGCCATAATAGGGACCATGTAGCTGGACAATCTAACATTACAAAATTATTCAAATTCCTCTCTTTTTGCTCAACCTACTTGTTGTTTTACAATCCTTTTGTATTTTGGCCCTCAAAAGCTTCAAACAATTGCTTTATTAGATTTGAAGGCGTTTGTATATTTCATAAATGAGGCACTTATTAAGTTTCATAGAATTCCTCTAATACAAAAATCCAAACCTATTCATGTAAAAATAATAAATAGACGACCTTTATCCTTTGGAAGTATCAGCCATAAAACCACGCTTATAGAAGTATCATTCAAAGATCATAGAAGTCAAATTACATTCAACATTATTAAAACTACTTCAAATCTTGTTATTCTTGGGCTGTCTTGGTTGGAAAAGCATAATCCATCTATAGATTGGAAGTTACAAAGAGTAACATTTCCAATACAGATCCCTACAAAAAAAAAAAATTATAAATAGCCATGAATTGATAAACCTTTATTTGCTAAAATAAGGGCTTTTATAAGATCGATCAAAGAAGATATACTATTTGTTATCTATGCAACTCCAATTAAAAAAGATATAACTTCATTAACAAGTATTCTAGAGCAATATAGCAAATTTCAAGATATTTTTCAGAAGAAGAATGTTGATATTTTGCCGAAGCATCGACCATACAATTGTGCTATATATATTTAAGAAGAAATACTATCATGTTGTAACACGTTTTATGTAGTAAAAAATATAAATAACAATGATATCTACTTAATATTCAATTATCATAGTTCAATAAGAACTTAAGATACTTAAAAAAGATTTTATGAAAGCCTCTTAGATTATTTTCTTGTCTTAATAGCTAATAGATAAAAGTTAGTTATTAATTTTTTCTTCTAGATTGTAAAAACTCTTTCACTACTTTTAAAAAGCCATAAGTTGATAAAAATAGAATAGAAGAAATAAATAATTAATATGGTTGATATTAAGATTAAATTGAGGATAGGATCAAGTTTAAAATCCCTTAGGATAAGTTGGATTGATACTTGGAGGTTGACCATATATGGGAGAGGATCAAAATTCAATCTCTAGCCACAAAAAGAGCCACCAAGGGCAAGGTATTGGATCATATGAAGCTCAGCGATTAGGATTGGAGAGCTAGCTTTAAGTTCATTCTAGAGGCATTAGACTTATTTTTGTAGAATTTGGAAGGACTTAGCAATTATTATCTAAAGTCAAGGTTTGTATTGGAAATTGGATTTTTATGCAATAAAATTAGGTCTGGCACTCTTGACTATTTCATGCAATTAAAATAATATCTATAGTTAAAAATTTGATAGTATATGGATTATTATATGTGATAAGACTAAGTAAAAAAATATGACAATCTAATAGTGCAATCGGGATTTATTTGATCTTTAATACAAAGAGATACTAGAAGTTGATAATTTAGGGTTATTTAGGATTTTTACAATATCTAGAGATCTATTAGTCAAATCTAGGTGAATTTTGGCATGGCATTAAAAGACTTAAAGTTTATATTATTCATTAGTTTTGAGCTAAAGTTAATAGTTGGAGAAGGAGAAATTACTACTAGAACATCTATATCAACTTTTAAGTTGGCGGCCAAGTATCATAAATACAATTTTTGGTTGATTTTTCACAATTTGTAAGTTGGATTGGATTGAAACTTTTTGAACAAATAGAAGACTTATATTGATATTTGTGTGCAAAATTTCACATGAAGTTGATAATAAAATTAAGATTTATAGCTTATGGAAGCACATTGATTAAGATTAGGACTTGCAAAAAAAAATATTAGTTGCTGAGTTGTGAAAGTAACCAAACAATTAGATTTTGTGTATAATTGAAGTTACTAAAAAGAATATTTTTAAGCACTTTGTATTGATATAAGCACTCTTATATTGAAATTCAAATCATATTCTTCTTATATAAATGAAGCCTATTTAGGTTTCTTGAATATTTGTAGACCACAACTTCACCCTCCACAACTAGATGCGCGATGCATTTCTACACAAGACAATACATAATACGACAATGCAACTATCTTTTGGGCTAATCTATAATCTTTCTCAAAATGAGCTTTTGATATTGAAAGATTAAATTGATAAAAATCTTACAAAAAACTTTATCAAGCATTCAAAATCTCTAGCAGGTGCACTTATACTTTTTATGAAGAAGAAGGATAGTTCCTTGCATATGTATATTGATTATTGGAAAATAAATAAGATAACAGTGAAGAATCGTTACCCACTTCAAGACTTTTGGAACAACTTGGCCAAGCAAAGATCTATAATAAGATAGATCTTTGTGGAATATACAATCTGGTATAGATCAAGGAGGGAGATGAATGGAAGATTATATTTTGGAAAAGGTATAAAAATTTTGAATATAATACCATATCTTTTGGACTAACAAATGCATGTGCTATCTTTCAACATTTTATGAATGACATCTTTCGAGAATACTTTGATAAGTTTATTATGATTTGTCTTGATGACATCTTCATCTACTCAGAAAATCTAGAAGAACATGAGGGGCATGTCAAGTTGGTATTACAAAAGCTGCAAAATACATGTTTGTATATCAAACCAAAAAAATTTATATTTCATCAACCTAAGATGGAATTTTTAAGATATATTGTATCTATTGAGGGTTTGACAATGGATCTCAAGAAAGTAGCAACAATTATGCAATGGACTATTCTAAAAACTATAAGAGACGTACAATGGTTTCTAGGATTTGCTAACTTCTATTGAATTTTCATCAAAAATTACTCTCAAGTTACCACCCCTCTTACTTGATTGGCATATAAAGACAAGTTAGAATGAGGGCCTCAAGCAGAGAAGGCATTTCAAGACCTCAAGATAGCATTTATTACAATTCCAATATTGGTACATTTAGACTTTACAAAGGCATTCTTTATGGAGATTAATGCTTCGGATTTTGTACTAGGGGTCGTACTTTCACAAATGGATATAGAAAATAAACTCTATCCTATTGTATTTTATTCTTGAAAATTCTTTATTGCTAAAATTAATTATAAAATTTATAATAAAAAGCTTCTTGCTATTATAGATTCTTTTCAAGAATGGTAGCATTTTTTTAAAAGAGCAATGCATCCTATAATTGTATATACAAATCGCAAGAACTTGAAATAGTTTATGTTAGCTCGGGTTCTTAATTGTTGTCAAGCTCAATGGAATATGTCGTTATCTTGATTTAACTTTGTTATTGCGTATCAACCTAAGAAGCAATAACGATTGTCTAATACTCTATCGAGGAGATTATTTTTTGTACTAAGCATAGGAGAGGCAGCGTTTGATTAATAATATATAATTTTATTGAAATTAAAGCAATTTTGCCTTTGCGCCTCTATTATATTATTGCCTATTGATTCTGGTTTCTTCAATGAGGTGCATACTACAACTAATAATGATGCTTTGGCCGTTGATGTCAAGCGTTGTCGTAATACGTGCAAATTTACTCGAGAATGTTCCGGGCACCTGGCTGTGGAAGACAAAAAGGAAATATACAACAACAAGATCCTAACAACTCTAATAGAATCCTAAACAACTTCTATTAAATCTTAATAATACTAATCAAACTTTGGTCCAATCTTTAAGCAATTACAAAAGAAGAATAAATGAATCATATATTAATCATAATAGAAAATAATATATAAAATACTAAATTTAGAAAATACTAAGAATAGAATCTTAAAATCCTAAGTCATATCTTATTCAAACCCTAGATCAAACCCTAGTCAAAACCTAAATCAAAACCTAAGTCAAACTCTAAATCAAACCCTGGCCAAATCTTAGTCAAATCCTAGTCAAAACCTAAGTCAAACCCTAAGCCAAACCCTGTTCAAACCTTGAGTCAAACCTTGGTCAAACCCTAGTCCAATACTAAGTCAAATCCTAAGTCAATCCCTGATTAAAACCTAAATCAAATCCTAAGTCAAATCCTAAGTCAAATCTTGGTCAAACCTTCATCAAACCCTAGTCCAATCCTAAGTCAAACTCTAAGTCAAATCCTAAGTCAATCCCTAGTCAAAACCTAAATCAAATCCTAAGTCAAATACTAAGTCAAACCCTGGCCAAACCCTAATCAAATCCTAAGTCAAATCCTAAATCCTAAACCCTAAATCAAATCCTAACCAAATCTTAAATCAAATTCTAACCAATTCAAATCAACCCTAAGAAAAATTTGAACCTCAATATCTATTGATTAGATTGTTGATCTTACTTAAAACTCTATACACCTTTCAATTTCTTAGTCAACAACAAGCACAGCAAATTTGAAGGAAATCAAATTTACCAAATCAAAGAAAAACCCTAAAAACTTCTCAGGTGTTGGCCGGCCTCCTTCTCCAACCTTGATGTTGATCTTCCAGTGTTGATTTTTCCCTTCTTCACTATTCAATCAATTTCAAATCACTCATGTGTATAGAAAAACAAGTCTACTGTCCACACAAACAAAGTTTACTCCAATCCAACTAGCAGATTGCTCAAGATCTCAAAAATTCTAACTCACCCTCAAAACTTAATTTCCAAGACCATGACCCACTTAAACCTCAATTACGTACAACTAAATTATTAGATTTAGCTCAAATTTACAGCACATATTAACAACAACAATACCCAAAAATCCACAAATTTCTAGTTGTAGATTTGCTACAAAACTTTTGAAATTGCCTAAAACATCAACCCTATTTTATTTCACAAAATCCCAAGTTGCCGAAAACAACCCTAATTTTACAAAGCTATTACAAAGTGATTTTTTCTCCAAATCACTAAAAACCAACTCCTATACAAGATCCTTCAAGTCCACTCCCTACTTCCAATCTCCGATCTATAAAAGCCCCTCGGATCTGCCGTAGGCACGCGGTTTTGTGCCTTGGGATCTGATTTCAACCCCAGCTCATAATCGGTCCTTTCCGGGTATCTATTTCAAGATTTTTGTAGTAAGTTTTTCTGAAACCTCTTTTTAACTCTCTCTTATATATGCCTATATCATTTTATTTCCCAATCTACTTTGTTTTGCCTTACTTATGGCCCTACAAAGTAAATAGAAGCTCATTTGTAAAAAAGGCAACATTAAAACCCATTAGTTTTACTCCCTTTTTACTATTATCTATTTTTTTTCTAAGATAATTTGCTACAATATTTTGAACTAAGATCTTCTATAATATACTATTTCCACACTCTTTCACCAAGTAGTCGCGTTATATCACAACAGCGTCACTTGAAAGAAATGCTGATAAGTTCAAACTTAAAAAAGACCTTCTATATTTTAAAGGATATTTATATATTCCAAAAGAATCAATACAACTGCGCATTCTTCAGTCTTGCCATGACTTTCCAATTAAGGGTCACTTTGGATTTAATAAGACCTTGGAATTTATTTCTTGAGATTTTTGGTGGCTTCAAATTTAGAAGGCAATAAAGGACTTTGTGGTCTCTTACGACATCTGATCAAGGTCCAAAAATCTTCACCATTGCCCTTATGGACTTTTACAATCCTTGTTTATTCTAAGATGGTTATAATCTTCCAACTTAATAGATTTTATCAAAGATCTATTGCTATCCAATTCATTAGACAACATCTTTGTAGTGGTTGATGGACTGATATAAATAATTTATTTTATTTTTTTACAAAATATTATTTTTTGATAATATATATATATATATATATATATATATATATATATTTATATATATATATATCAATATCATGGCCTATTAGATGATATTATATCCAATCAAGGATCCTAGTTCATATCTAAGTTCTAGAAATATCTTTTTGAAATATTGAACGTTGATATTAAAGTTTTTTCAGCTTTCTATCTTCAAACTGACAGCCAAACAATATAAGTTAATTAAGTTTTGGAGCAGTATTTATAATATAACATTAGCTATCAATAAGATAATTGAATCTTATATCTATTATTAATAAAATTTATATATAATAATATGGTTCAAGCTTCAATTCAGCAAACATTATTTTATTCCAACTATAGATATCATCCAAAGCTTGATCTATGAAGTATGTTAAAAAATAATAATCTAATGATTGAAGGATTTATAAAGCATCTATCACAATATCAAACAACCTTGAAGCTTCAATTACAAGTACCTCAAGATGCTTATAAAGCATATGCAGATAAATTCAAGAATCAATTGCTTGTTTTTCATATTGAAGATAAGATATGGCTTCTTTGACGGAACATTAAAATCAAGCAGCCATGCAATAAATTGGACTATCAAAGGTTGGAACCATTTTCTATCCAGAAGCAAATCAATATAGTAGCATATCACTTGAAATTATTATCTACTATGAAGATAAATCCAATTTTTTATATTTTTCTTTTAGAACCTTATAGAGACTTACATATTTCAGAAAGAGTATAACAATTGCCGCCTAATATCAAAATTGAAGACTATGAAGAATATGAAATTAAAAAAGTATTTGATTCATAGCAAAAAGGGAATAAATTAGAATATCTTGTTTACTAGTGGATCTATGACATTAATAAACACACATGGGAATCAGCCAAAAATCTCGCCAATGTGCCTCAAAAGGTACAAAAATTTCATTGATTCTATCATTAAAAATCTAAATGTATTCAATGATAATTTCTTAGTAAAGATTGGATTCAAGGAATATTCATAAGTGGAAGTGAGTTAAACTAAAGCCTTCATTAGTATATAGTTGTGTGTTCCAAGATAAAATAGAGTGATAGAAGCAAGTTAGTCACCATTTCAAACCTTTCAATATTGAGAGAACAAGACTCAGAAGATTCATTTGCCACGCAAGCTTCAAATAAAACAATGTAATTAAAAAAAAAAAATGAACTTTATATTTGTTGTATGTTATAAAAACTAAGAAATACAAGATTATATATTAAGATAAAAAAGTGTGTATTTCACATTATTCAAGTTGATTTTTTAAGATACATTATTTCTAATGATAATCTAATAATCGACCTTAAGAAATTTTAGATAATTATAAATTAGAAAATTTCAAGAATAATAAAAAGTGTATAATATTTTTTGAGATTTTTTAATTCCTACCAAATATTTATGAAGAACTTTTTTTAAGTTGCAACTCCATTGATACATTTAACTTATAAAAAAACTTAAGTGAAGTAAAAAAATAAAAATATCATTTGAAGTTTTGAAGATAAATTTTACTTCTATATTAATCTTATATCACGTTGATTTTTCTAAAGCATTTTTTTATAAAAACAAATGCATCAAACTTTGCCTTAAGTGCAATATTTTCACAAATGGAAATAGATGACAAACTTCATCTAATAGCTTTTTATTCAATTTTTTTTTAATAGTCAAGTTTAATTATAAAATCCATGATAAAGAATTTTTTACAATCATGGATTCTTTTCGAGAAGGCGCTTTTAATCTAGTCATTGTATTTATGAATGACAAGAACCTCAAATATTTCATATTAGTATGTATTTTGAATTGTTGCTAGGCTCATGGAAGCATATCTTTGTTAAGATTTGAATTCATTATCACTTATTGGTTAAAAAAATAGCAAGGTTTGTTTGATGCCCTTTTTAGATGTTCTTATCTTATACCAAAAGAAAAAGATGTAATTTTTGAACAATAAAAGATAATTTTGTTACAGCCAAAATAATTTCATCTTTAAGTAATGAAATTAACATTGGATATTGATTCAATTTTTTTTAGGTAAGTCCAATCAAGTATGTCTTTAGATCTTTTTTTTTATAATATTAAGAATGATTCATCTAAATTTTATGATACTTTTAAGTTTGAGTTCAAGAATAATTTGTTCTATTTTAAGGAATGCTTATATGTTCTAGAAGATGAAGCATGACTATGTGCTTTTGAAGCTCATCACAGCTTCTGTACATCATAATATTTTGAATACAATAAGACTTTGGAACTAATATCAAAAGATTTTTGGTGGCCTTAAATGTAAAAGGTAATTAAAGAGTTTGTGTAAAAATGTGGTATTTGTTCAAGATCAAAAATTCCTTGTCATTGACCTTACAGACTTTTCCAACCATTATTTATATTAAAACAACTATGATCTTTTGTCTCTATGGATTTTATTATAGATCTATCAATTTCAAGTTCATATGATTTTATATTTGTGATTGTAGATTGTTTCACCAAGATGGTATATTTTGTACTATTTATAAAATCTATCATAGGTGAAGAAACAACTATACTCTTCTTTGACAACATGTATCGCTATCATAGATTGCCAAGAGATATTATATCAGATAGAAGGATGCAATTTGTATCAAAATTTTAAAAAAAAAAATTTAAGATATTGAAGGTGGATATAAAATTATCTTTAGTCTTCCACCTTTAAATTAATAGACAAGCAAAATAAGTAAATCAAATTTTGAAGCAGTATTTGAAGTCCACCATCAATTATCATCAAGATGATTGGACAACTCTTTTGCCATTGGCAAAATTTTCCTATAATAATTTGATATATTTTTTTACTCAATAAATATATTATTTTTGCCAATTATGATTATCATCCATGACTTGATACTTTTGACTTTTCAAAAATTGATAATCCTACGGCAAAAGACTTAGCAAATCGATTGTCAAATCTACATGTAACAATAAAAGTATAATTAAAAGAAGCTCAAGAGTGACAAAAAACCAACATAAATGTCTATCATAAGAAATAGCCTCAATTTGATGTTGGTGATAAGCTATGGCTACTTTGTCAAAGAATTAAGATTATTTGTCCTTATGACAAGTTGGATTATCATAAGCTTAGACCATTTTTAATTTATAAATAAATCAATTCAATTGCTTATTGATTACACCTACTAGAATCTATAAAGATTCATCTTGTATTCCACAGGTCTTTGATTTAGCCATATAAGACAACAAATATACAAAGAAGAAGATAAATACCACCGCTTTCTATAGAAGTGGACAACAATGAAGAATTTGAGATGAAAGAGGTCTTAGATTTGAGACAGTGTTGAAATAGGTTGGAATATCTTCTACATTGGTGTAGATATAATATTAGTGAATACACATCGAAGCCATTTAAGAATCAAGCAAATGCATCTACCAAAGTCAATGCATTTCATTGACGATATCCATTAAAATCAAAATAAAGAAAATCTGTACTATAAAGCAAAGTAGATTCAATAGAGATATTTTATATCATTATTTGTTATTTTTTTGGATTTTTAGCACTAAAGAGATGAAGAATGAATAACTAACAAATTCAACTCAAGAGTTATCGTTTGCAAACTTATAAGACAATACATTATGATTGTCATAACTTTCAATACAACTGAATAGAAATGAAGATCCTCAAAAATGATATATTTTTCCTTGAATTGATGGCAAAATATAACATGTTTGGTATCATGACCTTGGAAGAGATTCTTAATATTTGGTGATACATTTAAAAGTAGAAACTACTCTTGATGGTGTTTCAAATATTTTTTTTAAATAAGTTATGAAGATCTTAACAATGATCAAATATTAGGATGGTCCTTCCACCTTAATATAGAATACTATCAATAGCTAAGAAGACCTATCAATTACTTAAAAAAAAAAAATAAAGATCAGAATATGTGGAAAATATAATTTGATACATCTTAGACTTCTTCAATATATAATCATCACTTCTTATGAAACTCATTCCTAAAAGGGGGAATAATATCACATACATAAAATTTACTTTAATACTTATTTAGATAACATGAATAGATAAAAATAAATTAATTTGATAATATCTGATAAAAAAGCTTTTAAGAAGCTTTATAGATGCAATTTCATCTTTATTCATATCTACAAGTAATTGATAGGTTAGAAACTTCACCAATAAATTAGCCATATATTACATATATTGATAATTTATGGAATAAATTAATTATGTGGTGCATATATAGAAAACTTATCTTATAAGCTTGACACATATCTTGCAAGTTAGACATGTGTTGAAGGTCCTATAGAACATTATTACATTGTCAAATTATAATTATTTATAATCTATAAAAATCAATTAAAACATATAATATGTTTATAAGTCTAGATGTGTATTAGAATAGTTAGTACACTACTATCATGTAGTATATCCCATCACAAGGTAGCTCTTCTCTGTTCCTATTACACTGTTCTTCCGGAACTCATATCACTTACACATGCGATCATTAGAACACATTTTTAGCAGATCCTCTTATGCGGTTCTCTTTCCTTGTATTTCTTCTAGTTCAGCATCTTAGTTCAAGGTAATGCCTTGGTATAAGAATGTTAAGTGTAGGATTTGGCTTTAGCTCTTCTTAGCAACAAGTAATTGTTATTATGATTCGATATATTCCCAAACACAAAAGCATTAACAATATAATTAATATGATTGCAAGCTCCATAATGCTCTTTAAGGAGTAGCTGATAATAGTCAGCTGTAAGATTAAATATATCTCCCCTAATAAGGATATTTTCATTCTTTTTAATTGGATAAAAGTCCATAAAGTCTCTTGCTATCAGCGCTACAAGACAGTAGTCTTGCCCCACATATGGGCTCTTTTTTCCACTACTCTTTATTGTATTAGATCCACTTTTGTATCCTATGTCAAGTATTATACTCCTTATAGCACAAATCATGCTATCTAGAGAGTATGAATTTGTAATATCTAAAAATATTCTTTTTTATTATAGTTTTATCGTAAGACTTAGGACTTGATATATTTGGATTTGCACCAACAATGTTAGTAATAATCTTATCACAGAGAAAAAAAAATCTTTTGTCTATCTTCCTCCCAGACTTTGCTAATACTGCTGCTGCAGCAATAAGAAGTGCTACATTCATATCACGTGCCTTGATGCCTAATAGTATTATTTCAAGTTTTCTTTTTATCTCTAGTCTAATGTCAAAGTACTTTATGAAAAACAATAATACATCTATAGATGTTCTAACATCTTCTTCATCTGACGATGAGCTAGTCATAGGTTCCAATCTATAGGAGGGTCAAGAATGGTATTTATAATTTTGAAGTGGTTGCATTCAAAGAATCCTTTGTTTGCGCTAAACGGAGATGGATGCGAAGCTCTGAAAATCACATTTCTCAATGTATCTATTTCCTTATCAAAGCTTGATGTTATCTTTTCTCATAGCATAAATATTATTCATTCCTTCAAAGAACACAGTCTTATACACATCTTTGTAAAGCGGTGCCATAGAGCATCGTAGCTCTTGTTAGAAGTATTCTCAATCATCAATGTAGCATTTAATAACAGTACCCTTTACTTGCACCATTTAGTAGGATCACCATGGGAAGGAGTGGTGAACCCTTCTATTTCTTTGGAGATCTCTTTGAATATGTTTATCAGTGATGGAAGAGTAGGATATCCCTTATTAATAGAGAATGACAATCTATTAGCCCTATTAACATCTTTATAGGATTCTTGTCTAAGCATTACAACTCTTACGCTACTTAATGGTGTCTCATAGAAGGCTCTCAATACATTATCTAGTATCGGGAACATAACAACTCTTTTGTCAATCTCTCTCTGTAGTATAAGTACTATCCCATCTAGTTCATCAGGCCTAAAAACTATGAATTCTTCCCATCCAAAGGGTAGCGACACAATCATGATGAGATAGTATAGATTCAATGCTAAGTGTATGACTATGAAGGATATCAAGCTGCCAAAAATATTTGAAGATATCAATAACAAGTCCTTCCTTGAGTAGAAGAGACAAAAAACAACATTGCTGTAGAAGAGAGTACAAAAGGTTGTCTTATATGTAAGAATAAAAAAATTGTGTCTACAGGCATCCACAAGGGATCAACCGATGAAAGAATGACTATAGTATTTGAGTGCTCTAATTACTACCATAAATAGCAAATATAAAAAGTTTTTTATATCTGGCTATTATTTGAGTTATCCTTTTCGTAACAAAATTGTATGATATCCTCACTATCTCTTACAATCCTATCGTACTGAGCAACTACATCTTGCATCAATTTAGAAAGGCGTCTTTGTATGTACCCAGCACCAGACATGTTAACACCAATGTTGACTAAACCTTCTCTGCCTCCTTGACAATGAAAGAAATATTCTATGGAATTGAGACCTTGAGAGTACAAACTAACAACAAAGCCTCATCCTTTGAGCAAGCTTGTGTACGGACTGCACCATGCTAATGTTCTACGATTTGGCAGTACCCTCTTTGGTCTCTCTCTTCTAATCCATTGCTGACCTACTAATGATACTATCTGTCCCAAGTTGACCAGGCTTCCTTTAGACTCACTCTCTGTGATTGTAAGCAATGAATTATCACTACTGAGAGATTGCTTTATTATTCTCTGGCTTTTGTTTCTGAGATTGTTAAGAACAGTGCATATATCCTCATCATCTTCATCCACATTAGGTATGTTAATGATTCCTACATCACATATACAATCATCATATCCTACACTCAGCCCCTCTTCAAGAAGCCATCTGTCCACGATCTTTTGCAATAATTCAAGAAATGGTAGAACATCCTCTTTGCTACCATTTATAGAGACATTTAGTATTATACCTTTTATCTCACTAGATGTAACAGAAGAAGATAATAGTCTCTTTTTACCTCTTATTATTTGCACAAGAGAGAATATAAGATCCCTCAAGGTGTGTATGTTAGTATTGTCGACATCAAGACTAGATATTACAAGATAGTCATGGAGTGTTGATCTCTTTAGTACCTTATTTATCTTATGTATCATGAAGGATCCTGTAACTGTGTCCTGTATTGCATGTATTACGAGCATGGAGTTTTGGGGTGATAGTATGTACTTATCGACAGCTAAAAGCATTCCACACTCTGCCTTTGATGGATAAGAAGAAGTACAAAATATATTCATCTCATCTCCATCAAAGTCTGTATTAAATGCTGGACAAATGAATGAATTAATTCTTATTGTATAGGAATCTGCCATTACTCTTGCTTTGAAATTCATGAGAGACATTCTCTGAAGAGATGGCTGTCTGTTGAGAAGTACATAGTCTCCATCCTTTTTTACTTTTATAATACTGGAGAATGCCTCAAGTATATCTACCTTATTAATGCTCAGATTTGGATCTGGAGTTATAACGGCTCTTACACAGTACTTCTTTCTCTTATCTAGAATGTATTTTTTGAATGTACCATTTTTTTCAAATATTTTGCTTGTTAAAGATTCGTCATCTATTGCTTAAACATCCTTGCCTATTATTCTACAATAGTCCATATAAACGGCAGGCGCATTGCTACTGTTTCTTAGAATAGAGTTGTAGAGTGTGTATAGACTATCATCCGGTCCTAATGATAATCTAATGCAGTTTGGGGCAACAGGTATAGAGTCCATTACAAAGTCCTTGGGATTAAAAGACTCATAGTCTAGAGTATGCAACTACTCAGGAGTTAGAGTACAAAACATGCTCTTTATAGTAGAAGATGACACAGTATAACCTAGTTCCTTCTTATCAACAAAGCACATTCTTTTAGGATCAAACTTGTATATTCTTGCATGATCACTATATTTATTGCATATCTTTTTTTGCTTAACTTTCGTATTAGAGTCGAACGACGTGCACTTAGAGCATATCATCTCTACAGTTCTTACTATGTCTTTTAAGCACAAAGGGTTAAAGATAGATGTACCAAGTAATATAGATCCCATATGCCTTGGACAGTTCTTTGGATCTGAGCACGTTGAATAGTACACAATTGCTCCCGTTCCCAAAGCAGGAGAATCAATGTCATCTTTGTTTTTGATTTGCAATGATGAGACTTGCATAAGCTCCTCTGTGGAATAGTAAGAGAATGAAATAATCTTAGCTTGAGGAGACACGATGATAGTGTTATATAAGATCAAAAAAGAACATAGTATGCTCCTATCAGTATAGAACTGAAAGGTCCCTACGAACGTCTTGGTTTAGAAGTATACTCTTCCCTGGGCATTAAACTCAGTAGAAGTTTAGTAATGGACTTCTCAGTGTTTACAAGAAACTTGGGTCTAGATGGAGGCATCGTCAGACTATATGATGATATGCTATTAGATGTTGTCAAGGTGATCATAGGAGTAATGATAGATAGTAATAATATTTTTAAAGAGGTACATATTGTCCCAGATCAGAGGAATTACCAAAATTGTATCAATATGTTGAACACATATGAATGCAATATTGTTGTAGATGGTAGTACAATCCTATTTATTCCAGTCCTAGTTGGTTGTTGTTACAAACCATTGAAAGGCACTTCTGCCATAAAAGGATCATTTGTTATAGAAGGCAAAAGTAAAGTCATAATGTGCCAAGAGAAGAACTATACCTTCCGATATCTTGCACAAAGAGATAAGTGCAAGCTGAGGCTTTCTAAGTGCCATGGCGAAGTATGCATCAACAAAGAAGTACTAAAAGTTACGTTGTCACAAAAACATCTTACTAACATATTCATCGTGATGAAGAGCCTTGGCAAGTCTGTTGTAGAGGCAAAGAATATGATACTATCATAGACAGAACATTTAAAGTGTCAAGACTTCTCTTAGAGTTGCAATTAGAGATATCTACGATCAATAGTGACAATGATGTTCCAACAGAAAGATTATTAGAAGCTCTCGATAACAATAGAAAAATAATAACATTGTCTCTTATGATTTGCAGACTTATAGAAATCTTACTATCGCTCAAATCAAAAGATGATAGAGATTGCTTAAGCTTCAAGTATGTATATACTCCGGTAGATATTGTATTAAAATATATAACAAAGAGAATCAATAATATTGATTGCCAGAGGATAAAGGGTAGTATCAACAAACAAAAGGCGTATATGGTTACTACAATAAACAGGATATCAAAAGACATCCGATGTAACTTTAAAAGAGGGATATGGGATGGATATTTGCGATCTGAAGATAAGAGAATGATATCTCAAGCACTATCAACAAAGTCCATTCTTGACTCCTTATCTCAAATAAGAAGGATCGAGGTTAGTTCTAAAGAGAGAGCAAATGTTGTGATGAGACAGATACATCCAACCCAGCTTGATTACATATGCCCTTATGACACACCAAAAGGCATCAACGTAGGTGTTGTAAAGTACATGTCATCGACGTGTGTTATAACACCTTATATTGATCAGAGCAGCATACTAAGCTGTATTAGTCCATTACGTGATGGAAAGGATGCCCTGTTTGTCAACATTATCTTCATTACAAGAATATCAAAAGATGAGGTATTCAGGGATATAAAGGCATACAGAAGGAGCAGCCAGATCGTAGCATTTGTGTCTATCTATTTCTCCTCTGACAAAGAGATTTACATACAAACAACTAGAGGTAGATATGTCAGACCTCTTATAACATGCTCTAATGGCTCAATCTCGGTATGCAACAATACTTCGATGGCTGATATGTACAAGAGCGATACAATAGAGATAATAGATGCAACGGAGCAGATGCAATGCTATATTGCAACTATGAAGAACACCATCGATAATAATCACACTCATGTTGAGATACATCCATCGTTCATGTTTGGATTGTCTGCATCCATGACTCCCTATGCAAACTTCAACCAATCATCAAGAATAGTATTTCAATCATCTATGAGCAAACAGTCTATGTCTCTTGCTCCTTATGTAATGATGAATATGATTTCTGACTCGAAAGTACTGACATATGCTCAGAAACCAATATATACGATTATAATGTCAAACGCAATAAGAGAGTACAATGGAGTAAATGTAGTGATTGTTGTATTATCATATTTTGGATATAATCAGGACTCTCTGTTGTTCAACAAATCTACAATAGATAGTGGGCTATTCTCCAGTATCAAATATGAGATTGTTGAAATTATAAAAAATAAATATATGAATGAAACCCTTGTCTATATTCTAGACGGAGATGTACTACGTGACGAGGATGGTATAGTATTAGTAGGACATGAGATAAAAGATAAAGATACCATTGCTTTGAAGCTTATAATATTAGATAAGGCATAAAGTATAGAGAAGATTATAGTAAAAAGTTTCATATCTGGTAGAGTCGATAAGGTTATTAAACACATGATTATAGAAGGGAATAGGATAGTAAGAGTAAGAATAGCACTATATAGGTTTCCTATCGTCAGAGATAAGTTTACATCAAGACACTCATAGAAAGGTGTAATAGGAGCTATATTTCTGCAAGAAGATTTACCATCCACTGCTAAAGGAATAGTACTAGATCTCATAATCAACCCTCATGCAATACCAAGCAGGATAATTGTGGACCACTTGTTAGAGATGGTGATGAGCAAGGCATATGTCTTAAATCTTGGTACTGTTTGGGATCCTGCACTTCCTCCAAAGTTGAAATCTGGAGAAGACATTTGTATAGATGCAACCCCCTTTAGTAAACCTTCCTTAGATGTCAAGAGAGATATAATTCTCTTTTCAAAGGAGAAGATGTATTATGGCATTACAGGAGCTATGATAGAAGCAAGAGTTGCAATTGGTATTTGCTACTATCATGCTCTCAAATACCAAGTGAAGGATAAGGCTCATTCAATATCTAAAGGTACTATAGAAAGTCTAACAAAACAACGAGTTGAAGAGAGATCAAGAAAGAGAGGACTACGATTTGAAAAGATGGAAAGGGACTATCTTGTGGCACATAGAATATCATCGATGCTTCTTGAGAAACTCAAGAACACTATCGATTTGTGTCAGGTGTGGGTATGCAATGACTGTGGATACATATGCTCTAGCAGTCCTTGCGTAAGTTGTAAGAGCAAGAATACAAAAGAGCATCAAATACCATACAACTTCAAGTTGTTAGTGCAAGAGCTATCCATAGCTAATATCAAGGTAAATCTAACGTACATATAATTAAAAAAAACTTTTTTATGAATACTCAGGCATGATGTATTTTGTCCATAATGCTTGTTCCTATCTTTGATCTGGCACCTGTTATGATACTATCAGAAATGCTTTGTATAGATTCTCTTATTCTTTTACGTGCCGCTGTCGTACTGCATTTACGTGCAGTGTATAAAAATATTAAAAATCTTGTATCTATTGTTAATATATGTGTGAGTGCTAGAGGTTATTTTAGAAGATATTATAAGGAGAGGATTTATTATAGCCACTTAGTTAGTAAATTAAGATGGCTATTTATTTTGTTCCTACCTTATTTATATCCTAGAATAGACTCTTTTGTAATTAGAAGAAAGGTAAAGGTTGTTTACCTTTCTTGTTGACTTTTGAGGTAGAATGGACCTTGTGAGGGATAAGAAAGAAGAGCATGGGGTGAATAAGGCCCATCCAATAGGATTTGGCTGCCCATGTGGGCGTCTCATAGTCTAATATGGAAAGAAAGGGAGATATACTCCTCTTGCTAGGGAGAGAAAAAAGGAGTTTTGAATAGTGAACTTTGGAGAGAGATAGCTCCGAGGAGATAGAAGTGTTTGTAGTGAAAATTGGTGGGTGTGTTCTTCAAGTTGTGAGGATTTTAGAACCTACTCACTTGCTTGTATCGGAGTTGTGAACAAAAAGGTTATGCTTGTTTGAGTAGAGTGAGGTTTACTGCCACCCGACGAAGAGGGGCAGAAACTTCGAGCTGCCACTGCAAGTTTGATTTCAACTCTTTCTTAGTGAAATTTATAGAGAGTGTGGAAGATTGTGCTAGCTATCTATCAAGACATCTCTTGTAGCATTTGGAGTTGGAGAGCAAAAGTTGTGAGCTTGAGAGTGGAAAAGGGTTTGCTGCCACCCGACGAAGAGGGGCAGAGACTTTGTTCAACCACCCAAGTCGGACAGTCTCTTCAATCCTTTTGATATTTTAGGTGCTTATAGTAGCTTATGTAAGCTTTCTACAAAAACAAAAATCAATACATTTGGAGCTTTGATGAAAGTTTTATGAGCCGTGAAGTGTCAAAGAGGAAAAATTGTTGCTAGGGTTTGAAGAGTAGAATCGACTAGCTACAAAATCTGGAGTTTGAGAGGCATGCATGCGAAATTTTAGAGCAAGCTAGATGATGGAGTGAGCTTTCTAAAAAGCTATTGCATGTCCAATTTGGAGAAGGGAAGTGATCACAACAAAGGCTGAAGTGAAGAGAGCTTTGCTGCCTTTGCATTTGCTTGGAAATTTTAGCGCCTACTTCTTTTAGCCATAACTTTTAAATGGTAAGTCATCTATTTGTGAAATTTTGATATGTTTTACAATGGATTATTGGCTTTCCATAGGCTATAAGCACGCTTGATTCGACCTTTGGATGAAATTTTAGTGATTTATTTAGTTTCAGCTTGTTGTATAACTTGTATTCCTCATATGCGGTTGTATTTTGAGGTATACTTGAATACATACATACTTTGCTTATACTTTTTATACAAGTATATATACTTTATATACAAGTTTATAAGTTCTAGTTAAAGTAATATATTTGTACAAGTATTTGTATACAAGTATTATACCAAGGATTTATACAAGTATATAAGTATTATTCAAGTATTTATACTTTATATTTGTACAAGACTTGTACAAGTATAATACAAGTATAACTTGAAAGCTTGAAGAAATATTGTGCAAGTATAGAACATACTTGCACGGCTTCCTCTCATGTTCCCTGCTAGTTCTAGTAGCAGCTAGGAACCCGGCATTTTCCCAAGGCGAATTCTCTCTACCCGACACCGCTTTAGCTAATTCCGACATTGTCCATTTGTTAGATGCCCTGATAAGACAATTGTGACCTCTTTCTACCATTCCTGATATGCTTATGGGTATAATATTTTCTTTACTTGTCATGAAGTCTGCAAGTAGGTTTATATGTTTGTTGTCAAAGTCTACTCAGCCTTTAAGCACCTTTGATAATTCTCTCACTAGAACATTTCTTGCAGCTTCTATTCCTAAGCAATCAAGAGCATCTATAATAGAGTTTAAAATGGTATTCCTTATATCTACAAAGTCAAGACCTAAGATATGCATAAGATTGGAGCCTTTTGTCTCCACTTCTATTCCATCAACAACTGCATATTTTATTCCTTTGATGCCACATATCCGTACGGGAAGTATAACATCTTTAATTATATTATATACAAACATTTTTGCATCTTTCTTTACTGCTCCATCTTTTAATGATATGTCTACTATGTATTCAAACTCTAGAGATATTAGTACTTGAATGTCCTTGCGCTCGTTTATAAACTCTGTTATCCTATCTCTTATCATCTTTAGGCTTATCTTATATGCTTTCATCTTACCATTGTCGACTAACATTGTGAACACAACTCCTTCATTGTTTCTAGTAGGAGCTTTATAGAGGCCATGCTTCTCTGCTATAGGATACCACCAAGAGTCTAGTTCGTGCTCAATGTAGTAAGAAGATGTTATTTCTGCTATTGTAAGGTGCACAAAGTTTGAAGGGTCTACCCTTCTTATAACACTTATAGTTGATGTACAGTACTTAAACGAGTAGTTTAGAATCAATTCTAATTTGGGTATTCCTTCAAGTACTTCTGCAGCTGTTGTGCCAACATGATGAAATGAGCTAAGCGCTATTTGAGTTGTCGGTTGTCCAATAGATTGTGATGCTATGATACCTACAGCTTCTCCATGAGATACTTGAGATTGTGAATATTTCATTTCAAATATCTTTTTTTTATCATCGTTAAGTCTTTGAAAATAGTGACAAGACTTTTTTGTACATGCTTCCCTCATGTGAGATAGCAGGGGAGTATGTACTATCAACTCATAGATAAACATATTGATCGTAATACCAGCTCAACCTTACTTAAGATCGTTTTATACACAAACTCTCTTACTTAAGTATTTGTGTTCATTTAAGTGCGGATATGGCGGGCTTTGATATGACTGAACTAAGAACTCAGCTTGAGGACATTGGGGTTCAACTCAATTGGAGTCTGTGTCAAAATTTCATAACAAATTTGGTACATGAGATATCAGGACTTAATAAACATATAGATATTATAAATCGTGTTGCACAAGACACCTTTTAATATGCTAATCTCTCGATTAATATAGGACCTGCTTCTAAATCTAATAGAAGCAATGCAGAGACATGCTAGAAGATCCTCTAAAGCGGCTCAAACAAGGACAAGAAGTGTTTTCTTTCAAGAATTGCTAATTTGGAATTATACAAGAGACACATGAACATGATGCTAAAGTCAAGCCAAGACCAAGATGGATCTAAGTAGAGACAGATAGATATCTTTCATAACTTTGTGGATGCAAAAAAGTAATAGAGAAAGTTGTCAGGTAAAACCATGTTACAACCTATCAAAGACATGCCAGGGATATGTGTGGACTTAAATAGTAAACTTATATTTGAAGAGTTTGGAGATAAGCTGGTGGCTGTTGGCTATCTATATGGCGATGATATGCAGGTGCTATCAAAGGCAGATGTAAGGTTATGTGACATAAACGGGTGGGAGTATATATTAAAGGAATAAAAAAAACTTTTTTTTTATGGACTTTTCATTACCAGAAGAGATGCTAACTTCTGTACCTGACCTTGTGTTATAAATCTTCCCTTGTTCTTGGCATACAAGCCTCCTATACTACCCTCTGAAAACAGGCTTTCCAGCATAGTATTTAATGTTATTTGTTTTCTTTGTTTAGATAAGTTTATAGACATGTACATTCTAAGCAATCTCGATGCCGAAGACAATGATGATTGACCGTTTTCTACTTTGATATCTGTAGTATCAACTCCTTGATGCTTCAATATGCCCAAGAGTTTTTCAAAGGATTGTGTGATGTCTCTAGGAGTACTAAAAGGATTTGTTCTGTCTTGATGCTTTTTTATAACCCTTCCATTGAAAAATCTATCAAGAAATTTTATAACAAGAGATCCAAAGTCAAAACCGCTGATATTGGTAACACTATTGCTATTACATAGCTCCTTGAAAAGTTCAATTGCTATGAGCATGTTCTTATTTACAACTTGGGATACAACATATTTGACCTTTTCATTAGATAATACCCTTTCTTGGACGTATGCAACAGTGTCTAATATGCTTGGACTTCCAACTTTTTGTTGTATCTGTTGAAGTGGAGGCTGTGAAGATATAAAAGACATGTGCATAGTCTTTCGAGTATACATGGGTGTTAGCATCACTGCCCTATATTTGATATCCATTATCATAATATTAAATGTATAAAGTGGTTGAAAGATCCACAGAACCATCTGAAAATCAGTTATACTCTAAAAAATAGAAAGATGTTAATAGCATCTACTTCTTCATTATCACGGACTCGTATATAAAAGAGAGCAAATACTCGTCAAATGACATGAACTTGTTCTTATTAAGCCTACTTCTTCCTTTTAGTTTAAATCCTATGCTTTCCATTTGCTCAATGAAATTGTCAACATCTACTAACTTCTTTGTTTGGTTTAATACAATTGTGCTAAGAATGTATATGTACATATTATCGTCATTGTTAAGCTTAATCGTATAGGCTTTAGACACATACTTCCTATTGTATCTTGAACTGAGAAATTTTATAATATTTTTCTTAGACATTACAATGCACTAGAAGGTACAAGCATGTTTGTTAGAACACACTCTCTCAATCACTTTGATGAATTTACTAATATCGATAAGCGCTATACAAAAAAAACATAATATCGTTGTTATAGACTTATCAAACCCTCTTAAGTGCTAGACCTTGGTCTGTATTATACTCACCTTCTTATTGCTCCCAAGTTTCTCTCTAAGCTCTATGATGTTTGTATAAGAGGGCTCAATGCAAGTAACAGTAGTGTAGTGACTCCACTTCTTTATGTCCCTACCAAAGCCTAATCCAACATCTAGTAGGTAACCACCTCCTTGCTTCAACAACTTCTTCTTTACATCATTGTGATAACATCTCATTATCGACACTATTAGGCCCTTGAGCGTGAGAAGAATATCCATGTCCTCTTCCTCTTTTGCTAGTCTCTTCATTCTTTCTATCACAGCAATAGAATTGGGATACACCTTGTCTTTTCTTTCTCTTAACAGGATTAAGCTTCCTTTGGAATTTATAACAAACTCCGATATAATATTATCCTTGGATTTTGCATTTTTCAGTGCTACCTTGAAGCCTAAGTCGACATTGCTTCCTTGATTGTACGCAATTAGAGTACCTTGATTATATAGAAGGTCTATTGTCTTTTGAGGCTTCCATCTCATAACTGGATGGAAGTATGATGAAGCATGCATGTATATAACAACATCGTATCTGCCTTCTTGCATCTTATTGTCTTATATCTGGTAGTATCTAGAGAAGGTGTCAAAAGTTCTAAACATGAAATGCTTCTTAGCTACAACAAGTCTGTTTCCAATGGACTTATTAAGCAATAAGCACATCTGAGGTATCATCTCCAGTCTCTATTGTAATGGCTTAGTTGTAGTTGCCATTCCATTTAATATGATTATATCAAATGCGTAATAGACACTATCTACACATTCTATATGCAGAACTATGAGAAGGTCGTGACCATACACATTCACTCTGATCAGATCTTCTCGACCGTTCCTTAATATAGCATATATCCTCTCTTTGTAGCAAGCAAGAAAGAACCGTGTACCATCGAGCTTTAGAGCCACAGATCCACCTAGTGAATATATCTTAATGAGATCTCTAATCATCATATCAATAGGTTTTGGGAACTTGTAGTTACAAAGATCAAGACCAGGTATGATGCTTTTGATTTGCTTGCACAACTCAAGACCTGTAAGAGGTGTGATGTGTTCCATGACATGTTTCATCAGCTCTAGGTCACAAGTATTGTCTTGCACCTCTAGCTTAATCTCATAATGGACCCTACTGTTACAAGTAACCTTTGTAGCATCAATCTTGAAACCATCATAGAGCAAAGTGTTTCTCTCTTTATGCCTCTGAGCTCTTAGAGCCATTCCTCGTTATTCATGATATTCTCTCTCAAGAGATAGTATAATCTCTGCATTGAACTTAGGAACAATCTTAGAACATATTTTTTCTTTGATAAAAAAGCTAGAGCTTATTTGTCTGATTGTTACAACATCACAACTTTTTACAAAGTATAGAGCCTCTTCCGTCACAGTAGTGCTATTGACTTTTGAAACCTTCAGGAACTCATTTTTTGTCACAACTTTTAGTTTGATCTCAATCTCATACTTGTATTCCCTATGAGACTTTGATCTTAAGCTGTTTCTGGATTTTATTAATTCTAATAGCAAGTCCATTACAACCTTATTTGCAAGATAAAGTCAAGTGTTGTATCTATATGCGTCTTATTGTATAATTCACTTATAATAATGCTATGGATAAATTTGTTCTATCATATCCATCTTTATCAGACACTGGTTTTATGGACAATTTATAGAAAAAAGAGGAGTTCTACGAACTAAAAAAAATTAAAGGGTCGAAGTTCTATCCCCATCAGGAATTTGTCAGAAGGTTTATGTCTCCTAACACTCCTTATAACAAGTTGTTATTGTTCCGTAACGTTGGATCAGGAAAAACATTCACATCTATAGCAGTTGTTGAATCTCATAAGCCATACAAAGAGAGAGAACTTGTACTTGTTAGAGACAAGATATCTGCTAACAACTTCAAAGAGCAGATATTCAAGTGGCCTAGTCGAAATGCAAAGGACTATGATATAAAGAAGTACATTTCCTTTGCCAACAAGTTGAAGAAACTAGATGATGGTCAGATAGTATCAAGCTTCAGTAAAAGAATAATAGTTATGGATGAGATCCATAATCTGAAGCATTCAATGTCAAACTATGATGCACAAACAATATTTGGCCAGATGTGGAGACTTTCTCACCTCGTTAAGGATTACAAGGTGTTGCTACTGAGTACAACTCCTATGATAGATAGAACTCAAGAACTGTTGTCTGTACTTAATTTGATACTTGATGAGCGTCACCAGCTTGATACATCGCTCTTCCCTATAGAGAACGAATTTAAAAGGGCTATTCAAGGATATATCTCGTACCTAAATAGTAACCATTGAATGGCAAGAATAACAAAAGAATGAGTCACTCGTAAGGGATGCTCTGTCAGAGTCGTATCATCTTATATGAAGGGTCATCAGCTTGAAGCATACAAGAAGATAAACCTTGATCATCTTGATGACAGTGTGTATAGAAATTCTATATACTGCTCTCTGATGACCCTTTGAGATGGAACATATGGTGCAAGAGTATTTGCTAAAGTAATAAAGGTTAAACGAGGAGACAATATAATATACAAGTTCACTTTAGAAGTTGCTCAATATATAAACAGGAGCAACATAGGTCTGTACTCATGTAAGTACGCAATTATGCTAGACATCATAGACAGTAATGACAACATGCTGACATTTATTTTCTGCGAGGACGTTAAGAGAACTGGACTTATCATGATGGCCTGCATGTTTGAACTTTTTAGGTACAAATTATACAATGGTGAGAATATAGATGAAATAGATAAGAGCTTGAGATACAGACTATATACTAGAGACATTATTACTTGTCCCAATTCAAAAAGGAGACTAAACGGGTTTAGATCCCTAAAGAACAAATATGGGAAGTACATCAAGGTTCTACTTGGAAGTAAGATTAGTGGAGAGAGCGTAAGCCTAACTAACGTGAGACAGGTTCATATTGTCACTCTCACTAGAACAAGTCAATAATAGTATAAGCAATTGGAAGAGCAATGAGGAGTCAATCTCACGACCTCTTAAAAGAAGAAGAGAGATTAATACATGTCTATAGACATGTAGCTCTGGCAAGTAATAGTGAAAAACTTATACCATCTACAAGTATAGATATATACAAGTATAGATATGTACAAGTATAGACAAGAGAGATCTCATATACATAGTATAATCAATGATTATGTTGCAGAAGGTGCAACTACTTGAATTGGCAATAATAAACAATAATAAGACTATCAAGTCCTTTTTTGATAACTCATTTGAGTATGTTAATGGTAAATATTATCACATACTACTCTATAGAATCTTAGAGGACAACTATTCATATGCACTTTCATCAGAGTCTTTCAAGGCATGTATGAAGACGAGAGTATTAGATGGTACATGGATGACTCTAGAGACCAAAGATAAAAATGAGATAATAAAGAGGATAATGTCGAAGTCTAAGCATTCTAGAGAAGTGATAGAAACAAGGCACAACATATATGCAATATTTTCTAATGGAGACAATAGGTTTAGAATACAAAATTCTTTGTCTAAGAACAAAGAAAGGTCTATAAGAAATCTGAGAAGTATTCATAGAGGTAGATATATAGACTCATATAGCAGTCCTATAATAGTAGATATATTCCTTTACCTATTTTGCAACAAGATCTACTATCCAAATATATCAAGTATTATAGAGGACATTTGTTCTGATATTGTGGAATTAGAATATTTCACAACCACTAAGAAGGCATCTAACATAAACTCTCTTGTTGATTCTAGGTACGATAGAATGCTGCAGCTTTCTAAGAATATAAAGCAAAGGCTGTATAAATGGATGCTTAGTAGAACTAAGAAGAACCTTGCAAGTTTAATAATTAAAATACTAATAGAGAATAACATGTACATAGTCAACTAGTAGGCAACATTATATTATAATGAATATATTAGTAGTGCATGCAGACAATAGCCTCTAAAAAGAGGGTCCTATATGATACAAATTCATTTGACACAATGTTTAAGCTTGTTATGGAAGCATCTCAAACATCAGGATCCAAGAGTAAGTCTATAGTCATCTCTAGTGGAAAAAAAAGTTGGTATTTTATACAAAGTTGAAAATGGAGCACATTACTCCCTCTCCCCTCCCCCCCTCCCCCCCTTGATATTAGTATCAAAGCGGTATATGCTTCATCTCTTTAGAACACAAAACAACTCGTTATCAGATTCCAATTCCAAGTGAGGCAAGGACATATGTATCGGCATAGATGTTAACATTCTTCATGAAAGCGCTAATGAAAGTGTTCTGCTCTAATATGCAGTGCTGTGTATAATTATTGTAGAGAGTATTGCATACCACTTCAAGGATGAGAGTATCAAGATGTTAAGAAAAACGGTAGTTAACGTGTTTAAGTACCTTATTAAAGAGTCTAACAAAGATAGTAACATAGGTATAAGAATACATGTAAATATTGTCATGGATAGTAAAGACTCAAAGATATGAACTATGTTCTATGATGCAAAACAGGACAAAATAGATCTTATATCTCTACGAGGAGCTCATTGGTATACATATCAAAAGGAGTTGATATATGAAATTTTATTTTAATTTTTTTTACTTATTTTAATTATAGCATTTAAATTATATAAGGCCTAAATATTTAGTATAAAACCTTGAGAAGAGATTGAGGTCCAAAGATAAAAACAAAACTATTAAGATGCTTATTTAGAGAGATGAAAGTAAGATATGGATAAATGAAGATAAGAAGTGAAGATCTTCATTCCTATTGGTCGATAGTCATGCCTAATAGGCTTTAAGCAAGTTGTCTATGACAAGAATAAGAATTTTAATAACTTTAGAAAAGGTATTTAAAAATCAAATGTTAAGATTAAAAAGCTTATTTTTTGTACTACAATTTTGGTATAAAAATTAGGAGATTTGGAGTTTTTATGAAAGAGGAGTAGGCGCTTGAAGTTAAGATGTATAAATTGTATCTATTGTCATTCTTTTAAAGATACAAAGAGTTGTACAGAAGCTTTTGGAAATAGGTGTGGTTAGAGAGGTGATTTTAAGATCAAAATCTTGTATAGAAGAATTATTATATTTGGAGTTTTAAAGAAGGAGATATTAGAAGTTGAAGGCAATAGATCAAATTCCAAGATAGTAAATAGACCATTTTGTTGATAGTGATGATTTCTCCCATATCTTAAGCTTTTGAACAAATTTTTGTCTAAGCATTTTCAAAAAGATAAATAATTATGTTAAAAAGCTACATATCAAAGTTTTATAGTATTTGGATATTTAATTTGTGAGATATAAAGAATTTAGTATGTAGGTGTTATAAATAAAAATTTGAAGCTATTATTAGATTTTTGGTGATATCTAAAGATTGGCAATGAATCAATAGTTGAAATTTGTTGTAGTAGTTGTTAAGAATATATCAAAACTTTATATAAAACTTGAGTGCTTTTGAATAGTCAGATTAAGAGATATGCATTGTTGAAGTTTGGAAAAAATCCTCCTTAAGGTTAATGAAGGGTTTAGTATATATAAAGTTTTTGGAGATTCTAGAGTACTTGAAGCTTGTATACTTGATGTAATGGCCCTTTTTGGAGACAACTTTATATAAACTTGGAATTTCTATCTATCTTGACACTTGATTAAGAAATTAGTGATAATCAAAAGCCTAGTGTTTTCTTGAGATAAACTCTCTTTATCCTGACAACGTAGCTCTTAGATAGATAGTATATATAAAAACAAGAGTAAAGCCTTCTTCACTCTTATTAATACCTTTTTAATTTCTAGTCTTATTTCAAGAGTGTCTATTTTTTTTTTTTTTAGTAATAGCCATTCTAATTTAATATTATACCATCTTTGAATAATTTTTTATTCTTTTCAAGTGATATAAGTATATTTTGATACTTTAGTTGTTTGTATTTTATGTCCTTGATATTCTAAGTTGAATATGACAACAATATTAGTAATAAAACAACAAATTTAGAGAGAAGAAAGACCTTTTATTTTTTTATTTATTTTTCTAAATTTTGATATTTTTTGTTTGTAGAATTAGCAAACAACATCAAATTGGTATTTACAAAGCTAGCATTTAAACATTGATTAAAAAAAAATTATTAAATTTTTATCAAACTATACATAATTTTTTTTTATTTATGTACAAATCAACAAAAAAAAAAAACTACTATGAAGGATTTTGGAATGCAATAGTATTGTGATTCAAAATTAAACAAGTTGTTGACTTTTAAAATAATGGATATTAAAAATAATTCTTTCTAAATTTTTATAGTAGAATATATGTAATCAAACCATGGTTGTGCACTTAAAGCATATTCTTTCTAAGATTACTATATTAATTCTTTGTATGCTTAGGCTAATTAATTTTAATCAACTCTATTTTAGAGCCTCTTTAACAATACTATGGCACACCTACCTACCAATATTTTTAATAGTAGTGTAATATTATTGAATAACAATCGGCACAACATCAATATAAAAAATATAAAGAAATTCTATTATAATTTTGTAGAGCTTATGTAACTAGATTAATTACTTATCTTATATCAATTTGATGGTATATGGATGTGGATTGTGGTTTGCATATTAAAGTACAAGAATAAACTACATGAAACAAATGTCATTCATGTCTACTAAATTATATGTGAGATTTTGGATATTTGTACAATCCAAAGAGAAAACTATTATTAAAGATTCTAAAATGTGTCACTATTGGGATTTATAATTATCTAATTTTTTTTTTTTAATATTTTTGTAAGAATTGCAAGACACCTCACCTCCACTACAAATTCAATCTTTCTAGATTGTTGAACATAACTACATTGTTACAAACATCATCATCTTGGCTAATAGTTATATAGTATTGCCACATGGTCATAAATTGTTGGTCTCTATAAATCAATGGAAAAATTAGTATTTGTGAAATATATATATTTTTTGAATAAATCTTTAGCTTTCTTATTATCTTACAATGGTTATAAAATATTGTTACATGGTGATATGATGTAATAAGACTTAGAATTTAAAGAACTTAGAGATGAATTGAAAAGTTTTCGACTTCAACCTAGGGCATAGAAACTTCAAAGAACTTGTTAACTTCAACCTAAGACACAAAAAATTTATAAATAATATATTGTAAAAACCAAGTTCTTTTCAAATATTGGATTTTAGTTCTAAAGAATTTAAAAATGATAGAATTTTTTGTGCAAGTAAGATTCAGCTTGGTGTATTGTAATTCTATAAACAACATATTGCAAGTGCATAATAACACAAGTGATTAAATAAATTTTGGAGGAAAAGAACAGATTCTACGACGAACGAAACCAACATTCGACAAATGCATTCACTGCGCAACTGAGTCCGTCGTTGTTCCCCAGTGCCGCTGGGAGCGACCGTTATCATGTTCTGGAACCTATAGCACCTGTAAGCTTAGAGTAAACCCACACCAACCGAAAGTTCTCGTAACCGACCATTGGTCGGAAACATTAGGTCAAACTTGTGACAAGAGCTATGGCGGCTCTTGATGTTACTTGTTTTTGTGATCGTTTCCTCGCGCTCTCCTATTAAATTCTTCAACCAATTGCTTCTGTAGCTCCCGATTCACCTGCCTTGCTCAGATCGTCCTTCACCCTCAATCAGATTGGTACAGAATGGCCGCAGACGACGAGAAGCAAGCACGGGAGGTGGAGGAGACAACCGGATCGGGAGCTCCTGCGGAAGGACCTGATGAGCCTACCAAGGCTGGCGAGGAGGAGGACACAGGTGCTCAAATCGCGCCTATCGTGACGTTACAGGAAGTCGCTGTTAGCACTGGCGAAGAGGATGAAGACGTGCTGATTGATGTGTGAGTTTAGCTTTGTTTTTGTTTTATTCTTTTTGAAGTACTCGAAGAAGGGAAGCTGAGGTTTTTGTGGTCGTTCCATGGGTTTGGTTTCCTTGAATGTGCATTGAGTACGATTGTGGCTGATCATATTCCTCCTGTATCTGTAGAGGATTACTGGTCGGTCACCGCAGTGTCGGCAGCTATCTCAGCAGTTGACAGAACTACTTGCTAGCTCCGGATCCTGTAACGCGCACATCTCGGACTATTCAGTGGATCCTATTCACCTCATTTAGTTCGCGGCTTTACTTTTCTGAATCTGACAGGACACTGTTTGCTAAGAGATTCGATGAGTTCGTCGAGGCTAGTTTTTGGTGTTCTTCAAGTCTTTGTAGTTATGTTGGTTGAGCTTTTACTGCGTGTGCAGTGGAAGAGTTCCACGATACTTCGGTCAATTACTGTGAATGTGTTTACAGCCCTAATATCCTTGCACGATCAAATTGACCAGAATCCGATAAGTATCATTGCTTGTATAGGATACTCATTTGTACGATTTAATCGCGTAGTATCACGATTGATTTTCCAGACCGATTGCTGAGATTGAAGTGCCTACAATTCAGGGACTGTTCTCGATGAGTTTGACGCAGGGACCGTTTTCTGTAGTTCTTTAATCCTGAGCGCATTGCCGTGTTTATTTGTCCAATAGGAAAGCTAAGCTTTATCGATTCGACAAGGAAGGAACCCAGTGGAAAGAGAGAGGCGTTGGCCAAGTAAAGATATTAGAGCACAAGACAACCAGAAAGGTCCGATTGCTCATGCGACAAAACAGGACCCTGAAGATCTGTGCTAATCACATGGGTAAGTCTACAGACTATGAGTAATGAAGAGTGAGGGAATCATTCGTTCGGAGTTCAAAGTAAGATGTGTTGAAGGACTCAGTGATTTTAATAGAGGTCTGAAAGTGTCCGATTTCAATCTACCTGAATCGTAATCTAACTCAGTGATCATATTGCTCGATCTGACGTATAAATGACAATGTGCAGTTACGGCAGCTACTCAACTGCAAGAGCACGCCGGTAGTGATAAGTCATGGGTATGGCATGCGCGGGACTACTCAGACGGCGAGTTAAAGGAGGAGCTTTTCTGCATGCGATTTGGCAGTGTTGAAAGTACGATCAAATTTCCGCTATGTGCTTTTTCGATACTTGCATTGCGCATCACGAATTGTATCATATTTACAGTTTTCATTGCACCTGAGTACAACAATAGTATATTTTATGACGATGATGAAAGACTGGTTCCCTAAGTTTGTCCCGAAAGTTCTAATTCCAGCCAGATTTGCTGGTGCACTTGATACCTAATATGGTCTGAAAATTCATTCAAATTATCCGTTTGAGGTGATCTTTTTTCAGTTCATTCCTCTGATTTCACGGTTCTGTCAACAGGCGCCCAAAAGTTTAAAGATGTATATGAGGCTGCTCAGGAGAAGGTGTCTAGCAAGAGAAAGGAGAAGGACGAGGAGGCTGATGAGACTGCAGACCTTTTACAAAAGTTGAAAGTGGAACCAAAAACTGATAAGGTCGATGTTCCTGAGGAAACGAAGACTGAAACCAAAGCAGAGTAGATTGGACAGTAGGGGTGTGATCAACATGTGCTTGAGTCGTTGGAAGGTAGTTATACGTGGCACTAAACTGGTTTCGAGATTTAATGTTCTTAAACCCCGTCCAGGATCGGAATTTGGAATGCTTCTCCCTGAGTTAAAAAATTAAATCGTGTAAACCTTTTGTTAGTGTTAATAAGTTCACCAGTTGCTTTTAAAGACCTGTTCTGCTTGTAGCAGCATGAATCACACTTCTTGTGACAGTAGGGGGTAATATATTTCGCAATTCCTGAAACCTGGTTCGCCTTCATTGATGTATCATCTTTTATTGATACAATTTGCAACAATTAGTCCATTGAGTTCAGCTGTGTGTAGCTTTTCGTATGAATGTAATGCTGTACAATAATTATAAGCAAGTGATCTTGATAATTTAAAATCTTTAATTGTGTACCTCTGATGATGTAAATTTACGTATTCAATAGTTTTTCTAACTTGCGCTACGTCAGCCCACTTTCCTGAACTGAACAAACGCCTATGAGTAGAGGATTTGTTTTGTCTCGAGCCCCACCAATCTTGATTGATGCAACATCTACAACTTGTAGAACTTTCTCACCATGTCATTGAATATGGATGTCTAATTAAGTATACTTTGCTTTTGTTACTGCGACATTATCGAGGTATACCCATAGGTGAAAGTGACTACTAATTAGGCAGATGTAGACATTTTCTCTTTTCTAGTGATCCTGAGTTGTGTAGTGACAAATTTCGTCACAATCTGGCATTTCAGCTTCACTTTGATGTGCACAAGTCCATTCACATCAGCGTGAACAGAATGCGATACAGGTGGGTTCAACTCTATCTGCCATTTTCATGCTCTTCACAGCGTGAAATTTGTTTTCATCCCATCCGTCCAAAGAACATAAAACTCTCTGGTTGAGAATAATTGGTTCAGTCAATATGTTGGACCTGATTATCTACTCTGCCATTGTGGTCCACAGTGAGACGCCTAAAAGTAGTTCTATGATGGTTCATCAGTACGACGAGTTGCTGTTTGGTTTTCAAGATTCTATTGGGTTTGATACAACCTTGCCATTACTGGCGGATGCTTCAGGTAGCTGGAGCGGACGAAAAGTGCGAACACTTCGTCGCACGATTACTGGTAAATCAGGGGATGACGGTCCCACTAAACCCAATCGTCCTGGAGATGCAGGGACAGATGTGGGACCATTACACACAACAGAGCTAGATTTTTGCGATGACCCTTGGTAACCAGATTGTGTTAGCCATTGCTGTAGCTCCAGTGATTCCGTCATTCCCTTCCCAAAGGCTGGGTAATGTCTGTAATTAGGTGTCAGTTTGAGTGATTCTGAGAACCCTAGTATCTTCAGATGTTTGCCCAAGGCAAGTATTGTGCGCTGACATTCAGCTGATGCACCTGCCGCCATCTCCCGCTCCTGCACAATATGCATTGTGGGATAAGTAACGATGCATGAAAACCACTTACAGGCATGGTGTTTTTCCTACTAGAATGTGAAAAAGCAGTGCACCTAAAAGAGTGTCCTTCAGTATAGCAATCACTAACTATACTGATGAGGACGTTGCCCTTGGCAGAGACGAACTTAATCTAAGCTTTATGGAAGCCACAATTCACATTCAACCACATTGTACTCTTCAAGGTACCTGTCCAGCGCCTTTGATTACGTCATCCTCTTCCATCAGTGACTCTGTAGACCCCTCCCAATGTGAACCTCCTGAATCTGCATTTCTTCCAACTCCTCTGCTCATGCATGGTAGGATATCAGTGCATCATACACAAGGCTTTCTGAAAGATTTTGGAACAGCACACAGAAGAAGCCGTAGCCTTTATAGAAGAATAGTTGAGATTAGGTTTCTCATATGAAGCACCTATGAATTTGTTGCAAATCCTGGAGCTTTGCAACTACATCGTGGTGCCGGCGCCGCTCGTCATGCAACTCAACCTCCAGCTTGGCTAGTTTGACATGAAGTTCATTCATTTCAATATCTGCAGCACGGATAGTCTTTGCAAGGCCTGGATGAGAGAGAATAATCTCCAATAACTTTTCCTCGATCAGCTCATCTTCCTGCTTCTGCTGTTCCTGTTGCAGCCGTAATTCACAGATACGGACCTCAGCTGCTTTCAGCTCTTCCCTCAACGCGTCCACAATATCATTAGCTTCACGAAGCTGAGGCTTCACGTCTGATACGCTTGTTATTTCTCTAGGCAGGAGCTCTACATCTTTCTCCCACTCAGGAGCCCGGTCCAGTTGCTCTTGCATTTGGGTCTCTTTTGTAGCTCGTTCCTGTTTAATTTTTGGAAGATAATCTTCTGGTTGGAATATTAGCGCATTGGCTGATTCTAGATTCCCATACACTGCTTCACGATCTTCTTGCAAATCTTGAACAGAATTACTACAATTCGATGTAATGCAAGCAAGGGTAGGTAAAAGCTCCGACACAAAGCTTGCAGCGTGGCTATAATTCTCCAAGGGCTCATTCGTGGCCTGCGCTAGGCTGCTCAAGCAACTGTCTAACTTGAGGTTTGGCCAATGAACACACATTGCAATTGACCCACTAGTGTTATCCTTTACTATTTCAGGAATAAAAGACTTAATTTCTATAGGTTGACCAAGGAGTTCAGTAGCTTGGAATACACTTTTCAATGCTGTCGCAAGCTCCAAATGAATTGGTGTGCTTACCTGCACGCATGCATCAGAAAATGGCAAATCAATTTGAGTCGTAGGAATATCAGGGAATTTTAAAACTATGCAGGACAGCCAGCGTCATGACCATCATAGAATTTGAAATAATGTACGCAACTCCGAAACTGTTACTGGTGCACAAGACCATGTGGCATTCAAATATTACCTTAGCTGACGGTGTGAGATGCTCCTGAGCCACTCTCACACTATCTAGCAATCTATCCAAACCATCTTGCAATATTTTGGAAGACTCTGCGTTTTCTGCATTCCTGGTCATTGAAGAGAACTGGCTCTTAGCAGCTGTGAGCTTCGTGCTCGGTTTTTTGCACACGACATTTGTCAAATCAAGTTTTCTGTCATTTGCTGTCTTGGGATTTCTTAAGCCTAAGATTTGCTGTTGACGTTTCGAGATATGTGGGTAGTTCAAGTAAGCATTTTCATATAGATTATCAGATCTTGGCTCAGATTGTAACCCATAAGGAGCCAAGCACTCCAATCCAAGGCCATTCATAAGCCCAAATGTCCGTGATCCGTTCTTTGACTTGGAAAGAGGCGTTCTAGACTTGGAAACAGGAATTGATGACATTGAGCACGCAGGGGATGATGCATCAATAAATTGCGTCATCTCTGGAGATGCAGATATCCACATCAGACTGGCGTTTTAACTACTTTTGTTTCATGCAACTACAACAATAATCTGTAAAGTTTACGAACACACACAACAATAAAGTATCAAGTGTTGCGGATTTTAATACCTGCTCTCAATAAATCCAGTTCATCCTCCACTATCGTTAACCGGCTTGCAGTTTTGGCGCACATGAACTCTTTATTCCGTTTGGCTAAAGCCTCCTTTAAAATTCGAGTCTCCTCGTCTACATGAGCAATTCGCTCCACAACAGCATTAATGCCCTTTTTGGAATCCTGAGTTCCCTCTTGAACCAATGCATGCCAAGGTAGGATGTCCAACCCTTCTCTTTGGCTTCGACGCAGAGGACGTCGGCGAGGCCCTGGAGAGTCTTTCGGTTCTTTCCTTAAGGAACCCATCTCTTTGTTCATCTGAATTATTGATGGGGAATCTGCAAACAGAAATTAATTTTTAAAAGATTATCAATTGATGTCCTTTAGTATCCAAAAATGTACTACTGTAAAAGGCATGTGTGTGAAAAATTGCCAGGACAGTATAGGGCATATAATTGTGATCATACTCGGAAGATTCTTGTGGACCATCATGTGGAGCTGACTGCTCTCATCCTCAAGCTTGACATTGGTGTTGCCGCTGTCTGCTTGATGCGGGTACAGCATATCCGGATTTTTTCTTCCGTATTCAAGCTCGGCTGATCTGATCTCAAGCTCCTTCGTGATGGTTTGTATCTTGTACTTGAGATCCAAGTTTTCTTTCTCAACCCCTTCGAGCCGTACCTGCTCCACCAAGATCGTTCACTAATGCAGTTGGAAGCAATCAAAACTTTCCATGGATTATGCGCCCACAAAAAGATCGAGGACTAGCTGGAGAATTTTGCGGAGAGGCATACAAAGCGTAGCAAAGAATTAGCTCTTACTTGCAGGATTTTGTTGTAAGTCTCCGTGTGGGCTCTCATGTCATTGAGCTCTGCAATCATCCTCGAGAAATCCTGAAAATGGTTGTTACTTCAATTGAGAGCTGGACACATACTGAAAAATGAACGAAAAAGTTCTTCCATTTCTACAGCGAACGCTTCTACTGTAGGAGGTACCTTCAGGGCATGGTAGAGGGCCTCATTCTCAGCTTGTGATTCAATCAATAAATTTCGGTTATCAGACAAGGATTTCGATACTTTTTCTAATTTGATCTCCATTTCAGTTCTTAGATTTTCGAACTCCCGAGCTTTCTCAAGAGTCGTCTCATGCAGATGCTTCTTTAGCTCCTCACGTCCAACATGGAGTTGTTGCGTGAGATCCTTCAAGGTTGCATCAAGATACGAGGCACGGTCCTCAGTAGCCAACCGTTGTTGTGTAGCTTTCTCAAGTTCTAGCATGTACTCAGCGGTTTCTTGCTCTGCTTTTTCCCAACCTGTAAAATACCATCTCATCTTGAGCTGAAACATTCACCGTAGAGGAACAGGTCTACAAAAAGTAAGCAGACATACTCGAGCAACCGGCACTGAGGCAATGGTATTGCTGAAAAAATGTAGTACCAATAACAGCCTCTTCAGCAACTTTGATGTGTAGCTTGATGAAGTTGTCTTTGATGGTAATGTCTGCAAGTGCAGAGACGAGCTTCTCATTGACATCAGCGAGCTTCTCATTCAAAACCTTTTTTTCCTCGGAGTATTTGAGTTCAGCTGCATGCAGAGCTTCAACAATTTGCTCGTCTCCTATTCGGATCTGATCCTGAAGTATTCTTGCCACATCCTGCCAACATCATAAGGATAACAGTCCAGTAGCCTTGTTTTTAATTACGATGATCACAAGTACAGGTTCAGCAGATCGGGGGTAATTGTGAGAGAAAATATAACAGGTACTAAATTCCGGAATCAGATTTAGATGTGCATAAGAGACCTGTTCGTCAAAGAGTTTCACAGGATTGGGTGACGATCCGCCCTCGGAACCACTGCTGTTGTTCTTTAGGTTCTTCCACGGCCAGCGCCGGCGTCTCTCGAGCTCCTTCTCCATCATACGTCTCCAACAGTAGATTCAGCAAAAATTCTAATTCTCTAACCCTGAAAAACAAGCGAAAAAAACCAAGAACTTCAAGTATTGTTTCATTCACAGTTCAAGTCTTCGAAATATCACACTCTAAACCCTTGTGCTATATTACGAGCATTTGAGTGTCCTCAAATTCTGAAAAATTGCGGGTGGACCAATAGAGTTATTCGTCTGTTTTCATAGCCTTCTAATTGTTTAATCAATGCATGAACAAGAAAATGACCATGCAACCCTTTGGCAACGAAGCCTTTGTTGGCTTGAAAAGTTAGCCACATGAATGCAAACCACGTCTGCGCGAGTATAATGCCTGTCTTTAAGGTTGAAAAGAATTTCTCTCAAGCAGCAACAGTCAAAGGTTGCTTGCGGCTCTACTCGAAGCGATTGGACGGTAGTCTACAGCTCATTTTCAGCTCCGTGGATTTCGTCTATCAGCGCTTGTTCTTGAAATGAATAGGAAATTTTCAGAACACAAAGATTTCACGGACACCATAGACCTGCCTATGTGAATCTTTCTCATTGTTGTGATGGCTCCACCTTGAATATTAGCTACAGATGGTTACTTCTTGAGAAGAGAGACACTCGCCACATCTCGACTCCCTGCTTTCGTTCGTGCCCCCTGAGTTGCTTGCTTCGTCTCTGCGTCCTTGACGCTGCGGTGGCGCGGACTACAATAAGCGAGGATGCTCAAAGTGTCACTATAGCCAATTGCTAGCGCCGTCCCTCAGTATCAACCTGAACTCGGACGAAATACTTGCACCAGTTTCCATCCTCGGGCCAATCTGAATCTCTTGCACATGTATTGTGGCACCCAACGAGTGCATATCCAATAGTGACTGATAGTAAACATTACACAACTGCATCGGAACGTGTGTATCCATTCCTTCCTCTTCAACTCTTTCCAACACTTTAAAAACCCGGCAAAAAATGACACTCTACCCTTGAACCAAAAGACCAAGGACCCTTTGCGACCACCACTCAAAGATACAGCTCTTTCAAGAGCAGATGCTCAATAGAAGACCACATCCTCGCTAGTCCCTCACACACTCTTCGTCGCGCTAACAATTCCCTGCTACGAAAAGCTTCCACTTGAGCATCTGAGAAACTTTGTGCAACAGTCCCCACTCCTGAACGAAGGACAGCATCTCACATACAACCTCCCCTGAACAACGCCTTCGTGCAACAAAGAAACAGACAAAAAGACTAAACAAACCGATCAGAAACAAAACAAAAAAATTGCCAGATGCCAGGATTCTGGACCCTGGAACGTAGGAAGACCGCAGCCACAGCATCAGATAGAAACTCCTGAAGTGAAGCTAGCTACCGTATCCTCCGAAACTCCTATTCCTTTGCTTTTTCTCGTCCTCGTCTTTTTCAACTGATGTCAGAACTCCATGGCTCGACTTCCGAGAGATCTCTTCTCTTCCTAACCCATCACCCTCCCATCCTTGACTTCGGCCGGCACGGCACTAGCAGTGCTTGGTAATTACACCCTTGTAGCAAACTCGACGGCTCTCTCTTTCTCGTTCTTGATTACTTCCCGCTGGAACAGAATATGACATCGGTCGTTGCGAACACAAAACTCACCCTAGCGTCCTTCTATCAATCGATCAACGGTACTGACTGAGCGCCGTGTTGCTGACATCCATCCTCATCAACGATTTATTCATTTCAAAAAAAAGAAACAAGAATTCCGATTCTTTCACATAGCTCCAAGTACCTTGACCTCTCCGCTTCGTCGTCACCATCACATCGTCAGCCAGGGAGCAAACAATTATTCCCCAAGCTCCACGCATTGCTCACTCCACATGGAATCAAGTATCCAAATTGCCTGCCTCCTCCCAACATTTGGCACCACATCCGTCACCGCAACCACTTGGACAGGAGCTCCAATCTTCCCGCTGCAGCACGCACTGACTCAAAGCTTGCAACCGACAGATGATGTGGAATGACGGAAAACAAAGCAGGCAGGGCATTGATGAGTGGAGTAATGCGTGCAGCGATAGGTCTATGCTAATCACACAAACTAAACACAGACACCGAGGCTGTGATTAGTGCTAACACGGAGATGAACATGCGGCGTTTATGAGGAGAGACTCATGCTTGGTCAAAGTCGCTGGCGCTCCCTCGCCGCGTGTTTATGGCGGCTTCGATCCGTTTCGTCGTGGTTTCTGGTTCAGTGCTGCCATCGCTGTCTCTCTCCTCTTTCAGCTGTGAGTATAGCATGTTTGTGGTGATTTCTTCAGAAAACCTGCGATGAATTTTTAGGCAAGACGGCATGGTTTATCAAATTTTGCAAAGCGTTAATCAAATTGGATTTCTTCGAAGATTTGCAATTGATTATCTGTATATTTATAAACTTCGAATTTTTAATTTGTTCAAAATTAATGATGTGTCTTGTGTATGAGATGTGTAGTTGCAATTTCTGGTTATATGCTTCACAGTTGGAGAAATTCATACTCCTGTTGATTTAATATTTTAAATATCATCTCTTAATAAATAAATAAATATATATATATGATCATTTTTTGGGGTTGTTTTACAAAAAATTCCATGATCAGGATGCAACTTGATGATTGAGTATAAATACCAATAATTTGATTCAAATAATTGATTAATGAATATAAAGTATGATCACATGCTAATAGATTAAGAGGGTCTTTATATCTCTAGAACTCCACTTTGAAAAACCATGGTCCAAAAATCTTGAGAATATTCTCTTTTTGGTAAAAGAAAAGTTGTCCTTTGGAAGCTTCACTTTTTGGAAATAATATAAAGTGAGAGGAGGTCATAACATGGGTCAAATCATTTTTTAAAATTAAAATTATTTTAAATATATCAACTTTAATTTTGATTTAAGAATTGTAAATATTATCAAAAAAATAATTCTAAAAAAATAAAATATAAGTTTATAATATATATATTTATTTATTTATTTATAGTAAATTTTTATATGACTTCTCAATTTTTTAATAAAGACTACCTCTTGAGAATATCTTCATGCTTAGGAGAGAAGGCATGAGCTAAAACTTTCAAATTTTGTGATTAGTTAAGATCAAGAAGCCACCTTTTGTTTGGCATTATATTTAAAAATATTATCCGAAATTCCACTAAAAATGAAAAGAAAAAAAGAAAAAAGAAAAAATGAAATAGAATGCTATTTTTTTGTATATAGCATAAATAGTCTAGCCCTTTGTAATTTCTCTGAGAGGACCTTAAGAAGTAGCTTTTACAAATATTTGAATATAAATCTTATTTTAAGCATATAAATATATCTTGGTAATTTTTTTTACATAAATTGTTAAAGACAAATGTTTTAATTAAAATTGCTTGTTACTTTTAAAAATACTAAATAATATTAACTATTTTTTATTAGATATTTTATTTTTATATAGTAAAAATATATAAATAAATAATAACTTATATATATATATATATATATATATATATAATATGTATATATAATTTATTTATTTTATTGTTAAAAAAAGAATTAGAATTTATTTTTTATTTAAAAAATATAATTACTTTAATATCACATTAATTGATATCTTACATCACTTTTTAAATATTCCATAACAAAGTTTTATGTTTGTTATTTTTTATAAAGAAATATTATATAAAAAATTTAAATAATATTATAATATATTCAACTATAATTTATATATGGTTAAAATAACAACATACTTCTTGAAAATAAAATTTTAGCAGTATTGTTGTGAACAAACTTAACATTAGAAATGTTAGGCATTCTATCACCTCATTGGTAAGTGATAACTGCACTTTGATATTATTCTAATAAATTTTAATCAATTAAACAAAATCTATATATAAAATTTAAAAGTTAAGACTTTCATTTAAGATATTAAGTTATTTTTGACAAAATTTATAATTAATACTTATTCATTAATTTGATGAAATCTTATTTGAAAAATTTATTATAGTAGAAATTATTAAACAAAATTTAAAAATTTGAAATCCTCTGAAGTATTTAAACAAGTAATTTTTTTGCTATACAAAATAAACATAAAAATTACGTGTCTAAATTACTAGTAATGCATAAGAATTTTGTTTATTTTCAAAAGGATTATACTTATAAAGTGTGGTGCCAAAATACTAATAAAAAATCATATAATGACACTTGATTTAATTTCTATGTATATAAATTCATAGAAATTAACCAGATATTTCTTGAAAAATAATTGAAGTATAAAATTTGATTTTTTTAAATTTATAAATATTAATAAAATAATTATATTTTAAAAAATATAAAAAATTGGTTTCTAAATTCCTTAAAACTTTATATTGGCTCAAAAAATAAAATTTAATAATTACAAAAAATTATATATTATAAGTTATTTTTTATTTTTAAATAAGATTTTTAAATTTTTTTTAATATATACTAGTATTAGAAGCTTTGTTTTGAGAGTAATATGTTAGAATAAATTATTAGTATATAATGATGTACAATATAATAATAAATTATAAAAAAAAATTAATCTATAAAAAATCATACAAATACATATATTAATCTACACAAAAATTCAATATAAAAAATTAAAATCTAAAAATTAAAAAAATACATGAAATTTTAATTTTTTTAAAAATTTAAAAGATTAAAAAAAAAATTCTTATACATAAATAAAAATTATAACAATCAAAATTTATAATATATAGTTTTTTAAATATTGTGATTTTTATTTGTAATATATTTTAAGGTTTTGTGTATATAAGGGGCACTTTATATCTAGAAGCCCACTTTAAAAAGCCATGACTTAAAAAAAAATATGAAAAACTTAATTTCTTGCTTTTTTAATTTTTTAAGTATTTTTTGACTTAGATTTTTAATTTTTACTAAAAACCATCTTTTTGAGATGGGCCAAATGAAAATTCTAAGAGACAACACTATTCATGTCATATAGGGAAAAATTACACTATACCTTATTTTTTTCTTTTTAGGACTTTTAGACTTATTTTTCTAAGTATAAAACCAACATAAGGAAGCTTTTTGATTTTAACCCATCAAAACATTTAAAAGTTGTGACCTCTCACCTTATCCCCTAAGTATAAAGTGTCTATAAGAATTAAAAATTTATAAATGCATGACACAATAGAGGATGTAATAATTGTCAAACAAACTATTCCTCTCTTCTTTTTTTTTAAAATTACATTATTTAATATAAAGCAATGCATTTCATGTATGGTACATATTGACAGAATTTAATAGGGGCAAAAATTATTGTAGATGGAGAAATAATCACCATACATCTTACATCTTGTCTAAAAAAGCAAAAGATTATTCAATATACAAATCTGTACAATTCATATTATGTAACTATTTCTATGATGGTAGTGAGTTTCAAATCCACACCTTGAAGAATCATAGACCATTTGGCTTAGCCATCATATAAAGACATTCACATATTCCCATCCTCTCACAATTAATAATTTTGAAGATAATAACCATACTCAATATTGAAGTATCAGATTTTCATTGTAAAACATAATTTGTCTTTAAAGATTTTACATTTTTTCTAAAATAGCATATACTAAAATTTAACACATTTAAAACAAGTACATCATAAAGATTTATTAAATTATATAGATTAATGCGATATTCACTCAAAATATCATTAATTAATTGTTAAAATGTTTAAAATATTCACAAATAAATCTTTAAAACGCAATTCCATTTTTGTCAAATGTTTCATAAGGTCAACTTTGATACTAAATCTGCAAAAAAAAGGATTTTAAATGCTCAACTTTACTTTGCATTCATCACATTTATTTTATGTTCCATTAAGTAGAACCTATGACAGTCAGTCATGTAATAAAAACCATAATACTAATGCTATATTTTATAAACATTCCCACGGTCAACAAGGTTCCAGAGACTTGAAGTCAGTCCTAACTATAGAGTTCAGTCAATGATTCTCTGTATGGTTGTCAACATGGTGATGGTTATTGAGCAGGATAATGATAAAATTATGCAATTTGACCCATTGCAGATGTCACATTTTTCTTTGTATCTTGCTCCAAAGATGACTAGGGAGCAACACCTTAGTTTGAATTTTATATATAATATTTATTAAGAATTATTTGGAAATGGTTTTCTTTTCTTTTATATGTAGAATGTAAATTCAAACTTGAAAATAGACTGAAAGCAAATAAAGTCTTTCAAAGTTTAACTACACAATTCTTTATGAAGATAAATGTTCTAATATGTGAGATTTTTGTGTTTAGAAAAAAAAATTCATTTCATTAGCTTAAAAGCTTAAATATAAGTAGATTATAGAATTGATTTAAATTATGCTTTAAAAAGATTTTAGACATCTTAATTTTAAAAAAATAATATTATCTTCAAAACATATTACACATTAATGATTTTATGTACAAATTAACAGAAACCTTTAATATTCAATAATGGCTCATGTTTTGAATTACATTTAATCATATTAAAATGTGATATTATTTTCAAATAATTTTTGTATATACATATTAAATAAATTTTATCAATTTATTGATTTATTTTTATATTATCAATTTTATCAATTTAAATACAAAATAAAAAATAAATTGATAAAATAAAAAATAAATTTATTTATCAATTTTGTATAGACTTCAATATTTACATCTAATATTAAGGTTTGATATTGCTATATATGTATTTATAATCCAAGTAAATTTTAGGATTCATGTATGATTTATTAGAAGATAATCCTTTGTGAATGGATAATTCTAACTTTTTTATTAAAAAAAATCTAAAAACAAACTCTATATTACATCAAAGACTATAATTTAGTTTTGGTTAATTAAATTTATTGGTTTTCTAAAACTAAATATGAATAATACTCTTTCTAAGTATACAGATTTAAAAAAGAAACGAAGAGAAAAAACGTACTAACTTATCATTTTTATTTTAAAAACTTAAAATCCATTGAATACATATATATATATATATATATATATATATATATGATTTTCTTTATTTCTTAAAATATAAAAATACAAAATTTTATTAGTAGATTATTAGTAGATTCTTACATAAATATTATTCAAATAAAAATACTACATATTATTGTATAATAATAGTCTATATTATTTTAGTTTGTAATTTTGAATCAATAAACTGAATGTTTGAAACTGCAAAATTATATTTTTTACATTAAGGTATTATATTTTCATGTATTTTCTTATGTTCATTTTCTATTTTACTACTTTTTTAAAATTATGCATATTCAAATATATCAATGTAAATTTATGAAAATTCTTTAGTAGAAATTTATTTCAAGAATGGTAAAAACATCTATTCAAAAAAAAAAAAAAAAATCTCAAATTTTAATAATTGAGACACTATTTTCCATTTTATAACTTCTATTATTAAGGAATCCAGTTTGTCTATACAAGACATGATGCCTATTTCTCACTTTCCAAAGCTCAAATTCCATGGATTTTTGCGAAATCCACCAACCCAGATTTTTAAGTCATATGTCTTTATGGACAACTCTTCTTCCTATTCTTATTTCTTAAAGGGCCCAGCTAGCATTTACACAAGATTCATTCACATCTGACTAAGTAATTATTAGATGATAGTATTTATTCTTTTCTCAATAAATTTTTATTTTAAATATTAAAAATATGTTCTTGTTTAATAAATTAGTTAAAGCATAAAGGATACACTTGGGATTTTTTTTTCCAATATATATATATATATATATATATATTCAGGATTTTTTTCAAAATTTATTTGATTGAATTTTAAATGATTTTTAAATATATATTTGAAGCAAAATTATGAAATTTATTCCTGTTTCACTGATATATTTGAATAATATTTATGTAAGAATCTACTAATAATCTCCTCATTTAAACCCTCAGCCTTCCTCTCCTTCCAATTAGCTTTCCCATTCTATCTTTCTTTTTTTAATATTTGCAATTACATAAAAGATAAAATAGTTATATACATTTTTAAAATGAAAATTTGAAAAATATATTTAAAAATATAGATTCTTCAATTCATATTCCACAGTACCAAAAATATTTTGAGAACCTCAGTAAATATTTTATTATATATATTTAATTAAATTACATAAATAAGTGTGATTAAAACAATAATTTGTACTAAAAACTTTCACCTTTTATTTCATCACTTTAAACTTCATCTACAGTACTCAAAAGTAGATGAAATATAAATGTATCAAGATGTTAGATTAAAATATGATTTTTACCAACATCAGTTTTCATGTCAAAATGTTGTAAGTATCATATTTGCCATGACTTTACAACTCCAAAACCCACTGCCACATTGAGATAAATAATCTTGCTTGACACTAAAGACAGTTAGATTTGACATGCTTCCAAGAATGACACTGACAAAACTGGAATTTAGCTTGAAAAATAAATAATTTATTCAAACTTTATTTATGGTCATTTCAAACCTTTAATTATTATTATTTTGCTTGTAATGAATTACAAATAGTGCAGTGACATAAAGTTTATAAATACAATCTGAACACATAGTATCAAAGGATTTAATATCCACCTCAACTCTTAATTTGTTTACAAATAAAACAAATGTATTGTGTATTTCATTTGTGTTAACTTGATCAACAAAGTGTCCCTTAGGAGTTTTTTATACTGAGGTGATAGGTCACAACTTTTAAATATTTTAATTGGTTGAAATTGAGAAGGCTCACTTAGGTAGCTTTAAACTTAGAAAAATCAATCTAAAAGTCATAAGAGGAAAAAGATGAGGTGGAATGCATTTTTTTTCTACACCATAAATGAAATTTTTTCTTGAAATTTTTTTTCAACCAAATTTATAAAATAATTTTTATAAAGATTTAAAAAAATATATTAAAATATACTAAAAATTTACTTAAAATATATTTAAAAAATAATACTTCTCATAATTTTAAAAAAAATTATGAGTTGACATATTTAAACTTGTAATGAAAAAATGATTTGGTCAATTTCATGACCTCTTTTCACTTTATATTATAACCAAGACTTCTGAAGGAGAATTTTTGGAACAACTTTATAATTTTTTTTAACCATAGACTTTCAAAGTATTGGGTATTAAGACCCCCCTAATAAACTTATACAAGATTTCATTAATAAAATCTTGAACAAGTTGGGACTCAAAAGGTCACTCCAACCTTTCTCTCACTTGAACATTTGAATGAATGAAAAAGCATGAGGATTCGAACGATGATTCGAACGGATGAACTGGATTTAATCACGCTTCGAGAGCAGCGAACTACGGCTGGCTTGCCCAAAGGCAGCGTTAAAACGTCGAACTCCGTTTTCCCTTCCCGAGCAATCTCCACATTGTATTTGGATCCACACCTTCGGTCAATTGATATGTATAATCTCATTCATTTATACTCGATCGCGTCATCTTTTTTGTTATTGCTGTGCGTGATTCTTCATCAGAGTGGTGCAGTTAGGTCACACCCTCCGGAACGACGCTGAGAATTTCGAAAGAAGCCATTTCAATTGCCCGGGAAGTTTCTTGGCAGGAATGAGTCCATTTTCTTGGTAACGACAATACCATCTCAAAGATCTTGGAAGGGAGGAAACTAAAGGCGAAACTTCCAGCGGTTTTCTATACCAATGTGAGTCATTCTGCAACTTTAGTTTCTCTATTTCATTCCTTTCAAGTGTATGCTTTTTGCATTACTGAAGGCAGTAATCTACTTGATTAACCTTCGTTTGAAGTTTTGGTGGCTTGGTGTAAGAGAGACAGTAGTATTTTCTTTCATTATACGAATTTTTCGGTCGGTTAAGGGGAGTGAATAGGCGGGATGTGAATTAATTGGTTTTGTTAAATTTGTTGGTAAATATTACGGTTCCGTAGAAGATCTTGAGTTTGAGGTTAATCACAGTACTCTTACCGATTCATGATTACAAACATACAGATGCACACTACCAATGCTTCGTTGAAAGATACGAACCTTAAACGAGAGAGTGCGTAGTTTCATGGTTATAGTATCGATGTCAGTTCTTTGAAATTATATGATAAGAAACTAGAGGCCAACTTCGATTCATCTAACCGATGAAATCTTCTGCTGTGTTTCTCATGTGCATGTCTTCAGGCTCCTCCTAACAGCGGTTGGGATATCTGGATCTAATCGAGTACATAAACACCCGATCTCAAAACTACTCTTAGTGTTCGCTTGAAGTTATTATTCATAGTAATGGTAAGGTCCTTGTTCATTTCCATGATTTTATTTTTCCTTCATTCCATTTATAGAGTTATCTAAGGAGAGTTAGATCGGCATACAAGCTTTACATAAATAGAGATGCAGCGTCAGAGGTGGCATTGAATCACTCCTATGAGGAATATCTAATTTTTAGATCGATTATGTTTTAAAATCGCACATGCTATAAACTAGACCTCCACTAGAATAAAAATGAAAAACGTTCCCTCATCAATGATCCAATGGTACGTAACGTAGCAGTGTAGCCTAAAGCAGGCCCTTTTCACTCTAATAGTCAAACAGTGTTAATCTATTGATGTCAAGCAGGATATCAACAACGACGGGGCACGGTATGCGTTCATTTGTACATGGCATGACCCGATGACAGACATCACTTGGAGATACCAGTTTATGTATCACACAAATGATCAATCTATTGAGATGGTAAGACTTAAGTCAAATAAAATTTCAACACACTCCTGTATAATCGTATTACCCCATGCAAGAGACAAAGTAGCATGAGAATCATGTCATCTGAGAAGTATTGTGAACAAACTTCTTACTATATTATTTTTAATTTTTTTACGCGTCATAACAACACTGAGATGCTGTGCAGTACGACATTAAGAATCAGAAGACATTCCTGAAGCGGGTAGCATATCCTGCCATTACCCTCGAGCAGCTCTACATAGGCTCCACCATTTTGGTGTACACACGCCAGCTTCTCATCGAGGATTATGGTGATGAGTTCACACGAAAGCATTTACGTGGTTTGCAGGAGACGTACGTCTTCTGCACTAAATCCCATGATTTTGTTACCACATAACGTTGCACTTCGAGCGCTGAGGTGATCATTACCCAAGTGCTAGTGCCGCTAAAACAATTGAACAGTGTAACTATTGTGGAGATTCATACTCGACAAACACTAACTAGACGAAAGCTGATCTCACAAGTTGCAAGTAGAGTTTCGATGCACATGCACGTGCAGAACTGGACGTTCATGGAATCCAACATTAGAAGTTTCAATGCTCTTTTGTGCTTAATGAATGGGATTCAGTATTTTCCGGTGCAGGTATCAATACATTGTGAGACTGAGGGTACATACTAAACTTATGCGTTGAAGCCTTTTTCAAAACAAATCGTTCTCTTTTGGTAATGCTATTTGGTTGGACTGAATTTGCAATGAACAGGACGTGTGCAATGATAAAGACTGACGCCATTTGCAACGCTGGAAAGATTCTGGAATGCATTACAAGAAATGGATTGCTTATAAAGCACATGCGTATGTGTCAGCTGTCACGAAAACAGGCTGAGGAGTTCTATAATGTTCACCAAGGAAAACCTTTCTATGAGTGAGACCCCATCCTTGTACCTATCCAATTTCATTTCCTGGCTGCATCAAACCTTGAAACCTCATGTGTTGCTTACAGCCTCTCCTGCAACTGCAACTATTCTTTCACTCAGAAGACAACCTGATATTCACATGGCAGAAATCGTCGCGAGTTGATCGCATTCACCGATCAACAGAATTCTATTGTGGTTTTGATTGGGTAACCTCTTTTGACAGAGCTCTCATCCAGCTTGTATCAAATGGGCCAGTGATAGCGATGGAGCTAGTTGGCGAGAATGCACTCTGCAGGTGGAGATTACTACTTGGTGAGCGTTGAGTATGAATTTCACAATGTGTTGACTGTTATTTCTCATGATTTGTGTTGGTAATGAGAGTGACACAGTATATGAGAAAATTTTAAAGAAACCAGCATCATATTTAATCATAGCAAGTAATATCTTTAGCCACATACGTAAATTACGAGAAAAATAAATGAAAGTTAAAGAACACGTACGTCGGGTTCACCAACAGTACCAGGTGACACCAAATTAATTCTTCTTATTTCTTTTAATTGAATTGTTGTGATTCTTAATAATACAGGCCCAACCAGTACAGAAGTGGCAAGAATAAAGGCGCCGAGTTCTATCCGTGCTCAATTTGGGACAGACACAACAATGAATGCGTGCCATGGGTCCGACTCACACGAGAACGCAAGAATTGTATGACTTCGTCTGTCCTCATTTTTTCTTTAGCACAGTAAACATTAGCTTAGCTACAACTTTGTTTGCACATCGAATTGCCGAATTGAATCAGTCCTGTAATGACCAAAATCCATACTTGACAGTAGACGTTGGATTTTGGTACTAGGCATAAATATCAGATGCCATCACGAGGATCAGAAACTGAAAATTAGTATTCTCGTTTTGTAGGAAACACTTTTTTTCTTTAAGTGCTGGAATATGGGCATGTCCGCCCGCTTCAGAAATTGCACCCTGTGCATCATCAGACCACATGCCGTCATGTCTGGTACGGCACTCGTATCTATCTATCCTATAGTGTAGCACAAATACTTGTGGTACTCAACATCATTATCAAAAGCTAGGGAGTAATCATAGATACGATTTACACAGGCTGTGCAGGAGCTATATTAGATCGAATATTGTGCCAGTTCGATGTGACGGCAATGGAATTAACTCAGTTTTCTCGGCACGCTGCGGCTGATTTCCTTGGGGTTTATCAAGGAATATGCCCCGACTTCTGTGTATTACTTCTCACCCTCTTAATCATGCTCTTCTTAGAATCTGTTACATGTCAAACTTGATATTGGATCCCAACTACGAAAGGGCGATCATATTCTTGGAGCAAGATATACTAATTGTTTTACACATATGCAGTCGATGACACACGAGTTGGCATCTGGCGGCTTCATCATCTTAGAAATTGTTGACAAGGAAAATCCATGCTCCAATCCTGTAAATAAGTTCCGAGAATTCTGCGGGCCAGCCGACTCCTGCATTGCTCGGGCTCTTAGGCCACGCTCCCTACGTGCAGAATTCGGCATCAATAAGGTGCTGAGAAGTATAACCTACTCTAAATTTGTGAATGTATTCATCTTCATAAATTGCAGCAGACACCATCCAACAGCCAGCCGTCGAGCACCTTGCTTACACATCAGTTCTACTTCTGCCATAGGCAGAATCATGTTCAACCTAAAATGACTTCTTTCGAGGCAAACGCAAACCATCTATCATGTGACGATGTGCTAGTCGTCAGCTTAAAGTTCAGTATTAGAACTTCATGAGCTGCACTAGTACTCATCAAATAAGTCACTCCTCGCCATTTCAGGTGAAGAATGCTGTGCATTGCACCGATATACCTGACGACGGAGAGCTGGAGGTGGGTTACATGTTCACGCACCAGTGGGAAGGGAGATAGAGGCGATTTCATCCGATTATGATAACAATGCTCAATGCTTATGGTCTCCAGCCAGAGGACTGCTCCGATTGGTGCTCCTGTCTTTTGGAATTAGTAAGAGTTTGATTCAGAAGTAGTATTGGAGAACTTGTGCTTCCACTGGATCAAGAAGAATTTTCTGAGAGAATCACAATCATAAGTATATGAGTCTGTACACTTGAGTAAAAGTCGACGTAATTCCAAGCGGTGGTTTTGAGTCGGACATCCGAGTTGTCACTGCTGTATCGTAATACAGGGACGTAGTCGAAACTGTCACAGCAATTTTCCCTATCCCGATTGAATATGTAAATTAAATTCGACAGCCCGTTGCGCGATCATGACAGCAGTAGTTAAAAATCGAGGTATCATTTGTGATCAGAACGTCTTAGAACCCCACAAGGTACAAATACTTCCTCACCTTTAAAATGGAAAGGGCCTAATGATATCGGGTTTAGACAGAATGAACCCCAGACTGGACACATGTGAGGAAGAATTTTTGAAAGGAGTGTTCGTCCAAATGAATAGGTTCAAGTTTGAAATTTTTTGTTTGTCTATTTTGTTTTGACAAGAACAATGCAAGAAAATATGGGTGGGCTACCTATTCAAAGAGTGTAGTTCAAAACATTAAACATGATTTTAAAAAGAAGACGCTTAGCAACTTGGTGGGTGGTATTTATGTGTAGGTTGAGTTTAGAGTTTTGTTTGCAAAAGTATAGTATTGATGTTTATAGAAGTCAAATCTTATAGTATTGATGTTTATAGAAGTCAAATCTTTTGTATGAGACATCGATTTTTTAAATTTTTTTAAAAGTAACCAAGTTATTGATTGATTTGACTTAGTTTAAATTTGAGCAAATCGAAGTTTAATCAAATGTTGGATTAGATGTAACAAAATTTAATATTATCCAAGTTTTTTCAAATTATTAAGATAGAATAGAATCAAAGAATGAGAAGAAAAAACAATAGCCTTTTAATATCATAGACATCCATCTAAGAAAGATTTTAGAAGGTTTTAGAAGATTTTTGAAGGTCTTTGAGGTTGATTCAATTATTAATTACAACTCATATAAATAAATAAATAAAGTACAACTTATTAATTATAATGCATGCCTTGTGGTTTAGTTTGGACCTTCTAGTCTTATTTTTGTTCTTGTATTGTATTGCCTTGCAATAAGACTCATGTATTCTATTTTTTTTGTTATACTTTTACGTAATTCTTTGATCTTATACATGATAGTTTGTCAAGACTAACATAGTACAATATTGGAGCTTGGTCTTTTTAGATAGAGTGGATTATCCCTTGTATTGAAAGTACTATAGTACTTTAAAAATTATGGATTATCCTCTTCTAAATTGATAATATTTTTGGTTTTTTTTGGTTTTTTTTTGATTTTTTTTTTTAAGATTATAAATTAATTGTATTTTTTTCTTTTTATTTTATTTCTATGGCAAGAAGTAAAGAGTTCAATATGGTAGATTCCAAAGAAGCCAAATTAGATTTAATTATAAATACTTTCAAACTATTGAGAGTCAAGACAAAAATCTTGTTTATGCAAATGAAGAATTTTATATAACCATATGTAATGGTCAAAGAACAAAACTGCCTTAGCCCCTATTACAAGTCATCTTACGAATTCTATCATTAAGATCTATTTTATTAGAAGATATATGTATTTGAGACAATAAGTCAATGTCAATAACAAAAAAATCAAGAATTAGCTTCTTAAAGAAGTTTGATGGAACTTCTTTAAAGTTTTGTAACTTTGTAAATTAAGCACAACTTATTACTTTATTTCAATCTCAATGATATTCTATAAAAGCACTTCATATTTGTCTTATTAGAACCTTGTTCTAAAATCAAGTTTTTTTTTGATTTGTTCCATTATTTGAAAAAAATTCTTTTATATTACATAATTTTAAAATATTTTTGAAAACATTTACAAAAGCATTTGGCAAACATAATCAGATTTATTTTGCCACAACTAAAATCTAAGCACTTCAACAAGGAGTACATTTTACATTTGTTTATGCTTCAAAATTTTGGTGATTAGCATGTGATATCAATTAAGGTGAAAACACATTGATAAGTCAATTTTATTAGAAATTACAAGATGATATAAAAAATCTATTAATATCTATATTTAATGATCAAACTCTTAATGAAGTAATCAATCAAGTGGTAAGGTGCGACAATTGATTATTTCTTCATTAACAAGATAAACTGTTATAGACATGCCACTTAAATAGAATAAGATTCTAAAAATTCAAAGAACTAAAATATAAAAGGTTTATTATATATCACAAGTAAAGAGTTATAACAAGGTACAATAATAAGACAAGAAGGCCCAAATTGAGCCACAAAGATTGCGTTGTTAAGGCTTAAGATCTCCTCAACCTTGACTCTTATATATACTAGGTGCAAAGAAGCTCTTTAAAGAATTTTCTTGATGCTAGAAAGTGAAGCAAGCCTAAGATCCTTTTTTGGTAATTTTCTAAAATATCTAAACTTCCAAGAATCTTCAATGACTATCTAAACCTTCTTGGAATTTACTAGGATTTATTAGGACATTCTTAGAACTATCAAAAATCTTCTAGAATCTTCTAAGACCAAGTAAAACCTTCCAGAACCTTCTTTTATTATACATCTATGACATCACTTCTTTCATTAGCTTTGAATTCTATGAGGAGGGATAGAATAAAATTTATCAAAGGTGAAGGAAGTCAAAGATGTGTCGCATGGTATTTGCTACATATTTAAGCTATTTTTTGCAAGTCAAAAGATTCATTAGTCCTTATAATCAATAATAGAGACCAATGCCTTCTATCATAGACCAAGCTTAAACTTCTATATTTTTATTATAAAAATATCCTTTAAAAACTACTTCAAGTCATTCTTCATGGACAAGTTTTACTTTGATGATGATTGCTATAAAGTGGCTACTAGATATTCTTTAATGTCTTCTTAATTCAAGCGTTTCTTCATTTCAATATCAATAATATGAAATATTCAATTAAAGTGGCATAATTGACATTATATTATCTTCTTGATTATCCATATTTAACTATATAAGCTAAATCAAAGACATGTCATAATCTTAAGATAGAATAGAATTATTTCTAAATTTGTTAGCTTATATGTATATGAGGATTTAGCTTTGAAATTTTTGAGATTGCTTCCACCCCTCTTACAAAAAAAATTACAAAGTTTAAAATGTACCATATTTGGTATATTAAGTAGAAGTATTACTTTACATGTATTGCCACTTTAGATCTAAAAGGATGTCATTGATAAAAGTCTTATATCTTTTGTGGTGCATTGACTAAATTTGAAGTTAGCTTCTATATGCACTCATTAGTGTTGTAACCATGCCAATGCAAAAAATATTCTAATTGTCATTGTTTCAATCTCAAATCAAGTATTTCTTCCATTTCAAAATTCTTCATAGCTATTCAATACAAGAGAATGGCAGTTGTATTATTTTTGATATGCTTGATTCTTTATAGTATTCTAAAAGAAAGGTGTAAAAAATAAAATATACTTTTATAGATGCTAGTAATTCTATTCAATAAATAATAAAGTTGATTTATTTTTGAATGAAAAATGGTTCCAATCTTCAATAATTCAATTTGTTAGATGGCTAAGTAGTCTTTATATTCTATCAAAATAACCATATTTTATTGCGAATTTGAAATAGAGGTTTTTCCTTCCTCTCCATGTCAACTAATTCTTTGGAACATACTTAAATTTCTTTTAGTTGAAGTTTTAAGGTAGCTTGAATATTAGCTATTTAGGTTGCAAAGTCATCCATTGCTGGATTTTTGAATCTATCAATACATAACATATCCAATTTTGGATAGTGGCCATGATTGGAATAAAATAAAATCTATTGAATAGATGCATGAACTGTATTGTTGTAGGCAAACTTAGTTAGAGACAAATAAGACATCTAATCATCTTATTGATACTTGATTGTATATTTTAAGTACTACTTTAAGATTTGATTGACTTGTTCTATTTGGCTATTGGTTTGTGGATGAAATATTAAAAAAAACTTAATATCTACTAAAAAAAATTTAAAAAATGACTTCCAAAATCTGGAGACAAATTATAATTTTTAATCTAATATATCATTATTTGGCAATCTATGGTATTAATAGATATTATCAATAAAGAATTTGATCATTTTTTTTATTAATAATATTTTTTTTGTATAGAACAAAATATGCTATCTTGATAAATTGGTCGATAATTACATATATGGTATCAAAAAAATTTGATGGTAGAAGACTTATAATGAAATCCATAGAGAAAGAAGACCATGGTTGCTTTGGAATTAGTAGCACTTGAAGAAGTTCATATAGATAATATCAAGGATTCTTTGATTTAAAACATATGTTATAAGTGAAGACAAATTCCTTAACAATTTTTTATATTTGAGGCCATTAAAAATCTATAAAAATAAGTTCCAATATCTTGTTGAATCCAAAATATCCTTCAACTAAAAAGTCATGATGCATTTGAAGAACACAATGGCTCAATGGCTTTTTTGGAATTTGTAAAAATTCTTCAAAGTAGAAGAGACCATCTTTAAATTTGAATTTATATGAATCATTATTGATATTATTGAAACAATAGTTAATATCAAAAATAAGAAGATTAATAGTCAAGGTTGCACAAACTTGTTTAAAAAACAAAAAATCTATTCGAATTAATATAATAATTATTCAAATATAAAATAATTTGGATTTCAAGAATATTATTTGTTATTGATTATATTCTATCTTTCTTTCTTTTAGTATAAGACATAATTATTTTAATAAAGCATTTGACAATCTTTGTTGCTTTTTAGGTTAATATGTGATGTTGAAGTCAAAATAAGATAGAAATATGCTCTAATAAACTTAATAGTAATTTAAAACTTGAATTGATATGAAATATTCAAGATTCTTATGATTTATATATACAATCATTAGATGTGAAGAGCCTTCAAGAAAATGGTGCTATTCCTAAAAAAACAATCCACAATAGCAAGAAGTTTTATATTATAAGTCTCATAATTAATCTCTACAGCTGAGAATTTTTTAAAATAGATTGTTATTGGATGCAATCTTTTTTTTCTTCTAAATTATAATAAGACTACTTTCAATGCATATTACAAAGTATTAGTTTCCATTAAAAATGGCTTAAAAAAATCTAGGTGAATTAAAACAGAGAGTTTGATGAATGTTGTCTTCAAGCATTCAAAGCCTTTCTTAGCTTTTGATCTCCATTTAAGCTTATCTTTGTATGTCAATTGTATAAGTAGAGCTGCTATAAAAGAATCCTTGATATTATCCATATGACCTTGTATTATTTATGATGTTTAATTTTGATACTAGGTGGCGATTATTCTACCCTTTTCAAAATATGTGATTCTTTATAAGGCTTTAAAAGAGAGACATAAAAAATTAGATGTACCTTTATAGAAGATGATAGTTCTAAGTAATATGCCATTGGATTAATTTACTTTTAGATGAAAAATGGTTCTAACCTCTAATAATCTAGCTTATTGTATAATTGCTTAATTTTGATGTTTCATCAAGGAAGCCATATTTTATTGCTAATATAAAAAATAGGTGGTTGATTTCTAAATTTATTTATAAATGCCTTGTAAGTATCTTAAATTATATACAATTGAAGCTTCAATTTTGTTTGGTGTTGTGATAAATGCTTTGCAAATCCTTTAGCTGTTGGATTTTGATTTTTTAATATACTCCATAGATCAAGCTTCAGGTAATATCCATAGTTGGAATATAATAGTGTTTGCTAAATTGAAACATGAACACTATTATTATATACAAACTCTACTAATGATAGATACAAGATCCAATTGTCTTATTGATAGTTAATGCTACATCATAAATGATGCTCCAAAATTTGATTAACTCATTCTGTTTGGTCATTTGTTTGAAAATAGAAAGCCAAAGAAAATTTAATGTCTATCTTCAATATTTCAAAGATATTTCTAAAACTTAGATACAAATAAAGATCCTTGATTAGATACAATATCATTTAGTATATTATGATATCAATTTATATTGTAAAGAAAGAGTCTTGCCATTTATTCACTAGAAGCAGTCTTTTTACAAAGAATAAAATGAATTATTTTTGTGAGTCAATCAACTACCACAAGGATACTGCCTAATGAATTGAATGGCAGTAGATCTGTAATGAAATCCATAAAGATAGAAGATTATAACCATTTTGGAACAAGCAAGGACTATAAGAGCCCATAAGGACAATATTGAAGATTCTTGGACCTTGAACAGATGTCACAAAAGAATACAAAGTCCTTCATAACCTTTCATATTTAACACCATTAAAAATCTCAAGAAATAAGTTATAAGATTTTGTTAAATCCAAAATAATTTGCAGTTAGAAAGTCATGATAAGATTGAAGAATGTATAGTCATATTGGTCCTTTTAAGATATACAAGCATTCTTCAAAATATAGAAGATCTTTTTCAAGCTTGAACTTGTCAATATTTTTATTGAGGCAATATTTAATATGAAAGATTAAAGCATTATTAGTGGTTGCAGTATGCATCTCATTGATGAAACTAGAATCAATGGCTGCTAATATAATATTTACACAAAGGCAAAATTGCTCCGACTTCAACAAAGTTATATATTGTTAATCAAATGTTGCCTTTCCTATCCTTAGTATAAGATATAATCTCTTTAATAAAGCATCGGACAATCTTATTACTTCCTAGGTTGATAAGTAATAACAAAATTAAATTGAAATAATAACATATTCCATCAAGCTTAACGACAATTAAGAATTCAAGTGTCAACGACATAAGAATAAAAAACAAGAGACTTGAATTAGAAAAAGGTCTGAAGAAGAAATTAACAAGAATTTCAATTAATTTGATGAGTACACAAACTACACTAAGAAAGGTGAGTTAAAACTTCAAGAGATGTATTGTCAAGACTGAATAACTCTTTAGCCTTGACTCCCATATATATTCCTATTAAGGATGCTTTATGAATAGCTTCTATCAAATTAAGAAGCTTCTCGAGTAGCTTCTACCAACTAAGAAGCTTCTTAAGCTCTTTTTATTAATTTGGAAGCTTTTTTAGCTCCTTCTATTAACTATGAAGCTTTCATGAGCTATTTTTACCAAATAGGAAGCTTTTCAATCAACTTTTATAAATTTAGGAACCTCTAAAATGTTCTAAAAGATTGTGTGAACTTCTAAAGTATATATTCCTAACATCACCTTCTTCTATAGCAATAAATTTGAAAAAGAGTTCATACCTTCAAAAATCTTTTTATACATGTAAAAAATCAAGAATATAATATATTAATGAAGCTATGTATTTTGTTCTCTACTTTTAGGCAATAGATTCTACTAGTCCTCCAAAAATTGCCTATGGCCTTGAACTAATATCTCTATTATTGAAACATTCTATCTAAGGATTTGATCTTTACTATGGCCTTCAAAAGATCTTTTAAATAAAATCTCATGCTTAGAAGTATTCATCTTTTCAAGTTCAAGCAATATCATTAAAGCTCAAATATGGGAATTGAGACTTGCATAATCGGATGTTGCTGTTATGGACATGAGGTTTATTCTAGTAATTACCTAAGTAATATAGACCAATAGAAGTAGGTAAAATAAGTTGATTTGATAATATCTGATAGAAAAGCTTCTTAGAAGCTTCATAGATGAGGAATCACCTTTATACATGTCTATAGGTGATTGATAGGTTAAAAACTTGGTCAACAAGCTAGCCATGTGTCACACATGTTGATAGCTTGCGGAACAAGCCAAGTACGTGGTGCACATGTGAAAAACTTGTTGTGCAAGTTTGACACGTGTCTTGCAAATTAGACATGTGTTTGAGGTCCTATAGAATACCGCCACATAGCTCTTAATTAGATAGTATTTATAGAGGCAAGAGTGAAGCCTTCTTCACTCTTATCAATTTCTTTCCTAATCCTAGTCTAGTTTCAAGAGTCTTCATATTTCCAGTCTTTGGTAATAACCATTCTAGCTTCCCTTTGAATATGCATCTTTTTCTAGTTTATGTCCTTGACATATTGACAAGAATACATATATAATATTAGAGCTTTATCTTTTCTTGATTAAGAGTGGATTATCCCTTTTTCTTGATAATACATAAGCATTTTAGAAGTTATGGAGTACCCACTTCTAAATTGATATTATTTCTAGAATTTTTTCTTTTGAGTGTGTTATTTTACATTTTTTGAAGTGAAAGTAGACATCTTCCTTCCCATTATATTATTATGGCAAAATTTGCGGAAATGAAGAGTGCAATGGCACAAATGCTAGAATAAATGAGAGAGCTAATACTTGCAATGCATCAACTCAGTTTACCACCACAAGGAGCAACAAGATTAGTAGGAAGTGAAGATATAGAGATGGTTGGAGCTGCGTCAATATCTACACCAAACCATACTACCTCACCTATGATGGAACACCATTCAAACATTAAAGAACCAAAAATTAGTTTGCCTGAGAAGTTTGATGGCACAAGATCTAAATTTTGAGGATTCGTCAATCAGGTACAATTGGAGCTTGAACTTCAATCTCAAAGTTATGCTATACAAGGATCTCAAGTTAGGTTTATTGGAACGTTACTTTTGAAATCTGCTTTATCATGGTTTTCATCTTTTTTTGAACAACATGATCCAATATTGGATAATTTTGGAGGCATTTTTAGCAAAATTTTGATCTATGTACAGAAAACATGATGCAATTTGTGTTGCCACCAACAAGATTCGCATCCTACAATAAGACAATCGATTAGTGTCATTATACACTTTCGTACTGTAATTGCTTACAGTATGTAAAATCCACTCAAAATGCATAATATATTTATAGATTTAGATGTGTGTTAGAATGATTAGTAAAATAAATTAAAGGGAGTTGGTGTAAGAAAATTTATTTTAGATTTTTACTTAATTTGGTTATGACTTTTAAATTATATAGAGCCTAAATATTTAATATAAAGCCTTGAGAGGCAATTGGGATCCAAAGAAGAAGAATTAAACTACTAAGAGGCCTATTTGGAAGGATGAAGTCAAAGTGAGGATGAATGAAGACAAGGGGTGAAGTTCTTCATTCCTATTGGTCAATGCTCATGCCCAATAGGCTTTGAGGAGGCTGCCCGCAACAAGAATAAGGATTTTGGCAACTTCAAGGAGGCCATTTGAAAATCAAAGACTAAGGTTAGAAAGCTTGTTTTTTGGACTACAATTTTGGTGTACAAATTGAGAGATTTGGAATTATTATGAGGGAGAAGTAGGCGCTTGAAATTAAGGTGTGCAATTTGTACCTACTGTCACACTTTTGAGGATTGGAGGAGTTATATAGAAGCTTTTGGAGATTGAGAGGTGCGGTTGGAGAGGAGGTTTCAAGATCTACATTTGATAGGGAAGAATTACTACATTTGGAGTTCTAAAGAAGGAGTTATTGGGAGTCAAAGACAGCACATTGAATTCTAAGGCAATAAGTAGGCTATTTTGTTCATAGTGATGGGTTTTGCCATATCTTGAATTTTTGGACGAATTTTTGTCTAAACATTTTCATGAAGGCGAATCTTTGTACTGAAAAGCTATAAATCAAAGTTTCATAGCATTTAGACATTGGGTTCATGAGATATGAAGAATTTAGTATATGGGTGTTTGTAAACAAGGGTTTGAAACTACTGTTAGAGTTTTTATGATATCCAAAGATCAATAATCAATCGATGGTTGAAACTTGTTGTGCTAGTTTTTAAGAGCACATCAGTACTTTATGTAAAATTTTAGTAGATTTGAATAGTTAGATTAAGAGTTATAGGTTGATGAAGTTTGGAAAAATTCCCCTCCTACGGATGAATGAGGATTTAGAGTATTTTGTTTTAGTTTGAGTGTTTTTGTGAAATATTACATATGTATTAGGTGTGATAGCCCTAAAATAAAGACTTTTATATAAATTTGAGGATTTTATTATTTTTGATCTTAGTTGAGTATTTAGTTGCAGCCAAAAGCCTAGCACTTTCTTGAGGCAAATTCTCTCTACCACGATATTATTGGTGCTTCCACTGAGAGAGCCTTGAGACATTAATTACTCAACAAGCCAAGATGGGGAATCAAAATCTTGGATTTGGATTACCAAGGAGAGTAGGTACTTATGATTTATTTCAAGCATTTGCTCAATTTATGGATGAGAGGCAATGGGCTCAAGAAAATGACAAGAGCACCACAAAGGCCTTACAAGTAATAGTGGACAAGGTTGGGAGGTTTGATGGAAGAAATAACACCAAATTTTTGAGGATATACACATGTGAAATGGAAGTGCATCAAATTTCAGAGGTAAGAACAATCACCACCTTTGATTTGGCAGTCATACCAGAAGTTAGAGAGAGGATGCATGAACCACATGAAGGGGTTACATCATGGAACAAGTTTGAAGAATTATTGAAAGATGAATTTTTTGAAGAAGACTCAGAGAGGATGACTAAAAGATCATTTTTAGAATGGATTGAACAAAGGCTAGGAAATCAAATGGCTCCAAATGAATTAATTAGGAAATTTGAAAGGAAGTTTGGCTAATTACCACGGCAAGAGAGGCAACTATTAGACACTAGGAAGACTGAGTTATTTTTACAAGCAATTGATAAAGATTTGGAGGACAAGTTGCTTTTTCATCTTGCAGACAAGACATCTGAGAGTGGATTTATAAATAACTGGAGGTTGGTGAAAGAAATAATAGGGCTTGTAGCCAAGCAGTAAAAGATTAAGATTTGGGGGTCATTATCATTGTTGGAGCCAATATCTGCAATCCTAAGTTCAGTACTACTGCATGAAAGAATTACATCATTGAACAAATTTGAAGAATCATTGAAGGATGAGTTTTTTGAAGAAGACTCAGAGAGGATGATCAAAAGATCATTTCTAGAGTGGATTGAACAAAGGCCAGGGAATCAAGTGGCTCCAAATAAATTAATCAGGGAATTTGAAACAAAGTTTGATCAATTATCAAGGCATGAAAAGGAGTTGTTGGAAACCAGGAAGACTGAGTTATTTTTACAAACAACTGATGAAGATTTGGAGGACACAAGCTCTTTTTTCATCTTGCAGATAAGACATCTAACAGTGGATTTACAAATAATTGGGGGCTCGTGAAAGAGACAGTAGGGCTTATAGCCAAACAACAAAAGATTAAGATTTGGAGATCATTATTATGGTTGGAGCCAATATCTGCAATTCCAAGTTCAATACCACTAAAAAAGACAAATAAGGCTATTCAAGATGATGCCATTGAAGAGTTGATCAAGGGCATACAAGATCTAAAGGTAGAAATGACTGAGTTGAAGAGATCTCAAATAGTAAGCTCATCTAGTACATCAGAAGGCTTAAAAGGACTTGTAAAGAGATGCATATAGTGTGACAGTCCAAACCACAAACAAGGTGAATGTGATACCTATAAGGCTGCAATCAAAGAAGATATTGTATATTTTAAAGAAGACATGATAAGGCTAACAAGTATTGATGAATCTTTGAGGACTAATTTTGAAAAAAGAGATATGAAGAAGTTGGTAGAAGAGTAGATAAGCAAAGGTGGTACCATACATGAAAAGGAAGCAGAGTCTTATTCTATTACAGTTGAGCAGAAAGCTGTTAAAGTTGTTTCTTCATGAACTATGGAAGTCATGGTTAGGGGAGTTGAAGCTATTAGAAAGATGACTAGATGGAATGATCTAGTTGATGCTATGAATATATAAATATTTTTGGATGGAAACCAATAGAATGATAATTTACATGATGTAATAGTTGAAGAAAAGAGGGATAGAGCTATTCACAAGGAAGATGTTGTTGAGCTTGCAAGTAAGAGGAAGTCTCCAAAGAACAAAAAAGATTCTCAAGAGACAAACTTTTAAAAAAGGTACCTTCTTTTGTTTATCCTAATCATACACCATCATCAAAAGAGTGGAGGGAGAAGGACAAAGAGAAGGAAAAAAATGATACAAGCAAGTTCAAATGCAAATAATGAAGAAGATGACTTATATGGAGCTTGTCTAGCTATAAAGGCCAAGATTGAAGATGTGGAGGTGGATCAAAATTTTTTGTACAAAATTTTGCTACATATCTGATAATACTTGATCAATCTTATATCACAGCTGTTAAGATGGAGACTAGAGTCTTGGATGATAATTCACATTATGCCAAGATTCGTAGTTGTAATGAGAAGAATGCTGTGCAAATTCTTATTATAAAGCTTATTTATGAAAGGCATAGAGAATAGCTAAGAGAGATGCCTTTAGAACCAAGAAATACTTTCTTAGGTTTTTAAAGGGCACCCATGTAGGATGGAGGTACATAGGTGCAAAATAGATTATTTCAAAACTCCAACATAGAAAATTTTGGTTCTAGATTTTGGATTTGATTGGCAATAGATTTATGAGTTCTTAAAGGATTTAAGATTTGGATCTTGTAAATAAGAGAAGGATAAAGAAACAAGAGAAAAATTTAAAAAGAATGGATTTAGTTTCAAATGATGAAGTTATAGTAGGAATAATAGATGAAGCAAGTTTAGATAATGGTTTGATATAAGTTTGGGAGAGCTTTGCTATAAACATGGATGAAGATGTTGTAATGGAGATATACTCAAGAAAAGAAATTAAGGAGTGAGATTAAAAAGAGAAGTATAAAATTAGATATCAGTTTATTCAAGAATCATTGGTTAAGCTAAAGATTGGAAGGGGTGATTTCTTGGCACATATTGGAGGATGTGCAGGTTTAGAGGGATGGATGTCATACATCATCCACCCCCTCTAAATTACTTACAGTATGTAAAATCCATTCAAAATGTATAATATGTTTATAGGTTTAGATATGTGTTAGAATGGTTAGTAAAATAAATTAAAGGGAATTGATGTAAGAAAATTTATTTTAGATTTTTATTTAGTTTGGTTATGGGATTTAAATTTTATAGATCTAAATGTTTAGTATGAAGCCTTGAGAGAAGGTGAGAGCCTAAAGATGAAAATTTAAGCTAGTAGGAGGCTAATTGGAAGGGATGAAATCAAGGCATGGTCGGATGAAGGCAAGGAATGGGAAACTTCATCCCTATTGGTTGAATACCATGCCCAATGGGCTTTGAGGAGGCTGCCCGCAACCTTAACAAGGATTTCGGCGACTTGAAGGAGGCCATTTGAAAATCAGAGACTAGGGTTAGAAAGCTTGTTTTTTGGGCTATAATTTTGGTATAAAAATTGAGAAATTTGGAGTTTTTATGAGGGAGAAGTAGGCGCTTGAAGTTAAGGTGTGCAATTTGTACCTACTGTCACACTTTTGAGGATTGGAGGAGTTATACGGAAGCTTTTGGAGATTGAGAAGTGCGGTTGGAAAAGGGATTTCAAGATCTACATCTGATGAGGAGGGATTACTATATTTACAATTTTGACAACTAGCGACTTATATCAAGTGGCATGATGCTGCACTCATCAGCCAATTTCTCTATAGATTACAATATGAGAAAAAAAAATTAATGCTCAATTTACCTAATCCTCAAACATTGAGTCAAGGAATTGATTTTGCTGTGAAGTGTGACAATCAACTTTTTAAATTTTGATCCGAGAGTCGTACAGAGAACCTCAACATTATTATTCAATGACAACATCAACATCTTCACAAAACGTACATTCGAAAGTAGTTGACATACAAATTGATGCGCTACGTTTTAAACCTCTTACTGAATAAGAAAAGATTCCACTTCATCAAAGAGGATTATATTTATATTACAGAGAACCTAAGCACACTGCTCAACATTGTCTAAAAAAATGACACAACTACAAAATGAGGAGTATAGTTGTCAAAGAAGACAACATGTCGGAAAACAAACTTGTCCAGCTACAATATAGACTGTGCAGCTGGAACCTTGTACAATTCCTAGTGAAGGTCCTATTCTCTCCTTAGAATCTTCTCCTTGTTTTATAATAGATATATATTTAGGACCAAAAAACTATAGAGCCTCTCCCGTATTAGATTCAGGAGCCTCGACATGCTTTCTAGATGAACAATTTGTTAAGAATTGTAAAATACCTTTAGTACAAAAAACTACATCCATACATGTAGAAGTCATAGATGGTCATCCATTGTCTTTTGGAGATGTCACTCATGAAACTCGTCCTATAAAAGTAACAATAGATGGTCATAATAGCTACGTAACCTTTAACATAATTAAATTTCTACCTAATCTAGTTATTTTAAGATTATCATGGCTAAAAAAATATAACCCTCAAATAGATTGGAATTCTTGTACACTTGACTTTTCTCAGAACGTTATTAAACATCCTGTCGACCAAGTAAAAAGCTATAAGTCTAGTATAATAAAACCCGTACTTATAGGTGCAAAAGCTTTTATACACGTTGTCGTGTTGTGATTTGGCTATTATGTGAAAAAATTATACATGTATATTTAATATACAATTCATTATACAGTTAAGTAAAAGCTATAATAGTAGGTTTTATTGATTATAGAATATGATTAGGTTGCTAGTTTAAAAAGGATCTATTAAAAGGATTATTATTGAGATTTATACAACCTTATTTCTTCTTTTCATAGTGATTTTGAAGTTGATTTATATTGACAATAACTTATGTATATCTTAAGTCACCTTTGTTAGACATTGGTGATCCTTAAAATCTTAGTTTACTTCTTTTATTTGGTGCTTAAAGCACAAAGTATGTAAATCTTATAAGAAGAAGGATAAGAAAAGGATTTTTAGTGTAAAAAGGGTAGTTTGGCCATCTATGTGGATGAAAAGAGGTAGATGATAGAAATCTCTATTCTAATTGGCCAAAAATCATGCCCAATGGGCTTCAAAAAGGCTGCCCGAGGGTTTATTAGGAGTTACGGTTTTTTTTTCGAAAAGAGTCGAATATCAAAGGCTAAGATCAAAAGGTTTAGGTTTTTGGATCTGGTTTAGATGCAAATTTTGTGTGATTTGCACTTTTTATGAAGAAGATATAGGCTCTCAAAGTTAAGGTGTCGATTTTGGACCTATTGTCACTCTTTTCAATATAACTCACGTATACAGAGAGCAATTAAGGATCGACAATTGGGGTAAAGAGAGCACTTTCACGGCTACACTTTTTATACATAGCTTGATAAAATCTAAGCTAGGATGAAGGAGATATTTGGAGTTGAAGTCAATACTTACAAACTTAAAGGTAGTAAGTGACCTGCTTACATAGTGGTTACATTTTAAGCTATATCTTAGACAGTTTGATAGATTTTTGGCTCAAAATTTTCAGGAGTGTATATGTTTATGTCACAAGACTATAAGCTAAAATTTTGTGGCATTAAGATTTTGGATTTGTGAGATATAAGGAAAATAGTGCCCAGGTGTCTCTGAGCTAGGGTTTTAAGTACCTGCTAGGGGTTTTGAGATATTGGACAATCAAAAACTAATTTATGGTTGATTTTTTCTTGTAGTGAAACTTAGAAGAATTATCTACACTTTAAACTAAATTTTAAAGAAATTAAGTAGTTGAATCAAGAGTTATTGAACTCTAAAGTTTAACAAGAAATAAGTCCTTACAGATGAATAAAGTTTTAAAATATTTTTGTGGTTAAATTTGAACCCTTTTTGTACAAACTTATTTGAATACAAGAGGATTTATATATATAAATTTCTTTTGTGAGAATTTTATATTATTTTTCTTTTTTATTAAAGATAAGTCACTTGTTGAAATTTTACTATCAAGTTTCAAATAAATTCTCCACAGTCAGGTATCCAATGTATTCCCAAATAGAAGGCCACGTCATACGACAACATTGCAAAAGAAGGATCAACTTTTGCTATTTATGCCACATCCATTTCTAATGATGGAAAGACTTTAAGTGGCATTCCAAGCCAATATCTAGATTCTCAGGACGTTTTTGAAAAAAATAATGCAGATATTCTTCTTGAGCATCGTCCATATGATTGTTCGATCCACCTCAAGGAAGGAACTCAACCACCATTTGGACCAATCTACAGTTTATATCAAGATGAGGTGGCTGAACTCAAGGCAGATATTGACGAGAATTTGGCCAAGAATTTTATATGTCATTCTAAATCTCCAGCAGGAGCTCTAATTCTATTTGTGAAGAAAAAAGATGGATCATTGCGGATGTGTGTTGACTATTGAGGACTCAACAAGATCACAATCAAGAACAAATATCCATTATCTCTAATATCAGGAGTCCTTAACCAATTGAATCAAGTTAGGATCTATACAAAAATAGATCTAAGAGAAGCATACAATCTAGTATGCATCAAAGAAGGAGATGAATGGAAAATTGCGTTTCAAACTAGGTACGGATATTTTGAATATAATGTCATGGCTTTTAGACTTACGAATACACCAACTGCTTTTCAATATCTCATGAATAATATTTTTTGTAAGTTCTTAGATAATTTTGTCGTCTGCTACCTAGACGATATTTTGATCTATTCTAAGAACGTAGAAAAACATGAAATATATGTTCGTCAAATATTACAAAAACTTAGGGATGTGGGATTGTACTCCAAGATGGAAAAGTATGTATTTCATACTACTCAAGTTGATTTCTTAGGATACATCATTTCAAATGATGGTCTCATGATGGATTCTAAGAAAATCTAGATAATCATGAATTGGAAGATTCCTAAGACGATAAAAGATGTTCAATGCTTTTTGGAATTTGCCAATTATTATCGGATCTTCATCAAAAATTTCTCTCAAGTTGCAGCTCCACTTACATGTTTGACCTGTAAAGACAAACTCCAATTGAATTAAGAAGCAGAAGTAGCTTTTGAAGCTCTAAAGACATCATTTGTTTCTACACCAATCTTGTATCGTGTAGACTTTTCCAAGGTATTTTTTATAAAAACAGATGCATCAGTCTTTGCCTTGAATGCAGTTTTGTCACAAATGGGAACAGATGACAATTTTCATCCAATAGCTTTTCATTCAAAAAAATTCTCAACAACCAAAATCAATTTTGAGATCCACAACAAAGAACTTTTTGCAATTGAGGATTCTTTTCAAAAATGGCGTCATTATCTAGAAAGCTTCTAGTCCAATCACCATATGTATGGATCACAAGAACCTCAAGTATTTTATATCAACATGCATGTTGAATCATTGTCAAGCTCATTGGAGTATGTTTTTGTCAAGATTCGAATTCATTATTATTTATTGGCTAAGAAAACAAGAAGGTTTGTCCGATGCCCTTTCTAGACATTCTTAAATTACACCAAAAGAAGGAGATGCACCTTTTGAGCAATAAAGAATAGTCTTCTTGAAACCAAAGCAATTTCATCTTCGAGCAATAAAATCAACATTGACTGTTGATTCAACTTTTCTCAAGCAAATTCAATCAAGTATGTCCTTAGACCTTCTTGTTCATGGTATCAAGAATAATTCTTCCAAGTCTCATGATTCTTCTAAATTTAAGTTCAAAAATAACCTACTATATTTTGAAGGACGCCTATATGTTCCAAAAAGAGAAGCACATTTACATGTTCTTCAAGTATGTCATGATTTTTTAGCGGTAGGATATTTTGGATACAACAAGATCTTGGAACTTATATCAAGAAATTTTTGGTGGCCTCAAATGTGGAAGGTAGTCAAAGACTTTGTACAATCATGTGATATCTGCTCAAGATCAAAGACTCCTTGTCATCGACCTTTTAGGCTTCTTCAACCATTACCTATTCCAAAACAACCATGGTCTTTTGTTTCTATGGATTTCATCATAAATCTTTCAAGCTTAAGATCTTATGATTCTATACTTGTGATAGTAGATCGGTTCACCAAGATGGCATATTTTGTGCCATGCACAAAATCTATCACAAGTGAAGAAATAACTAAGCTTTTCATTGATAATATCTATCGCTATTATAAGTTATCTAAGGATATTATATCGGATAGGAGAAATCAATTTGTGTGAAGATTTTGGAGAACCCTTTTCAAAATCTTTAAAGTAGATATAAAATTATCTTCAGCTTTTCATCCTCAAACTGATGGACAAACAGAGCGCGTGAACCAAATCTTGGAGCAATATTTAAGGTGTACCATCAACTACCAACAAGATGATTGGACAGCTCTTCTGCCATTGGCATAGTTTGCTTATAAAAATATGATATATTCTTTTACGTAACAAATATCTTTTTTTGCCAATTGTGGTTACCACCCATGACTTGATGCTTTTGACTTTTTAAAAGTTGATAATCCAGCGGCAATAGATTTGGCAAATCGTTTGTTTGAGCTACATGTAATAATGAAGGTGCAATTAAAAGAAGCTCAAGAACGACAAAAAACCAATACAAATGCGTATTGCAAGGAACAATTCAACGTGGGGGACAAGATATGGTTACTTCGTTGCAAAATCAAGACTACTTGTCCTTTTGATAAGTTGGACTATCGTAGGCTTGGACCTTTTCTTATTTCTGAACAAATTAATCTAGTTGCATATTGATTACACCTATTGGAGTCCATGAAGATCCATCTTATATTCCACGTGTCATTATTCAAGCCATACAAGACAATGGATATACAAGGAAGAAGACAAATGCCACCGCCTCTTGTAGAAGTGGACAACAATGAAGAATTTGAGGTTGAAGAGGTTTTAGATTAAAGGCGGCATCAAAATTGACTAGAATATCTTGTATATTGGCGTAGATATGATATTAATAAACGCACATGGGAGCCATTAAAGAATCTAGCAAATGCATCAATAAAAGTCAATGCATTTTACCGATGACATTTGTCAAAACTAAGATAAAAAAAGTCAAGAAAATCTTTGCTATAAAGAAAAATAAGTTCTATAGAGATTTTATCCTATTTTATATATTATTTATTATTTTCTTAGATTTATTTATGCTAAAGAGATGGAGGATCAACAACCAGCAAATTCAACTCAAGAGCCATCATTTGCAGATCTATCAGACAAGATATTACGACTATCACAACCTTCAAGATGACGGAATAGAGATGAAGACCCTCAAGAATGACATGTTTTTACTTGAATTGATGGCGAAATACAATGTGTTTAGTATCACGACCTTGGAAGAGACTCCCGATGTTTGGTGATACTTTTAAAGGTAGGAACTACTCTTAATGGTGCTCCTAATGTTTTCTTTGAAGGGAGTTATAAAGGCCTCAATAATGATCAAATAACATGGTGGTCCTCTCGCCTTGGTATGGGACATTATCGATGGCTGAAAGGACCTATCAATTACCTTCAAAAGGAACAAAGATCACAGTATGTGACAAGCACAATTTGACGTATTCTAGACTTTCTCAATATGTAATCACCGCTCTTCATCGAACTCATCTCTAGAAGGGGGGATAATGTCACGGACATAAGATTTATTCTAGTAATTACCTAAGTAATTTAGACCAATAGAAGTAGGATAAAATAAGTTGATTTGATAATATCTGATAGAGAAGCTTCTTAGAAGCTGCATAGACGTGGAATCATCTTTATACATGTCTATAGGTGATTGGTAGGTTAAAAACTTGGTCAACAAGGTAGCCACATAGCGCACATGTTGATAGCTTGTGAAACAAGCTAGCCACGTGTCACACATGTTGATAGCTTGCAGAACAAGCCAAGTACGTGGCGCATATGTGAGAAGTTTGTCGTGCAAGTTGGACACGTGTCTTGCAAATTAGACACATTGTCGTGTTGTGATTCGGCTATTATAAGAAAAAATTATACATATATATTTAATATATAATTTATTATATAATTAATTGAAAGCTATAATAATAGATTTTATTGGTTATAAGATATGATTAGGTTGCTAGTTTAGAAGGGATCTATTAAAAGGATTATTATTAAGATTTATACAACCTTATTTTTTTTTAATAGTGACTTTTGAAGTTAATTTTATATTGATAGTAACTTGTATATATCTTAAGTTACCTATGTTAGACATTGGTGATCCTTAAGATCTTAATTGCTTCTTTTATTTGGTGCTTAAAGCACCAAGTATGTAAATCTTATAAAAAGAAGGATTAGAAAAGGATTTTTTAGTGTAAAAAGGGTAGTTTGGCCATCTATGTGGATGAATAGAGGTGGATGATAGAAATCTCTATTCTAATTGGCCAAAAATCATGCCCAATGGGCTTCAAGGAGGCTGCCCGAGGGTTTATTAGGGATTAGGGTTTGTTTTTGGAGGGGAGTCGAACAATAGAGGCTAGGATCATAAGGTTTAGGTTTTTGGATTTGGTTTAGGTGCAAATTTTAAGTGATTTGCACTTTTTATAAAGAAGTTATAGGCGCCCAAAGTTAAGGTGTTGATTTTGGACCTACTGTCACTCTTTTGGATATAACTCGCGCATACAGAGAGCAATCGAGGATCGGCGACTAGGGTTGAGGAAAGCACTTTCACGGCTATACTTTTCATATACAGCTTGATAAAATCCAAGCTAGAATGAAGGAGATATTGGGAGTTGAAGTCAGTGCTTACAAACTTAAGGGCAGTAAGTGACCCGCTTACATAGTGGTTACATTTTGAGCTATATCTTATGCAATTTCATAGATTTTTGGCTCAAAATTTTCAAGAGTATATATGTTTATGTCATAAGACTATGTGCAAATATTTTGTGGCATAAGGATTTTGGGTTTGTGAGATATAAGGAAAATAAAGCTCAGGTATCTCTGAGCTAGGGTTTTAAGCACCTACTAGGGGTTTTGAGATATCAGACGATTGGAAACGAATTTATAGTTGATTTTTTCTTTTAATGAAACTTAAGACAATTATCTACATTCTAAATTAAATTTTATAGAAATAAAATGGTTGGATCAAGAGTTATTGGACTCTAAAGTTCAGCAAGAAATAAGTCTTTGCATGTGAATAAAGTTTTGAAGGGTTTCTGTGGAAATTTGAACCCTTTTTGTACAAACTTGCTTGAATACAAGAGGATTTATATACATTACTTCTCTTTTGTGAGATTTTTGTATTATTTTTTCTTCTTATTAAGGACAAATGACCTGTTGGATTTTGCCATCAAGTTTCAAATAAACTCTCCAAAGTCAAGTACCTAGTGTATTCCCAGATAGAAGGCCACATTATATGACAACGTGTAGGAGGTCCTATAGAATACTACCACATAGCTTTTAATTAGATAATATTTATAGAAAAAAGAGTGAAGCCTTCTTCACTCTTGTCAATTCCTTTCTTGATCCTAGTTTAATTTCAAGAGTCTTCATGTTTCCAATTTTTGGCAATAGCCATTCCAACTTCCCTATGAATATACATGTAGAATAGGTAGGAATTTTAGGATTTACAATACATAGTTTGTAGGATTAAGAGTAGGCAGGAAGCCGATAAATGGCCAGTTTCGAAGGCAGCATGGATAAGGGAGTTAGAAAAAGTGATTATTGTTAGTTGTGTAGTGGTTAATACCGATTGGAATAAGTATAAATTGATTCGGACAGTAGTAATAAGGGCCAGACTGTGATAGTCCTGAGCCGGGGTAAGCTTGGTGCTACCTCTCTCTCTTTTCTTTTGTTAGACTGTAGGAGAGGATCCGGATTCTATTCCGAAGGGTTATACCATGTCAACAATGAAGTACAGTAATAAAATAGAAAATTTATATATATGTGGATGAATAAGAAATTATGATTGTTTGTTACATGAAGTTCTTTGCGGTGAATTGGAGGTTGAAGACCAGCTACGTCAATGAAATTCGGTTGTGGATCTGAAAGATTATGAAAGATTCATACATAATATTTCATATAAATAATAGATGATGAAAGATTATGATTAATAAGAATGAGAACATTGCTCTAAGAAAAATACGTCAGTCGAAAGGAAGATAAGAAAGAGCACAAGTAAGAAATTTCTTGCGGGACGAGCAAGAACGGAAACTAAAACGGAAGCGTCGACAGAGTTGGATAAAACAGTGGTTGCACGCCTGTCGGCATATCCGAGCATACCAAGAATATGAAAGATCTTTAATATTTCAGACATATATACCGTTAAAGAAGTTGCCAGAAGCACTCGCGGATAACTCCGCGAATAGCCCAGTGTATCTCTTGAGCCCATTAGCGGAAAGAAAACGGAGCACAGAAGAATTGGGTACTCCATTGGGTACTTTCCCAATAGTAGATATAGCCAATTCTAGCAAGGCTAGTTCTTCAGTAGGAAATGTATCGCTTGTAAGTAAGGGTCAATTCAGTGTATTCCAAAATCCGTCGTTTTCACTTCAACTTCAACCGATAAAGTTATTTGCAGATAATAATATTAAAGAGTGGAGGCCTACAATTCCGAAAAAGATAATTGAGGGAGGCAGCATTTATTTTATTTAAGAAGCAAGTAGAACATTGTCACCTTCAATGGCGGTGGAGGGTCCAGCAGTATCAATTGCAGTATAAATGGGTGCGGTGGGTGATTGCACAACTAGCGTAGCTCCATTACCTATCTTTAGAGGTCTGCCAGGAGCCGACCTAGAACAACACTTCTCTCAATTTTTGACCGCATGTGTAGCCAATAATAATGGAACTGAAGATATTTGGTTAAGATGGCTGCCAGCAACCTTGAAAGATATGACATTTGAATGATATAATCGCCAACCCGTGGGACAATTTCCTAATTGGGAGGCATTGAAAAATATATTTTTGACTCATTTTCGACCAATAGGATTTGAAGAACGTCTTAGAAAAAGATTAATGAATAGCAAAATGGTACTGGGAGAAGCGGTGCAGTCATATTATGGCCGAGTAGCAGATATCCTTTGAAAATGGCCAAATAACCAAATGCCGGACTCATTTGTTATGTCCATATTGATTAACGGACTATATCCACCAGAATTGAAGTAATTTGTAAAGAAGGCCCAACCTGCGACTGTGGCTGCCTCACTTGACCGAGCTAAGGTATGAGAGGAATGTCATTATGACCAATTCTTAACCACAAAAGCCACACTGATTCCATCTCAAGGAGAGTATCAAATACCAACTTGGAATGAAACAGTAAACACTTACCCAAGGACAATTGACTACAGTGCAAATCTTAGTGTTAATTCGCAAAGGATAGTGAATGCTGTTCCATTGCAGGCTGTACCACCAACAACTGCAGTCCCATACTCCCCATATCAAAAACCAATATCTATAAAAGAGTTTTCTAACGAACTAGTATGAAAAGATCTAAATGAGACTTTGTTGTTAATTTTGACAAAGAAGGTGGACGTGTTGGGTGTTAATCTGGCAAAGGATAAAGAAAAGAAGCATAAATCGACTAATATATGTCCCAATATTTGGTGTAGTAATTGTAAGAGGCAAGGCCATTTAGTAATGGAGTGCCCTTTGCCACCTCAAATGACGGTGCAATGTACCTTTTGTGGAGGTAAGCATGTAACCACAAATTACTGGAATTTAAGAAGGCAACATCAGTTAGACAATCAAACTATGATTCAACTAACTTTGTGGGATGTTAATTAAGTTCAGAGTGAAAATAGGTTTGGCCGGAACGGAAATTGTCCTATTAAACAAAATAGAAATTTCTATAATTTTCAAAATTCTGAGTATAATCAAGAAGGTGATCCCAATTCCCAAGGTTTTGGGCAAAATTAGCAAAGACAATCCCAATATCCCCCTATTCGGAACCCAATTTCAGATCCTACAATACCAACCGGTCGACCAGGATCCTTTACCCATCAAACCTGGAACAAGCCTAGCTGATATATACTAGTTGAGATGCCCTATATACCAGATGGAAGAGGAAGAAGACTGCTTTGATGGTATTGTTGCAAGCAGCTAGGACATTATGCTAGTGAATGTCCCAATCCTAGAGTCAGTGATGATTACGCTCCAATATGTGGAAATTGTAAGCAATCTGGACGTACTTACCAGCAGTGCAATGCTCCGTTTAATGTTAATAACGGAGCTCAACGTATTCAGTTGCAAAGTAAGATGGAGGACAATATTCGAGTATCACAAGATTCTCCGTTAAATCGGGTGGAATGCGTCCGTGCAGTACTTACTAAGGCCCAGCAAAAGGGGAAAGATCCAATTCAAGAATTGGAAGTATCAATTACAGCGGACCAATGTCAATCATTGAATGATGCTTCAAATCTAATACCAGTATCAAAGGAATTACCAACGCGGGAATCCAATTCGTTTGTGCAACTTGAGAATAATCTTAGCCCTGAGATAATGGTTCAATCAAAACCAGTATCAATATTTGCAAAGATCCAAAAGCCATCTTATCCATTAAAAGATCCTCTTATGGATAAGAATTACAACAAAGTCCATGCAGCAGTTCTAGTTCCGAACTCCGTAAGAAAATTATCTCAAGGGGTGAAATTAAAATCCATGAAAAAGAAGAGGCCATTGAGAATCATTACCAATATGAAACCATATGATATTATGAAAGATTTGAATGAAATTAAACCTTCTATTACCATGAAGCAATTGTTAGCAGTTGCACCAGAATGCCGTTCTATATTGAATTCCTCGTTAATACGATGTAGAGTTCATAATAAAGAAATTCATGAGGTTAGTTTGAATCCCGATCCGGGAGCACCAACTATCGATGTATCAATTGATGGTGTTCTCATTCTTGAAGTTCAAATGGATGGTGGCTCTAGTGTAAACTTAATGAATGTCGATACAATGGAGGAGTTGGATTTAAAACAATTAGTATCCACGACATTAGTATTGAGAATGACAGATCATAGTAGGATAAATCCAATGGATATCTTATGCAATATTAATACTGTAATCGCGGGAATTACATATGAAATTGATTATATTGTTTTCCGATCATACAGTTCCACTCTATCATATCCAATATTTTTGGGTTGGCCGTGGCTATATCAGGCCAAAGCTAGGAACGATTGAGGCCGTGGAATGTTAATTATTGGGGAGGATAATGACAAGATTGTTTTATAGATGTACCTATTTCAATATCATGGGGAGTCGCAAATTAGGGGCACAGAAGCAACATCTGAAGATGAGGGCCAATTTGAGGCAGAGTATGACGAAGTTAATAATGCGATGCAAGTTGATAAGGACCCAACTCACATGCGGAACCCAGGCGTGTTACACCAGTATGGAGGTCCAGGGGAATATTTTTTAGATCAGGAGGATGCAGTAAATTCCGACAATATCATCGCGGATTGGATGAATAATTGTGCGATAAATGAAGTTGGTACATTGGAACCAGAATTGGATAAGTCCAATTTGCCGGCCTATATGAAGGGTTCAGAGCAGGAAGGGCAAATCAATTTGGAGGTTAATGAGGAACATGTGTGCCAATCCATTAACTTAGGTTCCAATGAAATATCCCAGATTATCAAAGTATACACCGGTATTACGGGTATAGAGCTAAAATATTGGAAAGAATTCTTTTTAAATCATAAATCTGCTTTTGCTTGGTTGTATGCAGATTTAAAAGGTATTCTTACCAAAGTTTGTGAGCATCAAATTACCTTAGAGGAAGATGCTACACCAGTTTGTCAAAGACAACACCGTCTTAATCCAAAATATTCTCTCATGGTCAAGGAGGAAGTAGATAAACTATTAGACGTGGGCTTCATATATCTAGTCCCGTATAGTGAATGGGTTTCACCAATTGTGATAATACCGAAGAAAAATGGAAAAATCCGTATCTGTCAGGACTTCCGTAAATTAAACGCAGCTATCAAGAAAGATTACTTTCTTTTACCTTTTACAGATAGTATATTGGATGCAATAGCTGGGCATGAATGTTATTCCTTTTTGGACGGATTCTTGGATTATAATCAAATAAAATTTGCAGAAGAGGACCAGTTGAAGACTACTTTTACTACAGATTGGGGCACATTTGCTTATAAAGTAATACCATTTGGGTTATATAATGCCCCAGCCACATTTCAAAGGGTAATGACGCAAGCGTTTCAGGATTATTTACGATTGTCGATGGAAATATTTTTGGATGATTTTTGCACATTCATTACAACAGCAAATCATTTGGAATGTCTTGGTAACTGTTTGGACCAATGTGATAAATATGGGATAACTTTGAATTCTGAGAAGTGTCAATTTGGTGTACCATTAGGAAAACTTTTGAGACATATCGTTTCCGTGGTCGGTATCGCTATTGACCCAGATAAAGTTACTCGTATATTGGTTTTACCAAAGCCAGAAATAGTGTCTGGTGTTCAAGATTTCATAGGCCATGTCAGCTATTATAGGCAATTCATTCATTTATTTGCAAAAATATGTCAACCGTTAATGAATCTCTTAAAGAAACCACCACCGGATGGATCTAGTCTAATTTGGACTGAAGAATGTACATTTGCGTTTGAGGAGTTAAAACGAAAATTGGTGTCAACACCAGTACTTGTTGCACCTTGTTGGACAAAACCCTTTCATGTTTATGTTGATGCCTTGAATGTTGCTATTGGATCCGTATTGAGCCAGAAAGATGAAAAGAATTTGAATCATCTCATCTATTATGTTAGTCGACAATTCATAGCTGCAAAACGAAATTATACTACGACTGAACGGGAAGCCTTGGGCATGATCTATTTTGTCCAGAAATTTTGGCATTATTTGCTTGGTTATCCATTTGTATTTTATGTCGATTATGATGCTCTTAAGTATATGATTAATAAACCTCAATTGAGTGGATGCATCGCTCGGTGGGTATTACTCCTTCAAGAATTTAATTTTACTATTAATATTCGATGAGGAAAGAAACATGCCAATGCAGACTATTTATCTCGATTGTCCAATATATTCGGTGACGAACCTATCAATGATGCACTTCTTGATGCGAAATTATTTGCCGTCGACGTGATCACCCCAGAATATAGTGAATTGATCCAGTATCTGACATTTCAGACATTTCTACCTATATATAATAAAAAACTTAAGAAATGCTTGATTTTGAAAAGTGCTCCGTATACGATGATTGGAAATGTTTTGTATAAGCAGGGGAGAGACGGAATTCTACGCCGTTGTATTTTTCAAAGTGAAGTACGTATTATATTGGAAGGATGTCATTTGGATAGTTGTGGAGGGCATTTTGCTGGTGATAGCACTGCCCGCAAAGCCTTAATGGCGGGATATTGGTGGCCAACAATGTTCTCAGATGCGCATCAATATGCCTGATGTTGTGATCCTTGTCAGCGTATTGGTAGACCTACAGAAACTTCTGCCATGCTGTTGGTACCAATTTTAGCATAAGCACCGTTTGAAAAATGGAGTATTGATTTTGTAGGACCAATCGCACCAGCATAATGTAATGGACAGAAAAGATATATTTTGGTAGCGACGGATTACGTGACAAAATGGGCGGAGGCGATGGCAACAAAAACTGATAATGCCGATACCATAGCCACATTTTTATATGAGAACATTATCACTCGATTTGGGTGTCCCAAAGAATTGGTTAGTGATCGTGGAACCCATTTTATTAATTCTACAATTGTGGCTTTGGCAGATAAATATGAGATCAAGCATCGGAAGACAATCCCATATCACCCTCGGGCCAATGGGCAGACTGAAAAGACTAACGGTATTTTGTGTAAAATTTTAATTAAAATAGTGTCTGGTATGAGAACGGACTGGGATACAAAATTGTTCGCAGCCTTGTGGGCATATCGTATTGCGTATAAAGTAACTACCAATTCCACACCATTCCAATTGATGTATGGGCAAGAGACAATATTACGAATTGAATTGGAAGTTCAGAATTTATGAATTGCATTGGATGAACGTCTTGGTGACAAGGAATCCCTCCACCATCGGTTAGCACAATTGAAAAAATTGGATGAAGTTAAAGCTACGGCTCTTTTAACTTTGGAAGCTACATAGCACCGCCATAAGAGTTATTATGATAGTAAATTACGTCCTAAATCTTTTATGCTCAATGATCTGGTGTTTCTTTATGATAGTCGCTTTCACCATTTTCCGGGGAAATTCCAGGTCCATTGGCATGGACCTTATCGAGTAATGAAGCCTTTTTTAATGGTTCAGTTCAATTGGAAGATTTTATGGGTATTCAATTTACCACCCAAATTAACGGCAATCGTTTACGTCTTTATTTTACGTAAACCTGGGATGGATTTTCAAAATTGGAGGAAAGAGGGTGTACCTGTTCATGATAGCTTACCTTTAATGAAGGTGCATGATGGCTAGAAAGAAGGTTGATGGTCAATTTTGGATCCTAATACGGACTAGTCATGCAAATCAGAAGTGATGTTCTGACACACTGGATTAAGGATTGTTGCTTTAGACCCCGAGTAAAAAGTTAGGAGCGGGGCACTTAATGGGAGTTTTGAGTAGCATTCTATTTTGAGTTTGGTCATCCGAGTGTATGCTTATTGGAGTGTAGAGTTCTCTGCAATCAGAGAATAACGATCAATCCGAGCATGGAGTACATAATCAGCATTATATAATGTCGATGGAGAGGTTGAAAAGAGCTGCGGACAGAGAGGAGAATGTCTAAAATGTGCGAAGCAAGAGTAACTTGCAATCGCCGTCCTTAGTAGTGGTCACCAACATGGAGCCTATTAAGTTGGAAATCTGTTGGTCCTTACAAAGACAGAGAGATTTTAGAAATGCACAAATGTACATGTTTTTGCGAGGATCGGATAATTTGCCTCCAATTGATGTAGAATTAGTTGCAGAGTACATAGGAAATTACGACCCAGAGGATGGTTCAAGTGTAATAAAAGGGAGAATAATTGGGATTGATGAGAGTACCTTACAGAAGGTATTATATTTACCGATAGGTGAGTTAGCTGTAGGTGTCGAAGTGTCCAGTGACTTCAGACCGGGAAGTTACTTCAAAGGGGACATGGCGTCCTTTGAGAAAAATCAAGGCTGAAAAGTGGCAGAGGCACTTACTCCAGAGCTTGCAGAGTAGATGCGATTCATTCAGAAGCGGCTAGGCTTGAATCAACATACCACGTACATGTCCAAGTGCTTGTTGTTTGCTAGGATTGGAACATTGGAAGGCATGGTCTTTAATTGGGCAGCCTTTGTAGCAACCCGTATCCATGCAGAAATAGGAGCCAAGCGAAAAACGGGTAAATTTGCTTTGTTGCTATGGTCTAATTATGCGCACACGTTAAGTCAACTGGCAGGGGAGAAGAGCGTGCCCTCCCCAATGTTGCAACAGGGTATGCGGAGTTTACCAGCTAGCCCAGGGATAGTGGTGCACGAAATTAGGGAATCGTGTAGATCGCGGGAACGGGAGGTTATCCCGGAGACTACACCAGGGCAGGCTTCGATTTGTACAGTGTTAGAGAGGGTGGTTGAGGCTCCAGTTTTGAATCCCGGGGTACTTGTAGAAGGGAACCTCACGGAAGTAATATTGGGACAAATTTCCCAATTGCAGCTTATCGTGACGTAGCTAGAAGGGAATCTAAGACAACAATTGGAGTCTAGCCGGAAAGAGATACTGGAGAAAGGCCGCCGAATTGTAGAACAAAGGCACCTGATTAGGGCAAAGACGGAGTCCAAGGTGGCATTGGAGCAAAAAGTAGCGGAAGAAAAGAAAAATTGGGCGAATGAAAAAGAACGCATACAAAGAATCCTGAACTAATAGAGAATTAATAGAGAATCGAAGGATATGGGATTTGGAACGGGAAGCGATGAAGTGTCAGGTGCAGGCGGAACGTGATAAAGTAGTGAAATTGGAACAGGAAAAGGTGGAATTGGAAGACCAATACCGAATTGAAACGAAGAAACTGCAGACAAAATTGGTACCTTGAAAAGTGAAGTAGGAAAATTGGAGGGCGATTTGGCCGATGTCGTTCGGCCACAGGAATCTGCTTTTCCAATTTTGGATATTAGTGAGCTGGAGGAGAAGGTGAAGCAACAAGGGCACCAATTAGAGGCGAAGGATGCCAGAATTCTATAATTGGAGGCTCAAGTTCGGGAATTGGGAGCAAATAATGAAGATTTATCAACGCAGTTGAAGATTAATCATGTAGATTTATCAGAGGAGGATGAGGACGTGCCATTAGAGCCAGACGCAGAGGAACCTCCTACGAATCCAGGAGTATCTCAATCTCAAGAGCCAGCCTCATAACAAGTTTTACCGATTTTGTGTTTGCGAGGACGCTGCACAGGTAGGAGTGGGGCTATGTAGAATGGATAGGAATTTTAGGATTTACAATACATAGTTTGTAGGATTAAGAGTAGGCAGGAAGCCGATAAATGGCCAGCTTCAAAGGCAGCATGGATAAGGGAGTTAGAAAAAGTGGTTATCGTCGGTTGTGTAGCGGTTAATATCGATTGGAATAAGTATAAATTGATTCGGACAGTAGCAGTAAGGGCTAGACTCTGATAGTCCCGAGCCGGGGTAAGCTTCATGCTACCTCCTTTTTTTTTCTTTTGTTACACTATAGCGGAGGATCCGGATTCTATTCCAAAGAGTTATACCATGTCAACGATGAAGTATAATAATAAAATAGAAAGTTTATATATATGTGGATGAGTAAGAAATTATGATTGTTTGTTACATGAAGTTCTTTGCGGTGAATTGGAGGTTGAAGACCAGCTACGTCAATGAAATTTGGTTGTGGATCTGAGGGTCATACCGTATTGATTGTGAGAGTTGAGCGGTGGAGAATATTGGAGTAACAATTTGTTTTGAGAGACGTTGTAGGTGAGAAATTATTTCCAGTGATCGGAGAAAGAAGCGGGTGTATGTAGTCTGTGGAAATGGTGTGACATTGCCAATTGTTGTAATGAATTCGGAAGAAGACAAAAGATTACAGTAGGAGTATTGGTGGACGATTGTGTCACAAAGTATCTTTAGTTGTGGAATAGCAGAACCAGTAGAGTGGACAGCGATATTTTAGAGAAAAGCATGTACGTGTGCTTTCGACTCTAATATTCAGTAGGCAGTTAGTTATATGACCCTAACGGTTTAACTCAACACAAATAGTCTTTCCCTGTGTTCGAATCCCCCTTTACAGACTTACTCTGGGCAGTATTGGTAGAGTAAGTGAGACGGACGACAACAACAATACATCTTTTTCTAATTCATGTCTTTGACAGTTGCTCCTAATGGCTCCAACCATGGTCATATTTAGCATTGAAATGTATCATCCTCTTTTTGCTCAATTAAAGGCTATGAAAATTACACTAGTATGTTTGAAGCTTGAGTAACAAGTAAATCTTTTGAATATTATTCTACTAAATCTCTCAACACTTAAAGGTTGGATTTGATGACTTACTTGCTTCTATCACTTTATTCTATCTTAGAATACATAGCTGCATATTGATGAAGGTTTTAGTTTAACTCTCTCCCTTTTATGACTATTCCTTAGATCCGATCTTCATAAAAAAGTCATCATCAAATACGTTTGGATTTGTAGAGATAGGTTGATAAAATTTTTGTACCTTTTGAAATATATTAGTGAGATTTTTGGTTGATTTTTATATGTGTTCATTGATATCATAGCCGTGCTAATGAATAAGATATTTTAATTTGTCCCACCTTCATCGTAAATCAAACACCTTTTTGACCTCATATTCTTTATGATTTTGGATTTTGCTATTGGACGGCAATCATTATACTCTTTTCAAAATACGCGACTGTTTATAAGGCTCTTAAAGAGAAATATAAAAAATTGGATGTATCTTTATAGAAGATGGTAGTTCTAAGCAATAGGCCTTTGGATTAATTTGCTTCTAGATAGAAAATAGTCCTAACCTTTGATAGTCAAGTTTATCGTGTGGCCGCTTGGTCTTGATGTTTTGTCAAAGAAGCCATATTTTATCTCCAATATAAAAAGTAGGCAGCCAATTCTTGAATTTATTAGCAGATACATTGTAAGTATCTTGAGTTGCTTACAATTGAAGCTTTAAGGTTGTTTAATGTTACAATAGATGGTTTGTAAATCTTTCAACTACTGGATTGTTATTCCTTGGCATATTTAATAGATCAAGCTTTGGATGATATCCATAGTTGGAATAAAATGGTGTTAATTGAATTGAAGTATGAATAATATTATTTTATATAATTTCTATTAATAATAGATATAGAATCTAATCGTCTTATTGATAATTAATATTATATTTTATATATTGCTCCAAAATTTGATTAATTTATTTTGTTTGGCTGTCAATTTGAAGATAGAAAGCCAAAGAAAGTTTAATATCCATTTTCAATATTTTAAAAAGACATCTCTAAAACTTAGATATGAACTAAGGTCCTTAATTGGATACAATATCATCTTATAGGCCATAATATTGATATATATTGTTAAAAAAGAGCCTTGCCATTTCTTCACTAGAAGCAATTTTTTTATAAGGAATAAGATGAGCCATCTTTGTGAGTTGATCAGCCACCACAAAGATGTTATCTAATAAACTGGACGGTAGTAAATTCATAATAAAATCCATTAAAATAGAAGATCATAATCATCTTAGAACAGACAAGAGCTATAAGAGTCCATAAAGGTGATGTTGAGGATTCTTGGATCTTGAATAGATGTCTCTAGAGAACACAAAATCCTTCATAGTCTTCCATATTTGAGGCCACTAAAAATCTTGAGAAATAAGTTTTAAAGTCTTATTAAATCTCTTTCTTCAAAACTTCAAATGTAGCAATTTTTGTACATTAGATATAGATCTTGAAATCACCTCTCCAGTCGCATGTCCCGATGTCGTATTGTAATTGCTTATAGTATGTAAAATCCACTCAAAATATATAATATGTTTATAGGTTTAGATATGTGTTAAAATGGTTAGTAAAGTAAATAAAAAGGAAATTAATATAAGAAATTTTATTTTAGATTTTTACTTAGTTTGATTATGGGATTTAAATAACATAGATTTAAATGTTTAGTATGAAGCCTTGAAAGAAGGTGGGAGCCTAAGGATGAAAATTTAAGCTAGTAGGAGGCTAATTGGGAGGGATGAAATCAAGGCATGGTCCGATGAAGGGAAGGAATGGAGAACTTCATCCCTATTGGTTGAATACCATGCCTAATGGGCTTTGAGGAGGCTGCCTGCAACCTTAACAAGGATTTCGGCAACTTCAAGGAGACCATAATAAAATCAAAGACTAGAATTAGAAAGCTTGTTTTTTAGGCTACAATTTTGGTATAAAAATCAAGGGATTTGAGATTTTAATGAGGGAGGAGTAGGCGCTTGAAATTAGGGTGTACAAATAGTACCTACTGTCACTCTTTTGAAGATTGAAGGAGTTGTATGAGAGCTTTTGGAGATCGAAAGGTGCGGCTATAGAGGTGATTTTAAGATCTACACCTAACATAGAAGAATTACTACAATTGGAATTTTAAAGAAGGAGATATTGGGAGTCAAAGACAGCAGATTGAATTCCAAGGTAGTAAGTAGGTCGTTTTATTCATAGTGAAGGGTATTATCATATCTTAAGTTTCTGGATGAATTTTTGTCTAAAACTTTCCAAAAAGATGTATCTTTGTACTAAAAAGCTATAAATAAAAGTTTCATAGCATTTGAACTTTTAGATTGTGAGATATGAAGAATTTAGTACACGGGTGTTTGTAAATAAGGGTTTGAAGCTATTGTTAGGATTTTGGCAATATCTAAAGATCGATAATTAATCAATAGTTGAAATTTGTGGTGGTAGTTTTTAAGACTACATCAGTACTTCTTGTAAATTTGGAATAGATTTGGACGGTTGGATTAAAATTTATAGGTTATTGAAGTTTGGAAAAATTCCCTTCCTATGGGGGAATGAGGGTTTAGAGTATTTTGTTATGTATTGAGAGGTTTGAGGAAATAGGGCTTATGTATTGGGTGTAATAGTCCTATGAAGAAATATTTTATATAAATTTGGGGGGTTTTATTATACTTGGATCTTACTTGAATAATTAGTGGCAGTCAGAAGCCCAATGCTTTCTTGAGGCAAATTCTCTCTACTACGACACCGATCTCCAAAAGCTCTCATATAATCCTTCTATCTTCAAAAGAGTATCAATAGGTATTATTTGTACATCTTAACTTCGAGCACCTACTATTTTTTCACATAAATTTTAAATCTTTTAATTTTTATACCAAATTTGTAATATAAAAAATAAGCTTTCTAATCATAGACTTTGATTTTTAAATGCTTTTTTTGAAGTCACCAAAATCCTTTTTCTCCTTGTAGTTAGTCTCTTCAAAGCCCATTGGATATGATCATTCATCAATAGGAATAAAGAACTTCGCCCCTTTGCCTTCATTCATCCATACTTTATTTTTATCCTTCCAAATAAGCCTCTTAGTAGTTTAGTTCTTTATCTTTGGTCCCCAATCTCCTCTCAAGGCTTCATATTAAACATTTAGGTCCTATATAATTTAAATGCCATAACCAAATTAGGTAAAAAAAATCAAAATAAAATTTCTTATATCAACTCTTTTAAATGCTTTATTAACCATTCTAATACGTATTAGAACTTATGAACATATTACTCATTTGAATTATTTTTTTATATATTGTAAATAATTACAATACAACAACGATCTAAATCAATATTTTAAAAGCTTTTATAAAGTACTATGCTGATTATTTAAACCGCTATCATAAACAAATATCTAATCACCTTCTTCAATTGCTCTAGGCCTCAATTAATATTTTTTATAAAACTGAACCTTATTTCTTAGCCTTGCTTTATGTAATCTTTTTAATACTAACTCCACATCTTCTGATCTTTGTTCAAGTTGCTAAATTTTAATAGCCAACAACTCTTTTCTTGTTAATCTATCTTCCCAAGGTAGCATACTCTAAGTTGGCACATGTTCTTCAATTGGCATAATAGATTTTTAATTTGTTATGAGTTTCACTAGCATATATCTTATCACTAAACTATGTGTTGTTTGATCAACCTATAATATATAAGGTAGAAGTCAAGGCCATTCCTTCATTCTTCCACTACAAGCTTTAATCAAGGCTTTTACAATTAATAAATGTCTATGTTTACTCTTTGTATTTCCCTCTAGATTATAAATAATAGTCAATAATACTTTAATTTTTCATCTTTTAAAGAATTCACAAGCTTCATGTACATCCAATTCTTTACAATTTGTACTGATCTTTTCTACACATCCATAGCAACAAATAATATCCTCAAGCAAAAATGTATAAATTCCCTCTATAGACTTTGTCTTTAATGCCTTGTCTTCTACTTGGTTTGATAAATCTTTATAAGCCAAAACTAAATATTTCATTTGCCATAGTTCCATCGGCATAATAACTAAATCCACAATCCATTTAAATTGAATAGCCAAAGGAAATATTGGATGTAGATCATCTCAATGTCATATATTTGAATACATTTGATAAATTACACAAGATTTTACAAATGAAGTTACATCTTGATACATATTCTTCTACCAATATTATTCCTTCAATTTAGCAATAGTAGCTTAAATTCCTCTATACTCTACCCATAGACTATTATGAAATTTCTTGAATAGTTTTTGTTGATCTTCTTTAGTACCTACTACTTGTTGTGGCATTGCAATGTTTGATTTTGGCCTCTTCTATAGAAATCCTCTTTATAATATGAACTTATATGTTTTTTTTCTGACCTGTTTAAATTTTTCAACCAACCAATTAGCATACTTGGTTAATGAATTCAAATAATATCAAATATCCAATAACTCTTATTTATAATTTTCTTCATAAAATGACTTATTTTCATTGTTTAATTGTGAAATTGAATAAAATTTTGTATCTACATTATTAATATCTTTAATCATCTCATCTTTTCTATCATATTTTATTCAAGATAATATATCTGCTATTAGATTGTCTTTCTTTGTAATATACCAAAATTTTGGATTTAATAGCTTAATATAGGTAATCTATTTCAATATTATAATATCCAATGTTGTATATTTAATAATTATTCTAAATAAAAGCAAACAATTTATTTCAATTACCATTGTTATTTCAATTAAATAATCTTTTTTAACTTTCATAACTAAAATAATTCTCCATTATTCTCTTTTCACTTGTAAATATGCATGCTATCAAGTACTTAAAACCTTAGTTCCAAATCATATTACAAATCTACATCTATTTAAATCATTTTGACCTACAATCCATTTACTGGCAATTGGACTAGTATCCATTATAAGAATCACTAGTCTATTGCACTTATAATCAATTTTTCTTAATATTAGAGGTGATATAAATAATTTTTTTAATCTTTGTACTACTTTGATATACTTTTTTTTCTATTTAAATCAATAACTTTTATATAATAATTCATATAATAGATCCATTATATAAGCATAGTGAGGAATCCAAATATGGTAGAATATATATGCATCCAAAAACCTATGTACCTTTATTAAAGAATTACAATCTTTTTTCATTCTTCTAATTGCATCAACCTTTGCTGGATGTAATTTTTTTTAATAAAATTTATATAAATGTCCAATAATTATAACTTATTATATTTTAAATATAAATTTTGTATCTAATAATATAAGATGAATTTCCTCAAGTCAAGTCAATATCTTTTTATGATCTTGTATATAATTAATAACATACTTGCAACATCTCTTCTTATTTAAAGTTTCATCCTTGTCTTCTTCTTTGCATCTTTTAATAAGAACATCATCTAAAAAAGACAGTCTTTTTAGGAATAAAATCCCTCAATACCTTATTCATCCCATTCATTATATGTGCAACTAAGTTAGTAGCACCTTGAGGAAGAGTACACATTCTAACTAGCTTAAGTGGTGTTCTCATCATTGTCATGTCTCTACTCTCCTTTACAAGTTGAAATTGGTCATAGCTTAAATACAAATCACCCATTGAATAAATTGCCCTTCTTGCAAACACTTCAATAAATTCATCCATTAATAGTCCAATTCTTACATTCTTGATAGTCATTATATTTATTAGCTACATATCTTTAATAAATTATAATAATCCATTTTTCTTACGCATCGTGAACCATCAACTAGAATAAAATGTAAAAAAGGGCTTTAAAATCTTCATTTTTATCTTCTCTATTAATAATTCCATCAAACTTGACAAATGTGTTGTCGATATTAGAATTGGCCTCAATTTCCAAGGTACATGTGGTATAGTAAAAATAACCATTGAAGTTATAATATTTGGATCTACACATCCAATTTTATTAAATTCAAAGGCAAATGATTTATCTCGTTTTTTTAGCATCTCTTTGAAGTATAGAATTTCTTCTAATAACAAAAAAATATCAAAACTAATCTTCAATTCTTCAAAAGTCTCTTTAGTAAACTTATGTTTAATATTCTTTAAATCCCTTAAGTTTTTTTTTCTTGATGCTTTTTCTATGTATTCTTTAAAATCTTTTAACAAAGATCTAGCAATGAATTTTATCTTCTTATCTATCATCTAATATTTTATTTCAATCATAATCTCAAGAGCTTAAAAAGATTCAAGTATAAAATAGATTTTCCTTGAATGAATTTTTACAACCTTATCATCATCTCCTAATCCAATCAATGCAATCAATTTCCAAGAATCTTCTAATCCATTTTCTTCATAAACACCTAATTTTTTTAATTCACATAATTCTTTTTTAACATTACATAATTTTTTTCATTCTTTTCTTTTTAAATTATCAACTTTCTTATACATGATACTTCTATTTTCAAAAATATCAATAAAACTTGTATCAAAAGTATCTATATCTTGCAAAAATATTTTTTCTTTTGTACCTCCATAATCTCACTTTATAGTGGTACTTCTTCAAAATCCTTAAATTCTTCAATGATCTTTTGTAATAGATTCTTTCTCAATTTGTCTCAATTTTGCTCATAATTGGGAGGCATAATTAGAAATTGTACTACTTTTCTTCCATCTTCATTGTATATCTATGCATAAGCTAAACCATCATCAAATACCTTTGTTTCTATCATCCATATTGCCATAATATATGGTTGCATCAAAATAAGCAGATAAAATATTATATCTTACACAAAAAAAATTTGTTCCATTGCAACATCATTAATTTGAATTTTTATATTTAGGTAAGTGCCATATAATTCATCTCATGTATTATTAGTTGCCCATATTATCCATACATGATCTATATCAATTGGCCACTTTTATTCCATATAAAGATCTTTAGATATAAGATTTATCTCTGCACTATAATCAATCATAACAACAACCAATTCATCCATACTTCCAATCTTTACTAATGCCTTTATAGTTGCCTTAGCTCAATGCTTTCAAGTATAATAACTTGAAATCTCTTTTTTATTATTACTTTGATCATTAAAATATATTTTTTGATTATGATTCCTTTCTTCACTTATTGATTGTTTGCAACAATTATCAAATTCATCTTCTTCATCTTTACATACACGTGCATCAATAGTATGATTTAATCTAGCTTCATCAATTAATTGCTTCTTTTGCTTAATATTATCAATAATAATATTATAAAATTTTTCTTTGCAATTTTTAAAGTCTCCTTCAATGTAAATTCAACTTTAATATTGAGCACATGCTCCTTATACACTTCTTTTAAATCTATTATTGCTTCAATATCAGAGAGCAATTTATAAGATGTTGACTTATTTTTCTTTCCTATGTTTTTTGATTTTTTCTTTAATACTATTAAATATCCTCTATTGGTAATTCTTATGAAACCATCTCATGAATCTCCCTTTTGGAAGAATTTCCTTCTTTTATGTCATCAGAATCTTATCTTTTCTTTTCTTTCATCAAAGCTTTATGTTGGCTCTTAACAATATAGGCATGCACTAATAAAACTTCTATAGGATCCTCCCAATTTATAATTTTGTAAATTATTGCAGTAGTCCTCAGTAAAGCTTTCCATGGCATCTTCTTTTTATATATTGTAGAAATGACAAAAGATCAAAGTCCTTTTACTTCAATATTTCTAAAAAAATCTTATTTTTTATCATAATCTATCCTAGCACCATAACTTGCAACTTCCATTGCTGCAATCTAATTTGCTATCAAATAATTTTTAATTAATGCTTTTATACTTCTTTTATCAAAGTTGGTTTGAAAAAAATCACTAATATCCTTTAATGCCACTTTTCTATCTTTTCAAAAAATAATGCCTTGTTGCACCATTTCATTGAATTTATCACAATTTTTTTGAGAATAAGGATCATCATCACACCAAATACATCTTTGTACATATCCTTGCTTAGGAATAGTCTTTGAACTTGTTGTAGAAGTCTTTTTTTCAAGCCTTGCAAGTTTTATTTAAAGATTTAGCATCCCACATATAATTTCTTCAATTTTCACATCTTCTTTTTTTGGTGTAATCATTGAAGGTTGGACAATAGGTACTATTGATCGTGAAGTAGGTACTTGAATTTTAGATACTTATACAATTTTTTGAATATCAATCCTATCGTTTTTTTTTTTTTCTTTTTGCAAGCAATCCTATTATAAATTCAACTTCTTTCCATTTTGTTGTCAATCTTTCATCCTCTTTCTTATTACCAAGAAGAATTTCTAACTTTTCTTGCAGTTCTCCATCAGTTGCTTTAAGAAAAAATTCAACCTTGTTTGATTCCAATATTATCTTTTCTATTTTTGATAATCAAGAATATTGCCATTCAAATTTTCTTGACAAATTTTTGTATTAAGATGCTCGATCTATTCCAAAAATGACTTCTTAGTGATCCAATCAGAATTTATTAAGAAATATTCATTCCTTAATATGTAGAAGAATGTCTCTTAAAAACTTTCAAATTATCCTATCATTAATTTCACATGTTTTCTTATCTCGGATATTGTGGCAAGCTCAAATAATAGAATCATCTTTTTTTCTAAAATATAATTCAATTCTATTTTCCACACATAGCATCTCAAATATTTAGAAATATTCCTTCTATCAGATTGAAAAGCCTTATTATTTATTATTTGTAATGCTTTGATTGCCAAAGCCTCCTCGTGATTATTACCATATTCTTATTGTATAAACAATGTAAATGCTTGAAACATATTTGCAATATTTGAATCCAAGTATATACCTTGTCTACCAATAGAAAATCCACTTGAAGTTTTACTTAAAGATCTATTTGAAGCACCATTCAAAACTCTATCAAAAACTCCAAATTCAATTTTTTTATTTTTTTATGCCATCAATTTTAAATAATCACAAATAAAATCCAACACCCTCCATCTCAAATATTTACATCAAATTCACTACTTATATTATATCATGTGGTCTTATTTAGAAATGCACCATTTTTCTTTGCAAGCCTTAACTCTAGTCAGTGAGCTTTAGCAAGCTGTAACTCTAAATTTGATTGTTCACTTAATATAAAATTTTGCATACAAATGCCTTCATAAGTCTTCTATATGCTAAAAAAATTTTAGTTCAACCCAACTTATAGATTGTAGAAAAATGTCCAAAAACCACACTGATGTCACTTGGCTATCAACTTTAAAGTTGATACAGATGTTTTAGTAGCAATTTTTCCTTCTCCAACTAATAAATTGAATTCAAAATTGATATATAATTTGATTTCAAAGTCTTCTAATACCATGCCAAATTTCATCTTATTTCAACTAATAGATCTTTAGTTAATACAAAAATCTTAAATAACTCCAAACTGCCAATTTCTAGAACCTCCTTGTATTAATGATAAAATATCTTTCAACTAAACCATTAGATTATTAAAAAAATTTATACTCTTATCACATCTAATTAATCACACGTTATTAAATTTCCAACTATAGATATTATACCAATTACATACATTGATAAGGACAAGAACTCGATGAAAGCAAATAAACATATGAAACTTCTATTAAGAAGTATAATAAAATAGAAGTAAGAAAGTATGTATATTAAAAGAAACTAGAATGGCTATTGCCACAAGACAAGAAAATTATAGAGTCTTGAATCTAGACTAGAAGCAAGAAAGGAGTTGACAAGAGTGAAGAAGGTTTCATTCTTATCTTTATAAATACTATCTAACTAAGAGCTACGTGGCGGTATTCTATAGAACCTCTTACATGTGTCTAATTTACAAGACAAGTGTCAAACTTGCATGACAAGTTTTCCACATGTGTGCCATGTACTTGACTTGTTCTACAAGCTACCAATATGTGTGACACATGGCTAGCTTGTTGCACAAGCTACCAACATGTGCGCCATGTGGCTAGCTTGTTAACCAAGTTTTTAACCTACCAATCACCTATAGACATATATATAAAGGTGATTTTGCATCTATAAAGCTTCTAGGAAGCTTTTCTATCAGATATTATCAAATCAATTTATTTTACTTACTTCTATTGGTTTATATTAACTAGATAATTACTAAAGTAAATCTTATGTCTGTGATATTATTCCCCCTTCTATAGACGAGTTACACAAAGAGCGGTGATTACATGTTGAAGAAGTCTAAGATACGTCCAATTGTCCTTGCCACATACTCTGATCTTTGTTCTCTTCAAAGATAGTTGATAGGTCCTTTCAGCCATTGATAATGTACCATACCAAGGCGAGAGGACCACCTTATTATTTGATCATTTTTGAGGCCTTCATAACTCTCTTCAAAGAAAATATTAGGAACACCATCAAGAGTAGTTTCTATCTCTAAAAGTATTATCTAAATATCAGGAGTCTCTTCCAAGGTCATAATACCAAACACGTTGTAATGTGCCATCAATCCGAGGAAGGATATGTTGTTCTTGAGGATTATGAGGATAAGATTCACTCCTCAATCCAAATTATAAGGTGGCTTCAATTAAGAGTTGCTTATAAATTGTAGTGTGAAGTATAAAGAATAATAAACAACAATAAAGGAGAAGAACAATATAAAAAAAATAAAATATGTGCAATTAATTAATTGCATACTATAAAACTAGTCATAGTCTGTTCACTAGATTTTCACCTAATAAAAAATAAAAGTAAAAAGTATAAATTATATTTTTAAGTAGATAATTTTTTTATCTTTCTAATGATGAAAAAAACATGTAAATCTAAATTATTAAAAATAAGTTATGATAATTCAAAATTAGAAGATAAATAATAGAAAAAATTAAGTAGAAATTTTTACCTCAAGGATAATTTGTTACAAGATCATGGATTCGAACCTCACCAAGGCTCACAAGTAGTGTATATGGGTGTCCTAGAGGGATCACAAGGCCTTAGTCTTATCCTCCTACCTACATCCAAGGTGCCACAACCCATATAGGACTTGTTGTCACGGACATAAGATTTACTCCAATAAATTATCTAAGTGATATAGACCAATAGAAGTAGATAAAATAAGTTGATTTGATAATATCTGATAGAGAAGCTTCCTAGAAGCTTCATAGATGTGGAATCACCTTTATACATGTATATAGGTGATTGGTAGGTTAAAAACTTGGTCAACAAGCTAGCCACATGGCGCACATGTTGGTAGCTTGCGGAACAAGCCAAGTACGTGGCGCACATGTGGGAAACTTGTCATGCAAGTTTGATGCATGTCTTACAAATTAGACATGTGTATGAGATTCTATAGAATATTGTTATGTAGTTCTTAGTTAGATAGTATTTATAGATGTAAGAGTGAAGCCCTCTTTACTCTTATCAACTCCTTTCTTGGTTCTAGTCTAGTTTCAAGAGTCTTCATGTTTCTAGTCTTTGGCAATAGCCATTCTAGTTTTTTTTGAATATACATACTTTCTTATTTCTATTTTGTGACTTTTCTTTGATACACTTTCCATTAGATTATGCATCTCTTTTTAGTTCATGTCCTTGATAGATTGACAAGAATATACTTATAATATCATAGCTTTGTCTTGTCTTGATTTAAGAGTGGATTATCCCTTTTTTCTTAATAAGATACAAGTATTTTAGAAGTTGCGGATTACCTTCTTTTAAACTGATATTATTCCTAGTGTTTTCTTTGTTCTCCCTGTTATTTATCTCGAGTAGTGTTATATATTTTTTGAAGTGTTATCATGGCCGAACTTGCCGAAATGAAGAGTGCAATGGCACAAATGCAAGAGCAGATGAGGGAATTGATGCTTGCAATGCATCAACTCACTGTACCTCCATAAGGAGCAATAAGGTTACCAAATAATGAAGATATAGATATGGTTGGAGCTGCTTCAACATCTACACCAAGCCATATAATTCCTCCTACATTGGAACATCGTCCAAGTATCAGAGAACCAAAAATTGGTCTACTTGAGAAGTTTGATGGCACAAGATCCAAGTTTTGAGGATTCATCAACCAAGTCCAATTGGTGATTGAATTGCAACCGCAAAGTTTTTCAACTCTAAGATCACAAGTCAGATTTATTGGTACACTACTTTCAGGTTCTGCCTTATCTTGATTTTTATCTTTTGTAAAACGACGTGATCCAATATTGGATGATTTAGAAGCTTTCTTAGCAGAATTTTGATCTATGTATGGAGAACATGATGCAACTTGTGTTGCAACCAACAAGCTTCGTATCCTATGACAAGACAATCGATCAGTGACATTATATGCTTCACAATTTTGACAACTAGCAATCGATATCAAGTGGGACGATGCTGCATTCATCAGTCAATTTCTCTACAGATTACAATATGAAGTGAAGAAATTGATGTTGAACTTATCCGATCCTCAAACATTGAGTCAAGCAATTGACTTTGTGGTGAAGTGTGATAATCGGTTTTTCGAATTTAGATCTGAAAGTCATACAAGACAACCTCAGCGACATTATAATTCAGTGGCAACACCAATGACTTCTCAATATGTACCTTCAGAAGTCGAGGACATGAAAATTGATGCTATACGTTTTAAGCCGCTTATTGAACAAAAAAAGACTCGATGTTGTCAAGAAGGATTATGCTTGTATTGTGGAGAACCTAAACATATTGTTCAAAATTGTCCAAAGAAACGACGCAACCACAAGATGAGGAGTACGACTATCAAAGAAGACAATATGTCGGAAAACGAGTTTGTCCAGCCTTAATAAGGACCGTGCGGCTGGGATCTTGTACAATTTCTAATGAAGGTCCTATCCTCTACTCACAACCATCTCCTTGTTTTATAATAGATGTGTATTTAAGACCTAATAATTACAAAGCCTCTACTTTAATAGATTCGGGAGCCTTGGCTTACTTTTTAGATGAAGAATTTGCTAAAAGCCATAGAATATAGATAGTACAAAAATCTAAACCCGTACACGTAGAAGTCATAGATGGTCGTCCTTTATCTTTTGGAGATGTTACTTATGAAACACTTCCTCTAGATGTAGTGGTAAATGGATATAATAGTTGCATAATTTTTAATATAATTAGATCTCTCTCTATTCCAATTATTCTTGGTCTATCATGGTTAGAAAAACACAACCCTCAAATAGATTGGATTTCTTGTATTCTAAACTTTTCTAAAAGTATAGCTAATAATATAATTAATTAAGTAAAAAATCATAAGTCTAATAGAATTAAACCTGCGTTTGTAGGTGCAAGAATTAAACTTGCATGTTGTAAAAGAAGGATCACCTTTTGTCATTTATGCTATACCTATTTCCAACAATGGAAAGACCTCAAGTAGCATTCCAAGTCAGTATTAAGATTATCAAGACGTTTTTGAGAAAAAAAATACAGATATTCTTTCGAAACATTATCCATATGATTGTTCAATTGACCTTAAAGAAGAAACTGAGCCACCATTTGGACCAATCTATAATTTATCACAAGATGAATTTGCTGAATTCAAGGCATATATTGACAATAATTTGGCCAAGAATTTCATACGCCATTCTAAATCTCTAGCAGTAGCTTCATTTCTATTTGTGAAGAAAAAAGATGGATCATTGCGGATATGTATTAACTATCGAGGATTCAACAAGATCACAATCAAGAACAAATATCCATTACTTCTGATATTAGGACTCCTTAACCAGTTGAATCAAGCTAGAATCTATACAAAAATAGATCTAAGAAGAACATACAATTCTAGTACGCATGAAAAAAGGAGATGAATAGAAAATTGTATTTTGAACCAAGTACGGATATTTTGAATATAATGTCATGCCTTTTGGACTTACGAATGCACCAGCTGCTTTTCAACATCTCATGAACGATGCTTTTCATGAGTTTCTAAATAATTTTGTCATCTGCTACCTAAACAATATTTTGATCTATTCTAAGAATGTAGAAGAATATGAAGTACATGTTTGTCAAGTATTATAAAAACTTAGAGATGCGGGATTGTACGCCAAGATGAAAAAGTGTATATTTTACACTACTCAAGTTGATTTCTTAGGATACATCATTTCAAATGATGGTCTCATGATGGATTCTAAGAAAGTTGAGACAATCATGAATTAGAAGATTCCAAAGACGGTAAGAGATGTCCAATACTTTTTGAGATTTGCCAATTATTATCAGATCTTCATCAAAGACTTCTCTCAAGTTACGGCTCTACTTACATGTTTGACTTGTAAAGACAAATTCCAATTGAATCAAGAAGCGGAAGCAACATTTGAAGCTTTGAAGACATTGTTTGTTTCTACACCAATCTTGTATCGTGTAGATTTTTCCAAGGCATTTTTTATGAAAACAGACGCATCAGACTTTGTCTTGGGTGCAATTTTGTCACAAATGGAAATAGATGACAAATTTCATCTAGTAGCTTTTCATTCAAGAAAATTCTCAGCAGCCAAGAACAATTATGAGATCCACGACAAAGAACTTCTTGCAATTGTGGATTCTTTTCAAAAATGGCGTCATTATCTAGAAGGCGCTTTGAATCCAATCACTATGTATACGGATCACAAGAACCTTGAGTATTTCATGTTGGCACATGTATTGAATCGTCGTCAAGCTCGTTGGAGTATGTCTTTGTCAAGATTCGAATTCATTATCACTTATCGACTAGGAAAATAACAAGGTTTATTTGTTGCTCTTTCTAGACATTCTTATTTTGTACCAAAAGAAAGAGATGCAGCTTTTGAGCAACAAAGAATGATTCTCTTGAAACCAGAGCAATTTTATCTTGGAGCAATAAAATCAACATTGACTGTTGATTCAACTTTTTTCAAGCAAATTCAGTCAAGTATGTCCTCAGACCTTCTTGTTCATGATATCAAGAATAATTCTTCCAAGTCTCATGATTCTTCTAAATTTGAGCTCAAGAACAATCTACTATATTTCGAAAGATGTCTATATGTTCCAGAAGGAGAAGCACGTTTACGTGTTCTTCAAGCACGCCATGATTTTCCAGCGGCAGGTTATTTTGGATACAAGAAGACTTTGGAACTTATATCAAGAGATTTTTGGTGGCTTCAAATGTAGAAGGCAATCAAAGACTTTGTACAATCATGTGATATCTACTCAAGATCAAAGACTCCTCGTCTTTGATCTTTTGGGCTTCTTCAGCCATTACCTATTCCAGAACAATCATCGTCTTTTGTTTCTATGGATTTCATCACAGATCTTTCAAGCTCAAAATCTTATGACTCTATATTTGTGATAGTAGATCGATTCACCAAGATGGCACATTTTGTGCTGTGTACAAAATCTATCACAAGTGAAGAAACAACTAAGCTTTTTATTGATAATATCTATTGCTATCATCGATTATTTAAGGATATTATATTAGATAGGAGAATTCAATTTGTGTCAAGATTTTAGAGAACCCTTTTTAAGATCTTAAAAGTGGATATATAGTTATCTTCAACTTTTCATCCTCAAATTGATGGACAAACAGAGTGCTTGAACCAAGTCTTGGAGCAATATTTAAGGTGTACCATCAACTACCAACAAGATGATTGGACAACTCTTCTGTCATTGGCAGAGTTTGCTTATAAAAATACGATATATTCTTCTATGCATCAAACATCTTTCTTTGCCAATTATGATTACCACCCATGACTTGATGCTTTTAACTTTTCAAAAGTTGATAATCCAGCAGCAAAAGATTTGGCAAATTGTTTGTCTGAGCTACATGCAATAATGAAGGTGCAATTAAAAGAAGCTTAAGAATGACAAAAAACAAATGCAGATGCATATTACAAGGAACAACTACAATTCAACGTGGAGGATAAGGTATGGTTACTTCATCGCAAAATTAAGACTACTGGTCCTTGTGATAAGTTGGACTATTGTAGGCTTGGACCTTTTCTTATTTTTGAACAAATCAATCTAGTTGCATATCGATTGCACCTACCGGAGTCCATGAAGATCCATCTTGTATTCTACGTATCATTATTCGAGCCATACAAGACAATGGATATACAAGGAAGAAGACAAATGCCACCGCCTCTTGTAGAAGTGGACAACAATGAAGAATTTGAGGTTGAAGAGATTTTAGATTCAAGGCGGCGCCGAAATCGACTAGAATATCTTATGCATTGGCACGGATACGATATTAGTAAATGCACATGGGAGCCATCAAAGAATCTAGCAAATGCATCAATAAAAGTCAATGCATTTCATTGACAACATCTATCAAAACCAAGATAAATACTCAAGAAAATCTTTGCTACAAAGCAAAGCAGGTTCTATAGAGGTTTCATCCTACCTTATATCATTGTTTGTCATTAGATTTGTTTGTGCTAAAGAGATGGAGGATCAACAACCAGCGAATTTAGATCAAGAGCCATCATTTGTTGATTTATCGGACGAGACATTATGATTATCACAACCTTCAAGACGACGGAATAGAGATGAAGACTCTCAAGAACGATATGTCTTTCCTCGGATTGATGGCAAAATATAACATTGTCATACTGCATTTACGTGCAGTGTATAAAAATATTAAATGTCTTGTATCTATTATTAATACATGTATGAGTGCTAGAGATTATTTTAGAAGATATTATAAGGAGAGGATTTATTATAGCCACTTAGTTAGTAAATTAAGATGGCTATTTGTTTTGTTCCTACCTTATTTATATCCTAGAATAGACTCTTTTGTAATTAGAAGAAAAGTAAAGGTTGTTTTACCTTTCTTGTTGACTTTTGAGGTAGAATGGACCTTGAGAGGGGTAAGAAAGAAGAGCATGGGGTGAATAAGGCCCATCCAATAGGATTTGGCTGCCCATGTGAGCGTCTCATAGTCTAATATGGAAAGAAAGGGAGATATACTCCTCTTGCTAGACCGAGGAGGACGGGCAGTTTTGAGTGGTGAACTTTGGAGAGAGATAGCTTCGAGGAGATAGAAGCGTTTGTAATGAAAATTGGTAGGTGTGTTCTTTAAGTTGTGAGGATTCTAGAACCTACTCACTTGCTTATTTTGGAGTTGTGAGAAAAACATTATGCTTGTTTAAGTAGAGTAGGGTTTGCTGCCATCTGATGAAGAGGGGAAGAAAATTTGATCTGCCACTGCAAGTCTGATTTCGACTCTTTCTTAGTGAAACTTGTTGAAAGTGTATGAAATTGTGCTAGCTTTGTATCAAGACATCTTTTGTAGCATTTGGAGTTGGAGAGCAAAAGTTGTGAGCTTGAGAGTGGGAAGGGGTTTGCTGCCACCCGATGAAGAGGGGTAGAGACTTTGTTCAACCACCCAAGTCGGACAATATCTTCAATCCTTTTGATAATTTAGGTGCTTCTAGTAGCTTATGTAATCTTTTCATGAGAACAAAAATCAATACATTTTGAGCTTTGGTGAAAGTTTTATGAGCCGTGAAGTGTTAAAGAGGGCAAATTATTGCTAGGGTTTGAAGAGTAGAATCAACTAGCTACAAAATCTGGAGTTTGAGAGGCATGCATGCGAAATTTTAGAAATAGTTAGATGGTGGAGTGAGCTTTCTAAAAAGCTATTGCATGTCCAACTTGGAGAAGGGAAGTGATCACAATAAAGGCTGAAGTGAAGAAGAGCTTTGCTGCCTTTGCATTTGCTTGGAAATTTTAGTGCCTACTTGTTTTAGCCATAACTTTTAAACGGCAAGTCATCTATTTGTGAAATTTTGATATGTTTTACAATGGATTATTGGCTTTGCATAGGCTATAAGCACGCTTGATTCGATCTTTGGATGAATTTTTAGTGATTTATTTAGTTTCAGCTTGTTGTATAACTTGTATTCCTCATATACAGTTGTATTTTGAGGTATACTTGAATACATACACACTTTGCTTATACCTTTTATATAAGTATATATACTTGTATTTATATCAAGTATTTGTATCAAGTATTTATACAAGTATTTTATAAGTATTATATATAATATTTATATAAGTATTTATACAAGTATTATATATAATATTTGTATAAGTATTTATTTAAGTATTATACCAAGGATTATATATTATTTTATATAAGTATTTATACAAGTATTATATAAGTATTTATACAAATATTATTCAAGTGTTTATACTTTATATTTGTACAAGTCTTGTACAAGTATAATACAAGTCTAATTTGAAAGCTTGAACAAATATTGTGCAAGTATAGAAGATACTTGCACGGCTTCCTCTCATGTTCCCTGCTAGTTCTAGTAGCAGCTAGGAACCCGGTGTTTTTCCAAGGCGAATTATCTCTTTCCGACAACGTATTTGGTATCAGGACCTTGGAAGAGACTCTTGATGTTTGGTGATACTTTTAGCGGTAGGAACTACTTTTGATGGTGTTTCTAATATTTTCTTTGAAGAAAGTTATGAAGGCCTCAACAATGATCAAATAATAGGGTGGTCCTCTCGCCCTGGTATGGGACATTATCGATGGCTGAAAGGACCTATCAACTACCTTCAAAGGGAATAGAGATTAGAATATGTAGCAAGTACAATTCGACGTATCTTGGACTTCCTCAACATATAATCACCGCTCCTCGTGGAACTTGTCCCAAGAAGGGGGGATAATGTCACGGACATAAGATTTACTCCAATAAATTATCTTATTAATATAGACCAATAGAAGTAGATAAAATAAGTTGATTTGATAATATCTAATAGAATAGCTTCCTAGAAGCTTCATAGATGTGGAATCACCTTTATACATGTCTATAGGTGATTGGTAGGTTAAAAACTTGGTCAACAAGCTAGCCACATGGCGCACATGTTGGTAGCTTGCGGAACAAGCCAAGTACGTGGCGCACATGTGAAAAACTTGTCATGCAAGTTTGATACGTATCTTGCAAATTAGACACGTGTATGAGATCCTATAGAATACCGCCATGTAATTCTTAGTTAGATAGTATTTATAGAGGCAAGAGTGAAGCCCTCTTCACTCTTGTCAACTCCTTTCTTGATTTTAGTCTAGTTTCAAGAGTCTTCATGTTTCTAGTCTTTGGCAATAGCCATTCTAGTTTTTTTTGAATATACATACTTTCTTATTTCCATTTTGTGACTTTTTTTTGATACAATTTCGACTAGATTATGTATCTTTTTCTAGTTCATGTCCTTGACACTTGTGCACCTCCCTTCCTACACGGACTATACTAGCTCCTGGTCCTTCTATTTTATACTAGTAGAACTAATAATTTTACATTTTTGACTTCACCATGGTGTTCAAATACACCCTATTAGCCTAGGAACCTTGTATGGACTTCAAATCTTGCTCCATTTCTTCATAATGGCTTCCAAGGTGGTAAAACTCATTTTTACCAAAGTTTTCAAAATTGCTCTAAAAATTCTTAATAAATTCTAAATAAATTCTAAATAAATTCTAAGTAAATTCTAAATAAATTCTAAAAATCTCTATAATTTTTTAAAGGTGATAATATCAATTTAAGATTATTTTACACTACCTTGGAAATTTTTTATAATAATAAAATCAATAAAAATCAACTCAAAATCCTATTTTCTACAAAAATAAATAAAAAGACATGAGATTTCTTTTTCATGCTTCTTCTACCTACTAAATAATATTTATAGGTTTTTAATAAATAATATACGTAGTTAGGAGGCCAATGTAGACATTGGTCTCAATAACTAACTCTTAATGCTTAATAATAAATAAAAATACTAAACCAACTAAAATAATTGCCTCCAAGACTTACTAAGACTCCATTTTTGTAACTTTTCTTCTAATAAGACTTTCATATTTATAAATACTTCGAAATTCTAATAAATACTTAAATAGTCAAAAAGATTGTCTAACCATTATATTTATATAACTAAATGATTTAAGACTATATTTTTAACTAATCCACTAATTAAAATCCATTGGTGGGACTCACATATGGCGACCATCTGGGATTATTTGTAAGAATAGAAAGATTTTAATTCTTGCCTTTGATATAGTCTATAAAAAAAATGATAGAAGATTTATAGCTTAGATATTATAATCTATCAAAAAAAGTAGAATTAAAGTGAAAAAGAATACTAAGACTTTGACCTAGAATAGAAAGACATTTGACTGTTACCAACTTGACATGGTTCTACATGTAGCAATGTCTTGCTTAGTTACTAACTCAATACCTATATTCTATTAAGATGGACTTAAAATTATTATCTAAATGACAAGGTACATTGATATTTTAACCAATGTTCACATCTTGTATTCTTTACAACGACTTCCATTAGTTCGTGTAGGAAAGTCTTTCTCATCTAACGTTTTAAGTTTGACTGAGTTATTATCAAAGACCTCTTTGATAATATATGGTCCTGTCCAGAGTACATCAAACTTAGCTGAAAAATCTAATTTCCTAGCATCTTGAACCATCACCTACATTCGTGGAGTAAGTAGACGTCTTTTTATTTTTTTATCAAAGATCTCCTTCCTTCTTCTTTGAGAAGTCTCTATGTGTTGGACTGTAAATCTTTGCTTCTCATTTAATCTTTCTAAATATTCTAATCATTCTTTCAAAGATTCATAAGTATCTAATCTTTTATCAATGGCGATGTGTAAAGATGGAACTTCAAATTCTATAGGCAAAATAGCTTCTATTCCATACACTAAGGAAAAAGGTGTAGCCCGTTGTCATACTGTAATTATTTACAGTATGTAAAAATTAGTTAAAATATATTATATGTTTATAAATTAAGATATGTGTTAGAATGCTTAGTAAAATAAATTAAAGTGATTGATAGAAGAAACTTTATTTTATTTTACTTGTTTTGATTATGGTATTTAAAAATTATAAGATCTAAATGTTTAGTATGAAGCCTTGAGAGAAGGTGGGGACTCAAGGATGAAAATTTAAGCTAGTAAGAGGCTAATTGGGAGGGATGAAATCAAGCCATGGTCGGATGAAGGCAAGGAATAGGGAACTTCATCCCTATTGGTCGAATACCATGCCCAATGGGCTTTGAGGAGGCTGCCCGCGACCTTAACAAGGGTTTTCGGCGACTTCAAAAGGGGATTTGCAATTTCAGAGGTAGGGTTGTAAAGTTTAGGGTTTTGGGTATAGTTTGAGAGGAAATTTTAGGCGATTTGGAGTTAGGGTGAAGAAGTTATACTTGTTCAAAGTTAAAGAGTGGATTTCATACATACTGTCACTCTTTTGGGATTTCGCGGAGTTATACGGAGGCTTTTGGAGATCGGACGGTGCGGTTGGAAAGGTGATTTCAAGATCTACGTCTGTTACGAAGGAATTCTTAAGTTTTGAGTTTAAACGAAGGAGATATGAAGAGTTGAAGACAGCGCATCCAATTCCAAGGCAGTAAGTAGACCGTTTTGTTGATGGTGATGGGGTTTGCCATATCTTAAGTTTTTGGACGAATTTTTGTCTAAAAATTTCCAAGAAGGTGTATTATTGTGCTAAGAAGCTATACATCAAAGTTTCATAGCATTTGGACTTTTAGATTGTGAGATATGAAGAATTTAGTACACGGGTGTTTGTAAACAAGGGTTTAAAGCTACTGCTAGGGTTTTGGCGATATCTAAAGCTCGATAATGAATCAACGGTTGAAATTTGTGGTGGTAGTTGTGAAGAATATATCAGTACTTCATGTAGATTTGGAGTAGTTTTGGACGGTTGGATTAAAAGTTATGGATTATTGAAGTATGGGAAAAATTCCCTTCCTACGGGAGAATGAGGGTTTAGAGTATTTTGTTATGTTTTGAGTGGTTTGAGGAAATTAGGCTTGTGTATTGGATGTAATAGCCCTATGGAGATCTCTTTTATATAAAATTGGAGGTTTTTATTATACTTGAATCTTGCTTGAGTAATTAGTGGCAGCCAGAAGCCCAGCGCTTTCTTGAGGCAGATTCTCTCTATCCCGACACCGTGTAGAAACTTTGTTGCCAGTTCGATAAGCCCAAAGAGCTAAATTAAGCTTAAGATCCCAATCGCGTTTAGAATCCATCACAGTTTTTCTCAATATGCAAATTAGGATTTGATTGGCTCTTTGTATAAGACCATTTGTTTGAGGGTAATAAGAAATTATCTTCTTATGGTTGATGGTAAATAATGTGGTCATTTCTTTAATGGTCTCATTTAAAAAATGAGAACCATTATCACTCACAAGGATTTTTGGACAATCAAAGCAGGCTATAATATTGTCATACAAAAATATGGCAGTTTATTTAGCATCAGCCTTCTTGACAGCTTTAGCTTCTGCTCACTTGGTCAAATATTCTGCAGCTACAATAATATATTGCATTTGTTGTGAAGATACATGATAAATAGATCTAATATAGTCTATACCCTACTTTTCAAATGGAACAAGTGGAAGTGAAGGATTTAAAGGCATTGCAAAATTTAAATCATTGCGTGCATATCTTTGGCAAGCATCACAAGCTCTTACAAATAACTCTGAATCAGTAAATATTATAGGCCAAAAATAGCCTATTCTAAGGATCTTTTGGACTATTAATTGACCAGAGAAGTGTCCACCACAAGCACTTGAGTGACAAGCTTCTAGCACAAGTGGTACTTTGTTATAAGTAAGACAATATCTTAAAATTTTGTCAATCCCTCGACGATATAATTTCTTGGCTATAAGGGCAAAATGAGTACTATTCACTCTAATCTTCCGTCATTTATTTTTTGATAAGATATTGGATAATTATTGACTATACAAAAATTTGGCAATATGTTCATACCAAATAGGTGCTATCATAACATGGAATAAATGGGCATCAGGAAGTTCGTCATCTATATTATGGATTCTTATAGGTGTAGATAATCGTGAAAGATGATCGGCTTGTTTGTATTGTTTTCTAAGTTTGTATTGCATTATATAATCAAATTCTATTAAAAATAACATTCATCTTACTAATCTACCACTTAAGTCTAATTTGTTTACAATGTATTTAAGAGCCATGTAGTCTACAAAAAAGATGACCTTGTTCATCAAAAGATAGTGTTGAAAGTTTTTGACACTAAAAACCATAGCTAAGCATTTTTTTTCAGTGGTTGTATAATTCCGTTCAGTACTTGTCAATTGCTTACTAGCAAAGGCAATAGGATAGATCACACCTTTATCATCTGGTTGACATAAGGCACTACCTATTGCAATTTCAAAGGCATCATAATAGATATAGAAAGGTTGATTCCAATTTGCCAGTAGTAGACAAGGATAAGATAGCAATTTGGCTTTAATTGCATCGAAACCAATTTGGCATTTGGAAGTCCATTCAAATTTGGTGGATTTTTTTAATAAATTTGTCACTGGTAAGGCATGAGTAGAATATGACTCAATCAAGTCACGATACCAATCCATGTGCCCCAAAATCTTTTGAATATCCTTCACACCTATTGGAACTATTAGATTTACAATAATTTCTATTTTTTCAAGATTAAATTCTTTTTCTTTTTTCAAAATGACATAATCCAATAAAATTCCTTTCTTAACTATTAAATAAACTTTCTCTGGACTAAGAGGAATTCCTACTTTTTTACAATGTTGGAAGCACAATTGAAGGCTTTTAAGGTGATCATCTTTTGATGATTGACAACTAAAATCATCAATAAATATTGACATGGTTTTTTGAAGAAGGTCTGAAAATGCATAGATCATGACTCTTTGAAAAGCTGAAGGAATATTGCATAATCCAAAAGACATCACTACATATACAAAGGTTCTCCACGGTGATGTAAATGCAATTTTGTGCCAATCTTTAGGAGCTATTGATACTTGATTATAACCACAGTAGCCATCTATAAAACTATATAAGTCATGCCTTACTACATCATCTACTATAGAAGTAATAAAAGGTAATGGAAAATGATCTTTTTGAGTGTACTTGTTCAAATCTCGATAGTCCATGCAAACCCTGAGGTTATTTCCTCCCTTCTTCTTTACCAAGACAATATGAAACAACCAATCCATAATTTCTATAGGTCTTATAAATTTTGCTTGAAGAAGCCTTTCCAACTCTGCCTTTACAATAAGTTGCATCCTAGGATTTAGTCTTCTATGTTTTTGTCTAACAGGTGTGGTATTTGAAAGAAGTGGGATAGTATGTTGACAAATGCGAGGAGGAATGCCTTTTAAGTCTTTATAAGACCAAGAAAATATATTGCGATATTCTATTATCAAGGATTTATATTTTTTTAATTCTTTTTCATCTAATTGAGATCCAAATTTGATATATTTGACTTCTTCTTCATCACAATTAACTAGAATTTTTATCCAATCTTGTTCTATCACATGTATTAGATAGGTAGGTCCATAATACCAATCTTTAGGCACTAATGGATAAGTAGGTACTTCATGTCTAACTTCAATGCCTTGGGATGTATTTCTAAATTGTAAGGGAAGGGACATGATGGTTTCTTCTTTTATAATAACATCAAGGTCTTCAATTTAGATTCCATCAATTTCTACGCTAAAGGCTTCATTCATACAAATATTATCAACCAAAGTTATAAGATTGGGGCAATTATCTTTAAGCTCCAACCAATTTATTATATCTATAAATCAGATGTCGATGTCTTTTTCTTCGTAAGGATTTTCTTCTAACCATTTGGCAAAATCACCTTCATCTTCATATGCATATAATCCAGGGCCAATATATTTTATTGGTGCTATAGTTGATGTGGCATTGGATTGGATAAAACTACTTTGTTTGGCTTCATTAGATGTTGGTGGTTTTTCTAATGGAACCACGACTTGGAGTCTAAAGTGACTAGATATTATGGTTGTTGTACGATTATCTAAAGGTCCAAAAGTAAAATAAGGCTTAGAAGCCCCCCAATTTGTTATTCCTTTAGATTGCCTCAGCCATCCTCTTCCTAATAAGAGAGGGTAACTATCTGCTTCTTCATATAACCGTATCACATAAAATAATACTATATAATCCCTCCTTTATCTGAAAATTCGCGGTTGACCTAGAGGTTGAGAAGGTCTTTGATCAGCTAATCTGACCTTCATAATTGCCTTGTGAGTGATTTTTAATCCCAATTTAATCATAGTGGATTCAGGCATAATATTGATGCTACTTCCATCATCTATTATGATCTTAGAAATTATTTTATCCACAATTTTTACCTCAATCTCAATAGGTCTTTATTCTCTATTGTCATTCTTTTCTTCCAAGGTGATATTTTCTTCTAGATCATCAACTTCAATTCAAACTATTCCTTCTATGTTCTTAATTTTTCTTTATAATATTATTCCTTCCTTGAGGTCTTTTTTATATTTGGTACTATTTGAATCAATTTTCCAAAAAAAATGTTCGTTCTAGCTCTACAAAGATCTTATCATACGTTGTCGTGGTGAGAGTCTTAGCCCTAAGAAACACTGGGTCTTTTGTGCCTCTCGTTTCTTAAGTGCAAGATGAGATTCATGAAGTTCATAAAACTGAAGAATTTATATAAAAACATACTTTATTAATCTTCCCATATTCTGCCTTTAAAAACCTGCCTTCAAATTTGCCCATAAATCCTAGGATATCACATCAATTGAAGCAAAATTTGAACACAAAGTACTTAAGGAAGTAAGGAAGCAAACCCCATAATCCCTTTGATTATAGCTTATGTGGTTAGAGAGAACCATGTTGTCAAAGAAACCCCTCCATGCTGCCTTTGATTCTGGACCCCCTTTGCTTCACACCTTCATTGCTCCTCATTATCAAAACCCCAAGTATTGAAATTTAGTAGGCTTGTTGCTTGCTTTATGTTGTAAACATCCTCCAATTTTTGCTCCAAAACTCCTCTTGGAAATAGAGTTATAGACTCTACCCTTCTCCTTTAATTCTGTCTTCTACCAACTCTGGATCCGACTACAAATTTCCTCATAATTCTTTAACCATAACTCCAATAGCAATTAGTTTTTTACACAACTTAATAGACTCATATATCTACAAACCCCAATAAATTTTACTCAAAATGCTACTTTGATCACAAAGATATGCTCCCCCAAACTTCACTGACTTAGAAATAGACCCCTATCACTTTGAAAGAGCATAACATTTTTTTTTATAAGATAAATGAGTATCAAACTTACCCTCATCTCTTTCTTAACTTGCTTAGATCACGTCTATCAAATTTCACACTCAAATTCACTCCCTAACTCCATTCATACCCAAAAAAACCCACACACACACTCTGCCCATACAAACCCCAATTCTGCTTTCACTCTATTTCTCTTTTCACCTACATCCGGTTACAATTTCACTCATAACTCTTTGCTCAAAGATCATATTGACTTAAGATTTTGATTCAAAGTAGTAAACTCAATAAGAAACACAACCCCAACAAATTTTTCCTCTAAAGTCCAAATGGTTCTCAAGAGCCGAGGCCCGAAATTTAGTAAACCTCATTGCCCTAGTCTTAAACACCTGCAACTTTGACGACTCATATCTCCCTTGATACTTAACCAAAAGACATGAAAATTGTTTCTATATGTTCCTTATCTTGTCTACTACAAACCTAAAAAAAGGTTTCACTTAAAATCCTCTCTAAGCTTCTTCTACACACAAAAACGTCTACTGCCTATCAAAAAGAAACCCTATCTCTCCAAAAAGAACCTCCTCTTTTTCTTCACGACCCCCTTCTTGTCCTCCCGGCCTGGTCTTCCTTCTTCCCTTGGTCAAAGAGACACCTCAGCCATATCTTTCCACCTCTTCAATCCTTTCTTTTGGATTAATTTGAAGGAATCTCACCTTTTGAGGTAAATTTCTATTCTACCTTCTTACTACCATTTTTTTCTACCCACTTCTCTTCTAATTTCAGCCCACAACATTTAAGTTTAGATCTAAAATAGAAGAGAATAAAGGTAAAGTAGATTTAAGATAAAATAGAAAAAAATCTAATAAGTAGAAAAAACAATTAAGATTAGATTAGAGATAAAAGAAAAAGAACTACATCCTTCACTGCCAAGTCAAAGAAGCTTGTGTGGTTAAGTTCTTGGCTACTTTGGAGTTGACGTGGGTTCGAATCCACTTGACTTCACTGTAGAATTCCTTGGCTTCTTGACTTGGTACTGCTAGTGGGAATTTCAGCAGGAAATTAGTAGTTTGGCCTACCTATCATCCCTGAGCTTGTTATAAATATTATAACCTTCAAGATAATGTGGTTATAACCACAACCCTTTCTTTTTTTCATCCTCTCTTTTTCTAATCTTAATCTTTTTATTTTAACACATTCCTTTATATCTTTCACACTATGTTTTAATTTATAACATGATATCCACCCCCTCCAAACCTGCACATCCTGTAGAATGTGCCACCATTCATTCTTCATCTTCTCCATCCTCATCTTCAGTTTCTATGATATTTGTATCCTCCATTGATGTAGATGATAGCATTTCAAGGCTTTCAAATGAAAACCTGTCACTCCTCCTTCGAAATGTTTTCACCCACTTACCTGCTGTTGGATTTCTAAGTACAGTTCCATCTAATTCACGAAGTAAGTAAGTGCTATTTTCATAAACAGTGATAATAATATATGATCTAAACCATCTTCGAGCAAATTTCTTCTGAGTGGTATGCTGATGTTCTAATGTACTATCATAAACCACCACCCAATCTCCTTCTTCAATAGGCTTTACCCGCAATCGATGTGTCTTATCAAACCTTTCCTTATTGTTAAGCCTTGCTTCTTTAAGTCTTTCCATTGCTTTTTGATGTACCTTTGGTAGTTTACCAATTTGTTGTATTCGAAGTTCTAGCAACCGCTCTCTAGAAATTCCATCTTCCCAAGACAAATACAACCATGTAGGAATTGATTCTTCAATTGGCATAATAGGCTTTTGTCCCAACATAAGTTCAATTGGCATATAACCTGTTACTGTACTATGTGTAGTTCTGTCAGCCCATAAAGCATAAGGTAGTAATCTAGGCCAATCTTTAGAATTTCCTCTACAAGCTTTGACCAAAGCTTGAATGATTGGAGGATGACCTCTCTCACTCTTTCCATTTGTCTCAGGATTATATGCAGTTGTCAACTTTAATTTTACTCCATGCTTTTCAAAAAATGTTTTAGCTTCTGCAGCATTTAATTCTCCTCTATCAGCTCTCATTCTTCCTATGCATCCATATCGACTGAAAATATCTTCAAGAATATATCTACACACTCTTTCAGTCTGCTTGGTCCTCAATGCTCTTCCTTCAACAAAATTGGATAGCTCTTCTCTTGTCAATACTAAGTATTTCATTCCCCATAATCCATTTGGCATAGTAACTAAGTCAATAACCCATTGAAAGCGAATAGCAAGAGGATAAGTAGGATGCAATTCATCACGATACCGGATCTTTGATTGAAATTGACATTCAATACATGAACTTACAAAATCTTCCACATCTTTGTAAAGTCCTTTCCACCAATATCTTTCTTTGATTTTTGTATATGTTGCCCAAATGCCTCGATGCCCAGCCCAATTTGTATCATGAAATTCCTTGAGAATTTGAAATTTTGTGGATAAATCTCCAACCACTCTCAATGGAATCCCTTCTTTTCTTTTTGGTTTCCTCCACAAAAATCCATCACGTAAAAGATATTCATAGGAATGTCTTCTAACTTCCTTAAAATACTTCTCTGACCATTCTCCTTGCTTTTGTAGAGTACTTAAATACCAACCAACATCTTTCAATCTACCTTCATATAATTCTTCCTTAAAAGGAAGAATTGTATGTTCTCTTTTGTTGGTGTTAACAAATACAATGCTATAGCTTTTGCTGTTGTCATCTTCATCATCATCTTTTGCAATCATTTCTTCATTTCCAATATAATTAGCTCTAGACAACATATCTGCTACAGCATTTTTTTTACCTTTAATATGTACTAGAATTGGATTAAGAGATT